>VDFB02271358.1:1164742416-1164778205 GCA_007258455.2 Sequoia sempervirens
CCAGAAGTTGGTGCATATTTTAGAAATGTGCTAATTTTCAACTGTGAATTTAAACTTGAATTTCAAATTGTAATTTTGGTGCCAAACCGTCAAAAATCTTATCTCGAAGGTTGTTTTTGGTTCCAAACCGAAATGGGTCTATTTAGGGGTTTGTTTCTGATTTTTGGGTAACTTTTTGGGGAAAGAAGTTCGCATGCTGTGAAAGGGGGATCTGGGTAATTTTCTGTAAGTTAGTAATTTGCATGTAATACAAAGCTTGGGGATTTGAGATCCTCTGCATGTAAGAAGTTCAATATTTATGAATAAAATATTATTCTCTGTTTTGTGAGGGTATTTCTGTGTCTCGGGTTTGCTCCCTCGTCACTTGTGAAGATGAGCATTATAAAATGTGGAAGTGATGGAGTCATTCATGGTTGTATTCTTGATTGTTGCTTGTCTAGAGTATTGTGTTTGATTAGTGAAATTAAGGTGGTTATGGGTTATTGATTTAAGTGGGAGTCTTTTGTGCAAGTGGTTTAAGGTTGGATTCTAGAGGTAGGGGGGATTTTACTTGCATGAGTTTGTATGGGGGTCTGGATTAGGTGAGGCTGCTAGGACAACCCAGGATGAGGGTCGGGATCTAGGAAGATTTGCCAAGACAACCCATATCAAGCCATGAGTGTTTGCATGAGTTTTATGTTGCTTTGTATGGAAGTGGTTGGTATTTTGTGATTGTGTTTAGTGTTGCATGATGGGTTTCATGATTTATCTTATTTCAAAATGGTTGATAATGTCTTTGAAATGGGTACATGAGGATCTTTAGCCTTGCATTGATTATTCACTTCCTTGTGATTGGAATTTTGTGCGAGATGGTTCAAGCCTCGTTCTATGTGTGTGTTCATGTGGTTTAGTAATTTGTGCAAGATGGCTTTACCCTATTTGATGAATTAAGTCTTCTAGTTACAAGTATGGGGAGTGGTTCTCAATGGGTTTTGAATCCCAAAGTGGTAACCTGGACAACCCATTGGGAGTTTCTTAATCTAGTGATAACCTAAAAATGAATTGCGGGGATGGGTAATTTTCACATAAACAAGATAATGGAGTCTTCACCCATGCCTTTAGTGCTCGTTTAGGCTAAGGATGGCGTGAGAAGGCCTGGTTGGCAAGGCCAACTTCCTTGTCCTCATTAAAGGATTGTTGGTGCCGCATGTGTCACCCTATGGGGTCGGGTCCTAGTGAGAGGAATGTTGGACAACCAATGCCAGTACCATGCGATGACACTCTTCCCTACTGTAATCTAGCATTCCCTAGTTTTATGTTCTCCTTTTGATGCTTGTGTGCCTCTGGAAGTGAAGTCAATGTTGTAAGTGGTGTCTTTGTCATGTGATGTCATGTCACTCTTTGTTATGTTGGAGCCATATTTTGTACTTTTGTGTTAGCCTCTATCTTCTTAACTATTTGATGTAGTGGGACCTTATTGTTATCTCATGGCATGGGTGGTAGACCTTAGGGTTCCACATGGTTGGGTAGATTGTGTTTTTCCTCCATTGGGTTTCCTAGCTGTTGTTCGTGAGTGTGGAGGATGTATCTTATGTTGCAGATTTCAGATCTTGTTCTGATTCGGGAGATATTTGCTTATGTTATGTATTGTACATTGTTATCATCTATATCATGTAATGTAATCCTAATGTATTTTTCCCATTATTTTTAGGGAAGCGTTGATGTAATCTTGTGGAAATGTAATGACGTACCCTTATGTGAGGGAAACTGTATATGTATTCATTGGTTCTTATTATATGATCCTTGATGATTATTTATCTAATCTTATGTATGAAATGTATGTTTAGATCTTGATAAGTAGGTTCCTTCGTAATGTAGTCATAGAACCTTAAAGGACGTAGTTTAGCTTATGTGTTACTTTTAGATATGATTTACATTTCTTGTTATTGCATTTTAAAAGACTACATCCACTCTCAATAGGGGAATATCTTTATTCACTATCTCTTCAATATTACATTACACAGTAGCAAACACAAAAATATATATTCTTCTTACAACCAATACTCTCCACACCACAATGTCTAATAATAGCCAACTACATAACCTTTGAAGGACACCTCGTTGTGCATGCAATAGTCAATATAAAATAGAGGAAGTAGTGGGAGTGAGGATTGGACTACACTAAATGAAACCGTTACATCAACACTCTCCCACTTGAAGTCCAATCCAAGCTGCAAAAGCTTCCCAGAGATAACCCTTACATTTCCAATCTGATCATCACTTTGAAAACAAGTCTACATTGCAAGTCTTCAACCTCTATTCAAGGACACTCTGTATAAATCATTTTGAGGCTTCCCAATCAATCGCAACACCTTCCTTTTGCAAAAAAATTCCTAGAAACTTAGCTCCTTGCAAGCCCTTCAACACCACAAATCCTCTGAGGACTTTTTTCACTGAACACTTTGGGCATTACAAAACTCCTTTAGGTAAAGAATATTTTGAGACCCCAACACACCTAGAATGGTATGGAGTATGACAACCATCACAACATATCAAAATCCCATCCATCCTGTAGAGACAACATTCATCACTGTTCAAATTTTCTACATCATTTGCCTCAGATCTTGTTGTTTCACATTGTTTATTGTGGATGTGACCTAAATTAACCTAAAATTTTACCATGCTCATTTCATAACTTGTATTAACAACTATTCTTGGATTTGAAATCAAGCTTTCCTAATCATCTATTTTGATACAATAGAATACCATGCCATTCACATTCACAACTGGATCTTTATTAAAACCCCTGGAAAGCATCTTATGATCCTCGTCCAACACAAACATCTTGATGTATTCAACGCCAAAAATTGTTGAAATAAACTTATGAAACAAAATAATGTCATCAAATGTCCGGAAAGGAAAACTAAGATCATCGTCAGGATACATAGGCTTCACTGGCAAACTAGAAGAATGCATTCCTGAATGCTTAGTCACACAAAAAATTTCTTCAACAAAAGTAATCACCCTTGCCATCTTTCCCTCGAGAATATCCACCTTATTAAGTAAACTACAATCTTTAAAATTTCCCATAACTTCGGTCTTTTCCATTTCTTTATTTATGCCAAACAAATCTCCCACATTTCCTCCAAAACCTTTACCATTCTCATTATTACTACACAAAAAAATTTGAGTAGAGACAAGAGCCTGCTGAACACATGAAGAAAGGTCCACCTCATCTCCAAAGCTCATCCACATGACTTGCCTCTCTTCCTCAGACTCCCCATGCAAACTATTCCCCTTCTCAACACATATCTCCATTCTCCCATACTCCTGGCTCTCTACCCCAAAAACTCCTCAGCTTCTAGGGAAAATGGATGGGGTTCCTCAAATGCATCAAGTCCTTGCTTGCAATCAGTTAGAGACAATTCAATCATTGAAGCATTTTCCTTGGGTATTTAGTCAGGTGAAGCCTTCCCTATAACTTGTCGACGCCTCAACTTCAACTCTATTTCAATGGAATTGAGAATTTTATCTTGCAAAGCCTCAGTGCTCTTATTCCACATGGCGTCATCTACCTCCTCAATTATCCTAATCATTTCCTTGCATAACCCCTACAAACTAGAAAGGAAAAAATACTCTACATCATCGACAAGCTCTCACAGGGATGCCACATCGTGAAGCCAAACTATCTCATTACGAAGATAATTCAAGACATGCCTAAAGCATTGGCAAGAGGTTTCACAAAGCGTCTGCTTGCAAGTTTCAAACACCTGACCTCCTACCTGTAATACCACCCAATCAGTGCCTGAATCCTCCAGCTCAAATTCCTCATACAGGATGTATTTTCCATTTTTCGTCGTGACTGCAGCAACCTGTCAAGACCTCCTTCGCATAGGTCCCACGTTCAAACCTCTTCCCTATTGATTTATTTCTTTGCATGGTTGATCAACTTGCTCTATCAAATCCCATGAACCAATGCAAAAATAACACCATCCATTCAACCAAAATGATTGAAGGAAAATAAAATATGCCTGATCGTTTTATTCATAATTTCGAAGACAAAATACATAGGAGAGGATTTGTTCCAGAATTTTCCATTTTCATTTATATGTTGTCGCTACTGTAAAACTATTAAGCCCATTACAACACTAGATTGTACCCTAGACTTCATACTATTATATTCATCTATGCTTGATTTACAAAACTGCTCTTACATGAGCTCATTTTTCTCCAACCTAGCCCACTTGAACCCCTTGTAATTGGCCTTGAATTCCCATTTATAGAAACATGGGAGCAACAAGCTTCGGAGAAAATTACATTTCAATCACATTTACATTTGACATTCAATTTCATTTAAATTTCAAAATTCTCTAGACATAACCTTATAATTGCACCTTACAAAAAGGGGGAACTCACAAAAGACAAAAAACCTTTCCATCATTGAATATTTACCCGCCTTCCAAAAGGAATCATTCATCGTTGTAGCAACACCAAAACATTTTATCCATGTTAACAAAATTTATCCCTATCAACACTTAAGAGAAAAACTCACACATTTGTTGAAGAAGATATACCTTCCTTCCAAAAGGAATCCTTCATCATTGCAATGGCGTCCAACACCTATCCTTCATGCTAGTCATCAAAAACAAAAAAACTAAATTGAGAAAAGCTACCTCTACAATGGTTCATCATCTTCAGAATCAGAGTGTGCATGTCTCCCTAGTGCCTTTGTTCAAACTAGAGAATTCATCTTGCCATCATTAGAGTCTTCTAGACCAAAAAGTGTAAGGAGATACTAGGCATATTCTGGATCATCCCTGGCCTCATCTTCCATGTCAACATAAAGTTCCTCCATATAAGAATCACAAGCCTTGTGGTCCTTATCTTTCTTCCTTTTCTCCTTAGACTAAGTCAATTTCTCTAAATTATTTTCCTCTTTCTTTGCACTCTAATCTTTCAGGAACACACCACTATCCTCCCCATGGTCATAAACAACAACCCTACTTCTTAGGTTGTAAGTCTTCTTAGCTTCATCACCAATAAAAGTGGAAATAGACTTCTTCACTGTCTCTAGCTTTCGAAACCTCTTAGATAGGTCTAACTTAATTATGGGTACGTCATCTAAAATTCTAGACCTCTTAAATCCTTTTTTTTAGCCTTCCTCTTTGGCCTAATATTTGACTCACCAGGCTTACTCATTCTCACAGAAAATAGAACAAGAGCTTGCAGACTTGTAGACTTTCAATTGTAGGAAAAAATTTACTAATTATGCTCTACGAAATAAACATGTAGAAGAAGACCCCCAAACCACACACAATTCCAATCAAGCTAAAATGGAATTTGCAAAATCCCTTACAAACCCCAAGTATCTAAATCCTACAAACTCCTTGATAATTAACTAAACCAGCAAGCTCAAGCGTAGCTGATACAGAAAAATATAAATATCATCTTACCCAAGAAAGCTTGTCTTCAATTTCTCTGCAACGACCCACCCAAGCTCTTCATGCCTTCTTCTTTGGCTCTTGACCAATTCTTTAGCCCTCGTCAACTACAAATTGTGAGAGAAAATAGCTAACAACCCTCATTATGTAGAATGACTAGAGCATTCCTACCATTAATCTTTCAAAGAAATCTCATGCAAGTGAGTTGACAATCAGCCACTCAAATTTGAATCTTGACCATCGATCCCTTTGATTTAAAACACAATCAATGATGATCCTCAAGCATCGCCAATTGCCTTTATGACCATACATGGAAATAGTGACAACACCTCAGACGATTGCCACATAGTCACCTACGTATTCACCATATCTTCTAAGCTTCATCGCTCATTGCAATAATGCCCTGAAGTCATGCCCAAATTCTAGCGATGAGCAACAACTCTACCATTGGAAAGAATATTCTGTAGTGTATCCTCCATCGCTTGTCATAGAAATTTCACAAGGCTGCAATCATATTTCAACGAGGAAAACCATCTGATGATACCAAGCACACCCACATTCCATCGCTTCTTGTCATAACTGATTTGGAGCTGAGAGTGCTTACAACAATAAGTGAAAACAATGATGGCACCAACTACTGAAAAGTGACATAATCATATTGCTCGACCAAAGACCTTCACATCACTCATTGGAGTAACAACAATAGGTGATGAAAGGATTTTGCAATGGCCTGACATATAGGAGAGACAATTGTTCATCGTGCATCACAGATGTGGAACTGAAGAGCCGAAGAACTTTAGTGATAAGCGATGTAAAAGGAACCATTGGCTCACTGCCCATCATAGTAATAAACCTAGTGATAGAAATGACTTCAGCGATGAGCAATCACCTAAGTAATTGAAATTTTCAAGTGCACCAATTTGTTTTAAAAGAGGGGACCACCTAGGACAATGCATGATAGGGTCATAAGATACTTAATGACATGGGTATGTGCAGGATCATGATGGGCCAAAAAGTGGCGATATGATGGATATTTGTAGGGTATGTGGCTGATGACTATTTTTTCACCCAAAATTAATGAAATGAAAAGGGTTTTTAAAGGAGATTATCAGCTTTCCACCAATATAAATTATGCTTTACTTTGAATTTAATAAATAATTATTATTCATTTTCTATTTGAATTACGACTAAAGTCATGATTGATAGGCTAATTGAAAAACATCTATAGCTTTCAAACAGTATCAGATTTTTTGAATCCAAAACATGTGTCACATTCTATGCTTAGTATACTATAGGATTAAAAAAAAGAAAAAAAATCATGAAGTTTTGACCAAGTTAAGGTGGTTAGATGTACGAGCTTTTATATTTTTTAAAAGTTGTAATACAAAATTCATAATTAATTATTTACTTAGAAAAAAATTACAAAAAAAATATGCATCACATTTGGACATGAGTCCTCTAATTATATCTAAAATATTATAAAAATATATTATCATTTTATTGTGGTTAGGCTGGTCAGACAAACACCTACTTCTTATTTTTCCCTGAAATTTAAGTACTACTGCATTGAAATTTCAAATTTTCACCAAATAGATTTTGTTTTTAAAAAAATAAACCTAGTAATTTAGAAACTAAATTCAATTTGCTACAAATTCTATTCTTACATATTTTGAAATAATATAGATAACCTATTTAAATTTTTATGTCAAGTTGCCTAACTCTGATTTTTCTAATTTTTTTACCACTTAAGGGCCTATTTTTTCCATGATGATCCTGCACATACCCACATTTAGCAAAGGATGTAAACGCCAAACAAGGCCGAATTATCAACCTTATAAAATAAAAGACCTTCTCAAACCTAGGCATGTGAAAAGATTTAGCAAAGGGTGACGGGGAAACTATTACCACAAGGTGTTGGTCATTTTATGGCCTTCCATGACTCAAGATGTTTTTAACATGACCAAAAATAGGTGACAACAAGTCAACACAATATTAGAATGAAATATTAAGGGTTTAGACACAAGATGAAAACCTTCTAAGTAATACCATTCCCCACATGAAACCCTAAACCCTAACCCCTGATAGACTAAGAAAGCACCAAAGAAAAATGCATTTTCAAACCAATGGAACACGAAAAATTTTGAGAGTTCCACTAGTGGCTCCAACTAGGGGATCCATGCCTTTTGCAGGCATGGCGAGATTCTAGATCTCATTGTTGAAGTAGACCAAGCACAAGGACACCAAAAACCAAGGACTTGACTGGACAAGGTAAGAGAACTAGACCAAAGAAAAGAAAAGCAACATATATACAACATTTACAAGACTATACAAAGTGCTCCTCACTTCAAAATTTTCTCAAAAGCCTCTTCAGATGTATAGGATTTTAACCTACATCTAAAATTTAATAGGCTTCAACTTTAATTGGTGACCCCAAGCCCCCAAAAATGTAGAATCAGTCTTTATCTTAGTCAAATACTTTATTTTTTTATGGCTACCTTGGGCCAAATCTAAAAACATTGTCATGAATTTCCCACCAACTAAACCTATTGTAGTCACTGTAATTAACCATCATTACCATGTGTCTGAACTTGCCATTGCCATTATTAACTTTGTCCAAATAAAAACCGTAATCATATATCAACTGAAATCCATAATCATTATAATGTCTTAACTCATTCAATTCACCATCATGTTCCACCAAATGCTCATCCAACTAGACTAAAAATTGAAAATACTCATAGTCCATTTGGTCATTGATATTGTAAAGATTGGTATTGGATTCAGTTTGCATATCAAACTGAAAACTTTCATAAACATTTTATTTAATACTCCCATCCAACAACCAATATACTGACCTTTTGGAGTCAAATTGCAGCTCCAAATCTAAGAAATCAGAATAAATGGAAAACTCACATAAACCCCTGGAGCCCTCTTCTGAATTTTGTCCCATACTAGAAAAACATTCATTTTGCGTTATGAAAAAAAAGTGTTCATACACTAGAATACTATCAAACTGATACTCACACTCACCTAAGCATTGCAAATTATTTATATTGTCATATGCTCCAAAACCCATGGTGTCTTGGCCCTTATTCATATTAGGGTTATCACCACAAACAACATTATCAATAACATACCATGCATCAAAAAATACCTCCATTTTAGGCTCATTGGCATAGTCTAATCCATCTTTTAAGTCATCATTCAACTCAATGCAAAAAATTTCAAAGGATGGCTCAAATAACTCAAAATTAATAAGGTCAGCAGCAAGGCACTCATGTGCATCATCAACTAATAAATGGGATTACTCGAATGTGAAAGAGTCATTGTAGTCTAAATGTTGTCCATTAACAATTGACCAATCTTATTCATTCTCTTTCTCATCAATGCACTCCTTATTTAATGAGAGCATGTCCCTGTTTACCAAGAAAAAATTATATTCCTTCTCATCAATAATCTCATGAGCTAGAGGCTTCACACATTGATTTGAATCAACAAATTTCTCCATGTTATGGACTTCAATATTGTCCTCACACATTGTAAACATTTCCATCTCTGCTTCACAAAGATAATTAGGAACAACAAGGACATGATCATATTCATCATCATCATATATTTTATCATTCTTAACACTGTGCTTAGGATCAGGATACTGATCACATAGATTCTTATCTTTGAACTCATTGTCATTCACAAAGCTATCATACTTTATTTTTGATATAACCAGATTGCATTCTAGGTATCCCTCACATGGGATTTGTTCATTCATTTGTGAGCAAGTGACTTCATGAATATTCACATCATCACATCCCTCGTGTGAAGAGAAGGCCTCTAGATCATCCTCATGAGAAGATTCACAATCCTCATAAAAATAATCAAAAACATCATTCTCATCACAAGAGAGTCCATCATCATATACATTATGCTCAGAGTGTTCAAAGTGAATGCTCAAACTCTCATCCTCAATATCTTGACCATCGATTTGTGATGAGAAATCAACAACACTTGCAAATGCATATTTATCCTTATCACTAATGTATTGATTTACACATAGGCTTCTTGTGAATTGATTACAATCACTGTCCTCACCCATACCACAAGATAAATGTCTATTCTCTGATATGCCCTTTTCACTCACTAGCATTGTCTTTTTCTTTTTCTAAATTGGACAGCCACTACTAACACTTTGAGATATCATACTTTTTGGATAACTACACTTGGTCACTTCAACCCTTATTGCCTTTCCAAATCTAAGGTTAAAATTTGGGACTAACTCTTCTTCATATTTTTGAATTTCCATGAGGATTTTCCTTACTAAACTTGGATTAATTATTTCACCAAACTATTTTATAAATGCTACCATGAACTCATTCCATAAAGAGATAGAACGTGCTGGTAAGTATGAAAACTAATCTATGGCATCTTCCTTTAGATATTAGACAAAAAGCTTCATGACAACATCTTCATGGTTTATCTCATAGTCTCCCATCAAATCAGAAAACACTTGTAGACACTTATAAGCTGATTTTGAACTTTTCCCTATGAACTTTGGAAAATTTTCCCTAACATCATTTGCAACAAGGTTTGGGAAACCCTGAATACCATTAAAATTTAATGGTTTATACCTTCCAATAGAGAAATTTCTTTGATGGCATGACAAGGGTTGCACATTCCTCATGCTTGCATCTGATACCCCATAGGGACATACAAGGGAATGATACATTTTCTTGCACTCCTTTACAAACCTCAAACATCAACTCTACAATTGATCATTCACTATTTCTTTCTTTCATCAAGATCTTAAAACATTATGTAGCTCAAATGCACCCACATCTAAGATCTCTCTAATGGGAAGATTTCAAGAACAAACGTGCTTCTTCAACACAATATAGAGGCTTCAAATTATAACTCCAAAGTATGCAAAATTACCAATACCATTCCCTTCCTTATTGTTTGGTTTCACTTAATAGGGAATCAAAGTTCTTCTAAACTATAAAATATGGTTCTCATAACAAATTTATACTTCTTGAAAACTAAAATCTAGGGAAATACTTGGAGAAGTTGCAACTCAATATTTGTGTTATGCAGTTTTTGCACACACACCCCACTCGGAGTAGGGACCCTCTCTTTTTTTGGTGTCTTTGACCTTTGGTTCTATTGGATTTATCATCTTAGGGTCTTGACATGTTGATCTTGTTGGCTTTGACCTTGCCTTGAGGTTTAAATTGATTGAAAATTAGTTTTGGCCAAGTCTGGGTTTTCACTTGGATTCGGGATTTTCCAGCTCTGGCAGACCCTGGTTCCTTGTCCGTTTCCGGCAGAATTCTCTGATTCCGGGTTTTTGCTTGACTTCGGGATTTTTCGGTCCTGGCGGATTTTCCTGGATTCTGCCAAAATCCCGATCTTCCTCATTTTCCTGGTTTCTGCATTTCCACGGAATCCATGTTTCCGCGCATTCTGGGATTTTCCGAAATTCCACTTGGGGCTCGGGTTTCCGGACTTGTCAGAAATGTCTTATAGCGCATTAATGGTTGAGGTACCTTCGCTCAGGCAGGTATAAGGGTGGATTTAGGGAATTTTCAATGACATTCTAATTTCATTGCTCCCTTGTTTTGCTCTGGCGATTGGGATTTCTGTTTGAGGCTTTGAGAATCGATCTTAATTTGTTTGCGTGAGGATTGCTCGAGTGTCGGTGTCGGTGTTTTCATTGCTTAGACGTGTTTGCTGCGAAGGTCACCTTTTCAAGTTCGAATTTCTTCCGCTTCAATCCATGGTATGTAGTCATTGCCCTTTCGTTTTGCTTGTATGGTGATTGAGGGTTTTGCACTGGGTATTATTAGATTTGGGTCGGCCCTTGATTGATTTTGGTTTCATATTTGCTGAGTCGGGGTTTGACCCATTTTTTAGTTATGGAACCCTACTTCCCTTGCCCTATGAGCTCTATTTATCCGTGGGGTTGCGTATGTATCCTTTAGACGGAGTTCTGGGCTTCATTGCTTGTTCTTTTAGTGCAGAATCTGCCATAGCGTGTGAAGTTGGGGTTTTTTCTTTGGTATTTGGGCCCAGAGTGAAGATTTCATTTTTTTTGAGCGATTTTGTCCCTATATCTTGTTGACTTCCCCGTCTTGTGAAGATTCGAGTGCTTTAGGTAAATCCTTAGCAGATACTTTAGACCCTAAAGCTTGCTCTGGTTTTAATGGTGGAGATTTGATTATTCGATTTAGGGCATCATCGTTTTGATGTGGGAATTTGTCCTTTGCAAGTTTCTGGGACTTTGGGGTCCTTTGCGCTTTGAATTTTATTGATTGTCGTCGGTTCTGAGATCATTTGAGCTTAGGTGGGGAGGATCCCGTGGTCATTTGAGTTTTGGTTCGCGTTTCGCCATTTTTCGGGTTTTCGAGGTCGTCGCGAAATTTCCTCGCTTTCGAATTTTCCCGGTTTGGACTTATTCCGTGGACTGGGGTCATTTCCGGCGCATTTTAGGTCGTCCACAAAAATCCATTCCATCCGGATTTTTCCAGATTTCCTGTCTGATTGTGTCCTTTCAAATGTTTTGATGATAGGATTAATGGAACGATTGTTTAATGCTTATTTCTTGTTGCCAATGAGTGAATTCAATGATTATCCTTTGTTTTTTCATCTGCACTAATGATTTATTTGACTAATGATTCTTTGGCAGCAGGAATCCGTCTGGGTCAGATTTCTCTGAAATTCTACCCCGACAGTATTTTCCCGGTTTGCATGATTTTCCCGGACTATCTGATTTCTCTAGATCTCGAAGGATTAGCAGTTGGCAATGGATTTTGATTGATTTATATGATTTGTGCTAACCTTTTGGATTTGAATATGAGCAATAATTGAATACTAATGATGATTTTTGGATATGCAGGCTGAATCAAGCAGGGCGGCTGCTGGGAAGTCCAAGGGTGGCGCAGGGGCTTCATCCATTTCTGAGACAGAACGACTACGACTGGACATGAAGAACCAGCTTCCTGAGAGCAAAGTGTCTTCTGTGTGGGCCAAAGTATTAGATACTAATGTTGTTGCTTAGCGATATGAGGAGTTCAAACAGAGAACGGCCGAGAAAGATCAGTCAGCCCTAAGACAAGGGATGATGAACTCCGGATTGGTACATGTGGCAGGGTTCCCTCTGGCGGTTTAGTGTTATGAATTGATCTTAGAGTGAGCCCGACAATACGACTTTGATACACAGAGAGTGGTTAGCACCGAGGGGAGAGTCTTGGCCAACTTTAGTCCGGCCTCCATTGCACAGGCTTTCAGTATGCCAGATCTTCCTTCAGTGTGTGCCTTGAATATTGACACTGCCAGGACCTACTATGAGAATGAGCCAGTCAAGGCTCAACAGATAATCAATTCGTGGCTAGAGAAGCCAAAGTCCCATCATTCGAAGTTGCCTAAACAGCTACACAAGGTAAAATTCAGGTCAGATGTATATGATGCCATCACACTTCTGAGCAAGGTGGCAGGATTGAAGAGTGCAGGTGTATTGGAGAGTTGGATGGTCCATGTGATCACCAAAATTAGTCAAGGCACCAATTATCACTGGGCAGGACTCATCAGTGCTGAGATTGACAGACAGTTGAGGAATGTCCTGGAGGCCAAGAAATTCACGATGTCCTCATATGTAGTGTATGTGTTGGCCATCTCCTACCCATACAAGGGCCTGAGTCTGAGGGGAACAATCGGACAGGATATAATTTATGAAGTGTATCCGGAGTTGCATCTGGGGCATAAGGATTACAAGAGGGCAAATGATGCATTCACAATGCATATCACCCGGACACTCCAGAATGCTGAGCACCTCAGATTATCCGATGGAGCTAAAGGACTAATCAAGAACTACGGAGCGTGGTTCATCCAGTTCCCTACATTCACTTACCTCAGGATTGATGGATGGGCGTTGCCCCTTATAGGTTGCCTCGGTATCCCACTGACCACATTGTGCTACTGGAAGTTGTAAGGCAAATCTGTGAATTTGATGCAGTGGTGAAGAGGGAGAAGCACAAGACAAGCTTCGGAGGAGACTTCCCTCTTGGGATTGGTGTGGGAGAGATGTGCCCGTCTATCCAATCAGCTCACATCGCAGGGGAAGAACTAGCAGCCTATGGATTCTCCTTCCATTTGAAAAGAATGAATTTTGACATAACTGGAGAGGCTCAGAAGAAAGCTACCCGGGAGTATAGGCACAAAGATGATCTAGAAGACTACTAGGTCAACATCAAAGATGACCTTGATGCAAGAAAGAAGAGGTATTCTAGGTTGCCTGTGGAGGCCATCAGGCAATACAATGTTAAACTGATTCCGGATCAACTTGATGATGATGGAAAACTGGTGTAGGACCACGCTTATGATGCGGTGAAGGGCAGGCCAACCGGGGATATTGACTAGAACGAGAATGAAGTTACAGAGCTGGAGGATTTGATGGCTCCTGTCATGAAGTTCACTTCCTCATGGATAAAGCATAAAATCTGGGAATTGGAAAGTGCAAAGGTAACTTGCACTTTTGACTTGATGGGAAATCTCAATCCCATGTCAACTTCTGAAGAATCCAGGGAAGACGACCCCAAAGGGAAAACAGTGAAAACATCACCATTTAAGATCAAAGTCAGAGGTCCTAAGGAAGGGGCTGAACCTAAAATGAAGAGGAAGCCAAAGGGAAAGAGAAGATGGAAAACTCTGACAATCAGCAAGTCCTTTGATGAGGAGGAAACGAAGAAAGTTGAAGAGGAGGATGCTCCTCCACCGCCTAAGAAAACTAGAACAACAAGGACTGCCAAGAAGAAAGATCAAGTTGCTTCGGAGGATGAACCTCCAATTGTCGATGTGGAGAGTTCCGGAGGGGGGAAAACCAAGGTCTACACAAGGAAATCAAGGACTCCCTCTCCCAAGGATGCTGCATAGCAGAGGGACTCTTCCCCAAAGCTACCAGTTGAAGAGCCACCAAAGTCTATTTCTCCACCGCCAAGTGCACCTGAACCGGAGAATCCGGATGAGCATGAAACTAGCGGGGAGGCAGAACAGTTCAAGGAAGGAACACTTTTCAGTGAGGCGGCTGAGCTTGAGGTAGAAATAGAAGAAAGACACACTTCTCCATTGGTGCAATATGAAGATTCTCCGGAGATTGACCAAGGCCGCGGATCACCTGAGCCAAAGGAGAATATCCCTGCCAAGACTCCCTCACCGGTGCAGCAAGAGGCAGAACTTGAAGAAGTGGATCCAGGTGAGCAGCTTCCGGAGGAGGATGATAAGGCAACAACTGCAGAGGGAGAGAAAGTGACAGAGGAGCCAGAAAATGCCAGAGTGGAAGAAATCTGGACTGACCCTGTAGCCCCGGACTGGTTGGAGAAGGAACTTGCAAGGAAGAAGCAAGTGATTGTTGAAGACACTCCCTTGGACTGGGATGAGATGTTGTTGAAAATCGGCAAAGGAAAGAAGAAGAAGGCTGCAAAGGTCATCTCTCGGGTGGAAAGGGATGAAGCACACAATAGGGTAGTCCACATTGCCACCCCTGCCGCAGATAAAATGAGGGAGGATATTACGAGCCAAGACTATAATGTCCAGACTATCAACCTCGGGCCAGCCTCCATGGAGCAGGATATTGAGGAGTTTGAGGGATCCAGCGCCATAATTGTGGATAGGTTGAAGAAGGAGACCCAAACCAAACATGAGCTAAAGAAGGAGAATGAACGGTTAAGAAAGTGTTTGGAGGAGGTTATGAAACCTTTGCAGTCCCTTCACCCTTCTTCATCTGCTACCCCTGGCTTTCTGCCTAAGGAGACAATCTCCGAGATTGAGAAATTGAAAGCCTCTGCTCAGGCTACCACGGACTGGTTAATAGGTGTCCAAGTAAAAGGAGATGATGCTATTAAGGGAATCTTATCTGTAGGAAAGGATGTAGTCTGGGCGAAAGAGTTGTTGGAACATATTCTGTCTCAGGACAAGAATGACATGGATCTCCTACTACAGAAGTCAAGGGTTGTCATGGGACATGGAAGAGATCAATTGGCCAAAGATGGAATCCTTCCTTCTTCCAGGGTGGATGAACCGTGGGAGTGGTTCGAAGCACTGCAGATCAGGCAAAAGGCCATGAAGAAAATTTTGAAAAGAAAGAAACAAATTGATGGTGAGCTTACTGTAGTCTATGATGGATGCATTGCCTTCTTTGAGGTAATGACAGGGAGGAAGAAGATAGCTCCCAAGTATCTGAGCTTGGAACAATTGAAAGAGTGGTGGCATGAAATTTATGCCCCAGATTCTGATGGAACTGTCACCAGCCACCTACTTGATGATGCAGCCACCTACATGGCAGTGATGGACAGATATATGGCCAGCAGGGAGGATTGGAACAAAATTTTTGACCAGTCCAAGGAGGAAATTAATTCAATTAAATGTCGGCTCAAGGTTTTGCCATTGCCATCGGTTGCTGAGTTGGATGGAGTATTCTTAAGGGTCCAAGGGTCATCCGGGCAGAAGAAGGATAAAGGGAGTAGCAGTTAATGCTCACTTCGAGATTTGTGCTTTCCTATTACCATGGGGCATGCATTGGACCGGACTTCCTTGGGGACTGTGTCTAGGCCGACTTGGATGATGGCATTTAATGTGTGCCTTAGTACGTTTCCTTGGCCGACCTGTTTTGGTGGTTTTTATTATTTTGTAAAATGTTTGGCTGGGCCGACATGTCTTGGGGGGAATTTTCTATAAATAGGCATTCTTGCCTCATTGTAAGGGTTAGACATTGGTTAGCTAAGCAGTAATAGAGATAAGCAAGAGCAATAGTTAGAATTTCTTAGTCTTTTCTTGAAGCAAATACTGTATTAGAACAGTTGAATTGTTGCAGATTTTGGTGATTAATACAATTGGAGACATTGTGGTTTTTCTGGTGGAATCCTTTGTGTTATTTCATCTTGCATGGTTCTTGTTGTTCCATCTTTTAAATTTCTTGAAGATTTAGGGTTTAGTATTCAGAAATAGATTAGTTTCGGTTGGATAAAGGATGTTTATGATTTCATATTTGGAATGTTTGTAGTTATCTCTGGTCTATACTCCCAGTAACCATCTGATTGTAGTAGGCTGGAAAAGTCCACCTGGACCATATATTCAATGTGCTTAAGTTCGATTGTAGATGCATGTCTATGATTTGAAAAATCTGTATTCCTCAAAAGATTGCACCGTTCTTGTAAGATTGCTTTGTGGGTCGAAATGAGAACTGGTTATTTGAGATAGGTCCATTCCAGATATATGTTATTTACATTGTTTGTCCTCTCAGTAGTTTAGATCTTATCACTTCCTTGCATCCCTATCTTTTGTTGTTTCTTCATTATTCGGTTAGATTTAGGGTTTAAGATCATCATATTGTCAAACATGATAAATTGAAAGATACAGTTTGCTTGTAGTAAGGTCCGATTGTGATTACCAGCATTTCACATTTTATCTGAGTTGTTTTATGCATTGTTATGACCTAACACCCGAGAGACCTTGGGCTGATTTTCAGTGATTTATTATTGAAAATTATCTTTCAAGAGAGATAGAATACTATTTTCTGTCTGAGTTGTTGCCGTGCAGAAAACACCATCAACAATTTGTAGATCCAAAATTGTCTTCACAATTTCATCAAATTTTTTTCATCGAGTTGCCACCTCCCTTCATAGAGGACTGAACTTCAACAATATGAATCTCGATCAAAGATTGATTTCATTATGGGTTTCTTCAATAGCAGAGTCACACACACCAATTCTTTTAAATCTATTGCAACAAAATCCCTCGAGGTCCAAAACTATCTAAACCAAATGTTTAGATTGACCCAATTCTTGACTCCTTTCACATAATAATGGAGCTTTCTAATAGTCTCCTCCTAGCTTCTAATCAGGATCATTTATCACACATGAGCTCAGGTCCACTTCCTCTCCCTTCAAAAAATTATTTATTCTTAAATTTTCTTGATTTCTTCAAGTAATGCACACTAGTGCAAAGATCTCAGAGTCACCATCCATGTTTAGTGGGAATTTATGAAAATATTCATGAAATTATAGGTAGATCTTGACAAAATTTTGTGAGTTCAAAGAAAATGCAACAAACCCTAAGAAACACTTTTGAGAATTGACCTACTAACACCAAAGCTAGGCTAAAAGATGAAATTGTATTTGAAAAATATTGGACTCTAATACTTATGATCTGGAACCAAATACTTAAGTATTCCCCAACAGAGTCACTGGTCAATCTGTAGGCTTTTTTTCAGAACCAAACTTAATCTCACAATTTTCCTATGAATTTTCCATAATTTAATAATTAGTGAAGGTAAGGATTGGCCAAAAAATAAGTAAAGGGTTACTAGGCCTTTACTTCTACTCTTTGGGCTCTATCAAATCTAGGAGGGTGATCTTGTCAATGTTTATATGATACTCTTGTGCCATTTTATCATAAACATTGAAACAAACATATACATTCCCATTAGATGCAAATAGACAAAATTCCTTAAGGATTTCGCTGACCCTTTAACGAATTATGAGCTAAAATCCAGGAATGGATGGTACCTCATAGCACTTCATTATAATCAAAGAAGTTTTAAGTGGTTTTCGTTTCAATTTGTATTCATGGTCAGGTGCAAGCTAACTCATTTACATTCAAGATGACCAAACTAATAGACCATTATTTTATCTATGGGTAAAGGAGCCACATTTGTAACAAACAATAAATACATTAGCAATTAGACTCAACAATTATAGGCTATTGATATATCTCTTTGCAATACTCAACTCATTGTATCAAAAAATAGAAACTACTTACTAATCCTTGAATTTATTCTCACAAACCTATGATGTTATTAAAGCAAAAATAGCACCATTCATTCAACCAAAATGATTGAAGACAAATGAAAGATGCTTGATTGTTTTATTCATAATTTGGAAGAAAAAATACATAGGAGATAATTTGTCCCAGAATTTGTCATTTTCATTTATATGTTGTTGCTACTGTAAAACTATTAAACCCATTACAAGACTAGATTGTACCCTAGACTTCATACTATTTTATTCATCTGTGCTTGATATACAAAACTAATCTTACATGAGCTCAGTTTTCTCCAACCTAGAACACTCAAACCCCCTATAATTGGCCTTGAATTCCCATTTATAGGAACATGGGAGCAACAAGCTTTGGGCCAAGTTACAATTTCAATCACATTCATATTTGACATTCAATTTCATTTCAATTTCAAAATTCTCCAAATGGTTATATTTGCACCTTGCAAAAAGGGGGAACTCACAAAAGACAAAAATACTTTCCATCATTGAAGATATACCTGCCTTCCAAAAGGCATCATTCGCCATTGTAGTAGCACCAAAACCTCTCATCCATGTTAACCTAAAATTTATCCCCTTTAGCACCTAAGACAAAAACTCACACATTCATTAAAGAAGATATACCCACCTTCCAAAAGGAATCCTTCATCGTTGCAACAGCGTCCAACACCTATCCTTCTCACTGGTCATCAAAAAAAAAATCACCAAACCGAGACATTACCTTTGTAATGGTTCATCATCTTCAAAATCAAAGTGTGCATGTCTCCCTAGTGCCTTTGTTGAAACTAGAGAATTCATCTCACTATCATCAGAGTCTTCTAGACCAGCAAGTTTGAGGAGATACTAGGCATATTTTGGATCATCCTCAGCCTCATCTTCCATGGAAACATCAGGTTCCTCCATATAAGAATCATAAGTCTTGTGGTCCTTATCCTTCTTTTTCTCCTTAGACTAAGTCAATTTCTCTAACTTAATTTCCTCTTTCTTTTCACTCTATTCTTTTAGGAACACACCACTACACTCCCCATGGTTGCAAACAACAACCCTACTTCTCGGGTTGTAAGTCCTCTTAACTTCACTTCCCATAAAAGTGGAAAAAGATTTCTTCATTGTCTTTGGCTTCGCAAACCTCTTAGATAGGTCTGGCTTAATAATGGGTGTGTCATCCTGAATTATAGGCCTCTTAACTCCTTTTTGTTTAAGCTTCCTCTTTGGCCTAATGTTTGACTCACTGGGCTTACTCATTCGAGCACAGAAAACAAAAAAGAGCTTATAGACTTGCAAACTTTAAATTACAAGAAATTTTTTACTAATTTTACTCTCAAAAATAAACTTGTAGAATAAGACCCCCAAACCACACACAATTCCAATCAAGCTAAAATAGAATTTGCAAAATCCCTTACAAACCCCAAGTATCTAAAGCCTATCAATTCCTTGATAATTTACTAAACCAACAAGCTCAAGCAAAGTTGATACAGAAAAATATAGATATCATCTTACCCGAGAAAACTCGTCTTCAATTTCTCTGCAACGGCCCACCCAAGATCTTCACACCTTCTTCTTTGGTTGATCTAGACCAATTCTTCAATTCTTGTCGACTACAAATTGTGAGAGAAAAAAACTGACATCCCTCATTATGTAGAATGATTGAAGCGTGTCTACCATTAATGTTGAAAAAAGAAAGCTCACACAAGCGAGCTGACAATTAGCCACTCAACTTTGAATCTCGATCATTGATCCCTTTGATTTAAAACACAATCAATGATGATCCTCAATCATTGCCACTTGCCTCTATGAACATACTTGGAAACAGTGATGACACCTCAGATGATTGCCACATAGTCACCTACATATTCACCATATCTTCTAAACTTTGTCACTCATCGCAATAATTCCCTGAAGTCATTCCCAAATTTTGATGACGAGCAACAAATCTACCAATGGAAAGAATATTCCTTAGTGTATCCTCCATTGCTTGTCACAGAAATTTCATAAGGCTACAATCATATTTCAGTGAGGAAAACCATCCAGTGATACCAAGTACACCCACAATCCATCACTTATCACCAAAGCTAATTTGGAGCTGAGAGTGCTTACACCGATAAGTGAAAACAATGATGGCACCAACTAGTGACAAGTGACATAATCATATTGGTCAACCCAAAACCTTCACATCACTCATCATAGTAACAACAGTAGACAATGAAAGGATTCTACAATGGCCCATCATATAGGAGAGACAATTGTTCATCATGCATCGTGGAAGTGGAACTGAGGAGCCAAAGAACTTCAATGATAAGTGATGTAAAAGGAACTATTGGCGCATCGCCCATCACGGTAATAAACCCAATGATAGAAATGAATTGAGCAATGAGCAATCACTTAAGTAATTAAAATTTTCATGTGCACCAAGTTGTTTTAAAAGGGGGGACTACCCAGGATAATGCACGATATGGTCATAAGAGACATAATGACATTTAGCAAAGGATGTAAAGGCCAAACAAGGCTGAATTATCAACCGTATAAAATAAAAGACTTTCTCTGACCTAGGCGTGTGAAAATATTCAACAAATGGTGATGGGGAAACCCTAACCACAAGGGGCCAATCATTTTATGGACTTCCATGACTCAAGATGTTTTTAACATGAATAGAAATGGGTGACAACAGGTCAACACAAGATTAGAATGAAAGATTAAGGGTTAAGACAAAGGATGGAAATCTTCAAAGTAATATCATTCCCCACATGGAACCCTTAACCCTAACCCCTGATAGACTGAGAGAGCACCAAAGAAAAATGCATTTTTAGACTAGTGGAACATGAAAATTTTGAGGGTTCCACCACCAAATAAAAGGAAGCTAAGCTTAAAAAAGAAAAATAAATAGTTCCTACATTAATTTCCTTAGATAATAAATTTAATAAGGTGAACATCTAATAACTAATTGAGACAAAAAATAAATTACATAAGATATATCATAGGATATACTCTTTTGGGAAAAAAACTATCCTATAAAGCACACTTGTGCATTATGCAACAAGAAAATAGTTATGTAATACATTATCAACGTTGTAGTTCTCTATGAGGAGAGAAATACTACATAATGCCACCAACCCATGTATTTAATACATCTAGGCAAGACAAAAATGAGAAACCTAGTTTCCCAAAACCATGGGCCCATTCAGCACCAACATCAAGGAAAAAAATGTAATGCTTCACTAAACATAGGCATTACTTTTTTGAACACATCCCTCTTTTAGAAAGATATTTTCATGCATCAGCTAAAAGTTATCCTTGATTTTTTTCGTTCACACTTAACTCCTATTTTTCATGCTTGTCCAACATTAATGCCTTAACACCTCACAAATGTCATGAATATTGCTTTTAGAAAATTTAACAACATTAAGTTTTATTTATAACTTGCCAAATAAATATTAGATTTTACATTTTTCATGTGTCAAACAATATCATATCAAGTGGAATTCCCTTTCCATGTGATCGAATAATTAAGAAAAATTAAATAATTCAAACATTAAGAAGTTGCAAGGTGTAGGACACCTAATCCCACTCTACTTAAATATTACATCTTCAACAATCAAATAATAAAATCACTAATAGCAATTTTACACCTCATTTTTGAAACAAATGTGGTAAATAATTATCTTACTTTATTGACCAAATTTTAGCTTTAGCCATTGAATTTAGTTTAAAAATAACTACCTAATTCAAACACCTATCAAGATATCTATTAAATGATATAGCATAATAGTTAATTAAAAAATAACCAAAAAACAATTATATTTTAAGAGATTTTAAAATCATTTTCATAATTTTTTATTTTGGTTACTTTATATTGTTAAAGTAAAATAAAATTTAATTTATTTAAGAATGCTTTTTGTTCATGTAGTCAAATTTCAAGAGTGTGGATTGAAATAGGAGTTTGTCCACACCACATCACCAAATACATCAATGAAATAGATAAATAGATTTATAGGTAATGCTTATTGCTTTCATGGAGTAAAATTTTATCCACTATCACCCATTTTATGACCATTCCCACCGAGAGATGACAAGGGATTTAGGTTTTTGATAGATAGCTATGATTATTGATATTGCACATACTTTGGAAGCCCATCGATTCTAGGGCAGACACATTAAAGTGAACTAGCGGCGCACTAGACTATGTAGTAGATGGCGAAATTACCCATTTCCTATCACCCACTTTTTATCTTCACCTTTTGACATGATATGCCATGAATAGCCCTGCACCTCCATGTTTCTGTATATACAGAGCTCTTCAAAACCCCATTCTCAACGATTTCTTCAAGTATTTGTAAGGCAGAGTTCTGATTTGAGAAACTCAGTCATAAACAAATTGCCACCATTTTGCAGCTCCAATGGAGGAAAGAAAGCAAAGGTGTTCTATGTAGTTGAAGTTGGAGATTGTCAGAGCAAGAAATATTGCAATTCAGCCTACCTCCAAAGGTAATTTGTTTGTTCGATACTATCTGAACAAGAACATAGCAATGGATAAGAAGGAGGTTGAGGCCTCCCCAAATCCCTATTGATTTTTGTAGCTCGAAAGGTGGGATGTGGAGTTTTTTTAAAGCAACTCGAGTTGGATATGATTTAAATCACTTTAAAGAAATTCAAGTTAGATATGCTTTAAAGCAATTTGAGTTGGATTTTTAGCAATAGTGGTTTTTTTATTATTTAATAGAATGTTTATGAGTTTGTGAGGATAAGATAAATCCAAGAGTCATTTTATGTGTAATTAAAGCCAAAGAAAGCAAAAAAACATTCTTTCCTTGCATGCTAAGTAAAGCAGCTAGGCTCTATAAATGTAAGATTGATGTAGCAAACTCAAATTGTATTTTCGAAAGAAAATTTTGTTGTTAGGTTGAATAGAAGATCCAACATTTGTAGGCTTTTCCCTGCATTGGGGTTTCCTGGGCAATTCTGTGTTATTGTCTTTTTATGATTGGCTTCTTTTTATTTTTGTTTCCACTATTATTAGTTGTTAATTAACCCAGTTGTGTTAATTATTATAAATTAGATTTCTTTCTGTGAATTTATTGTGCAATTAATCTGTTGCTAGGTTATAGAAATTAACATGGTATCATAGCAATGAACTCTGAATACGAAGCCAAGATTTGTGATGCAGATTTCAAGAAGGAAAAAAAAATCATCAGATTTTTGTTTCCAATTCTTTTTGTGGCTATGGAAACCATCGTTCGATACAAGGATAGGCTTGAGGGTGTGCCTAACTTCTTGTAGTGGAAGGTTTGGATTACATCTGTTCTCAAGGAGAACAGGCTATGGATCTATGCTAGTACAGAAGTGACACCACCAACAAATGATCTTGTTGCCTTAGATTCGCATGAAGTCAAAGAGGCCAAGGCTTAGAGGATTATCCTGGATGGAGTAAGACATCATTTAATTCCTCATTTATCGAGGAAAGACACCACCAAGGGGATATGAGATACACTCACAAAACTTTATCAGAGCAACTATCAAAGTCGTAAGATGATGCTCAAGGACAAATTGCATAATACCAAGATTTCCAAAGGTGAGAGTGTGACCTCTTACTTTTCCAAGCTGACATAGGTTAGGGATGAGCTTGCTATTATAGGAGAGATTATTGATGAAGATGAGTTGGTGTGTATAGCCTTGAATGGTTTTTTGAAGCATTGGGAAGTGTTTCTCAAGTGTGTTTCTGGTAGAGATTGGCTACCTGATTGGGAAAGACTTTGGGATTATTTTTTTCAAGAGGAGATCCGTGAAGGTGCTCATCAAAGAGATCAAATGAAGAACGGTCGAGACGAAGAAAATCTTGCTCTTGCAAGCAAGGGTAAGTAGAAGTCTAATAAAGGGAAAATGAAAGGTTCTTCTTCCAAGAGTGGAAAGAAGAAAGATCTGAGCAAGATAAAAAAAAAATTGTTGCCATCACATGGGTCAAGACAAGCAAAAGAAGCAATTTTTTGCTACAGTAGAGGTGGATGAGTTTGCATCATGATTTGAGAATGGGTTTTCACTCATTGCCTATCTCTCAAGTTCAATTACCAACAGGGTATGGAATATTGATAGTGGGGCTTCTTGCCACATGACGGGAGTCAGAGAATGTTTCACCAAGTTGGGGGAGAAGAAGCTGGATTTATATATTGAACTAGGAGATAATGCCAAGTACCATGCAACTAGTATTGGCACCGTCAAGTTTCAGAGGGAGTCTAGAAAACCTTTGTTGGTGGAGGATGTGTTGTATGTCCCTGGCATGACAAAGAATTTAATCTTAGTTTCTACTTTGGAAGAAAAGGGTTACATCGTGACCTTTGAGAGGGGAAAATTCTATATTTGTCCCAAAGATTCCAAGGTTTCCAAAGTGATTGGTGCCAAGCATGGCAACTTGTTTCAGTTACAGTTTGAGCCAGCACTTGCATTGGTTAGTAGCTATAAAAGGATAGGATAATTGTGGCACATGAGGATGGCTCACCTTCACCATGGAGCACTTAATATTCTTAAGGAAATAGTGATGGGGCTGCCTAAAATGAAAAAAGAAAAGCATGAGGTGTGCAAAGGTTGTGCACTTGGAAAATATGCCAAGACTAATTTTCCAAGCAGTGACACTAGATCCGAAGGGATTTTGAATCTTGTACACTCAGACATGTATGGGCCCATGTCAACAACATCCTTGAATGGGTACAAGTATTTTGTTACCTTCATTGATGACTTCTCCAAGAAGACATGGATATATTTTTTGAAGAATAAAGATGAGTTCTTCAGTAGGTTCAAAGAGTTTAAGGCTCTTGTGGAGAACCAAACAGGGAGGAAGATCAAGATACTAAGGTCTGATAATGGAGGCGAGTATACCTCGAATGCCTTCAAATATTTTTGTGCTCAAGAAGGTATCAAGAAAGAGTTGACAGTTCCATACAACCCACAACAGAATGGGGTTGTTGAACCAAAGAATAGGGATATAGTTGGAGCACCCAAGGCCATGCTTCATGATCAGGATCTGCCTTGGTTCTTATGGGAAAAATCTTGCAATACAGCTATGTATTTGTAGAATAGGAGCCCTCACAAAGTGTTGGGAAAGTTGACTCCAGAAGAGGTGTTCACTGGTAAGAAACTAGATTTGGCGCACATTCACATCTTTGGATGCCTTGTGTATTGTCACATTCCTATTGAGAAGAGAACCAAGTTGGAACCTACTGCAAAGAAGGGTATCCTTGTTGGGTATAGTGAAAATTCTAAGGCTTATTGGGTTTACATCCCTACTCTCAAGAAAATAGTGGTTCACAAAGATGTGAAGTTTGAGGAAGAGAGGGCTCTTCAGAATTCAAGCAACTTGATGAATGAGGAAAAATCACCCATGGTTGATGTACCAAAAATTCCTCAAACTTCAATCACACAAGCTAGAGAGCAAAGCAAGCAGGTTGAGCAGGGTGATCAGACAGAGGAACAAATAATTCCTTAGCCTCAGATTCCTATTACTGAGAAGAGGAGAAATAGAGCAACTGAGCAGACATTGAGAGAAGCTCAAGAATATGTAGGTGATCCTCAAGATTCAGTCAAACAAAGAAGGGATCCCAGACATTATTCTGAGTATGTGGCACTTATGAGTGAATTAATTGAAGTAGAGCCTTCCAGCTTTCAAGAGGTTTCCAAACACCAAGTATGGAGGGATGCCATGGTGGAAGAGTATTCTTCCATCATGAAGAATAGTGTGTGGGTGGTAGTACCACATCCAGAAGATAAGTCTATGGTGGGCTCAAGATGGTTATATAAGATTAAGCATGTTCTAGGTGGTAGTGTGGAAAAGTTCAAAGCCCGATTTGTGGCTAAGGGGTTTTCTCAGAAGGAAGGAGTCGACTATGACGAGACTTTCACTCCAATAGCCAGGTACTCATCCATAAGAGCTATCATTTTTGTAGCAACAAAAATGGGTTGGAGGATTCACCAAATGGATGTCAAGATGGCCTTCCTCAATGGAGTGATTGAGGAAGAGATTTACATAGAGTACTCAGAAGGATTTGAAGCACATGAAAGGGATTCTCATGTATACAGGTTGAAAAGAGCATTGTATGGACTCAAGCAGGCTCCCAGGGCATGGTATTCACGTATTGACAATTACTTGTAGAGCATGGGCTTCATCAAAAGTGAGGCAGATTCGAACCTGTACTATGTTCAGGTGAAGGGTGAAATTCTCATATTGTTGTTATATGTTGATGACTTATTTCTCACAGGGTTAGAGGAGCTCATAGCACACTGCAAGCGAGATCTTGCAGGAGAGTTTGAGATGAAGGACTTGGGGTTGATGTATTACTTTTTGGGATTAGAGTTGTGACAAAAAGAGGGAGAGATCTTCCTTGGACAAGGGAAGTACTTAATTGATATCTTGAAGTGATTTAGGATGGAAAATTGTAAGCCTATGTCAACGCCACTTGTGACCAATTGGAAAAAGATTGATAATTCCATATCAGAGGCAGTGGACCCGACTTTATACAAACATGTGATAGGCTCTCTTATGTATCTGGTCAACACCAGGCCAGACATTTGTTTTGCAGTGAACTCACTCAATCAGTTTATGGTGGAACCTAAATGTGTGCACTGGATAGCTGCAAAGCATGTTTTGAGATATCTCTGAGGCACAGTTGATTATGGGCTGAAGTATGTTCAGCAGGATGGAGTGAAGCTTGAGGGGTTTACTGATGCAAATTGGGCAGGCAGTATAGCTGATCGAAAGAGCACTTTAGGGTACAGTTTCAGTTTGGGATTAGAAGCAGTCTCTTAGTACAGTAGGAAACAGAAGTCAGTTGCACTAAGTTCTACAGAGGCTGAGTATATGGCAGCCAGTATGGCTACATGTGAGGCTATCTAGCTTTGGAAACTTCTAACTAGGCTCTTTGATCAGGAGCTAGATCCTACAGTCATTTACTATGATAATCAGAGTTGTATCAAACTCTCTAAGAATCCAGTGTTTCATGATAAGTCAAAGCACATTGAGATCAAGTTCCACTTCATCAGAGATTGTGTGGAGAAGGGGATAGTGAAGCTCAATTACATTCCTACAGATGAACAGATAGCAGATATCTTGATGAAGGCTTTGATGAAGAGCAAGTTTTAATTCTTCAAGGACAAGTTGGGTGTGGTGCAGAACACCTTCCTCGCTAAGAGGGAGTGTTTATTTTTGTAGCTTGAAAGGTGGGATGTAGAGTTGTTTTAAAGCAACTCGTGTTGGATATGATTTAAATCACTTTAAAGCAATTCGATTTAGATATGCTTTAAAGCAATTCGAGTTGGATTTTTAGCAATAGTGGTTTTTTATTCTTTAATAGAATGTTTCTGAGTTTGTGAGGATAAGATAAATCCAAGAGTGATTTTACGTGTAATTAAAGCCAAAGAAAGCAAGAAAATATTATTTCATTGCACGCTAAGTAAAGTAGCTAGGCTCTCTAAATGTAAGATTGTTGTAGCAAACTCATATTGTATTTTCGAAATAAAAAATTGTTGTTACACTGAATAGAAGATCCAACATTTTTAGGTTTTTCCCCGCATTGGGGTTTCCTGGGTAATTCTGTGTTATTGTCTTTTTGTGATTGGCTTCTTGTTATTTTTGCTTCCTCTGTTATTAGTTGTTAATTAACCGATTTGTGTTTATTATTATAAATCAGATTTCTTTATGTGAATTTATTGTGTAATTAATCTATTATTGGGTTATATAAATTAACAAGCCCCACTCGGGACAAACGTTTTGCTTGGAATGTGAGGGAAAAGGAATGGATGAAATGTTATCTGCACTAACAATGGAATCAGGTTTAGTTGTATTTGAATTGAGGTGGAGGAGAAAA
This sequence comes from Sequoia sempervirens, assembly GCA_007258455.2. Lineage (NCBI taxonomy): Eukaryota > Viridiplantae > Streptophyta > Pinopsida > Cupressales > Cupressaceae > Sequoia > Sequoia sempervirens. The sequence goes on from VDFB02271358.1 coordinate 1,164,770,500, forward strand.
GTAGGAGTATTTGGAGGATTGAAAAGAAAATTGTTGGGAAGCCCTAAATTTTCATGGATGGAGATATTGTCATGCCCGGGTCTTTCAATCAACAAGTGGATTCCACTGGTGGAGGAGGGAAAGGAGAAGAAAAGCGTAGCACCATCACATGTTTTGTCTCTACCCACTTCCGCTTTGCAGATTACAGTGTGGGTTACATATGTTAAATCTGATACAGCTCTTCCATGGAAAGAAGTAATCAAGATGAAGAGTGATTCAAAGTGTAAGTTGTTTATAGTTCCTTGAGTTTAATTAAGATCTTGTATAATCGTTATTCGTAGATTGCTCACTTGTTGTGTTTGTGGGAGGCGGATGCCCAGAATATAGCGAGGATAGGGACGAAAGTAGAAATGTAAAGAGGCGGGGCAAGTGTTTGGAATGGGGTGACTATGCATGTGGAGGACACACCTGCATAGCTCATCATGACATCCATTTTTTTGGTCAAGTTTAAAGGAGGCATATTTTGTTTAAGTCAAACATATATAAGTAAAAGTCTTGTCCCTCACAATTTGGAAAATTTGTACTAAAATGTCTGCAAAGCATGAGGGATGCTACTTAAACGTCTGAACATACTGTAATCCTCGCTTGTCCTTGGCTCTGTAGTTACTGTCTGAATAAAGTAATGTAAAAGGATTATCTCTCTTTTTGACTTGACGTGTAAGAAAGTTTAATATTCATAAAGAGGGGACAATGCGATTACAAATAAGTGTCTCGGGAGATAAAATGCTTTTTACTTGGATGTTATAGATATTTAAAGGAAAAAGAACACTTTTTCTTTTCACAACAGGGATGTCCCTACGATCTAGTCCAACAATCCACCGGTTTGTATCTTGGTTTATCAGGGGCGAGATTAGTCAATCTAGGAGTGGTGTCGAACCCAAGATCAATGAGGAGCAAACCCACTATCTAAACCAACTCTACTACCCGTACGAGCTAACCAAAACAAAATGTTACAATTTTAAATAAATTAATTAAGATTAATAAAAATAAGATATGTTAATGTATTTTAAAATTAAATTTTAAAATATAATGGATAAAGGTGCATGGTTTTATGATTACAAAAAGAGAATTATTTGATGTTTTTTTTTTAATGATAATTATTGTTTTATTAAAAAGTTATTTTTTTGGTAAAAATGTTTTAGATTTTATATTGAATCTTTTTTCTATTCTAATTCAAGTCTTCTACTTTGTGTCTATTTCATATAAGCAAATATGTCCTCTTTGGACAAATTTTAGTGTGCACTTCTTCTCCATAACTCACTTGAGTGATCTTTGTATACTCTACTCTTTTCTAATATCTAAATTGGTGGTATTTAAAAGTACCTTGGAAGGATTTTTATGTTTCAAGGGGACATGTTGTAATGTCCCTTTTTTCATTAATGGACAATCAAAGATATTATTAGCCCATTCTCTATTCTCGGTTGGCTAAGATAGGAAAATAAAAAATAATTGATTTGATGTTTATTTGTGAAGTTTACCAACCTTAAAAAATTATGTTTGGAATTCAATGAAAGGAAAGGTTCAAGCTATCTGTAGGTTTGGATTATCTCTAAGTACATGAGTTTGCAAACCATCCAAAAGTGTGAAAAGGTTAAGGTAAAGTACTATACAAAACAAAGGAAGGTAAGTTCAATAAGAAAAAGTTGAAGGTTCACAAATTGGAGAAAAGTGCAATAAATTTCTTAAGGTTCTTTGGCTTGTGAAAGGTTTTAAAATATGGCAAATAAAAGGAATAAGATCACCTAGTTTGTGATGCTCCAAACTTTTGAGTTCACAAAAATCAATAAAATTAATGAAGTGATAAAAAGTGTGACAAGTTGAAGAGAATGTAAGAAAGGAAATGAAAAGGATAAGAGAATAGACAAAAGGTGGAGTTATAAATACCATAAATTTTATGAGTTTGAAAATCATACAAAAAGTGTGATGAGTTAAGAAAAAGGATAAAATATGCAACCTACATAATAAAGGTGAATTCAAATTTAATTTGAGAAAAAAAATGAGTGATATTTAATGTAGTTGGTGCATGCATGATCTAAACCACTCATTTGGGAAATATTCATTACTATCCATTCATTTTATTTATTCAAAAGGGTTGATGCATTAATTCAAGGATTTTTTATTCTACAACAAAAAAAATTGTCAAACATTATTAGATCCTTGTGTTCAAGTAATCAAATATTAGCACAAAAACACTTGGATTTTCTAGAGACCAAAGGACATGAAAACCCTAATTTTGGTGGGTTTAAATCTCATTAGAAATAAGAAAAAGTTCTAAAATTAATATATCAATTGTTAGCTTCTCGTATTTATCAAGGTTATTATTATTGATGTAAAATTTGTGAAAATTTTGGATTTTTGTAAGTTCTAGTTAAAATTTATAAATCTAAATTTTATGTGTCCAAAATAGTATATTGGGGTTGTTACAATGGTAATAAATTTAAATATATTTCCACCCTATAGGGTATTTTGACATTTTATGTTGTCTAATGACAAAGAAATCAAATATCTTCTAGTGGGAGAAAAAAAATGCAAGTAGAGAGAATGGGCATATAATACATACATAAAAAAAAAAAATTATGGTAGAAGGAGATATGATAAATAATATGGAAGGTAGCTCTATAGATTAGTCATAAGGAAGTTTGATTCGATGCTAGATATGATGGTATAAATGATTCAAAAAATGGACAATAACATGAATAGCCACATTATATAGAATGGTGAAGTGAGATCTTCACAAGCCAATAATAATAACAAGAAAAGGTATGATAGACCACTTTTATCCACTTTCCTTTATATGGAAGAAGAAGAAAATGTTGAGGTAGAGACTCAAGTTTTTATGAAGGAATAAATTACTTCCTACTATGTTGAATTTAAAAGACTCCCAATAAAGATCTAAGAAGTAACGTCTGAAATTTTATAAATATCAAGAAAGCTAGTTTCACTCCAAAATAGGAGCTAAAAACTCAATAGTAGAAAAATGATCATCAACATGCATTAGTTAAGTTGGCTTGCTCCACTTTTAATGGACCTAACAAATATGTTTCTCATGCATAGGTACAAAATCTAGAAACATATCTATTCCTCAAGCCTATGGATATATGAAGTTGTTAAGTTTGACACTTTGCACTTTGAAGATTCAACACATGAATGGTGGTATCATGGATTGGTTACTGCAGACCACAACCTCATCAACACTTATGAGGAGCTCTATAGGAGGATGATTATAATATTTGAATAGAATGATCCTAAGATTTACTTTAGAGAGTTGTCTAGCTTAAGAAAGAAATCACTATGGAGAATTATGTAGCTAAATTCTAAAATTTGTCAACATTGGTTCTTGAACATTTTGAGAAGAGGCTCATTATCATTTTTATTGAAGGAATTTTAAAGCATCTCAAACATGACTAGTAAAATATTTTAACCCTTCACCATTACAAGAGGCTTTTAAATAGGCTTTAGACATGGAGGTTACAATACCATAATATATAATAAAAATTTAAATACACCATTTTGAAATAAATCAAAGGAAGCCTCACCCAAGACATGAAATGTACAACGGCCATGATTGTCAGCTCCCAAGACATCTACGAAAGGTAAAAAATAAAAAGCGATTTATACCAAGAGATAATTAGGGCCATATTTACCTTAGCACACATCTCCACACTAGTGCACACTTCCAAATACTTAGTGCAAACATCTCAACATACCAAGTCATCCAAAAAAACACTTAACCTTCCATGCATTAGCTCTAGACCAAAAGAAGTACCAAAGAGACCAAATAACATCATGTGGAGCACTTTACAAACATTATATGTGTAGTGTAGGAAAACGCATACCCTTGCATTTTCACACTTGTTTGGGCCCACCTTGCTTTGTTTATCCCTATTTATGTCTTAATTGGTCCTATTTTCCATCCACAAGCCTAATGAACTATATCTTTTTCTAGCTAATCCCGACAAACATCAATGGATAAATGATAATTTAATTATTCTAGTTGTGTCCCTAATTTTTGGTCGAGACTAAGATGCCACCTAGGGTGTCTTTTTCCACCAAAGGTCTTAGGACCCTGATTTCAAGTGTGCCTTAAGGTGGCTCCTTTTTAGAGTTTGTGCCCCAAGTTTCATGCCTTGGGACTAAGATGCCACCTAGGGAGTCTTAGTCCCCATTAGGGTATTTTTAGGATTTAATTTCAAATCTTGGCGGGATTTAGCCTCCTTTATTTAATGAATTCAAATGTTGACTTTTTGTGGTGTAATTTCAAGATGTTAAGCATAGATAAGTATAAATACAAGGTTCCTTCAATTAAATTTTAACATAACAAGCATTCAAGTATTCATTCCTAAGGAAATTTTATGAGATCAAGAGCATTCAATAGCAATTCATCAAGCATTTGGAGCCACCATCAAGATTCAAGCATCATATCAAAGATATTCTCGCATCATGTGTGTTTTCTATCTAACATTTGTGATGTAGAGTTTTGATTCAAGCAAGCAATTCAAGTCAAGATCCCTCAAGCATTCCTTTGATTCAAGATCTACATTCAAGCTATCCATCTCACACAAGCTTACAGATTTCACAATTGTAGCATAGATTTTTGGCACCCACTTGCTTTCTTGCTCTCCTAGGGTTTTTCACCTAGAAGGAGAAAGATGGGCCAAAGATGCTTATGTTGCATTCAAAGTCAATGCAATATGGATATAATAAGAATCAAATATGCCTAAATATAATGCTTGAATGCAAGAAACGAATGAGATTAATTGACTAATGAATAGAAACTAAAGGAAAATAGCTTGTTTGAAAACACATTATGTAATGCAATAATGAACTAGGAATGAATGCAAAACTTAACAAAAAATGAACCAAACTGAAAATGTGCACCTGGAATGTGGATGGAGACTAGAAATTTCTTCTAAAATGTTGTTGATGCTGAAATTTAGGCCTAGTGGGACTCATTCACCATTTTGGACGAATCAGTTCCAGTTCTGCCAAACTCTACCGAAACCCGTTTCTGACAAAAGGGTATCTAAAAATTTAAAAATAAAAAAATTGACCTTGGGGTGGGACTCATTCACCACCCATGGAGAATTATTCCACTTTTTATTTTCTATATTTTTAAAGGTGGATTCTGAAGCTTTCGATCTACACTTTGATGCCCTACAAGTGTCTGCTTCCAAAACTCTGATTTACGGGTCTAAAAATGAGATTTTTGTTGATATTTTGACTTGATGGATGAAGGGAAGAATTTAGCAACCTTGAAACTTGATTTTCAATTATTTCCAAGCTTCCAAGGGACCTAAATATGAAAACACACAAGAAGAGAAGAAGAAATGGTGAATGTTAGGGCATGGAGGTTTTCCTTGGTCAAACCCTATTTAGGTAATTAAACCAAAATGATGAAAGAATGTAATGAAACATGTAATAATGGATTTTATTACCTTTCCATGATGTTGATCTTGGATTTCTACAACAATGGAGGAATATTTAGCCCTTGAATGTCCTTGGAAGCTAAATCAATGTCTTGTAATGTGAAAGCCCTAGCTTACTTAACTTGAAAACATGATGAATGTTGAATGAATAATAATGAGATATAAATTAGTGTTAAGATACTTATATTTATAGGAAATTCACCTTATTTTCCCATTAATTGGATCCCTAAGGCCAACATGGAGAAAAATTAAACTTAAAACCTAATTTTTCCTACTCAAAACCCTAAAAATGGCTCAAATGGGACTCATTCGCCACTAATGGAAAATGGATCCCACAGGGGCCATTTTCGCTAGTTGGAATTCCAAGAAGTAAGAAAATTAGGCTTATATAATTACTAAGTCAGTTATTTGATCAAATTATGCCTCGGGATGCACTCACAAACACAAAGGTGGCTATGGGGAAAAGTCATGCCGCTAGGTGGGCTTCCCACTCAACCATATTAAAGTTATACCTCCTAATAACTTTAACAAGGCACCACAAAGAAAAATTAAATGAAAACAAATAAGGGTACCACAATCATGCAAGTTGTGTTATGCAGGATGGAAAAAATGCAAAATGTAAAAAATGTAAAAAAGTTAAGTGTAAAATGTGAAAGATGTTCAAAGGAGTCTTGTTAAGTTCATGCAAGGTCAGTCACTTAGGGAACATTGTGTCTAATGTCTCCAAGAGAGGACCAATCAAAGAATAGTATATTCACAACTTAGGGGATGCAATGCATTGCATCAGACCACCAAGAGGAATGTAATATGTTGAGATAGATCACACTTATGAAGGACATCACACCCAATTTCACCCACAAAGTGACGAACGCATGACATAAATGGAAAGGCTACACTAAGAACCGAGAATGAAAATGAATTATGGTAATGTATGCCTCCCACTTTAAAATGGTTGCGAACACCAGTACTATGAGAAATTGCTTTAAAGTAGAAGAGAAAGAAGAAGACATGAGAGCTTACTCGAAAATCCCTATGCCAAGTCATATGTTTCTGATAAGTTATGTCATGAAGAATGGGTAGTATGTCACATGTGAGTCAATATTAAAACATGTCATCCACATCCCAAGCTTTCTCATATATGTTCATGAAAGGTTGATCAGTCAAAAGAGACAACGACAAGTTACATATGAGGAAAAGGCTATCAAACCCCTTGCCCCCCACTTAGTGTAGGAAAAAGGTGAGCCTAGAATGGATGAAAGTGAGGATCAAGTAGATGAATTAGGTGCTCCAACACAAGGAAGAGCACCACACTCCCTTAGATATTGAATGCTATTGTTGTGCAAAGTATTTGATGAAAGTGGAGATACGGGAGATACGGGAGATACCCCTAGATCTTTCTTGAAATAGTATGATATATGTCGGATTTGTTTGTATGTTTGTTGCATCCATGTGTAAGAGGAAGGTTGTAACCGATACCATAATAATCTTCCAAGTTAGATGAAGGGGGTGTGTGTTTGTGAGAAGGATTTGTTTCTTTATAAGAACACAAATCTTTTTTAATGTGATGTGTCGTTGTGTCATGAGGGATGGGAGTTATATTTCCCCCATCACCACCATGGGGTGATTTGGTAGAAATAAGTTGAGTGAATGGAACACAAGGTTGTGTGGGTTGAGATTGGGATATTTCACATTCACCCTTAAAGGTAGGTGTGAAACTCCAAGATCACTACTAGGGCTTTTGTGTCTAAAAATGAATCATTTGTATATGACTCTTTGGACCATGAGGGTGAGATTCTGGAAATTTTATGGAAAGGTGTAGAATCTAACGACCCCCAATTATCACAAAAGAGTTTTGTTGAAGAGTGAGGACCAACTTGTATAGGTTTAGGTTGTGATCGAGGAATGGAAGGATTATGGGAGTTGGCAGTGTTGTGATCAGTTAACATATAACTTCACTCATCAATCATGTATATCTTGTTGTTGTATTCAAACTTCATGATACGGTGAAGGGTAGATGGGAATCCTTTCATAGCATGAATCCATGGTCTCCCTAGGATAAGATTGTATGGAAGATGTTCTTGCATGATATGAATAGAGGTAGGAAACACTACAAGTCTGACTTCAATAGTTAATGTGATCGTCCCAAGTGGTTGCCTATGAACATTGTCAAAGCCACGAATATGAACATCATTAAGATGAATGAGCTTTTTTCCCATGCCAAGTTTGTGTAGGAGGTCCATG
>VDFB02271358.1:1164778305-1164855512 GCA_007258455.2 Sequoia sempervirens
GGTCTGTTTTAGGGTTTTAGCTATAGCAGCAAGGTAGTGAACTGTTTGATAAAATGCTTTGGTAGACATGTATGAAAAATGTGGTAGCATCGACAACTGTCACCATTTGATATTTATGCAGTTGTAGTATGTTTTGTGCAATGTAATCAGCGATATGAATATAACCAACAAAAATCTATTTTCTATAATTCATGGATTGAACTCTGTATTTTATTTGCTCTCAATGTTTGTATGCTATGGAAATGCCATTACATTTTAAAAAAAAGTAGTTTCTTACTATTTTTCTTCAATTTTTTATGTTTTTTTGCAAATCTACCAAAAAACCCTAGTTTTTCCTACCAAAAAACAATATTTTGAAAAAAATCAATTAAAAATAAACAAATCTAATTGAAAATTTGATTAAAAATTAAAAATTTTACCTGATAGAGGTGGATTCCAAATCGGATATCGGATTTCGCTCTCCACTATGCGCCCCCCGCCGATGAGCCGAAAATAAAAATGAATGAGTTTTGGTCGCGGCTTTTTTTTATATATACAGTTGACCAAAATCGATATCCGATTTGAATCGGATATCCGATTTGAATCGGATATCCGATTTGGATCGGATATCCGATTCCTTTTGCTTGTGTCAGAATGAGATTTAGCCTTTTGCTTGGGTCGGAATGAGATTTGTTTTACACTGAACAAAATCGGATATCCGATCCAAATCGGATATCCGATTCCTATTCCTAAAACTAAGTTTTCCCTCTGCCTCGGTAGTCACCCCAGCTCCAAAAAGTCAACTCACCATTTTCGCGTTTTTGAGTCGTAGAAACACGTATTTTTTCCTCCATTGCCACTTTTTGGCATACCATGATCCTGCACATGCCCATGACAGAAGCCATGAGAGGAGATAGGAAGGATTTTAGATGGACATCTGGAGCAGACCGAAGTTTTGAGTTGTTGAAGCAAAAGGTGACTAAGTAGCCTATGTTGGCTTTACCAGATTTCAGTAAGGTATTTCAAGTAGACTGTGATGCAAGTGGAAATGCAATTGGAGCAATGTTGAGTCAAGAGGGAAGACCTATAGCTTATTTCAGCTAGGGGGAGATATTTAGTGTATGATCAGGAATTTTATGCTATAGTTCAAGCCTTGAAGAAGTGGAGACATTACTTATTTCCTAAGGATTTTTTGTTGTATACAAATCATCAAGCATTGCAATATTTGAACAATCAAGGTAAGTTGAATCAGAGACACGAGATGGGTAGAGTTCTTACAGAGTTATACTTTTGTTTTTAAACATAGGAGTGGGAAGTCAAATAGAGTTGTTGATGCCCTGAGTAGGAAGAGGAATTTACTGAAAGAGATGAGAGTGGAGGTATTAGGATTTGAGGAATGGAAGAACTTGTATGAAGAAGACCCGGATTTTGTAGAACCTTAGAGAGCTTGTAAGAAACCTATTTTGAAGGATAGAAGCCAGTGGTTGGATTATTTCATTCAGGAGGATATGTTGTTCAGAGGTAATCAGTTGTGTATACCCTGGAGTTCAATGAGGGATAACTTAGTGAAGGAAAAGCATAGTGGAGGAATGTTAGGACACTTTGGAGTTGATAAGACAGTGGCACTGGTGAGTGAGAATTACTTTTGGCCATAGATTCATAAGGATGTTAGGAAATTTGTGTAGAGTTGCAAAGTTTGTCAAGTTGCAAAAGGAAGTAGTCAGAATGTTGGGTTGTATATGCCTTTGACAGTTCCAAAGAGACCTTGGGAGGATATCAACATAGATTTCATACTTGGTTTGTTGAAGACACAAAGAGGTAATGATTTAGTATTTGTGGTGGTTGATCGATTTTCTAAAATGGCACATTTCATACCTTGTAAGAAGATAACAGATGTAGTACAAGTAGCAGACTTGTTTTTCAAAGAGGTGGTTAGATTGCATGGGTTACCTAGAAGTATTGTCTTAGACAGAGATGTGAATTTTGTTGGTTACTTTTGGAGGATACTTTGGAAAAAGTTGAAGACAGATTTGAAGTTCAATTCTACTTTTCACCCATAGATAGATGGACAGACAAAAGTAGTAAATAGGAGTTTAGGGAATTTGTTGAGATGCTTGGTTGGAGAGATGACTGGAAGTTGGGATTTATTCCTTGCACAAGCAGAGTTTGCTTACAATAATTCAGTGAACAGGAGTACAGGAAAGACACCTTTTGAGATTGTTACTGGAGTTCATCCTAGAGGTATATCAGAGTTGAGAGACATTAGTATGGAAGATAAGCAGAGTGCAGAAGCAGAAGAATTTGCAGAACACATGAAGAAGTTACATATTCAAGTGAAACAACAATTGGAAGACATGAACTAGAAGTACAAGGAGAAGGTAGATGAAAAGAAGAGACATAAGGAATTCAAAGTTGGAGATGAAGTGATAGTATATTTGAGGAATGATAGATTTCTAGTTGGTACATACAATAAGTTGAAGATAAGGAAGTTTGAACCTTGTAAGATCTTGAAGAAATTTGATTCAGGAAATGCATATGAAGTGGAGTTATCGAAAGGTATGGGTATATCACCTATATTCAACATTGCAGATCTATATCAGTGTCATGAAGTAGAATTCAATGGAAACAATAGAGAAAATTTGGAAAATTAGTTTCCTAAGCAACAATCAGATGAGATTGAAGAGATTTTGGATGTCAGAGATGGGAGGAAGACTCGAGGAAGACAGTACAAAGAATATCTTGTGAAGTGGAAAGGTAGACCAGTTGAGGATTCTTCTTGGATTTCTCAGACTGAGGTAGACCGCTTTGGCTTTCCTTTGGCCCCAACAAAGTGAGGGACTCACTTTTCAATAACCTCAGATGTCTGATGCAGGAGCACCCTTGGTTCTTGGCAATCTTGCATCAACCAAAAACAACTTAATTAATTTTTGTTCTTCTTTTGTTCTTACTCAATTCATATTGGTGGATTCATCATCTTTGCTCACCAGATCTTGTGGATCTTGGATTACATTGTCTACATGTTCATTTTCCTTGTTCCAAGATTTGAGCGCGATTGGATCTCTTTCCGGCAAGTCATCGCTTATGAAATCTCTTGGCAATTTCTTGAACCGACACTGGAATAATTTCAAACTTTTCATCATGTTCGATCGTTGCGGATCATCCCCGTGACTTGCAAATCTTAATGGTGTGATTTTAATTGCTCCATGGAGTGTCCCCGACCTTTAGTATAGGTCCACACTTCATCTTATGCACCTGTTGAAGAGAAATTCAAATTTGAGGCTGACCTATTCATGTGCATGTTACATTTTATTTCCTTGGTTAATGTAATGATCTTTGGCCAATGTAGATGTTTCCAAAATTGTGGATATGATATAAATCTTGTAATAGACCCTTAAAATGACAGAATTTAACCCAGAAGAATAATAGGGTTTTGATATGTAATATTTTCGCTTGCATAAGTGCATGTTAGAATGTTGTATATTTTGTCTGGCCTGTGAGCCAAATCTGTAAGCCCAGATGTTGTTGGCTGAATGTAACTTAGATTTTTGTTAATGAGAATATTTCCATCTACATTTACCTCCATATTCTTTGTTGCTTTCATTGTGTTACTCTTGCTACACGGTCCGGATTGTTCTCTTTAAGGACCTTCCTTCCGTGGCTGCGCCAGTAAGCAAGTTAGATTAAAATATTATTATTTTTCTCAAATACATATCTCTATTTATGCTCTATTTTTTCCCTATTTTATCCTATTTCTAGCAACTATTACAGTGCTTTAAATATTGTTTTGGGCCTATTTTTACATTGAAATTCAACATCACACTTTCTACTATTTTTAATTTTTTCTTCTTCATTCTTAATGCTCAAAACATTTAAAGGGTAGTGTTATGAATGAAGCTCACCTACATTAGTTCCAATATTTGAGGAAAAATATAGAATATATCAACATTTAATGTGGAAGCAACAAGTATGGGCTTACATCTCTTGTAATAAAGGTTGTTAAGCTTAGTGTTGTTGATTTCATTGAGCACCTATTGTTATTATAGGGTTCTAATGAATGAAATTTTGTGCATTCTATAGAGCATTCTATAGAAGCATAGTTTAAAATGTAGGTATGAATTCATGTTGGTTTAGAAACTATTAATTTGTTTGGCCTGTAATCTTGGTATTGAGTTAGTTTCAAATTTGGAGTGATAAATTATTAGATTGATATTAGAAGTCATGTTAAAAAAATTGTAAATGGTAATATTTAAGGAATATATTGTCTCATAGTTTGGCTTAAATATTTTATTTAAAGGTTACATAGCATTATGGATATTTCTTAGACAAGTATTCCGGATTTAATTTTCATACTTGGAGAATGAAAATTTAAATGCAACTAATGAATAAAATTTAAGGGGAATAGTAAGCGAAAAAGAAAACTCACCTATAAATGCAAATAAATTATTAGATTAGAATAGTAAAGATGATAAAGACAAGGCTAATATCAATCTTGCTCTCTTCGACTCTGAATTACATCACATAGATTTAGATAAATCGTTAGTGAAAATTTAGGATAATTTAAATAAATTGTTTGGAGAAAAAACACTCAATGCAAAGTTTTCCTTAAAATTTCAATTATTCAAGTTCATGTTGGCAATAATACATTGATAACTAATTAGTTAAGCCCCGTTAGACGGTGATTATTGGTGGTTACATCCACCATCCTCTATAAATGTTTCCCTTTCATATCAATAATCAATCAATTAAATTCGGACTATCAATATTCAAATTCGGTATTCTCTTCATATGGTATTAGAGTCTTTTTGCCTGCGTTGAAGTTTATATATTGTCGAGAGGTTGATAAGAACCGATGTAGAAGATGCAAGAAGTGTAGGATTTACAGATCGAATCAAATTGTATTTGAATCCTGGAGAAAGAAAAGGGATGGCATGGAAACTTAGCTGATAGCAACAACAATCTATGTGATGGCGTTTGGGTCTGCATGAAAGGAGTGGCAGCGTTGCATTTGAGGCATGATTTTTTCTGTAGCCATGATTCCTACAGCAGTAGAAATGTTTGAATTTTGAATGAAGCTGCCTTTCCCTAAGTAGAATTTAATCATAATAACGCAAGTGCCAGGAAACATGTGAAGGAGAAAGCATGGTCTTTAGAAAAGCAGCAAAGAGGCGTAACATAGAAATAAAAGAATAAAGCGCAACATATTGTTCATGCCATATGTGGATTGTTAATGCCAGTACAGCCTCAAATCGATGTTATTGAAATCTCTGGACGATCTATAGCCAACAGACATGTTTGATGGGAGTATGACGATTGATTAAGATGGGATCGAGCTATGACAACAAGGTTGTTGGATCTATGTAGCTGCATGTAAGTTCATAGTTTCATTTTGATGCTAAAGTTTGTTTTAGTCATGCCTTCAATGCTCTTTACATTTATGATTCAATGAGAGACATCAAGAATCTAGAGAATCCTTACTTATTGGAGTAGTCGATTGGGCACATATTGATAACATTCACACCTGGTCATGTTGATTTTACCATTGAAGTGGAGTGGATACATAAATGGTTACATAGTCGTTTGTATGCATTACTTATTAGTTGTAACTTGGAGGACATTTTCTTTGCAAGAGAAGATGTAACTCTAATTAGTTTTATGGGCATTGTAAGACGTCGGACAATTGATATATGTTCCTTGAGTTATGCCAATCAAGTAATCTATCTTACTCCCAATGCTTGGGAAAGTGCATTTCAAAACATTAAAACAATTTCTTAGCCTCTTATAGATGTGTTTATCAATGTTTCCAATGGATCTTCAAATAGTTATACTTGGACTTTTGAGGCCATCTTTTCTATTCCTGATGAGGCCTCCAAAGACTCGTCTACAATATTAAATGGATATTAAAGTGTAACAAGATCATATTGGAGGCTGGCACCAAAGGATGGAGGAATTTCCATCATTTCAAGTTAGCTTCTTAGTTTGAGGTGATGCTTTGTATGAGAAGTATTTTTGGCTTAATTTTATTTTCTTTGTTATTGCTAACAGATTTGAAGATACATGTATTGTGAAGGTTGATTTTTGGAGACAAGTAAGGGGTTTGGTGAAGAGCTCAATATGGATTATTGCCCAGAGAGTTTATGAGACCGTGACCAAGGATTACACCTTTATGAGGGTCAAGGAGAAAACTTGGAGGATAGTTGTCCAGTAATTACGGTCAAGGACCAAGGGTTATACCTTTACAAGGGTCAAGGAGACAACTTGGAGGGTTGTTGTCCAATAACTATGGTCTATGGTTCGGGAGTTCATGGAGAAAGAACTCATAAATTTAGCTAAGGGCTTTTGGAGGAGTTCCACCTGATCCAGGATTTGTTTCTTTAGAAAGAAAATCTTCCAAAAAATGTATACATATTTTATATTCAACAAGTTTTGTTTTGCAAGCCTTAAGGGGGGTCCCTTGGCAAAGTGAATAAGAGCTTTTAGGGGATAAATTTGTAGGAACAATGTAATAAGGGGGGAATGTTGGCAATATTACATTGATAAATAATTAGTTAAGCCCACATCCATCTACATCAAGGTGGTTATAGGTGGTTACACGATGGTTATAGGTGGTTACACCCACCATCCGCTATAATTTTTTTCCTTTCATATCAATAATCATTCAATTACATTCAAACTATCAATATTCAAATATAGTATTCACTTCAGTTCAAAATGGAAGATGCAATCAAAATTTCAAATCACATAAGTAATTTGAGGTCTCTCATTAGGCAACTAGCAGATGATAAGGCTCTAGTTGATGATGGTGATTCTAAAGTTATCTTGTTAAACAATTTCCCTTCAAAATACAATAATGTTAGTTTCTACACTCAGTCAAATAACTTTTCAAACTTTAGAAGATATAATTTCATCTCTTTTAGTAGAAGAATAGAGAATGAATGCAAAATATACAAAAGGTGATTATCAATAGGAGAATGTATTATATTTTTGATGTCATAATAAAATTTTAGGTACAAACAATCGAGAAAATAAATGTTTTACTATAAGGAAAAAAGGTCACACAACTTGGGCTTGTAAAACTCAAGCCAAATATTTTCTTAAAGAAAATCTCAAAGATCAATCAAATGAAGGTAACTTAGTTTGTATTGAGGATGATGATGAGGACCCACTAGATGATGATTTTGTTGATATTACTAAGAATGAATTTGTACTTTGAGCCATCATATTTGACGTTGGTGGCACCAAAGGGTGGAGGAATTTCCACCATCTCAAGTCAACTTCTCAGTTTGAGATGGTGCTTTGTATGAGAAGATTTTTTATTTCTTTTTGTTTTCCTTTTTTGCTGCTGATAGATGTAAAGAATAAATATATTGTGAATTTTTATATTAGGAGATAGATAATGGATTTGGTGTTGAAGCTCAAGATGGATTGTTGTCTAGATATTTTACAAGGCTATGATCAATAATTACACCCTTCTAAGGGTCATTAGACAACTTGATGGAGATCTATCGTAGCTTGATATGGATTGTTGCTAAATAATTTGGGAATCAATTATTCAAGAGTTCAAGAAAAAGGTAGTCCAATAACTCAGGAATTCAACTTGAAGCTATACCCTTTTGAGGGTCACAAGGCAACTTGGTGGAGTTCCACTTGATTCAAGATTTATTTCTTCAAGGAAATATCTTCTCACGAATTTGTATTTATGTAATCAACAAGTTATTTTATGTAAGCCTTGCGGGGGTTCCCTTAGTAACCTGTAATTTTGTGGTTTCAAGGATACTTTTGTAGGAACAATGTAATAAGAGGGAAATATTAGCATAGATTTATTATATTACATTGTTTAGGTGGTTATGAAAATTCAATTAGTAGCTTTATTAACTATGATAATACTATATTTTTTCCACTATATAAATCCACCTTTGTACTTTGAAGAATCGAATCATCATTTAAGATTTCTCCCTTCAAATTCAATACACGATGAATAATATGTACATATATAAATTATGTTTATTACAATAATTTTTGGTACTATAGTACATTTTTTACAAACTTGAAATAACATATTTACAAGAAGATTTATAATAGATTATTTAAACACAATATAAAATAATTTTCAATTTTGACACACATTTATAGGGTGAATGAACATAATCTTCCCAAGCGAGAAGATATTCAAACAAGAAACCTCAATTGAATTTACAACCTTCACAAATAACAAAAAACACTCTCCAAATGCTAATGGGAGATCACCTCCTAGCCATAGGGTTTCTCACAACCCACCTCTAAGCTAGGAGGCCACTTGAATATACCCAAGTTCATACTCACTCCACACAATAAAAATATAACACCACTTTAATTAAAATCAAGTCATTACTACACAATTCACATAGGAACTCAATAGGGATTGCAGTACAAGAACCTTCTTCATTGTTCAAATCAAGGAGATATGGTTAAATAACCTATCTCTCTAGTCAAAATCTATTTTAAGAGAATTTTCAGACACATTAACAACATATAAACACATGCACACAACATACACTCAAGCATATAAACAAAATATACCATAGAAGTATGAAAACCTTCTTCTAACACTCAAGGAAATTATTAAATATAATTGAAGAAGAATTCCAATCTCCTCCACTCCACTCTAACAATCTCTCCCACTACTCAAGAAAGAGATAATTGATTTCCAGTATTCTTCTCTTCACTTATATTTTTAATCAAGGTAATTAAAAAAAGGCCAAAAAAATTCCTTCTTTCATTCTCAAAATGGAGTTAAATAGAAATTTTAATCTCCTCAACTTTGAATGTGGAAGTGACACTTTTAACCTTCACATTAGATCTTAAGCCAACCCTAAACCTCATTATCTAAAGACACCAAACCCTCTTGAGTAATTCCCTAGTGTTTCCACTTGATAGATTCCTTTTTAGGAGGGGCCTCCATGTGTCCTTACCCAAGGTGAGTCGTGGATGCCCTTATCCCTAACTCAATGAACCCAAAAACAAACTAAAGTATTGTATGAGGCGGTAACATAGGTTACCCATCCTCATCCTAACAACCTTCCAATATCATCACTATTTAAAAATGGAAAATTTAAGAGGTTCAAACTATTGGCAAAACAAGGACAGACAACAGAGAGGGGGGGTGAATCAGTTGTCATAGAAGTTTAAACTTTTCAAACTTATCTTAACTTTAATCTCAGATCTGATGAATAAGCAACTAACCACAAGCAACTAACACATTAGAGAGACAAAGAACACCAATATTTTTTACGTGGAAACCCTATTAGGGGAAAAACCATGGTGGATGTTAGTCCACAAGATTATACTCTACTAAAAGTATAATGAAAAATAATAAGGGGAATGCACATGCATTCAGGCACACTGCCTAGAGCTCATTTCTCAAATACAAGAGGGGCTCACTGCCCAACAAAATAGGATTAAAAATCTAGAGGGTATGAACTGAGAAATTATCTTTTGCACAAGCCTAATTACAGTTCCAATTAAGCTCAACACTTCTTCACACTTCATACAATCTTCTTCACACTCTGCTCTGCAATCGAATGATATTCACACATACACACAAAGGAGCACACCCAACACACGAAGCATACTCTTCACCAATGAAAAAATCTCATTTATATACCCGTTACATGATATTTCATCACAACTTAGTCTGCCAGGAAAATAAAACATATTTTCAATGTCGGCCCAAATTTACAAATAAATTTCCAATGCAAATCCACCAAGGTCGGCCACAACATAGTGGAGACCCAAATTAACATCTCCAATACAAAAATACTTTAATTAATTACACTATGAAGATCCACAACACGCTACCACCAACATGTCGGCCAAGAACATGAAAAATTGAACATGTGCAAGAAAAGATTTTCAACCACAAGTTCACTGATTAATGTGGACGTACCACAAAGATAGAGAATGATCTAGAGACATCTAAGAGCACCAAGAAACAATAGAGAAACATCTGCAACAACTGAGATTAACAGAATCGCACAATCTTCATTCAGGAACACTGATAGAAACCACAGAAACACTGTCATACCACAACAGACTCAAAACTTTTACCTCTAAAACTTTCGGTAGATGATCTAGATATACTCAACAATAAAACCTTTAATCCACACTAGCTAATCTTCAACGTACAGAACAAGAAACCTTCATGACCTACACAGTTCCACTGGGAACCTAGAACACTTTCTCTTACAATTTTCTCAATATCCTCGACATATACAGTAGCTGATACACCAAATGCTAATAGTGTTGACATCAATGACAACCACGTATCAGCAACACATCTACAACATCCAACAATCTCCCCCTTTGGCATTGATGGCAACACATGATGTGAAAAATACCATCAACCCAACACACTGACTTCTTCTGCACTTCTTTTGAAAATATTTTTCACATTACACTTCTCCCCCTTTCACATCAATGGAAAAGGTAAAAATAACCTTTCCATATACATGCTTTGAACCACATATCTACACATCTGACTACTCCCCCTGAGTAGAAGCCACGGAAACACCAATCCGGATAAGAATATAGCAATGAAGTTCATGGATTGATGGAAGAAAATGCATCTTTTAGTTCTTATCTAGAGAGGTAACTGCCCCTAGCATTCCTCTAAGATACTCAAAAGTTTCCTTCATCAAAGGCTTAGTAAATATATCTGCAATTTGTTCTTTAGTAAGCTCATACTCCAATCTGACTTCTTTCGCATTCACTTTCTCCCTTAAGAAATGAAACTTGATTGATATATGCTTAGTCTTAGAGTGTAGTACCAAATTCTTTGAAATATTTATTGCACCTGAATTGTCATGGTATATGGAAATAGGCTCTTCATATATCACCCTGATATCCTTCAACATCTGTTTCATCCATATCACTTGAGTACAATTGTTTGCAACAGCAATATACTCTGCTTCAGCAGTAGATAGAGAAATGGAATTCTACTTTTTTTCTCAACCAAGACACCATCTTCTTCCCTAGGAAGAAAGCACCACCACTAGTACTTTTTCTATCATCTACATCACCATCCCAATCCACATCAATATATGCACACAAAGTGAGATCATCATCCTTTGGATACCAAAGTCCAAAGTCAACTGTTCCTTTTAGATATCTAAAAATTCTCTTAACATTAGTTACATGTGATTCTTTTGGATCAACCTAAAATCTAGCAACCATACATACAACATTCATGATGTTTGGTCTAGTCTAAGTCAAGTAGAGTAATCCATCAATCATTGACCTATATCTGGTTTGATTTTCCTTAGGAGAGTCATCATTCTATGTCAACTTACATCCAGTCACCATGGGAGTACCAACAGGTTTGGAGTCATCCATTCCAAACTTCTTTAGCAGTTCTTTCACATATTTGGACTGAGATATGAAGATCCCCTTGTCCAACTGTGCAACTTGTAATCCCAGAAAGAACTTCATTTCTTCAATCATACTCATCTCAAATTCACTCTTCATTTCATCAGCAAACTTCATACATAGATTATCATCTCCTCCAAAAATGATATCATCAACAAAAACTTCTATAATTAACTCCTTATCATTATCTAATTTGAAGTATAAGTTGCTATTAGTAGTACCTTTAGTGAATCCAAGCTTCAGTAGGTATTTGTCAAATCTAGCATACCAAGCTCTGGGGGGCTTGCTTAAGTCCATATAGAGCTTTCTTCAACCTACAAACCATATCTCCCTTGTCTGTTAGCTGAAATTCATCCAGTTGTTCAATGTACACTTCTTCTAGTTCTCCATTCAGAAATGCGGACTTTACATCCATCTAATAGACTTTGTAGTCCTTGTATGTAGCATAAGCAAGAAATAGCCTAACAGCTTCAATCCTAGCGACAGGGGAAAAGGTTTCTTCAAAATCAACATCTTCCATTTGAGAATACCCTTTACATACCGGTCTTACTTTATTCTGGACAAATTCACCTTCTTCATTCATCTTGTTTCTAAATACCCATTTAGTACCAATCACATTTTTTCCTTTAGGCCTCAGAACCAGTACCCATGTGTCATTCTTTTCAATCTGTGCCAGCTCTTCCTTCATCACTTCTAACCAGTGTTCATCTTGACAGGCTTCAGTGACATTTTTAGGTTCAATCTTGGAGATCGGACAATATTCTTCTGCAATTTTTCTCCTAGTTTGCACTCCTTTACTCTTATCTCCTATGATTTGATTTTTAGAATGATTCAACTTTACATACCTTGGAGTTTTGGGACATTCTTGAACTTCTGACTCTTTTGATCTCTCTTCTACACTTGTACTTGTTTGTTCCTCCTGACTAACTTGATTTACCTAAGCAAATTGAGGTTGCTTCACCAAAACATATGGAATAATCTAAAGTAGATTTTGTGTCTAAGTATTCTCCCCTTGGCTTGTAATGTCTTTGTTTGAATCATAACTGCAATGTCTGGATAATTTTATAGAGTCCTCATCAACTCTGAAATTTGCACTCTCAACCATCTTTCTCAGTCTTTTGTTATAGCACCAATAGGCCTTTATTTTAGTGGAGTAACCTAGGAATATTCCTTCATCACTTCTTGCATCAAATTTTCCTATATCATCATCTCTCCTGATATAACACTTGCTTCCAAAGATCTTAAAATGTACTTAACAATAGGCTTGTGACTAAACCATAACGTATAAGGAGTCTTACCAGAATTACCATTAACATTTACCTGGTTCAAAGTATACACAACAGTGCTTACCGCTTCACTCCAGTACATCTGAGACACATTTCTTTCCATCATCATTGGTCTGGCAGCATCTAGAATTGTTCTATTATTTCTCTCTACAACTCCATTTTGTTGAGGGGTTCGAGGAGCAGATAACTGTCTTTCAATTCCATTCTCTTCACAATAAGATTTGAACTCCTTGGAAATGAACTCACCACCTTTGTCAAATCTCAAGCACTTTATTTTCATACTTTTCTCATTTTCTACCATAGCCTTGAAACTTTTGAACTTCTCCAATGCTTCACATTTTTCTCTTAAAAAGGAAACCCAAATCATTCTAGAGTAATCATCAATAACCAACATAAAATACCTTTCTCCATGAATACTTTTGACTTTCGAGGGACCACAAAGTTTAGTATGTAGCAGCTCCAACAAATTATTTGAATGAAATTGTTTGCTCCAGAAAGAGACTCTAGTTTGTTTACCCATCTGACATTCCTTGCAAATTATATTAGCAAGCTTCACTAACCTAGGCAGATCTCTTACTGCTTGAGTAGAACTTATCTTGATAATGTTGTCAAAGTTTACATGACACAACCTCCTATGCCACAACCAACTTTCATCTATTTGAGCAATTAAACAACTTCCTCTAGCAGTATTCAAATGAAAAATATTACCTTTTGTTTGTTTACCTATTGCAATCATATTCCCGGAACTTCCATGTATCTTGCATCTTCCATATTTGAACTGAAGATTATATCCTTTGTGAACCATCTATCCAACACTCAACATGTTGTGCTTTAGGCCTTCAACATAGAGGACATCATCAGTGTTATCATTAACACCAAGGCAAATAGATCCTCTGCCACAATCACACCAGCATTGTTATCTCCAAATTTTACAACCCCATCGCCATACTTCTCTAGACTCACAAATTTGTTTTTATCACCGATCATATGATGTGAGCATCAACTATCAATGACCCACTCATCTTTTTCTTCAACTTGGGATGCAAGAGCTTTCTCATCTTTAGTAGATTCAGTAGCCACATAATTATCTTCAATGGTAGCAATGAAATCCCATTCATCTTCATTTCCATTATCTTTATCAGACTCATCATCAGCCACTGCTTCTTCAGCAAAGTAGCATTTCTTTTGGAATCTATACTTTCTAGGCTTAGATCTAGGAACTATTTTTGGACATCTTGATGCAAAATGACCTATTTTACTACATGAAAAACATTTAATAGGAAATACATCTTCATACTTACCTTTTCCTCTCCCTTCTTGCTTTGCAATAAGTGCTTTCAATTCTTCTACCTCTCTTTCTTTATCTTCAAGCTATTTCAATTCTTCATCATACTTGGATATCTTTCTGGAACTCTCTCCCAAACTACATCTTTGCTTGTTACTTCCAGATACAGTAGCCTTGAATGCATATTTATTTTTTGGTGTAGATTCACCAAATTCAATTATTTCAAAACCAGCAAGCTTCCCAATCAACATGTCTCTTGTCATCTTGTTTACTGATCTAAACTCTTCAATAGCATGAACCTTCATTTTGTAGGAGGGAGGCAAGGATCTGAGTACTTTAGCCACAATTTCATCCTCATCCACATAACCATGGGAACATTTAATACCCATCACTATTTCATTTACTCTCTGCATAAAAGAAGTGATATTTTCATCTTCACCCATCTTCAAATTCTCATACTTTCCTTTCAAACTCTGTAGCTTAGCCATCTTCACCTGTGCATCTCCTTCATACAAAGTTTCCAGTTTCATCCAAATCTCATGAGTTGTCTGCAAACCCAACACATTAGCCATCTCTGAATCTATCAGAGCACTCACCAAAGCTTCAATATCCCTAACGTTATTTTAAGCATCTTTGATCTCATCAAGAGTTGAGGGACCATTTAAGGAATAGTATATGGATCTCTTGTAATCTTCCATAAAGCTTCACCAATACACCTTAAGTGACATTGCATCCTAACTTTCCACATTGAATAGTTGGTGCCATGAAATCTAGGACTGTCCTTCTTGAATTTTTTTTCCATCTCAGATCACCTCAAGCTTTTAGACTTCTTCAGAGGAACTTTCTCTTATACCAATTTTTGGCAAAACAAGGACAGACAACTGAGAGGGGGGAGTGAATCAGTTGTCATAAGATTTTAAACTTTTCAAACTTATCTTAACTTTAATCTTATATCTGATGAATAAGCTATTAACACATCTAAGAGACAAAGAACACCAAGATTTTTTACGTGGAAACCCTGTTAGGGGAAAAACCATAGTGGATGTTAGTCCACAAGATTATACTCTGCTAAAAGTATAATGAAAAATAATAAGGGGAATGCACATGCATTTAAGAACACTTCCTAGAGCTCACTGCTCAAATACAAAAGGGGTTCATTTCCCAATATAATAGGATTAAAAATATGGAGGGTATGAACTGAGAAAATAGCTTTTGTACAAGCCTGATTACAATTCCAATTAAGCTCAACACTTCTTCACACTTCACACAATCTTCTTCACACTCTGCTCTGCAATCAAATGATATTCGCACACACACACACAAGAGCACACCCAACACACAAAGCATACTCTTCACTAATGAAAAATCACATTTATATACTCGCTACATGATATTTCATCACAACTTAGTCGGCCAGTAAAATAAAACATATTTTCAATGTCGGCCCAAATTTACAAATAAATTTCCAATGCAAATCCACCAAGGTTGGCCACAACATAGTGGAGACCCAAATTAACATCTCCAATAAAAAAATACTTTAACTAATTACACCATGAAGATCCACAAGACACTACCACCAACATGTCAGCCAAGAACATGAAAAACCGAACATGCACAAGAAAATATCTTCAACCACAAGTTCACCGATTAATGTGGACGTACCACAAAGATAGAGAATGATCTAGAGACATTTGAGAGCACTAAGAAACAATAGAGAAACATCCGCAACAACTGAGATTAACAGAATCACACAATCTTCATTCAAGAACACTGATAGAGACCACAGAAACACTGTCAGACCACAACATACTCGAAACTTTTCACAGACCTCTAAAAATTCTGGTAGATGATCTAGATATACTCAACAATAAACCCTTTAATCCACACTATCTAATCTTCAGTGTACAAAACAAGAAACCTTCATGACCTGCATAGTTCCATTGGGAACCTAGAACACTTTCTCTTACAATTTTCTCAATATCCTCGACATATACAAGCAACTGATACACCAAATTCTAATAGTGTTGACATCAATGACAACCACATATCAACAACACATCCATAGCATCCAACACAAACTTAGTTTTTGATTTTTTTTACATTCCAAAATGATCCCAATTAATAGTCCTATTCAACCTAGGATTTTAAAATTGACCAAATAAAATGAAAATAACCACTTAAAGAAACTTAAGAACTCCTAAGGAAATAAATCAAAATTAAATATTTAGGTGACCATTCCCTTCATCACATGACCCTCTTATATACAATGATAATACATACGTTAATTTCACACATAAAAAATAATAATTTAATGTCACATAGAAACCAATTTCACATCACATTAAACCAAATTCACATAACATGAGAACTTATTCCTTCCATAAGGACTATAGACAAGCTTCATTGCTTAAGAATAATTGGGGTTACCATGTGATCTCTAGATTTCTATTGGCCCTATATTTACCTACGCATTCAATTGCACCCATTAATGTGTTCATCATATAGCCGACGAAACTTGGAATGAAATCAACATAATACATGTAAGCAAATTAATCATTTGATTCATATTCAAATTCAATATACTCATCATAAAAGGAATCATCAATAAAATTCCATTTAAATTTCATATAGCTATTAATTTAATTCATAATAACATAGCCTAACAAAATAACTTAAAATTCATACAACACAAATAATACATCTATGACCTAAACAATGTAGAATAACCTAGGCATTCCTTGTCATTACAATATCATTAGAAAATTGAATTGTTTTCAATCCTAAATAAATACCATACAAATGATAAAATGTAAGGAATATATTCATGATATAAGAAATAACATAATCATCTCCTAATAAGATCATTATCATCATACATGACTAAATCTAATTAATTCAGTCCAAACATCCATTTTTCTGTCAACCAATAACAAATAACCCTACCAAAGGAGAAGAGAGTAACACTAATAATATAGAAAAATTTACCTTACATAATGCATACAAAAATCACCATTACAAGAAACATTCAACTCTTCATCTAACATATTATCTATGAAAGCATCAATATATTTTTCATCGTATGTATAAAATAGGTATCCTTTAATTCAATTAAAAATGATGTTACATTAGTATGATAAGGAGGATCATGTGACAAATCATGAGGAAGGGAGAAATCAATGGTTGGAGTAGAGATAGCAAGAAAATAGTTAAGGAAAAGTCATCATAATGAGGTGAAAACTAATAAAATGTATCAAGTAATATTGAAGGCTTGATAGCGGTAGGTATAGTAATCATTTAGGTGAATAAATAAAGTCCTCAAAATGAAGATCATCAAGGGACTATAAAATTATTTGATTGATGGATTATGTGCAGTGACATATTGGTAGGGATTTAAGGCTTATCATTAGGTGATGTATCAATGAAAGGTCATAATACAAGTGGGATTAATGGTAGAGATATCATGATCTATACAAAAAATCTTGTGAATAGAAGGAGAAAGGGAAGATGGTTGGATGAAGCAGAATATATATCTTTATCCAAGTCATGATGTAAAGTGATAAAATTTATCATAAAAGGGAATAAAAGCATCTAAGGTACTAGGATGGGAATTGAAAAAGCTAGTAAAAGTATAGGTGTGGGAAATAATTATCCATGTAATTTAAATGGATAGAGGAGAAGGGACTGAATCAAAAAATCATAATATTTCCTCCAAAAAGGTGGTGGGTTGGGATAAATTGAGAGAAAAAATTGGGATAAAAGAAAGAGATATTGAGGGAATAAATAGGAATAAGAGAAGTCACATGTAAGTACTATGAAATGCATACAAGAAAATGGATATAATCCTAAGCTATTCACACACAAATTAAAAGAGGACATTTAAGTCAAATTGGTTCACCAAATGAAAGAACCTAAAAATGAACCTTCAAAAGATAAAGAATATGTTTTAGAGCTAATAATGTGTATAAATTTTGATGCAAATTATTGTTTCCTAAGAATATCATCAACTACCAATTAACATCAATTAACAATCACTAGATCTATGACTAAAAACACAACAAAGGACATAACAAAAATAAAAAAGTCACAAACTAATTAAGAAAGGAATGTGGAAAAGTGATTGAAACAAATGTACTTGTAGAGGGCTACAACCACTAGGTATAGAATCACAACCTTTTAGGGTGCTACCAGCTTAAATTTTATCAAATTTTAAGGTTGAGACTATTGTACAATTAGGGGTTGTAGCCAACTAGATGACCTCTAAGTTATTTGTTTCATAGATCTATAAAACAATAAAAAATATAAGAAAAATGAGTAGACGAAGGTCAAAAATAATAAAATCTATGATCTTTTTAGTGTAAAATGGAAAGATGGACAAATAGAAAACAATAATTGATACTCTTGTCAAATTAAGATATACGCATTGGAACCAAAAGATGTGTGACTTGTTAGAAGTTTGTAAACCAAATTTTAATAATTTGAGGCCAATGACCTAGCCATTGAAAACTCTTACACCTAGGTTGGTGACCTAGTCCACTATTTGAGAATTTCTTGAAATTTAATAATGAGATTTCTTATATGATAATGATCACTTATTTTGTAACTAAAGATTTCTCTATTCATTCAAACTAAAACTTTCTCTATTTATTCATATTTTTTTGTATTTAACCTACCATTTTTAAAACGTGTAAAGAAAACCCAATAGACACAACAGTTATAAGAGGAGCCTACCTCAATCAATTCCCTTATAAGATTTCAAACATAGATATACTTACATAATGATTGTAATAAAACATGACCCTACCTCATTGAGTTCCCTTTTAAAATTATATACATTACCAATTAAATATATTTATTTTATATTTATATTTTCCACATTCAATTTTACCGATTTACAATATACACATTTATACATATTTGATCAACATTAATAGAAAAGATTTAGACAGCTTCGTGGAGGATTCATTTACAAAAATTGGGGACAAATATTGTTGATGAAAGATACATCTGCAAAAATATAACATTTAATTTCAAGCACGCCTTAAATTATCGTCAATTTGGGTGGCAATGCTTGAATTTTTATTATTGTTTGCAGTCTCCCAAAGTAATATATGGTAGATTTAGGAATATTATAGGAAAATTGGATGGTAGTGGTGAAAAATGGTTGATGAAGGAATGAAGAAAGATGTTTACAGTCAAAAGAAATGGTACCTCCCCTACAAACTAGGTTTTCACAAATTAGCACATGTGAGGCCAATGCACAAATATAATATGTTTCTTAGCTCATCATGTTCTTGGAAAGTAGTAACCAATTTTCCCAATTACATGAAGTGTTACCAAATTTAGTTCTAGGGTTAATTAATTCATGTTTTACTTTAGGGCATTCAAAGTGAGAGTAAAGTAGAACCCAAAACTTGTTGAAAATATTTGTAGACAATTTGAAAAGGGAAAATAGAAAATTAAATCAAAATTGTAAAACCAAACACAAATAGAGAAACACCAAGATTTATAGTGGTTCGTCTTAAAAAACTACATCCACTCTTAACAGGGGAATATCTTTATTCACTATCTCTTTAGTATTACATTACACAGTAGCAAACACAACAATATATATTCTTCTTACAGCCAATACTCTCCACACCACAATGTCTAATAATAGCCAACCACATAACCTCTGAAGGACACCTCGTCGTGCATGCAATAGTTAATATAAAATAGAGGAAGTAGTGGGAGTGAGGATTGGACTGCACTAAATGAGACCGTTACACCAACAATCTCCCACTTGAAGTCCAATCTAAGCTGCAAAAGTTGCCCAGAGATAGCCCCTGCATTTCCAATCCGATCATCACTTTGAAAACAAGCCAGCATTGCGGGGCTTCAAACTCTGTTGAATGAAACTCTATATAAATCATTTCGAGGCTTCCCAATCAATCGCAACACCTTCCTTTTGCAAAAAAATTCCTAGAAACTCGGCTCCTTGCAAGCCCTTCAACACCACAAATCCTCTGGGGGCTTTTTCACTAAACACTCTGCACAATACCAATCTCCTTCAGGTAAAGCGTCTTTTGAGACCCCAATACACCTAGAATGGTATGCAACAAGAAAACCATCATAGCATATCAAAATCCCATCCATCTTGTAGAGATGTAGTGTGCATCACTATTCAAATTTTCTACATCATTTGCCTCAGATCTTGTTGTTTCACATTGTTTATTGTGGATGTGACCTGAATTAACCTAAAATTTTACCATGCCCGTTGCATAACTTGTATTAACTATAGTGCCCCTCTGTGATTCACCCATTCTTGTTGTTTGATAAATGTTGTTTGATTAGTTGATGAATTAAATTATTAAGAAAAATCATTTAATAAATAGATATAAATATGTTATTAAGGGTTAGTAATAAATTTAAAAGTAAAAATAATATTAAATGAAATAAAATAAATTAAAATGTGAGAAAACATGATAATATAAAATAAAATATTATTATGGAAAGTTGTAATTATTTTAATCAAGATAAAATATTAAAATGGAAGGAGATAATGGATAAACAATAAGGACAAATAAAAAGATAGAAAAATCTTGCTAAGAGCACATGCATAGTTTCGAACTAATTGTCGAAAGAGAAACTGTAAGCTTATTGGAGATTTAAAAATTATTAGATTTTTTTTTTCAAAAATCTAACAGTCTTTCTTTTTTTGTAAATAAGTATCATTCATGGGGAGGATAATTGTTTTCTAGGGATTTTAAATTGGGAGATTTGAGGGAAAATTGATCGAGGGATTTTGAAGGAAATTCAACTCATGCTGCCTGAGAATTACAATAAACATCGCATCAAGATGGTGAGCTTTTGGAATCGACATTAAAGGATCAAAAGTTTAAAAAAAGATGTACGAATATGAATCTAAGCTAAATCTCTTATTTTCCCTTCAATCGTGAGTTTTCTAATACTTGTCTCTATTCTATAGCCTATAGAAGAAAAAAAATCTATTTATTATTGTTGGATTGAAATATCATCATCGATTTATCTCTATAGCTCATAGATATGCATCAGAATCAATTTAATTAGGGATGTTGTTCATACTTGTTCTTCATCGTCCTCTGGATTAATTGAATGGTATAGTGTTTTGTGTGAAAGGAACAATAATTCATTGTCTTGGTGAAGTCGTTTCCCCATTGCCTTCTATAAGATGTTCATCATTGAAGAAATCCTACTATAACTGCATCCCAGTATTAAAAGAGACGCCTTAATCATGTAACTGTTTATTTCTGAAATTATTCCTTAGCGCCTATTCCACTACGAAGCAATCTTTGTGGAACCATTCTTTAAACCATTTCGTGCCTATCCTGAAGTCATTGCATTCCATAGGATGACGTTGTTTCACCAACCACATGTGCATTTGTTTGAAAATTTCTGAAGCCTGCCTATAACTCTTTTGCTCGCCTCTTCTTCTCTTAATCGTTGTTTTGCAACCTTTTAATTGGTGGAGGTTCGAAATTGAATGATTGATAGTCTTGTTTTTTTAGCTTTGTTTGAATTCAATGCACAAGCCTATTGATGTTGACGCATTTAAATATTCACTGCCTCTGTGAAATTTCAATGTTGAACATTTCGATTCATCCCTGGTCAAGTTTTGTATTTGGAATTCGATATATAAACCTCTTGTTGAATGATCGATGGATTTTCTTTATCATGCGGAATTCGTTGTGTATGTAATTTGGTGTTTTGTTTTTGTGGTGTTTGGTTAAATGTAAATCGATGCATATGATTATTTTGGAAATCGAATAGAAACGTATATTTAAATAGGTATGTTTGAATATACATATAAATGCCATTTTATAATTTGTTATGTTGAAGTTCGATGGAATTCTTCTAATGTTGTTAATCGGCTTATATGTTATACAATATGCATTCGATGGAACTCCTGTAATGGTTGGAACCGGCATATATGTTATATAATAAGACATTAGAATATATATATATTTATATGTATGTGTATTTATAAGTGTTACCACGTTGTTATCTGACTTATTATTTTGAGATTAGCATTCAGTAATTATATATATTTATCTATTTTCATATATTTATATATAAATATATGTATGCTTCCTATTTTAATATGTGAAAATATATATGTATTGTCTCATTTTAAAAGAAACATTATAATTCAAACAGCATTAAGAATATAGCATGAACATGTAAATATATAAATATATATGTAAACATGTATGAGTATCATAGCTACAGAAAAGCACTATTGAAAGAAAACAAGTTTTACTTTATTAAGACGAATAAGGATTAGATTCTTTTAAAGTTGTTTCGGTTGAGTTATAAATTTGCTGTGACACTAGTCCTTGTGAACAAATGTGATCGTGAAAACAGTGGATTTTGTGGTGTTTGTGAGATTTCAATGGCAATCATTTCTAAGTAGGGCATTGAATTATGAGAGTAGTTATACGAAGTTTTAAATAAACAATTTGTAGTACATTTAGCTTTAAATTTAATGTGAATATGATTATAACCTTTTTGTGTAAGGTTATTCATTGTTAATCCTATTATGTGTTATTATTGACCTAGTAGAACCATTGTTTTGTGGAGTTATGGATATGTTGTTATCCCTAGTAGGTCTTAGTTAATATTGTCATCTAAATAATTCCTTAAATGTAAATTAGAATGTTCAACAAAGGTCTAGGAATAAGAGTGGTTTGTTGAATTTGGTATAATTATATGGGTATCTAAACTAGACTTCTATAAAAGATTTTATCTTTGGATTTGGAATTGGTCTTAAGTGTTTACATAATTGTTTTAAGTGCTTGGAGTAAGTGATTGATAGAGAAGTTGGAAATAATGCTTTAAATTAAAGGATGCCTTCTTGGATTAAAATGTGATGATTAATTGATTGTATTAGATAATGTGTCTTGTTAAGTGAAGATGAGCATTATAAAATGTGGAAGTGATGGAGTCATTCATGGTTGTATTCTTGATTGTTGCTTGTCTAGAGTATTGTGTTTGATTAGTGAAATTAAGGTGGTTATGGGTTATTGATTTAAGTGGGAGTCTTTTGTGCAAGTGGTTTAAGGTTGGATTCTAGAGGTCGGGGGGATTTTACTTGCATGAGTTTGTATGGGGGTCGGGATAAGGTGAGGCTGCTAGGACAACCCAAGATGAGGGTCGAGATCTAAGAAGATCTACCAAGACAACCCATATCAAGCCATGAGTGTTTGCATGAGTTTTATGTTGCTTCGTATGGAAGTGGTTGGTATTTTGTGATTGTGTTTAGTGTTGCATGATGGGTTTCATGATTTATCTTATTTCAAAATGGTTGATAATGTCTTTGAAATGGGTACATGAGGGTCTTTAGCCTTGCACCGATTATTCACTTCCTTGTGATTGGAATTTTTGTGCGAGATGGTTCAAGCCTCGTTCTATGTGTGTGTTCATGTGGTTTGGTAATTTGTGCAAGATGGCTTTACCCTGTTTGATGAATTAAGTCTTCTAGTTGCAAGTACGGGGAGTGGTTCTCAATGGGGATTGAATCCCAAAGTGGTAACCTGGACAACCCATTGGGAGTTTCTTAATCTAGTGATAACCTAAAAATGAATTGCGAGGATGGGTAATTTTCACATAAACAAGATAATGGAGTCTTCACTCATGCCTTTAGTGCTCGTTTAGGCTAAGGATGGCGTGAGAAGGCCTGGTTGGCAAGGCCAACTTCCTTGTCCTCATCAAAGGATTGTTGGCTCCGCATGTGTCACCCTATGGGGTCGAACAAGCATAGATGGGGGCCAAGTCCTAGTGAGAGGAATGTCGAACAACCGATGCCAATACCATGTGATGACACTCTTCCCTACTGCAATCTAGCATTCCCTAGTTTTATGTTCTCCTTCTGATGCTTGTGTGCCTCTGGAAGTGAAGTCAATGTTGTAAGTGGTGTCTTTGTCATGTGATGTCATGTCGCTCTTTGTTATGTTGGAGCCATGTTTTGTACTTTTGTGTTAGCCTCTATCTTCTTAACTGTTTGATGTAATGGGACCTTATTGTTATCTCTTGGCATGGGTGGTAGACCTTAGGGTTTCACATGGTTGGGTGGATTGTGCTTTTCCTCCATTGGGTTTCCTAGTTGTTGTTCGTGAGTGTAGAGGATGTATCTTATGTTGCAGATTTTAGATCTTGTTCTGATTTGGGAGACAGTTGCTTATGTTATGTATTGTACATTATTATCATCTGTATCATGTAATGTAATCCTAATGTATTTTTCCCATTTTTTTTAGGGAAGCATTGATGTAATCTTGTGGAAATGTAATGATGTACCCTTATGTGGGGGAAACTATATATGTATTCATTGGTTCTTATTATATGATCCTTGATGATTATTTATCTAATCTTATGTATGAAATGTATGTTACTTATTCATTTAATGCAATGGATTGAAGTGAACTCTTGTTGTTAGTTAATCCATGATGTATGTTTAGATCTTGATAAGTAGGTTCCTTCGTAATGCAGTCATTGAACCTTAAAGGACATAGTTTAGCTTATGTGTTATTTTTAGATATGATTTACATTTCTTGTTATTGCATTTTAAAAGAATACATCCACTCTCAATAGGGGAATATCTTTATTCACTATCTCTTCAATATTACATTACACAGTAGCAAACACAAAAATATATATTCTTCTTACAGCCAATACTCTCCACACCACAATGTCTAATAATAGCCAACCACATAACCTTTGAAGGAGACCTCGTTGTGCATGCAATAGTCAATATAAAATAGAGGAAGTAGTGGGAGTGAGGATTGGACTGCACTAAATCAAACCGTTACATCAACACTCTCCCACTTGAAGTCCAATCCGAGCTGCAAAAGCTTCCCAGAGATAACCCCTACATTTCCAATCCGATCATCACTTTGAAAACAAGTTTGATTGCAAGTCTTCAACCTCTATTAAAGGACACTCTGTATAAATCATTTTGAGGCTTCCCAATCAATCGTAACACCTTCCTTTTGCAAAAATTTTCCTAGAAACTTAGCTCCTTGCAAACCCTTCAACACCACAAATCCTCTGAGGACTTTTTTCACTGAACACTCTAGGAAATACCAATCTCCTTTAGGTAAAGAATATTTTGAGACCCCAACACACCTAGAATGGTATGGAGTATGACAACCATCATAACATATCAAAATCCCATCCATCCTGCAAAGACAACATTCATCACTGTTCAAATTTTCTACATCATTTGCCTTAGATCTTGTTGTTTCACATTGTTTATTGTGGATGTGACCTGAATTAACCTAAAATTTTACCATGCTCATTTCATATCTTGTATTAACAACTATTCTTGGATTTGAAATCAAGCTTTCTTAATCATCTATTTTGATACAATTGAATACCACGCCATTCACATTCACAACTGGATCTTTATTAAAACCCCTGGAAAGCATCTTATGATCCTCGTCCAACACAAACATCTTGATGTATTCAGTGCCAAAAATTGTTGAAATAAACTTATGAAACAGAAGAATGTCTTTAGATGTCCCGAAAGGAAAACTAAGATCACCGTCGGGATACATAGGCTTCACTGGTAAACCAGAAGAATGCATTCCCGAGTGCTCAGTCACACAAAAAATTTCGTCAACAAAAGTAATCACCCTTGCCATCTTTCCATTGGGAACATCCACCTTATTAAGTAAACTACAATCTTTAAAATTTCCCATATCTTTGGTCTTTTCCATTTCTTTATCTATGCCAAACAAATCTCCCACATTTCCTCTAAAACCTTTACCATTCTCATAATTACTACACAAAAAAATTTGAGCAGAGACAAGAGCCTGCTAAGCACACGAAGAAAGGTCCACCTCATTTCCAAAGCTCATCCACATGACCTGCCTCTCTTCCTCAGACTCCCCGTGCAAACTGTTCCCCTTCTCAACACATATCTCCATTATCCCATACTCCTGGCTCTCTACCCCAAAAAAATCCTCAGCTTCTAAGGAAAATGGATGGGGTTCCTCAAAAGCATCAAGTTCATGCTTGCAATCAGTTAAAGACAAATCAATCATTGAAGCATTTTCCTTGGGTATTTAGTCAGGTGAAACCTTCCCTATAACTTGTCGACACTTCAACTTCAACTCTATTTCAATGGAATTGAGAATTTTATCCTGCAAAGCCTCAATGCTCTTATTCCACATGGTGTCATATGCCTCCTCAATTATCCTAATCATTTCCTTGCATAACCCCTATAAACTAGAAAGGAAAAAATACTCTGCCTCATCGACAAGCTCTCATAGGGATGCCACATCGTGAAGCCAAACTGTCTCATTACAAAGATAATTCAAGACGTTCATAAAGCATTGGCAAGAGGTTTCACAAAGTGTCTGCTTGGAGGTTTCAAACACCTAACCTCCTACCTGTAACACCACCCAATCGGTGCCTGAATCCTTTGGCTCAAATTCCTCATACAGGATGCATTTTCCATTTTTTGTCACGACCGCGGCAACCTGTCAAGACCTCCTCCACATAGGTCCCACGTTCAAACCTCTTCCCTGTTGATTTATTCCTTTGCATGGCTGATCAGCTTGCTCTATCAAAGCCCGTGAACCAATGCAAAAATAACACCATCCATTCAACCAAAATGATTGAAGGAAAATAAAATATGCCTGATCATTTTATTCATAATTTCGAAGACAAAATACATAGGAGAGAATTTGTTCCAGAATTTTCCATTTTCATTTATATGTTGTTGCTACTGTAAAACTATTAAGCCCATTACAACACTAGATTGTACCCTAGACTTCATACTATTATATTCATCTGTTCTTGATTTACAAAATTGCTCTTACATGAGCTCATTTTTCTCCAACCTAGCCCACTCGAACCCCTTGTAATTGGCCTTGAATTCCCATTTATAGAAACATGGGAGCAACAAGCTTCGGGCCAAATTACAATTTCAATCACATTTACATTTGACATTCAATTTCATTTAAATTTCAAAATTCTCCAAACAGAACCTTATAATTGCACCTTGCAAAAAGGGGGAACTCACAAAAGACAAAAAACCTTTCCATCGTTGAATATTTACCCGCCTTCCAAAAGGAATCATTCATCATTGTAGCAACACCAAAACATTTTATCCATGTTAACCAAAAAATTATCCCTGTCAACACTTAAGACAAAAACTCACACATTCGTTGAAGAAGATATACCTTCCTTCCAAAAGGAATCCTTCATCATTGTAGTGGTGTCCAACACCTCTCCTTCATGCCAGTCATCAAAAACAAAAAAACTAAACTGAGACAAACTACCTCTACAATGGTTCATCATCTTCAGAATCAGAGTGTGCATGTCTCCCTAGTGCCTTTGTTCAAACTAGAGAATTCATCTCGCCATCATTAGATTCTTCTAGACCAGCAAGTGTAAGGAGATACTAGGCATATTCTGGATCATCCCCGGCCTCATCTTCCATGGCAACATCAAGTTCCTCCATATAAGAATCACAAGCCTTGTGGTCCTTATC
Organism: Sequoia sempervirens; assembly: GCA_007258455.2. Lineage (NCBI taxonomy): Eukaryota > Viridiplantae > Streptophyta > Pinopsida > Cupressales > Cupressaceae > Sequoia > Sequoia sempervirens. The sequence continues at coordinate 1,164,805,766 of VDFB02271358.1, forward strand.
TTTCTTCCTTTTCTCCTTAGACTAAGTCAATTTCTCTAAATTATTTTCCTCTTTCTTTGCACTCTAATCTTTCAGGAACACACCACTATCCTCCCCATGGTCATAAACAACAACCCTACTTCTTAGGTTGTAATTCCTCTTAGCTTCGTCACCAATAAAAGTGGAAAAAGACTTCTTCACTGTCGCTGGCTTCAGAAACCTCTTAGACAGGTCTAACTTAATTATGGGTGCGTCATCCGAAATTCTAGGCCTCTTAAATCCTTTTTTTTTAGCCTTCCTCTTTGGCCTAATGTTTGACTCACTGGGCTTAATCATTCTCACAGAAAATAGAACAAGAGCTTGCAGACTTGTAGACTTTCAATTGCAGGAAAAATTTTACTAATTATGCTCTACGAAATAAACATGTAGAAGAAGACCCCCAAACCACACACAATTCCAATCAAGCTAAAATGGAATTTGCAAAATCCCTTACAAACCCCAAGTATCTAAATCCTACAAACTCCTTGATAATTAACTAAACCAACAAGCTCAAGTGTAGTTGATACAGAAAAATATAGATACCATCTTACCCAAGAAAGCTTGTCTTCAATTTCTCTGCAACGGCCCACCCAAGCTCTTCACACCTTCTTCTTTGGCTCTTGACCAATTCTTCAGCCCTCGTCGACTGCAAATTGTGAGAGATAATAGCTAACAGCCCTCATTATGTAGAATGAATAGAGCATGCCTACCATTAATCTTTCAAAGAAAGCTCATGCAAGCGAGTTGACAATTAGCCACTCAAATTTGAATCTCGACCATTGATCCCTTTGATTTAAAACACAATCAATGATGATCCTCAAGCATCACCAATTGCCTTTATGACCGTGCATGGAAATAGTGATGACACCTCAGACGATTGCCACATAGTCACCTACGTATTCACCATATCTTCTAAACTTCGTCGCTCATCGCAATAATGCCCCGAAGTCATGCCCAAATTCCAAGGATGAGCAACAACTCTACCATTGGAAAGAATATTCTGCAGTGTATCCTCCATCGCTTGTCATAGAAATTTCACAAGGCTACAATCATATTTCAGTGAGGAAAACCATCCAACAATACCAAGCACACCCACATTCCTTCGCTTCTTGTTGTAGCTAATTTGGAGCTGAGAGTGCTTACAATAATAAGTGAAAACAATGATGGCACCAACTACTGAAAAGTGACATAATCATATTGCTCAACCAAAGACCTTCACATCACTCATTGGAGTAACAACAATAGGCGATGAAAGGATTCTGCAATGGCCTGACATATAGGAGAGACAATTGTTCATCGCGCATCGCAGATGTGGAACTGAGGAGTCGAAGAACTTTAGTGATAAGCGATGTAAAAGGAACCATTGGCTCATTGCCCATCGCGGTAATAAACCCAGTGATAGAAATGACTTCAGAGATGAGCAATCACCTAAGTAATTGAAATTTTCAAGTGCACCAATTTGTTTTAAAAGAGGGGACCACCTAGGACAATGCATGATAGGGTCATAAGATACTTAATGACATGATTTAGCAAAGGATGTAAAGGCCAAACAAGGCCGAATTATCAACCTTATAAAATAAAAGATCTTCTCAAACCTAGGCATGTGAAAAGATTCAGCAAAGGGTGATGGGGAAACTATTACCACAAGGGGTCGGTCATTTTATGGCCTTCCATGATTCAAGATGTTTTTAACATGACCAAAAATAGGTGACAACAGGTCAACACAATATTAGAATGAAATATCAAGGGTTTAGACAAAGGATGAAAATCTTCTAAGTAATACCATTCCCCACATGAAACCCTAAACCCTAACCCCTGATAGACCGAGAGAGCACCAAAGAAAAATGCATTTTCAAACCAATGGAACACGAAAAATTTTGAGGGTTCCATTAGTGGCTCCAACTGGGGATCCATGCCTTTTGCAGGCATGGCGAGATTCTAGATCTCATTGTTGAAGCAGACCAAGCACAAGGACACCAAAAACCAAGGACTTGACTGGACAAGGTAAGAGAACTAGACCAAAGAAAAGAAAAGCAACATATATATAACATTTACAAGACTATACAAAGTGCTCCTCACTTCAAAATTTTCTCAAAAGCCTCTTCAGATGTATAGGATTTTAACCTACATCTGAAATTTAATAGGCTTCAACTTTAATTGGTGACCCCAAGCCCCAAAAAATGTAGAATCGGTCTTTATCTCAGTCAAATACTTTTTTTTTTATGGCTACCTTGGGCCAAATCTAAAAACATTGTCATGAATTTCCAACCAACTAAACCTATTGTAGTCACTATAATTAACCATCATTACCATGTGTCTACACTTGCCATTGCCATTATTAACTTTGTCCAAATGAAAACCGTAATCATATATCAACTGAAATCCATAATCATTGTAATGTCTTAACTCATTCAATTCACCATCATGTTCCACCAAATGCTCATCCAACTAGACTAAAAATGGAAAATACTCATAGTCCATTTGGTCATTGATATTGTAAAGATTGGTATTGGATTCAGTTTGCATATCAAACTAAAAACTTTCATAAACATTTTATTTAATACTCCCATCCAACAATGCATATACTGACCTTTTGGAGTCAAATTGCAGCTCCAAATCTAAGAAATTGGAATAAATGGAAAACTCACATAAACCCCTGGAGCCCTCTTCTAAATTTTGTCCCATACTAGACAAACATTCATTATGTGTTATGAACAAAAGGTGTTCATACACTGGAATACTATCAAACTGATACTCACACAAACCTAAGCATTGCAAATTATTTATATTGTCATATGCTCTAAAACCCATGGTGTCTTGGCCCTTATTCATATTAGGGTTATCACCACAAAAAACATTATCAATAGCATGCCATGTATCAAAGAATACCTCCATTTCAGGCTCATCGGCATAGTCTAATCCATCTTTTAAGTCATCATTCAAATCAATGCAAAAAATTTCAAAGGATGGCTCAAATAACTCAGAATTAATAAGGTCAGCAGCAAGGCACTCATGTGCATCATCAACTGATAAATGGGTTGACTCGAATGTGAAAGAGCCATTGTAGTCTAAATGTTGTCCATTAACAATTGACCAATCTTATTCATTCTCTTTCTCATCAATGCACTCCTTATTTAATGAGAGCATGTCCATGTTTACCAAGAAAAAATTATATTCCTTCTCATCAATAATCTCATGAGCTAGAGGCTTCACACATTGATTTGAATCAACAAATTTCTCCATGTTATGGACTTCAATATTTTCCTCACACATTGTAAATGTTTCCATCTCTGCTTCACAAAGATAATCAGGAACAACAAGGACATGATCATATTTATCATCATCATAGATTTTATCATTCTTAACACTGTGCCTAGGATCAGGATACTGATCACATAGATTCTTATCTTTGAACTCATTGGCATTCACAAAGCTAGCATACTCTATTTTTGATATAACCGGATTGCATTCCAGGTATCCCTCACATGGGATTTGTTCATTCATTTGTAAGCAAGTGACTTCATGAATATTCACATCATCACATCCCTCATGTGAAGAGAAGGCCTCTAGATCATCCTCATGAGAAGATTCACAATCCTCATAAAAATAATCAGAAACATCGTTCTCATCACAAGAGAGTCCATCATCATATACATTATGCTCAGAGTGTTCAAAGTGAATGCTCAAACTCTCATCCTCAATATCTTGACCATCGATTTGTGATGAGAAATCAACAATACTTGCAAATGCATATTTATCCTTATAACTAATGTATTGATTTACACATAGGCTACTTGTGAATTGATTACAATCACTGTCCTCACCCATACCACAAGATAAATGTCTATTCTCTGATATGCCATTTTCACTCACTTGCATTGTCTTTTTCTTTTTCTGAATTGGACAGCCACTACTAACACTTTGAGATATCATACTTTTTGCATAATTACACTTGGTCCTTTCAACCCTTATTGCCTTTGCAAATCTAAGGTTAAAATTTGGGACTAACTCTTCTTCATATTTTTGAATTTCCATGAGGATTTTCCTTACTAAACTTGGATTAATTCTTTCACCAAACTATTCTATAAATGCTACCATGAACTCATTCCATAAAGAGATAGAACATGCTAGTAAGTATGAAAACTAATCTATGGCATCTTCCTTTAGAGATTGGACAAAAAGCTTCATGACAACATCTTCATGGTTTATCTCATATTCTCCCATCAAATTAGAAAACACTTGTAGATGCTTATAAGTTGATTCTAAACTTTGCCCTATGAACTTTGGAAAATTTTCCCTAACATCATTTGCAACAAGGTTTGGGAAACCCTGAATACCATTAAAATTTAATAGTTTATACCTTCCAATAGAGAAATTTCTTTGATGGCATGACAAGGGTTGCACACTCCTCATGCTTGCATCTGATACCCCACAGGGACATACAAGGGAATGATACATTTTCTTGCACTCCTTTACAAACCTCAAACATCAACTCTATAATTGATCTTCACTATTTCTTGCTTTCATCATGATCTTAAAACATTATGTAGCTCAAATGCACCCACATCTAAGATCTCTCTAATGGGCAGATTTCAAGAACAAACATGCTTCTTCAACACAATATAGAGGCTTCAAATTATAACTTAGAAGTATGCAAAATTACCAATACCATTCCCTTCCTTATTTTTTGGTTTCACTTAATAGGGAATCAAAGTTCTTCTAAACTATAAAATATGGTTCTCATAACAAATTTATACTTCTTGAAAACTAAAATTTTGGGAAATACTTGGAGAAGTTGCAGCTCAATATTTGTAGATCCAAAATTGTCTTCACAATTTCATCAAATTTTTTTCATAGAGTTGCCACCTCCCTTCATATAGGACTGAACTTCAACAATATGAATCTCGATCAAAGATTGATTTCATTCTGGGTTTCTTCAATAGGAGAGTCACACACACCAATTCTTTTAAATCCGTTGCAACAAAATCCCTCAAGGTCCAAAACTATCTAAACCAGATGTTTAGATTGACCCAATTCTTGACTCCTTTCACATAATAATGGAGCCTTCTAATAGTCTCCTCCTAGCTTCTAATCAGGATCCTTTATCACACATGAGCTCAGGTCCACTTCCTCTCCCTTCAAAAAATTATTTATTCTTAATTTTTCTTGATTTCTTCAAGTAATGCACACTAGTGCAAAGATATCAGAGTCACCACCCATGTTTAGTGGGAATTTATGAAAATATTCATGAAATTATAGGTAGATCTTGACAAAATTTTGTGAGTTCAAAGAAAACGCAACAAACCCTAAGCAACACTTTTGAGAATTGACCTATTGACACCAAAGCTAGGCTGAAAGATGAACTTGTATGTGAAAAATATTGGACTCTAATACTTATGATCTAGAACCAAATACTTAAGTATTCCCCAACAGAGTCACTGGTCAATCTATAGGCTTTTTTTTAGAACCAAACTTAATCTCACAATTTTCCTATGAATTTTCCATAATTTAATAATTAGTGAAGGTAAGGATTGACCAAAAAATAAGTAAAGGGTTACTAGGCCTTTACTTCTACTCTTTGGGCTCTATGAAACCTAGGAGGGTGATCTTGTCAATGTTTATATGATACTCTTATGCCATTTTATCATAAACATTGAAACAAACATATACATTCCCATCAGATGCAAATAGACAAAATTCCTTAAGGATTTGGCTGACCCTTTAACGAATTATGAGCTAAAATCTAGGAATGGATGGTACCTCATAGCACTTCATTGTAATCAAAGAAGTTTTAAGTGGTTTTCGTTTCAATTTGTATTCATGGTCAGGTGCAAGCTGACTCATTTACATTCAAGATGACCAAACTAATAGACCATTGTTTTATCTATGGGTAATGGAGCCACATTTGTAACAAACAATAAATACATTAGCAATTAGACTCAACAATTATAGGCTATTGATATATTACTTTGCAATACTCAACTCATTGTATCAAAAAATAGAAACTACTTACTAATCCTTGAATTTATTCTCACAAACCTATGATGTTATTAAAGCAGAAATAGCACCATTCATTCAACCAAAATGATTGAAGACAAATAAAAGATGCTTGATTGTTTTATTCATAATTTGGAAGACAAAATACATAGAAGATAATTTGTTCCAGAATTTGTCATTTTCATTTATATGTTGTTGCTACTGTAAAACTATTAAGCCCATTACAAGACTAGATTGTACCCTAGACTTCATAGTATTTTATTCATCTGTGCTTGATATACAAAACTACTCTTACATGAGCTTAGTTTTCTCCAACCTAGACCACTCAAACCCCCTGTAATTGGCCTTGAATTCCCATTTATAGGAACATGGGAGCAACAAGCTTTGGGCCAAATTACAATTTCAGTCACATTCATATTTGACATTCAATTTCATTTCAATTTCAAAATTCTCCAAATGGTTATATTTGCACCTTGCAAAAAGGGGGAACTCACAAAAGACAAAAATCGTTTCCATCCTTGAAGATATACCCACCTTCCAAAAGGCATCATTCGCCATTGTAGTAGCACCAAAACCTCTCATCCATGTTAACCTAAAATTTATCCCCTTCAGCACCTAAGACAAAAACTCACACATTTGTTGAAGATATACCCACCTTCCAAAAGGAATCCTTCATCGTTGCAACAGCATCCAACACCTATCCTTCTCACCGGTCATCAAAAACAAAAACACCAAACTGAGACATTACCTTTGTAATGGTTCATCATCTTTAGAATCAGAGTGTGCATATCTCCCTAGTGCCTTTGTTGAAACTAGAGAATTCATCTCACCATCATCAAAGTCTTCTAGACCAGCAAGTTTGAGGAGATACTAGGCATATTTTGGATCATCCTCAGCCTCATCTTCCATGGAAACATCAGGTTCCTCCATATAAGAATCATAAGTCTTGTGGTCCTTATCCTTCTTCTTTTTCTCCTTAGACTAAGTCAATTTCTCTAACTTAATTTCCTCTTTCTTTGCACTCTATTCTTTTAGGAACACACCACTATGCTCCCCATGGTCGCAAACAACAACCCTACTTCTCAGGTTGTAAGTCCTCTTAACTTCGCTTCCCATAAAAGTGGAAAAAGATTTCTTCATTGTCTTTGGCTTTGCAAACCTCTTAGATAGGTCTAGCTTATTTATGGGTGTGTCATCCTGAATTATAGGCCTCTTAAATCCTTTTTGTTTAAGCTTCCTCTTTGGCCTAATGTTTGACTCACTGGGCTTACTCATTCGAGCACAGAAAACAAAAAAAGAGCTTATAGACTTGCAAACTTTCAATTGCAGGAAAATTTTTACTAATTTTACTCTAAAAAATAAACTTGCAAAATAAGACCCCCAAACCACACACAATTCCAATCAAGCTAAAATAGAATTTTCAAAATCCCTTACAAACCCCAAGTATCTAAAGCCTATCGATTCCTTGATAATTTACTAAACCAACAAGCTCAAGCGTAGTTGATACAGAAAAATATAGATATCATCTTACCTGAGAAAACTTGTCTTCAATTTCTCTACAACAGCCCACCCAAGATCTTCACACCTTCTTCTTTGGTTGATCTGAACCAATTCTTCAGTTCTTGTCGACTACAAATTGTGAGAGAAAACAACTAACAGCCCTCATTATGTAGAATGACTGAAGCGTGTCTACCATTAATGTTGAAAAAAGAAAGCTCACACAAGCGAGTTGACAATTAGCCACTCAACTTTGAATCTCGATCATCGATCCCTTTGATTTAAAAAACAATCAATGATAATCCTCAAGCATCGCCACTTGCCTCTACGAACATACTTGGAAACAGTGATGACACCTCAGATGATTGCCATGTAGTCACCTACATATTCACCATATCTTCTAAACTTCATTGCTCATCACAATAATTCCCTGAAGTCATTCCCAAATTTTGATGACGAGCAACAAATCTACCAATGGAAAGAATATTCCTTAGTGTATCCTCCATCTCTTGTCACATAAATGTCACAAGGCTGCAATCATATTTCAATGAGGAAAACCATCCAGCGATACCAAGTACACCCACAATCCATCACTTGTCACCAAAGCTAATTTGGAGCTGAGAGTGCTTACACCGATAAGTGAAAACAATGATGGTACTAGCTACTGACAAGTGACATAATCATATTGGTCAACCCAAAACCTTCACATCACTCATCACAGTAACAACAACAGATAATGAAAGGCTTCTACAATGGCCCATCATATAGGAGAGACAATTATTCATCATGCATCGTGGAAGTGGAACTGAGGAGCCAAAGAACTTCAATGATAAGTGATGTAAAAGGAACCATTGGCTCATTGCCCATCACAGTAATAAACCCAGTGATAGAAATGAATTGAGTGATGAGCAATCACTTAAGTAATTAAAATTTGCATGTGCACCAAGTTGTTTTAAAAGGGGGGACTGCCTAGGACAATGCACGATATGGTCATAAGAGACTTAATGACATTTAGCAAAGGATGTAAAGGCCAAACAAGGCCGAATTATCAACCGTATAAAATAAAAGACTTTCTCGGACCTAGACATGTGAAAAGATTCAGCAAATGGTGATGGGGAAACCCTAACCACAAGGGGCCAATCATTTTATGGACTTCCATGACTGAAGATGTTTTTAACATGAATAGAAATGGTTGACAATAGGTCAACACAAGATTAGAATGAAAGATTAAGGGTTAAGACAAAGGATGAAAATCTTCAAAGTAATATCATTCCCCACATGGAACCCTTAACCCTAACCCCTGATAGACTGAGAGAGCACCAAAGAAAAATGCATTTTTAGACTAGTGGAACACAAAAATTTTGAGGGTTCCACCACCAAATAAAAGGAAGCTAAGCTTAAAAAAGAAAAATAAATAGTTCCTACATTAATTTACTTAGATAATAAATTTACTAATGTGAACATCTAATAACTAATTGAGACAAAAAATAAATTACATAAGATATATCCTAGGATATACTCTTTTGGGAAAAAACTATCCTATAAAGCACACTTGTGCATTATGCAATAAGAAAATAGTTATGTAATACATTATCAAAGTTGTAGTTCTCTATGAGGAGAGAAATACTACATAATGCCACCAACCCGTGTATCTAATACATCTAGGCAAGCCAAAAATGAGAAACCAAGTATAGTTTCCCAAAACCATGCGCCCATTCAGCACCAACATCAAGGAAAAAAAGTTAATGCTCCACTAAACATAGGCATTACTTTTTTGAACGCATCCCTCTTTTAGAAAGATATTTTCATGCATCAACTAAAAGTTATCCTTGATTTTTTTCGTTCACACTTAACTCCTATTTTTCATGCTTGTCCAACATTAATGCCTTAACACCTCACAAATGTCATGAATATTGCTTTTAGAAAATTTAACAACATTAAGTTTTATTTATAACTTGCCAAATAAATATTAGATTTTACATTTTTCACGTGTCAAACAATATCATATCAAGTGGAATGCCCTTTCCATGTGATCGAATAATTAAGAAAAATTAAATAATTCAAACATTAGGAATTCGCAAGGTGTAGGACACCTAATCCCACTCTACTTAAATATTACATCTTCAACAATCAAATAATAAAATCACTAATAGCAATTTTACACCTCATTTTTGAAAAAAATGTGGTAAATAATTATCTTACTTTATTGACCAAATTTTATCTTTAGCCATTGAATTTAGTTTAAAAATAACTACCTAATTCAAACACCTATCAAGATATCTATTAAATGATATAGCATAATAGTTAATTAAAAAATAACCAACAAATAATTATATTTTAAGAGATTTTAAAATCATTTTCATAATTTTTTATTTTGGTTACTTTATATTGTTAAAGTAAAATAAAATTTAGTTTATTTAAGAATGTTTTTTGTTCATGTAGTCAAATTTCAAGAGTGTGGATTGAAATAGGAGTTTGTCCACACCACATCACCAAATACATCAATGAAATAGATAAATAGATTTATAGGTAATGCTTATTGCTTTCATGGAGTAAAATTTTATCCACTATCACCCATTTTATGACCATTCCCACTGAGAGATGACAAGGGATTTAGGTTTTTGATAGATAACTATGATTATTGATATTGCACATACTTTGGAAGCCCATCGATTCTGGGGCAGACACGTTAAAGTGAACTAGCGGCGCACTAGACTACATAGTAGATGGCAAAATTACCCATTTCCTATCACCCACTTTTATCTTCACCTTTTGACATGATATGCCATGAATAGCCCTGCACCTCCATGTTTCTCTATATACAGACCTCTTCAAAACCCCATTCTCAACGATTTCTTCAAGTATTTGTAAGGCAGAGTTATGGTTTGAGAAACTCAGTCATAAACAAATTGCCACCATTTTGCAGCTCCAATGGAGGAAAGAAAGCAAAGATGTTCTATGCAGTTGAAGTTGGAGATTGTCAGAGCAAGAAATATCGCAATTCAGCCTAACTCCAAAGGTAGTTTGTTTGTTCAATACTATTTGAACAAGAACATAGCAGTGGATAAGGAGGTTGAGGCCTCCCTAGAGCCCTGTTGATTTTTGTAGCTCGAAAGGTGGGATGTGGAGTTTTTTCAAAGCAACTCGAGTTGGACATGCTTTAAATCACTTTAAAGAAATTTGAGTTAGATATGCTTTAAAGCAATTCGAGTTGGATTTATAGCAGGGTGATCCCACAATAATGGGTGACAATTTTTGGCCAAACTTGACATTAAAATTAGGATTTTTCACCAGACATTCACTTTCTTACACCTATAGCAGCTAAACCATTAAGGTTTTGAAGATGAATCAAACTAGTTATTTGTTAGATTTTTTGTGTACATTCTAATTATATTTATAAAAAAAAATTAAAAAAAAAATTGTGAATAATTGTGTGTAATTTTTAATAACTTATTTTTTCTACTAATCAACATTTTAAAAAAGTGATGTTTACTTCGGCCCACATAACTTTTTTTATCGATAGGATACAATTCTAATTTTTAAAATACAAATTTTACACACCAATATCTAGGGGATGGATATTTTTTCATAATTTTTTGGCACATATTTTTTTTTAATTTATTTTCCAAGTCAGCGTAATTATAATTTGGACTGAGGTGTACATAACTTTATTCATTTGAATTAACTTATTCTTTTTTGTTGGAATAAGGACATCAATACCTAGGGCACATGTATTTTTTAGAATTTTTTCTCTATTTTCTATTTTTAGTATGTGTGAAATAAAGAACTTGATGTTCATTGAAAATCCAAGACAAGAAATAAAAAATAAATATAATAATCAAATTAAACATATTTAAAATTATACTTTTTAGGAAGCTTATAATAAGAGCTACAGGCTTACAAAACATAAATTTTAAATGAATTCATTTGATCACCAAAAGGTAAATCAAAAGTGGTTTTTTATCAGCATTTTGATAGGTGTAGAGGAGACTCGATTATAGGTATGGTTTAAATCTAACAAGGTTCTATCCAGGGGGGTTTGATCTAAGGGGGTTTGATCAATCCCTCTTTAATTAAAATAATTTAAATGGAACCTTTAAAGTCATAAATTATTGTATTTTCTAAAAATATGTGATTTTAGGCAAAAATCAGGATGTCCCAAAAAGTGTAACCCATTATTGTGGCAGCACCCAGCAATAATGGTTTTTTATTATTTAATAGAATGTTTCCAAGTTTGTGAGGATAAGATAAATCCAAGAGTGATTTTATGTGTAATTAAAGCCAAAGAAAGCAAGAAAAGATTCTTTCCTTGCACGCTAAGTAAAGCAGCTAGGCTCTATAAATGTAAGATTGATGTAGCAAACTCATATTGTATTTTCGAAAGAAAAGTTTGTTATTAGGTTCAATAGAAGATCCAACATTTGCAAGTTTTTCCCTGCATTGGAGTTTCCTGGGTAATTCTATGTTATTATCTTTTTGTGATTGACTTCTTGTTATTTTTGTTTCCGCTGTTATTAGTTGTTAATTAACCTAGTTGTGTTAATTATTATAAATCAGATTTCTTTCTGTGAATTTATTGTGCAATTAATCTGTTGTTGGGTTATAGAAATTAACATGGTATCATAGCAATGAACTCTAAATACGAAGCCAAGAGTTGTGACGCAGATTTCAAGAAGGAAAAAAAATCATCAGATTTTTGTTTCCAATTCTTTTTGTGGCTATGGAAACCAGTGTTCGATATGAGGACAGGCTTGAGGGTACGCCTAACTTCTTGTAGTGGAAGGTTCAAATTACATCTGTTCTCAAGGAGAATAGGCTGTGGATCTATGCTAGTACAAAAGTGACACCACCAACAAATGATCTTGTTGCCTTAGATTCGCATGAAGTCAAAGAGGCCAAGGCTCAGAGGATTATCCTGGATGGAGTAAGAGATCATTTAATTCCTCATTTATCGGGGAAAGACACCGCTAAGGGGATGTGAGATACGCTCACAAAACTTTATCAGAGCGACTATCAGAGTTGTAAGATGATGCTCAAGGACAAATTGCATAATACCAAGATTTCCAAAGGTGAGAGTGTGACCTCTTACTTTTCCAAGCTAACACAGGTCAGGGATGAGCTTGCTATTGTAAGAGAGATTATTGATGAAGATGAGTTGGTGTGTATAGCCTTGAATGGTTTTTTGAAGCACTGGCAAGTGTTTGTCAAGTGTGTTTTCGGCAGAGATTGGCTACCTGATTGGGAAAGACTTTGGGATGATTTTGTTCAAGAGGAGATCTGTAAAGGTGCTCGTCGACGAGATCAAATGAAGAAGGGTCGAGATGAAGAAAATCTTGCTCTTGCAAGCAAGGGTAAGTAGAAGTCTAATAAAGGGCAAACGGAAGGTTCTTCTTCCAAGAGTGGAAAGAAGAAAGATCTGAGCAAGATAAAAAAAATTTGCTGCCATCACATGGGTCACTATGCCAGTCAATGTCCGAATAAGAAAAATAAGGACAAGCAGAAGAAGCAATTTGTTGCTACAGCAGAGGTGGACGAGTTTGCATCACGATTTGAGAATGGGTTTTCACTCATTGCCTGTCTCTCAAGTTCAATTGCCAACAGGGTATGGAATATTGACATTGGGGCTTCTCGCCACATGATGGGAGTCAGAGAATGTTTCACCAAGTTGGGGGAGAAGAAGCTGGATTTATATATTAAACTCGGAGATAATGCCAAGTACATGCAACTGGTATTGGCACCGTCAAGTTTCAGAGGGAGTTTGGAAAACCTTTGTTGGTGGAAGATGTGTTGTATGTCCCTGGCATGACAAAGAATTTAATCTTAGTTTCTGCTTTGGAAGACAAGGGTTACATCGTGACCTTTGAGAGGGGAAAATTCTATATTCGTCCCAAAGATTCCAAGGTTTCCAAAGTGATTAGTGTCAAGCATGGTAGCTTGTTTCGGTTACAGTTTGAGCCAGCACATGCGTTGGTTAGTAGCTATAAAGGGATAGGATAATTGTGACACATGAGGATGGCTCACCTTCACCATGGAGCACTTAATATTCTTAAGGAAATAGTGACGGGGCTGCCTGAGATGAAAAAAAAAAAGCATGAGGTGTGCAAAGGTTGTGCACTTGGGAAATATGCCAAGACTAGTTTTCCAAACAATGACACTAGATCCGAAGGGATTTTGGATCTTGTACACTCAGACATGTGTGGGTCCATGTCAACAACATCCTTGAATGGGTACAAGTATTTTGTTACTTTTATTGATGACTTCTCCAGGAAGACATGGATATATTTTCTGAAGAATAAAGATGAGGTCTTCAATAGGTGCAAAGATTTTAAGGCTCTTGTGGAGAACCAAACAGGGAGGAAGATCAAGATACTAAGGTCTGATAATGGAGACGAGTATACCTCGAATGCCTTCAAATATTTTTGTGCTCAAGAAGGTATCAAGAAAGAGTTGACAATTCCGTACAACCCACAACAGAATGGGGTTGTTGAACGAAAGAATAGGGCTATAGTTGGAGCAGCCAAGGCCATGCTTCATGATCAGGATCTGCCTTGGTTCTTATAGGAAAAATCTTGCAATTCAGCTGTGTATTTGTAGAATAGGAGCCCTCACAACGTGTTGGGCAAGTTGACTCCAGAAGAGGTGTTCACTGGTAAGAAACTAGATTTGGGGCACATTCACATCTTTGGATGACTTGTGTATTGTCACATTCCTGTTGAGAAGATAACCAAGTTGGAACCTACTACAAAGAAGGATATCCTTGTTAGGTACAGTGAAACTTCTAAGGCTTATCGGGTTTACATTCCTACTCTCAAGAAAATAGTGGTTCGCAAAGATGTGAAGTTTGAGGAAGAGAGGGCTCTTCAGAATTCAAGCAACTTGATGAATGACGAGGAACAATCACCCATGGTTGACGTAGCAAAAATTCCTCAAACTTCAGTCACACAAGCTAGAGAGCAGAGCAAGCAGGTTGAGGAGGGTGATCAGACAGAGGAACAAATAATTCCTTAGCCTCAAATTCCTATTACTGAGAAGAGGAGAAATAGAGCAGCTGAGCAGACATTGAGAGAAGCTCAAGAATATGTAGGTGATCCTCAAGATTCAGTCAGACAAAGAAGGGCTCCTAGACATTATTTTGAGTATGTGGCACTTATGAGTGAATTAATTGAAGTAGAGCCTTCCAGCTTTCAAGAGGTGTCCAAACACCAAGTATGGAGGGATGCCATGGTGGAAGAGTATTCTTCCATCATGAAGAATAGTGTGTGGGAGGTAGTACCGCATCAAGAAGATAAGTCTGTGGTGGGCTCAAGATGGTTGTATAAGATTAAGCATGTTCTAGATGGTAGTGTGGAAAAGTTCAAAGCCCGGTTTGTGGCTAAGGGGTTTTCTCAGAAGGAAGGAGTTGACTATGATGAGACTTTCGCTCTAGTAGCCAAGTACTCATCCATAAGAGCTATCATTTTTGTAGCAGCAAAAATGGGTTGGAGGATTCACCAAATGGATGTAAAGACGACCTTCCTCAATGGAGTGATTGAGGAAGAGATTTACATAGAGTACCCAGAAGGATTTGAAGCACATGAAAGGGATTCTCATGTATGCAGGTTGAAAAGAGCACTGTATGGACTCAAACAGGCTCCCAGAGTGTGGTATTCACGTATTGACAATTACTTGCAGAGCATGGGCTTCATCAAGAGTGAGGCAGATTCGAACCTGTACTATATTCAGGTGAAGGGTGAACTTCTCATATTGGTGTTATATGTTGATGACTTATTTCTCACAAGGTCAGAGGAGCTCATAGCACACTGCAAGTAGGATCTTGAAGGACAGTTTGAGATGAAGGACTTGGGGTTGATGCACTACTTTTTGGGATTAGAGTTGTGGCAGAAAGAGGGAGAGATCTTCCTTGGACAAGGGAAGTACTTTATTGATATCTTGAAGTGATTTAGGATGGAAAATTGTAAGCCTATGTCAATGCCAATTGTGACCAACTGGAAAAATATATATAATTCCATATCAGAGGCAGTGGACCTGACTTTATACAAACAGGTGATAGGCTCTCTTATGTATCTGGTCAACACTAGGCCAGACATTTGTTTTGCAGTGAACTCACTCAATCAGTTTATGGTGGAACCTAAACGTGTGCACTGGATAGCTGCAAAGCATGTTTTGAGATATCTTTGAGGCACAGTTGATTATGAACTGAAGTATGTTCAGCAGGATGGAGTGAATCTTGAGGGGTTTACCGATGCAGATTGGGCAGGTAGTACAGCTGATCGAAAGAGCACTTTAGGGTGCAGTTTTAGTTTGGGATCAGAAGCAGTCTCTTGGTACAGCAGGAAACAGAAGTCAGTTGCACTAAGTTCTACAGAGGCCAAGTATATGGCAGCTAGTATGGCTACATGTGAGGCTATCTGGCTTTGGAAACTTCTAGCTAGGCTCTTTGATCAGGAGCTGGATCCTACAGTCATTTTCTGTGATAATTAGAGTTGTATCAAACTCTCTAAGAATCCAGTGTTTCATGATAAATCAAAGCACATTGAGATCAAGTACCACTTCATCAGAGATTATGTAGAGAAGGGGATAGTGAAGCTCAATTACATTCCTATAGACGAATAGATAGCAGATATCTTGACGAAGGCCTTGATGAAGAGCAAGTTTGAATTCTTCAGGGACAAGTTGGGTGTGGTGCAGAACACCTTCCTCGCTAAGAGGGAGTGTTGATTTTTGTAGCTCGAAAGGTGGGATGTGGAGTTGTTTTAAAGCAACTCGAGTTGGCTATGATTTAAATCACTTTAAAGCAATTCGAGTTAGATATTATTTAAAGAAATTTGAGTTGGATTTTTAGCAACAGTGGTTTTTTATTCTTCAATAGAATGTTTCTAAGTTTGTGAGGATAAGATAAATCCAAGAGTGATTTTATGTGTAATTAAAGCCAAAGAAAGCAAGAAAAGATTATTTCCTTGCACGCTAAGTAAAGCAGCTAGGCTCTCTAAATGTAAGATTGTTGTAGCAAACTCATATTGTATTTTCGAAAGAAAAAATTGTTGTTACACTGAATAAAAGATCTAACATTTGTAGGTTTTTCCCCGCATTGGGGTTTCCTAGGTAATTCTGTGTTATTGTCTTTTTGTGATTGGCTTCTTGTTATTTTGCTTCCTATGTTATTAGTTGTTAATTAACCGATTTGTGTTAATTATTATAAATCAGATTTCTTTCTGTGAATTTATTGTGCAATTAATCTGTTGCTGGGTTATAGAAATTAACAAGCCCCACTCAGGATAAACATTCTGCTTGGAATGTGAGGGAAAAGGAATGGATGAAATGCTATCTGCACTAACAATGGAATCAGCTTCAGTTGTATTTGAAGTGAGGTGGAGGAGAAAAGTAGGAGTATTTGGAGGATTGAAAAGCAAATTGTTGGGAAGCCCTAAAGTTTCATGGATGGAGATATTGTCATGCCCGAGTCTTTCAATCAACAAGTGGACTCCGCTGGTGGAGGAGGGAAAGGAGAAGAAAAGCGTAGCACCATCACATGTTTTGTCTTTTCCCACTTCCGCTTTGTAGATTGCAGTGTGGGTTACATATGTTAAATCTAATACAGCTCTTCCATGGAAAGAAGCGATCAAGATGAAGAGCGATTCAAAGCATAAGTTGTTTATAGTTCCTTGAGTTTAATTAAGATCTTGTATAATCGTTATTCGTAGATTGCTCACTTGTTGTGTTTGTGGGAGGCGAATGCCCATAATATAGTGAGGGCAGGGACAAAAGTAGAAATGTAAAGAGGCGGGGCAGGCGTTTGGAATGGGATGACTGTGCATGTGGAGGACACACCTGCATAGCTCGTCGTGACGTCCATTTTTTCGGTCAAGTTTAAAGGAGGCATATTTTGTTTAAGTCAGACATATATAGGTTAAAGTCTTGTCCCTCACAATTTGGAAAATTTGTACTAAAATGTCTGCAAAGCATGAGGGATGCTGCTTAAATGTCTGAACATACTGTAATCCTCGCTTGTCCTTGGCTCTGTAGTTACTGTCTGAATAAAGTAATGTAAAAGGATTATCTCTCTTTTTGACTTGACGTGTAAGAAAGTTTAATATTCATAAAGAGGGGACAACGTGATTACAAATAAGCGTCTCGGGAGATAAAACGCTTTTTACTTGGATGTTAAAGATATTTAAAGGAAAAAGAACACTTTTTCTTTTCACAATAGGGATGTCCCTACGATCTAGTCCAGCAATCCACCAGTTTGTATCTTGGTTTACCAGGGGCGAGATTAGTCAATCCAGGAGTGGAGTCGAACCCGAGATCAATGAGGAGCAAACCCACTATCCAAACCAACTCTGCTACCCATACGGGCTAACCAAAACAAAATGTTACAATTTTAAATTAATTAATTAAGATTAATAAAAATAAGATATGTTAATGTATTTTGAAATTAAATTTTAAAATATAATGGATAAAAGGTGCATGGTTTTATGATTACAAAAAGAGTATTATTTGATGTTTTTTTTTTAATGATAATTATTGTTTTATTAAAAAGTTATTTTTTGGTAAAAATGTTTTAGATTTTATATTGAATCTTTTTTCTATTCTAAATCAAGTCTTCTACTTTGTGTCTATTTCATATAAGCAGATATGTCCTCTATGCACAAATTTTAGTGTGCACTTCTTCTCCATAACTCACTTGAGTGATCTTTGTATACTCTACTCTTTTCTAATATCTAAATTGGTGGTATTTAAAAGTACCTTGGAAGGATTGTTATGTTTCAAGGGAACATGTTGTAATGTCCCTTTTTTCATTAATGGACAATCAAAGATATTATTAGCCCATTCTCTATTCTCGGTTGGCTAAGATAGGAAAATAAAAAATAATTGATTTTATGTTTATTTGTGAAGTTTACCAACCTTAAAAAATTATGTTTGGAAGTCAATGAAAGGAAAGGTTCAAGCTATCTATAGGTTTGGATTGTCTCTAAGTACATGAGTTTGCAAACCATCCAAAAGTGTGAAAAGGTTAAGGTAAAGTACTATACAAAACAAAGGAAGGTAAGTTCAATAGGAAAAAGTTGAAGGTTCACAAATTGGAGAAAAGTGCAATAAATTTCTTAAGGTTCTTTGGCTTGTGAAAGGTTTTAAAATATGGCAAATAAAAGGAATAAGATCACCTAGTTTGTGATGCTCCAAACTTTTGAGTTCACAAAAATCAATAAAATTAGTGAAGTGATCAAAAGTGTGACAAGTTGAAGAGAATGTAAGAGAGGAAATGAAAAGGATAAGAGAATAGACAAAAGGTAGATTTCTAAATACCATAAATTTTATGAGTTTGCAAACCATACAAAAAGTGTGATGAGTTAAGAAAAAGGACAAAATATGCAACCTGCATAGTAAAGGTGAATTCAAATTTAATTTGAGAAAAAAATGAGTGATATTTAATGTAGTTGGTGCATGCATGATCTAAACCACTCATTTGGGAAATATTCATTACTATCCATTCATTATATTTATTCAAAAGGGTAGATGCATTAATTCAAGGATTTTTTATTCTACAACAAAAAAAAGTGTCAAACATTATTAGATTCTTGTGTTCAAGTAATCAAATATTAGCACAAAAACACTTGGATTTTCTAGAGACCAAAGGACATGAAAACCCTAATTTTGGTGGGTTTTAGATCTCATTAGAAATAAGAAAAAGTTCTAAAATTAATATATCAATTGTTAGCTTCTCGTATTTATCAAGGTTATTATTATTGATGTAAAATTTGTGAAAATTTTGGATTTTTGTAAGTTCTAGTTAAAATTTATAAATCTAAATTTTATGTGTCCAAAATAGTATATTGGGGTTGTTACAATGGTAATAAAGTTAAATATATTTCCACCCTATAGGGTATTTTGACATTTTATGTTGTCTAATGACAAAGAAATCAAATATCTTCTGGTGGGAGAAAAAAATTGCAAGTAGAGAGAATGGGCATATAATACATACATAAAAAATAAAATAAAAAAATTATGGTAGAAGGAGATATGATAAATAATATGGAAGGTAGCTCTATAGATTAGTCATAAGGAAGTTTGATTCGATGCTAGATATGATGGTATAAATGATTCAAAAAATGGACAATAACATGAATAGCCACATTATATAGAACGGTGAAGTGAGATCTTCACAAGCCAATAATAATAACAAAAAAAGGTATGATAGACCACTTTTATCCACTTTCCTTTATATGGAAGAAGAAGAAAATGTTGAGGTAGAGGCTTAAGTTTTGACGAAGGAATAAATTACTTCATACTATGTTGAATTTAAAAGACTCCCAATAAAGATCTAAGAAGTAACGTCTCTCAAATTTTATAAATATCAAGAAAGCTAGTTTCACTCCAAAATAGGAGCTAAAAACTCAATAGCAGAAAAATGATCATCAACATGCATTAGTTAAGTTTGCGTGCTCCACTTTTAATGGACCTAACAAATATGTTTCTCATGCATAGATATAAAATCTAGAAACATATCTATTCCTCAAGCCTATGGATATATGAAGTTGTTAAGTTTGACACTTTGCACTTTTTAAATTCAACACATGAATGGTGGTATCATGGATTGGTTACTGAAGACCACAACCTCATCAACACTTATGAGGAGCTCTATAGGAGGATGATTATAATATTTGAATAGAATGATCCTAAGATTTACTTTAGAGAGTTTTCTAGCTTAAGAAAGAAATCACTATGGAGAATTATGTAGCTAAATTCTAAAATTTGTCAACATTGGTTCTTGAACATTTTGAGAAGAGGCTCATTATCATTTTTATTGAAGGAATTCTAAAGCATCTCAAATATGACTAGTAAAATATTTTAACCCTTCACCATTACAAGAGGCTTTTAAATAGGCTTTATACATGGAGGTTACAATACCAAAATATATAATAAAAAATTTAAATACACCATTTTGAAATAAATCAAAGGAAGCCTCACCCAAGACATGAAATGTGCAACAGCCATATTGATTGTCAGCTCCCAAGACATCTACGAAAGGTAGAAATCAAAAGCGATTTATGCCAAGAGATAATTAGGACCATATTTACCTTAGCACACATCTCCACACTGGTGCACACTTCCAAATGCTTAGTGCAAACATCTCAACATACCAAGTGAGCCCAACAAACACTTAACCTTCCATGCATTAGCTCTAGACCAAAAGAAGTACTGGAGAGACCAAATAACATCATGTGGAGCACTTTACAAACATTATATGTGTAGTGTAGGAAAATGCATACCCTTGCATTTTCACACTTGTTTGGGCCCGCCTTGCTTTGTTTATCCCTATTTATGTCTTAATTGGTCCTATTTTGCATCCACAAGCCTAATGAACTATATCTTTTTCTAGCTAATCCCAACAAACATCAATGGATAAATGATAATTTAATGATTCTGGTTGTGTCCCTGATTTTTGGTCAGGACTAAGACGCCACCTAGGGTGTCTTTGTCCACCAAAGGTCTTAGGACCCTGATTTCAAGTGTGCCTTAAGGTGGCCCCTTTATGGAGTTTGTGCCCCAAGTTTCATGCCTTCGGACTAAGATGCCACCTAGGGAGTCTTAGTCCCCCTTAGGGTATTTTTGAGATTTAATTTCAAATCTTGGCGGGATTTAGCCTCCTTTATTTAATGAATTCAAATGTCAACTTTTTGTGGTGTAATTTCAGGATGTTAAGCATAGATAAGTATAAATACAAGATTCCTTCAATTGAATTTTAACATAACAAGCATTCAAGTATTCATTCCTAAGGAAATTTAATGAGACCAAGAGCATTCAAGAGAAATTCATCAAGAATTTGGAGCCATCATCAAGATTCAAGCATCATATCAAAGATATTCTTGCATCATGTGTGTTTTTGATCTGACATTTGTGATGTAGGGTTTTGATTCAAGCAAGCAATTCAAGTCAAGATCCCTCAAGCATTCCTTTGATTCAAGATCTACATTCAAGCTATCTATCTCACACAAGCTTATAGATTTCACAACTATAGCATAGATTTTTGGCACCCACTTGCTTTCTTGTTCTCTTAGGGTTTTTCACCTAGAAGGAGAAAGATGGGCCAAAGATGCTTATGTTACATTCAAAGTCAATGCAATATGGATAGAATAAGAATGAAATATGCCTAAATATAATGCTTGAATGCAAGAAACGAATGAGATTGATTGACTAATGAATAGAAACTAAAGGAAAATAGCTTGTTTGAAAACACATTGTGTAATGCAATAATGAACTAAGAATGAATGCAAAACTTAACAAAAATGAATCAAACTAAAAATGTGCACCTAGAATGTGGATGGAGACTAGAAATTTCTTCTGAAATGTTGTTGATGCTAAAATTTAGGCCTAGTGGGACTCATTCGCCATTATGGACAAATAAGTCCCAGTTCTGCCAAACTGTACTGGAACCCATTTCTGACAAAAGGGTATCTAAAAATGTAAAAATCCAAAAATTGACCTTGGGGTGGGACTCATTCACCACCCATGGTGAATTATTCCACCTTTGATTTTCTATATTTTTAAAGGTGGATTTTGAAGCTTCCGATCTACACTTTGATGCCCTATAGGTTTCTACTTCTGAAACTCTAATTTACGGGTCTAAAAATGAGATTTTGTTGATATTTTGACTTGATGGATGAAGGGAAGACTTGAGAAACCTTGAAACTTTATCTTCAATGATTTCCAAGCTTCCAAGGGACCTAAATCTACAAAAACACAACAAGAGAAGAAGAAATGGTGAATGTTAGGGCATGGAGGTCTTCCTTGGTCAAACCCCGTTTAGGTAATTAAACCAAAATGATGAAAGAATGGAATGAAACTTAATAATGGAGTTTATTACCTTTCCATGATGTTGATCTTGGATTTCTGCAACAATGGAGGATGATTTAGCCCTTGAATGTCCTTGGAAGCTAAATCGATGTCTTGCAATGTGAAAGCCCTAGCTTGCTTAACTTGAAAACATGATGAATGTTGAATGAATAATAATGAGATATAAATTAGTGTTAAGAGACTTATATTTATAGGAAATTCACCTTATTTGCCCATTAATTGGATCCCTAAGGCCGACATGGAGAAAAATTAAACTTAAAACCTAATTTTTCCTGCTCAAAACCCTGAAAATGGCTCAAATGGGACTCATTCGCCACTAATGGCGACTGGATCCCACAGGGGCCATTTTCACTAGCTGGAATGCTGAGAAGTAAGAAAATTAGGCTTATATAATGACTTTGTCAGTTATTTGACCAAATTATGCCTCGGGATGCACTCACAAACACAAAGGTGGCTATGGGGAAAAGTCATGCCGCTAGGTGGGCTTCCCACTCAACCACATTAAAGTTATACCTCCTAATAACTTTAACAAGGAACCACAAAGAAAAATGAAATGAACAAAAATAAGGGTACCACAATCATGCAAGTTGTGTTATGCATGGTGGCAAAAATGCAAAATGTAAAAACTGTAAAAAAGTTAAGTGTAAAATGTGAAAGATGTTCAAAGGAGTCTTGTTAAGTTCATGCAAGGTCAATCACTTAGGGAACATTGTGTCTAATGTCTCCAAGAGAGGACCAATCAAAGAATAGTATATTCACAACTTAGGGGATGCAATGTTTCACATCAGGCCACCAAGAGGAATGTAATATGTTGAGATAGATCACACTTATGAAGGACATCACACCCAATTTCATCCACCAAGTGACGAACGCATGACATAAATGACAAGGCTACACTAAGAACCGAGAATGCAAATGAATTATGGTAATGTATTCCCCCCACTTTAAAATGGTTGCAAACACCAGTACTGTGAGCAATTGCTTTAAAGTAGAATAGAAAGAAGAAGACATGAGAGCTTACTCGGAAAGCCCTATGCCAAGTTGAATATGTTTCTGATAAGCTACGTCATGAAGAATGGGTAGTATGTCACATGTGATTCAATATTAAAACATGTCGTCCACATCCCAATCTTGTTCTTATATGTTCATGAAAGTTTGATTAGTCAAAAGAGATAATGAAAAGTTACATATGAGGACAAGGCTATCGAACCCCTTGCCCCCCAGTTAGTGTAGGACAAAGGTGAGCCTAGAATGGATGAAAGTGAGGATCAAGTAGAGGAATTAGGTGCTCCAACACAAGGAAGAGCACCACACTCCTTTAGATGTTGAATTTTATTGTTGTACAAAGTATTTGATGAAAGTGGAGATACAAGAGATACCCCTAGAGACCTTTCTTGAAATAGTATGATATATGTCAGATTTGTTTGTATGTTTGTTGCATCCATGTGTAAGAGGAAGGTTGTAACCGATACCATAATAATCTTCCAAGTTAGATGAAGGCCCGTGTGTGTCTGTGAGAAGGATTTTTTTATTTATAAGAACACAAATCCTTTTTAATGTGATGTGTCGTTGTGTCATGAGGGATGGGAGTTATATTGACCCCATCACCACCATGGGGTGATTTGGTAGAACTAAGTTGAGTGAGTGGAACAAAAGGTTGTGTGGGTTGAGATTGGGATATTGCACACTCACCCTTAAGGTAGGTGTGAAACTCCAATCACTACTAGGGCTTGTGTCTAAAAATGAATCGTTTGTATATGACTCTTTGGACCATGAGGGTGAGATTCTGGAAATGTCATGGAAAGGAGGTGTAGAATCTAATGACCCTCAATTATCACCAAAGATTTTTGTTGAAGAGTGAGGACCAACTTGTATAGGTTCAGGTTGTGATCGAGGAATGGAAGGATTATGGGAGTTGGAAGTGTTGTGATTAGTTAACATATAGCTTCACTCATCTACATCAATCATGTATATCTTGTTGTTGTATTCAAACTTCATGATACGGTGAAGGGTAGATGGGACTCCTTTCATAGCATGAATCCATGGTCTCCCTAGGATAAGATTGTATGGAATATGTTCTTGCATGATATGAATAGAGGTAGGCAACACTACAGATCTGACTTCAATAGGTAAAGTGATCGTCCCAAGTGGTTGCCTATGAACATTTTCAAAGCCACGAATATGAACATCATTAAGATGAATGAGCTTTTTGTCCATGCCAAGTTTGTGTAGGAGGTCCATGCTACAAACATTAATTTTTGATCCATTGTCAATGAGAGTATGTATAATTAGAGTTTCATTAATGATCACATTTATCATCAAGGGATCATTGTTGTTTTGAATCTCAAGTGAGGGTAATTCATGTTTATGAAATGTGATTTCTAACTAGGTGGTTTGCAATGGACGAGGGGAGGATGTTACATGATTTGAGTTGTTGTAAGATTGTATCTCTTCCTTCTATATTTCCAACATTTCATGAAAAATAAGTTTGACTGTTGGTGAAAGTTGAATGAGCTACCATACAAATATATTAGCAGGAGTTTATTTAAGGTCTTCAACACTAGGAACTTTTTGCAGAAAAGGTAATGGTGTAGGAGTGTTGTGTGGTCCTCTAGATGTTTGAGTCACTAAGTTACAACTTAGCGGCTGCAAAAAATTGTTATGAGTAGATTGCATCATTGATTTCAAGACATCTCTGAATTTTTTATGTTTTTCACTAATGGAAGATGACTTAAGAATCTCACTAATTAAAGGATATCCCACTTGTGTCATCATAACCTCAAAAATTATGTCTTGATTGGCATGATATGTTGGTGAAGGGGATTCTAAGGCCACTTTAGTATCCTTACCTAGGCAAGGTTTAGTGTTTGAAGGAGTTGTGTCAATGCTCATATTTTTGTGCACCATGAGATTCTCCCTAGGAGGAGAGTTTTTAGGAGAACAACAAGCCAAATGTTTGTGACATTCATAGGTTGGTTCTTCTAAAAGGACTTCATCACTATTAGGGGAATGATCAATGGTTGAAGATTTTTTATCAAGAGGAGAACTTTTCCCTTGGTGAAGGGGGACAACTAAGATATTCATGACCCTTGTCGATTGTGTTGTCTAACATCAAAGTATCTACTTCACAACTAGGAGAGATACTAGAAGAAGAACAATTTTTGTTGTCATGATCACCTATGGTTGTATTATGTTGGTTGTGAATGTGTTGTCCACTAAGAGAGGTAAAAGGAGAGAAACAACTAGGATTCTCAAAACTCTCATTAATTGATTCTTCTACTAAAATATCTTCATCACCAAGAGGAGAGATATTATGAGAACAAGTATGATCGTTAGGAATGGCCCAAGTTGTAGTCTCTTTTACTAAAACACTCTCAAAGGGAGGGGATAGAAATTTTTTCTTAACATGTCTACATATGCAAGGTACTAGGATTATTTGAATAAGAATGAAAAGCACATGTAACCATTTCATGCAATGTTTTAGCAATATGAACAATGTATATGCAAAGGTACAAAACATTCTTATCCAATATATGTAAGATTTGAAGAATGAAAACAAGGTACATGCAAGAATGAAAAGCACTTTTAACAAACTTATGCAAAGCTTGAAGAATAGAAACATTGTATATGCAAAAGTGAAAAGTAATTTTATCAATGTTATGCAAAAGTGTAGAAATGTAAGCATTTTCAGATTAAAAGATGTGTGCAAATGAAGTGCTCTAAAAAATGAATGATCTCAAATTATGTTTTTGATCTAGATACATAAAAAAAACATTCCAGAAACTTTCTAGACTTATACTATATGGTACTAGGAGGCTTAGGAAGCACAGAAATGAGGTTTCTAATGCAAAAATAGATAGTCAAAAATCTAGACATGGACTGGTTCGCCTAGCATGGCGAATGAGTCCTAGTACTGGTTTTTTTGCAAAATTTTTAGAAATTTTGAATGGTTTTCAATGTGTTTGATGCTGTATGATGCAGACCTAACATGGAGATGCAAAATTTCAAAACAAATTAAGGAAATTTTATGCAAAAATGCAAGCTAAATGCACTTTTTCTAATGCAAAAATTTGAAACTAAACAATGCATGAAATGAGCTAATTTAGGCTAGATTTGATGAAATGGATGATACAGAAATGCA
The DNA here is from genome assembly GCA_007258455.2 of Sequoia sempervirens. Lineage (NCBI taxonomy): Eukaryota > Viridiplantae > Streptophyta > Pinopsida > Cupressales > Cupressaceae > Sequoia > Sequoia sempervirens. Next base: position 1,164,832,272 of record VDFB02271358.1, read on the forward strand.
ACCAACTAATACAAGTATGAAAGGGAACCAAACAGAAGCCTAAAAATAGGGTTTTCAACTCTGTAAAACACAGTTTCAGGGGTCAAAAGGGACTGATTCGCCCAGGGTGGCAATTGAGTCCCAGTATGGACTTTTTTTAGAATTTTCAAAAAAAATTGAGGGATTTTGATGTGTTATGAGTGCTATGATGTAGTCCTAAATGAAAAATGAAAAATTTCAGAAAATTTAAATGAATTTAGATTCCAAAAATGCAACCTAAATGCACTTTTTATGAATGCAAAATTTAACACCTAGCATGCAAATGAATCATGCAAGCTAGATCTATGATGATGAAGGACTCCAAATTAAAAAAGAGAAGTATTTGAAAATCAGGTTCACCAAAATGTAGCATAGATTTTTGGCACCCACTTGCTTTCTTGCTCTCCTAGGGTTTTTTTCACCTAGAAGGAGAAAGATGGGCCAAAGATGCTTATGTTGCATTCAAATTCAATGCAATATGGATAGAATAAGAATGAAATATACCTAAATATAATGCCTGAATGAAAGAAATGAATGAGACTGATTGAATAATGAATAGAAACTAAAGGAAAACAGTATGTTTGAAAACACATTGTGTAATGCAATAATGAACTAGGAATGAATGCAAAACTTAACAGAAATGAACCAAACAAAAAATGTGCACCTGGAATGTGGATGGAGACTGGAAATTTCTTTTGAAATGTTTTTTATGCTAAAATTTAGGCTTGGTGGGACTCATTCACGATTTTGGACGAATCAATCCCAATTCTGCCAAACTGTACTGAAACCCGTTTCTGACAAAAGGGTATCAAAAAATGTAAAAATCCAAAAATTGACCTTGGGGTGGGACTCATTCACTACCCATGGTGAATGAATCCACTTTTTAATTTCTATATTTTTAAAGGTGGATTCTGAAGCTTTCGATCGACACTTTGATGCCCTACAGGTGTCTACTTCCAAAACTCTGATTTATGGGTCTGAAAATGAGATTTTGTTGATATTTTGAATTGATGGATGAAGGGAAGACTTGAGAAACCTTGAAACTTGATATTCAATGATTTCCAAGCTTCCAAGGGACCTAAATCTGCAAAAACACAAGAAGAGAAGAAGAAATGGTGAATGTTAGGGCAGGGGGGTTTGCCTTGGTCAAACCTCATTTAGGTAATTAAACCAAAATGATCAAAGAATGGAATGAAACATGTAATAATGGAGTTGATTACCTTTCCATTATGTTGATTTTGGATTTCTGCAACAATGGAGGAAGATTCATCCCTTGAATGTCCTTGGAAGCTAAATCGATGTCTTGTAATGTGAAAGCCCTAGCTTGCTTAACTTGAAAACATGATGAATGTTGAATGAATAATAATGAGATATAAATTAGTGTTAAGAGACTTATATTTATAGGAAATTCACCTTGTTTTCCTGTTAATTGGATCCCTAAGGTTGACATGGAGAAAAATTAAACTTAAAACCTAATTTTTCCCACTCAAAACCCTAAAAAATGGCTCAAATGGGACTCATTCGCCACTAATGGTGGATGGGTCCCGCAGGGGACATTTTTGCTAGCTGGAATGCTGAGAAGTAAGAAAATTAGGCTTATATAATGACTATGTCAGTTATTTGATCAAATTATGCCTCAGGATGCACAATATGGGTTAATAGGGGCCTATTAATAATGATGTAAATGCCAATTAGGGCTTGGGACACAAAATTCAATGTGAAAGTGTGATTAAGTACACTTTACAACACTAAAATGAGGTCCACATAGCCTAGGAAAGCAGAAAAACCAATGTGAATGTGCAAGACATATTACAACACTAGTTTAACATTAAATCTATTTTACAAGCCTTCTAGATTGATGTAATAATGTTATTAAATACATTTTATAATGTTGAATTAGGGAGAAATAGGTTCATTACATCTAGAAAAGCATGAAATTCCTTTACAAGACTTTACAACACCTTTACAAGACATCATTAAAAGCATGTTATCCAATTTGCAAGGATCCAAGACCTAGTGTGGATGCATGAAATGCCTCACAACACTAGATTAAGACCTCATTAAGTTCATTTTATCATGAATTAATCCCATGTCAAGGAAAAGGTCCTTTTTCTATGGTACAGCAAGGGTTTGGTGAGTTGTAACATTGCATGTTGTTCATTCATCATTTCCCTTCATTGTTCTATTTCTTTCCAAGGTTTAATTACCAACAAGGGGTTTGACCAAGGAAAACCCCTATTTACTAACAATCAACAAGTTTTTCCTCTCTTGTGTGCTTGTGATTGCAAATTTAGGTTGAAGACTTGAAGATCATTTGAAGTACAAAGTTGCAAAGTTGCAAAGTTGCAAAGTTGTATTGCAAAGTAGTCATCTTCACAAAAACTCGCCTATAGGTCAAATTCAAAAGTTTCAAGACTTGAGATCCAAGAAGAAGAAAGTGTAGACCTTTAGCCTCAGGATCACATTCGGAGATTCTAGAAATTCTAGATGAGACTAAGTTTCCTCCTAGGGCATCTTAGTCCTCTCGATGGTATTTTCTAGAAATTATTTCAGATCCAGTTTCGACATCCAAAGATTCTACATTTCCCCCAAAAAATAGTAATGGGACTAAGACAACAGTAAGGACATCTTAGTCCTCCATAACACATTTTGACTGCATTTTTGCATTTCTAGAATCCTCATCACATTTCTAGACTTCCCAGGTATATACATCATAACTTCCTATTGCTTAATTTCATCATTTGAATCCTTCATTTATCTTGCATTACTAGGTTTTGTGAGTTTAATGTTAAGTTATTTTTTTTCCAAGCTTTTGCTTGGTGGTGAACCCCTCAAATCTTAAAGAACCCCTTCCTAGGTCTTCCTTGTTGAGGATTGACTCACCCTTTTGGGTTGATAGTCAATCCAATTAGGGTTCCTAGGACATTATTGATTGGCCAAAGGAGAATAGAGATGACAACTCCCCCGCATCCCCTGTTTTCTTTACGGTTCATTTTAGTGAACCCGACATTTTAGAGCATTCATTTTCTGATTTGGAGTCCATTAAAGTCCTAGATCTAGGTTGCATTCATTCTCACATTGCATCTTGCATTAGTGAAAGTGCATTGAGGATTTCTCACATTTGCATTAGTGAAAGTGCATATAGGTTGCATTTTTTCTTTCTTGCATCATTTTATCTCATTGAAAAACTAAAAAGTGCATTGTCACTCATCCTAATTGCATTTAGGAACATTGTTATTGCTTTCAAAATTGAAAAAATTACATCCTATTTCTTTTCATTAGTTACTTTTTATTGCATTCATTTACATCGCTCTTTATTTCTAAACATTAGGCCCCTAGGTAGGAAACCTAGGAATACTATTCACAACTCAAAAATTGTTGTTTTCCTGAAAAAAACCTTTACTGGGACAAAAACGCCCTTATTGGTGTCTTAGTCCCTCTCGGGGTTTTTGGCTTAGAATCCTATCTCTTTTGATTTCTTTCTATTTCACTTTCTAGAACTTCAAAATCCCACTAGTAGGACCAAGATGCCCTTACTAGCATCTTAGTCCCTATTGACTTTGACTTTCCCATTTTTAGGGTTTGAAATTGCTTCTATGTGCTTATGCTTGCTGCTTTCATTTTTTTGTTACAATTTGCAGAATTGTTGTTATTTCAATTTTCTTCATATCAAAGTGTACTTGTTCAATCTTGCATCATGGATATGTGCTTCAGAAATCTTTGGATGTCCTTGAAATCTTTGGTAGATGTGTCAAAATGTGCTTTCAAAAATTACCCTAATGACATTGAACTCACTTATGCTCCTTCAACTCCTATTGCATGTCCTCCTTGTGATGTTGAAATCATTGGAGAAGATGATGACAGCATGAATAAATTCCTAAATGATTTCCTTAACAACCTTGAAGCTAATGCATCTTTTTATCCATCCATGAAACAACCAAACCCCCCTACAATACCACCTCTTGAGATGTTCGGTTACTTACATCCTAAAACTGAGACAAAAGTTGAACCTAAGTTCCCTACAATAGGTGAACCTAGTTCTTCTAAACAAGCAAACACCCAACCATTTTATGATAACAAAGTAAAAAACACTCCAATCAATCTAGAAGAAAGAAACATATGGAAAAGGATTCACAATCTTGAGTAAACAAGTATGTGATACAACAAGTGAACATAACATTCATCAAATCCTAGATAAAGTACCAATTAATGAAAACACAAAGGGATTAGGATATCAAGATCTCCCTCGCAACATAAGACCTCCTAGAGAATACCTAAGGCTTCATAGCGATGGTACACTAATCTTAGATTCTCTTCCCAACATGAGTGTCCTTCCTAAAGAGCAACCAATAATTCATAACAATGGAAAGGGTAATAGGGTCACCTTAGATCCTCCTCCTCCAAGTTAAATTCGAGAAGTTGGTGAATCTAGTAAACGCAAAAGACCTCACAAATTTCAAAAACTATAACCCCCTCATCTGCCACTTGAAAGTGAAATAAAATTACAAATCCTTCTCAACCAAGGACTTATACTATTGCCACCAGAGAAAGATAGGCTCATACTATATCCTAAAGATGCAAAAGTTCCACATTGTTAATACCATAGAACTCTTGGCCATAGTACTGATGAGTGTAGTGCATTCAAGATCACATTGAGTAAATATCACTTCAGCAAAGATAATTGTTATCCAGTGATCAAATAACATCTCCTTCGCCCTTCTTGTCATGTAATAGTTGTAGAATACTCTATTCTCACTATTACATGATCTTCCCCATCACTTACATTGGCTCATTCTTTTCTTGCACTCAATGGGGGTAAGAAGTAGATAGCCTTGTCCTAGTAATGCATTGGTTGTTGTCCCTTAGGCTCATTGTCTACCTTTCACTTATACAGACTGAGATTGGGAGGCGGATGACCTACTTTAGGTTGACTCACATGTGCTTTACTAGTCTTTTAGCTTTCCTTTTTTCTTTTATTTTGTGTGATCGCATGTGTTTAATGTGATCCCTCATGATGTTTTGTTTGATGTTTCCCTCTCTTTGTGTATTCTTCTATTTGTACCTTCATTCTTCTATATGTCGTAAGCTTTTCTCCTTTTCATTGGTCTTTACCTTTTTATTTTCATTTATCATTTCATTTTTGTCTTTTTTTTCCTTTTGGGGATGACGCAAGGCATCGAGACACCCTATGTCTCTTCCATGTAACCCAAAAGGTTTTTCATTTTTTCTTTGCTCTCTTTGTGTCTTTCTTCCAACTCTATGCGTATTTGGGGAATGATAATAGTTTCAAGCTCTCTAATATCATTGCAGCAAAGATAGATACTGACCCCAAATCCATAGATCCATTATGTGTTTCTAGGGGGAAACCCTCTTTTCCTTTTTCGTTTTCATGTTTTGGCTACTTTAAAGTAATTGCTCACAGCATGGTGTTTAGCAATTTCTTTAGAGGGGGGCATACATTGGCATTATTTTGGCATGATTTCATTTGCATTTTTTTTCATGTTCCTTGTGTGATTTTCTTCTAATGCATCCTTTTATTGGTGGTTTCATTGGGTTTTATTTCCTCCAAGAGCGTGGTATTTCCTTGTCCTCTCTTGGAAACATTAAGTATAATGTTCCCTAGGATGAGACCTTGCACTTGTCCTCTCTTGGAAACATTAAGTACAATGTTCCCCAGGATGAGACCTTGCACTTGTCCTCTCCTGAAAACATTAAGTACAATGTTCCCCAAGATGAGACCTTGTATTCATCCTCTCTTCTAGAGACATTAAGCACAATGTCCCCTAAGATTAAAACCTCGGATGAACTAAGTAAAATCCCTTCAAACATCCCTCTCTCTTGTTGCATTTTTCATTTTTGTACCTTATTAAATTCATGGAGGTATGGCTTTAATATGGTCCCCTTGGGCTCACCTAGTGAACAACTAGCTTCACTATCCCTTGTGAGTGTGCATTTCTTTGTCCTTATCATAGTCATGGGGGTATGACTTTGATATGGACCTCTTGGGGCTCACCTAGTGCACAACTAGCTTCATTATCTCTTGTGAGCATGTGTTTTTCCTGCATAGTCGATAGCACGTTCCACTTGTAAACCTCTCTTGGACAAACATCCTAGACCCGATCCACAATGTGTTGGATGGCCAGTCGAAGCTTGATCTGCAGTATTTTCTCTTTTTCTTTTTTTTTCTTTTTCTATCTTTGATGGTGTATGTTTGTGATCTGGTTATGGATTCATATATCATCTGTATGCATGTTCCTTTGCTCCTATGTTAGTTTTCCATAGGATCTTGATCCTGGGGGCTTGGCCACCCTCTTGGTTATTGACATCCTATCTTACTATCATTTGTACATTTGAACCCCTCTTGATTGTGTAGTTGGCTACTTTAGTGTGAGTTTGAAGCAAGTTCCCCCTCTCACTAAAGTGGGGGCTAAATGTAGTGTAAGAAAATGCATACCCTTTCATTTTCACACTTGTTTGGGCCCGCCTTGCTTTGTTTATCCCTATTTATGTCTTAATTGGTCCTATTTTACATCCACAAGCCTAATGATCTATATCTTTTTTGGCTAATCTTGACAAACATCAATGGATCTAAATGATAATTTAATTATTCTAGTTGTGTGTCCGTAATTTTTGGGTTGGGAGTAAGATGCTACCTAGGGATTCTTTTTCCCCCAAAGGTCTTTGGACCCTGATTTCAAGTGTGCCTTAAGGTGGCCCATTTTTGAAGTGTGTGCCCTAAGTTTCATGTCTCGAGACTGAGACACCACCTAGAGCATCTTAGTCCCCCTTAGGGTATTTTCAGGATTTAATTTCAAATCTTGGTGGGATTTAGCCTCCTTTAATCAATGAATTCATATGTCAGCTTATTGTGGTGTAATTTCGGGATGTTAAGCATAGATAAGTATAAATACAAGGTTCCTTCAATCATTTTAACATAACAAGCATTCAAGTATTCATTCCTAATGAAATTTTATGAGATCAAGAGCATTCAAGAGCAATTCATCAAGATTCAAGCATCATATCAAAGATATTTTTTGATCATGTTTGTTATTGAGCTAACATTTGTGATGTAGGTTTTTGATTCAAGCAAGCAATTCAAGCCAAGATCCCTCAAGCATTCCTTTTATTCAAGATCTAAATTCAAGCTAGCCCATGTCACATAATTTTAAAGATTTCACAACAAGGGTTTGGTGAGTTGTAACATTGCATGTTGTTGACTCATCATTTCCCTTCATTTTTCTATTTCATTCCAAGGTTTAACTACCAACAAGGGGTTTTACCAAGGCAAACCCCCATTTACTAGCAATTAACAAGTTTTTCCTCTCTTGTGTGCTTGTGATTACAGATTTAGGTTGAATACTTGAAGATCATTTGAAGTGAAAAGTTGCAAATTTGCAAAGTTGCATTGCAAAGTTGTCATTTTCACGAAAACTCACCTACAAGCCAAATCTAAAAGTTTCAGGACCTAAGAGCTGAGAAGAAGAAAGTGTAAACCTTTAGCCTTAGGATCACATTCGGAGATTCCAGAAATTTCAAATGGAACTAAGTTGCCACCAAGGGTGTCTTAGTCCTCTCGAGGGTATTTTTTAGAAATTCTTTTAGATCTAGTTCTGACATCCAAAGATTTTGCATTTTCCCTGAAAAATGGCAGTGGAACTAAGACAATAGTAACGGCGTCTTAGTCCTCCATTGCACATTTTGACAGCATTTTTTCATTTCCAAAATCCTCATCACATTTTTAGACTTCCCAAGGACATACATCATAACTTCCTATTGCTTAATTTCATCATTTGCATCCTTCATTTAGCTTGCATTACTAGGTTTTGTGAGTTGAATGTTAAGTTGTCTTTCCCAAGCTTTTTCTTGGTGGTGAACCCCTTAAAGCTTAAAGAACCCCTTCCTAGGTCTTCCTTGTTGAGAATTGACTCACCCTTTTGGGTTGATAGTCAATCCAATTAGGGTTCCTAGGACATTATTGGGTGGCTAAAGGAGAATAGAGGGTGGCACTCCCCCACATCCCCTATTTTCTTTATGGTTCAATATGACATGCAAAAACATTCTCATACACTCCTTTCACAACTTCATGCTACTTCATATTGGAAAAAAAAAATAGACACTAAACCTAGAACAACTCTGTAAACTCTGAATACACAATCTTGAGATAGAACATTGAAAATCATACTCGTGGTAGACAAAGACATTTGAAACTTGAAATGAGCATATCAACTGACCATATGAGCTTATATTTTAATCAAAAAAGACTAATTTCAATATGCGATGAAATGTGGTGGCATCTATTATCTCCCTCTACTTAACTTAACCAACAACAAGACTTATCTTCACACAAATTATCACTTAAAACTTGAATCATATGTGTTTCTTACATGTATCTAGCAATCATCCAAACTACAGGACCATATATTCAATAGAAAAGAAGTGTGGAGCATTATACTATCAGTTTGTAACTACAACTACCCTATCTCACTACTTCCTTCACTCTACTAACTCTAAAATACTTTGTGGTAAGATTCATAATCTAAAATTTGAACCACACATACCTTGGAGCAATTACAGGAAATCTTGTCTATTTGCAAGCCCATAGCTTCAAATGTGATAAGATGTTGTACAATCTTCTAAGGCTGAGACACCTTTCCTGACTTAAACTTTACTTAACCAAAATTCTTCAAACTTTTGGTGACTTTCTTTTTCTGGTGCCAAGACACATGAATCCATAATTTCCATGACAATTATTATCGACACAACTCATCAAGGATATGACAACATACACTTATCATGAACTTACACATAAACTTCAAAAGATAATGTACAACTGTGTATAGACAATATTAATCATCATCACTCCTTTGATCTACTCCTTTGACATCACTACTCAGTTGACATCAATGACAACACATGCAACAACATATTTACAAGGTGAATAAACATAGTCTTCCCAAGCAAGAAGATATCTAAACAAGAAACCTCAACTAAATTTATAACCTTCACAAATAACACAAAACACTCTCCAAAGGCCAATGGGAGCTCACCTCCTATCCATAGGGTTTATCACAACCCACCTCTAAGCTAGGAGGACCCTTGAATATCCCCAAGTTCATACTCACTCCACACAATAAAAACATAATGTCATTTTAATTAAACTCAAGTCATTACTACACAATTCACATAGGAACCCAATAGGTATTACATAACAAAAACCTTCTTCAATGCTCAAATTAAGGAAATATGGGTAGACAACCTATCCACTCAAGAATATAAACAAAATAAAACCATAGAAGTAAGAAAACCTACCTCTAACTCTCAAGAAAATTACAAAACAAGAAAGAGATCATTTATTTCCAATATTCTTCTCTTTTCTTCCATTTTTAAGCAAGGTAATGCAAATAAAAATTAAAAAATCCTTGTCCCATTCTCAAAACAAGAAAAGAAAAAAAGGTAAATATAACTCCTAATAAGATCATCATCATCATACACAACTAAATCTAATTAATTTAATCTAAACATCCATTTTTTTATCAACCAACAACAAATAACCATACCAAAGGAGAAAAGAGTAACACTAATCATACAAAAATATGGGCCTTGCATAATACATAAAAAATCACCATTACAAGAAACATTCAACTCTTCATCTAACATATTATCTATGAAAGCATTGAAATAATATATTTTTCATCACATGTATAAAAATAGGTATCCTCTAATTCAATTGAAAATGATGTTGGATTAGTATGATAGGGAGGATCATGTTACAAATAATAAGGAGGAAGGGAGAAATCAATGGTTCGAGAGTAGAGCTAGCATGGAAAAGATTTAAGGGATAGTCATCATAAGAAGCTGGAAACTCATAAGTTGTATCAAGTAATATTGAAGGCTCAATAATGGTAATATAGTAATCAAAGGTGAATCACTAAAGGCGTCAAAATGAATATCATCAAGGGACTAAGTAAAATCATTTGAGTGATGGATTAGGTGCATTGACATAATGGTAGGAATTTAAATCTTAGAATTAGTTGATGTATCAATGAAAGGTGCAATAATACTAGTATTAATAGTAGTGATATCATAATCTACAAATAAAATATTTTGAATAGAAGGAGAAAGGGAAGATGGTTGGATGAAGTAGAATATATATCTTTATTTGGGTCATGATCTAAAGTGTTATAAAATTTATTATAAAAGCACCTAAAAGCATCTAAGGTACTAGGATAGGCATTAACAAATTTGGTAAAAGTACAGGTGTGGGAAATACATGTCCAAATAAATTAAATGGATAGAAGAGAAGGACCTAAATCAAAAAATCATAAGATGTCCTCCAAAACAAGGTGGTGGATTGGGCTAAATTGAGAGGAAAAAACTAGGATCAAAGAAAGAGATGTTGAGGGAAGAAATAGGAATGGGAGAAGCCACATGCAAGCATAGACAAGCGCATACAAGAAAATTGATACAATCCTAAGCTATTCACACACAAATTAAAAGAGGACATTTAAGTCAAATTGGTTCGCCAAATGAAAAAACCTAAAAATGAACCTTCCAAAGATAAAGAATGCTTTCTAGAACTAATAATGTGTATAAATTATGATACAAATTATTGTTTCTTAAGAACATCATCAACTAACATTTAACACCAATTAACAATCACTAGATCTAGGACTAATAGCACCAAAAAAGATATAATAGAAATAAACAATAATTCACAAACTAATTGAAGAAAGGAAAGTGGAAAAGTGATTGAAACAAATATACTTGTAGATGGCTATAATCACTAGATATAGAATCATGTCCTTCTAGGCAGCCACCAACTCAAATTTTATCAAATTTTAAGGTTGGGACTATTGTACAATTCCAAGTTGTAGCCAACTAGATGGCATGGCCCTTTGTGCCATAGATCTATAATATAATAAAATATATATAAGAAAAATGAGTAGAAGTAGGTGAAAAATAGTAAAAAAAACTATAAGTGCTTTAGTGTAAAATGGAAAGATGGACAAATAGAAAAAAAGAAATGATACCCTTGTCAAATTAAGTTATACACATTGGAACCAAAAGATGCATGGCTTGTTAGAAGTTTGTAAACCATATTTTAATAATTTGGGGCCAATGACCTAGCCATTGAAAACCCTTGTACATTTAGGTGGGTGACTTGGTCCACTATCTAAGAATTTCTTGAAATTTAATAGTAAGATTTATTTTGCAATGATGATCACTTATTTTGTAACTAAAACTTTCTCTATTTGTTCAAACTAAAACTTTTCCAATTTATTCATCATTTTTTTGTATTAAACTTACAACTTTTAAAATGTGTAAAGAAAACCTACACAACACAACACAATGGTTAAAAGGGGAGCCTACCTCAATCAATTCCCTTTTGGGATTTCAAACATAAATCTACTTACAAAATGATTGTAATAAAACATGGCTCCACCTCAATCAATTCCCTTCTAAAAGTCTATACATTACCAAATTAAAGATATTTATTTTATATTTATATTTTCCACATCCAAGTTTACCAATTTACAATATAGTATTTATATATATTTGACTAACAGTAATAAAAAATATTTGTCCTTCACAATAATTTAGATCTGATTGGTGTTGACTACAAAATAATTGTAGGGTGTGTTTTATTGAATTGAAGGGGCAAGCAAATTTCGTTAGCTTGGTACAACGGCCGTTGCTTCATAACAACTCTAAATGATTAGAGTTAAGAAAGCAGTCCAAGTCCTCGCTCCTTTCCATTTTATGCAACCTGAATACGCCTAAAATTAACAAATGTTTCAGCTTAAAATTTCACTCCATTTTCTTCTTGATGAGCAAGGCATATTCTCCCTCCGCAAGCACACTCATCCCTTTCCAAACGCCTCACATATATATTCACGCGGCTCAGGTTTCTGCTATAATGCATACCTTCACCATCTGCTAAAATGAAACACTTTAGAGATCACATATCTATGGCAAAAACAGTTTCGTAAAACTTCATGTACAGAGAGTAAACAAATTAACAGAACTCACCCAATGAATCGTTAGATCTGTCGTAAATACTCTCCTTTTCTTGTTCATATATTTGTATTGCAAGCGAATTCGGAATAGAGAGAGAAATTGTAAGTTCCAAACTGGGAGGCAGCCCTAGCGTAACAGACGACTGTAACAGAAAGCAATTGTTTATTGAAAGCGTGGGAGATAACACCAACAACAACTCCCTCCACAGAATTTGAAGCCGTCCTACAACTTTACTACCCTTCTTCAAACCTCCAAGTACTCCTCTACTCCCACTTCTCCTCCTCACCTCAAAGACAACCACCTCTGAAAACATATCATCAATTCCTTTTCCTCCACACTCCAACCGGAAAGTCTGCCCCCATTGAGGCTCTGAGGATGCCTCAACTTCCTTTGTATCCACCCTCGTATTTTTCTGTACATAGCATCGAACAAACAAACTACCTTTGGACCCACCCTTTACTGAAATATTTTTTGCCCCCACAATCTCCAAATTCACTTCTATGATATTCCTCGGTTGAACCATGGAGCTCTTCATTTCACCAACAAAATACAATATTCGGGTACGCTGCATAAGGATACGAATGCTATATAGGAGTTGGGTAAATATTACATTAAGATTTAGTTAGCTTCGTGCTGGATTCGTCTACGAAAGCTGAGGACAGGTATTGTTGAGGGAGGATACGTTGGGCCAAAAATATAACATTTAATTTCAAAGCACGCCTTGAATTGTCGTCACTTTGGGTGCCAATGCGTGAAGAATCATATTTGTTATTGTTTTCAGAGCAATAATGCAGTCTCCCAAAGTAATATATTTGGAAAAGTGGACGGTGGTGGTGAAAAATGGTTGGTGAAGGAATGTAGAGAGAACTTTCCATGGAAATGGAATGATGCAACAGAAATAGTGTCTCCACTACAAACCAGGTTTTCACAAATTAGCACATGTGAGGCCAATTCACAAATATAATATGTTTCTCAATAACTCATCATGTTCTTACAATTAAGTTGTGCTTGGAAAGTAGTAATTAATTTGCTCAATTACATGAATTGTTACCAAAATTTAGTTCGTGATTAATTTATCTTTACTTTATGGCATTCGAAGTCACAGTAAAGTAAAACCGGAAACTTCCTCGAGCTCAATTCCACTTCCCACCCCATTTAAAACATGGATTGAGATATATTTGGATTTTAATAAGCTATAAATTTGGTGGAGGTCAATTCGTTCAGAAGGGTTTCCCATGGTTGGCAGAGGAACTCTCGGCCCACCTAACCCATGACCATCACATTTCTTCCCCACTATCAAATGATGGTCAACCGACTTTGGTGGTATAGTGTTAGCCACCCTCGACTATTAAACTTAAACTTGTCACCCAAATAACACCTCGCACAATCACACACCACTCTGGTGGATACATGCCAGGATTTTGCACTACTGCCAATCGGAGAATAAACCGCCTTTCGACCAGATCTGTAAAAAATACTTAAGGCAAAGGACTAAACAATTAGACCTGAAAGAGGTTTCATATTTGGATTTAATGAGGCTTTGGCTGCACTTTTCGTTCAATTTCAATAGTTGAAAAGATGCTCAGGACGGGCATGTGGTTCTATGTTGCACTTCTTCATGCATTTTGAGAAAGTTTTTCATTTAAGTGGGGTCCACCATTTAATTATCCATTCCAGATTTAACACTTGGAACTCTAAGGTTAAGTTTAATAATTGTATGATTCAAAATTTCATATGTGTGCATTTTATATTTTCCACATTAAAATCAAAGTGACACAAATCCATTTTCATTTTGAAACACTTGGGATGAAATCAAAGAAAATCATCTCTAATATGATTTTGGTCCCAAAATACCCTTTCAACCAAAATTTTTTGACTCTTTACATTGGAAAAAGGGAAATTGTTAAAAAGAAATTTGATGGCTCCATAATGCAAACCTTGAGCATGTGCCATCGTCTCACTTATCTAAGCCAAACACATGGAATAATTACACCTTAAAATAAACCTAAGAATAGATTTCAATGGAGCTCTAAAATGTGACTTAGGTAGCAATTCATTTTATCAACGTTTTCAAACCACAAAAGAAATGAGATTTGACATAATTCATCAACAAATACCTTAGCTACATATATTCAAATATTCAAATTGACAAAGTAGAATCTAAGTGGTCCTTCTCCTTTAGATTATATCAAGTGTAATATGTTGGTAAGCATATGGAAATGGATGTCAAATGGAGTCAAAAGAGGTCATCTTTTTTTCCTAAATCAACAAAAACTAAATTTTGACAAGTAAGATTTCTAAGTTTAAATTTTGAAAATATGAAGAAAACAAGAATATTAATGCTTGAAATATAGTTTCTCTATAAAGAAGCTAAGGTAGTGGAACAACTTTCTATACTAATCTTGAGAGGAGGGTTATACAAAAAACTTTTCAAATATGAACAAGTACAAAAAGTAAACATAAATAACATTCATATTACAACACAGTGATTTACGTGGGCAAAACCCTTTGGAGAGAAAACACCAACACTCCAAAAGTTGCCAAATATATTATTCAAAAATCAACGAGAATACAATATAATTGCAAAGAAGGCTTTCTCACAGGAGTATCACCAACCCAACCCTTTTTGGTGCCGCTCTTAGTTTTTTTACTATTGCACTTCTTCATAATCAGGTAAAAACACATGTTCTCATGTCTCAGTCCATCCAAAAAATTCCTCCCATCCGCCAATAAAATCTTGGTGTTTCCACATACCACAATCTTCTACTCTTCCTCAAGAGGAATCAAAATATGCTTATTTCCCTTCACAATCACCATGTAGCTTTTCTTCCTACCATCATGTATAGCCCTCCTATCATACTTTCAAGGTCTCCCAAACAACAAATGGCAGCCATCCATCGACATAATGTCACACAAAACTTCATCCTTATATTATCCAATGTGGAATTCAATGAGATATTGTTCACTTACTAGGATTTTGTGATCATCTTGAATCCAAGATATCCGATATGGGTTTGGGTGTATTATCCTCTTTAGGTTTAGCTTTCGGACCATCTCTTCCAAGACTAGGTTGTATATGCTACCACTATCAATGATGACATTGAAACACTTGCCTCCCGACTTGCACCTTATTTGGAATAGGCTCTTCCTTTGCACCAGTTTCTCCTTGGTTTCGTTTCGTAGTAGGTCCCTTCTCAAGACTTGCGATTCTCCCTTTTCTAGATGCCCCATGGTTCTAGATGATCTATTCAGTTCCTCCTCCATGTAAGCTACCCCAGCCTCGTACTCCCCTCGTCTTCTTGCACTTCCTCGATGGAACTCAAAGGCAAGATGTCCTACTTCTCCACACTTGAAACAGGTACCTTGGAATGATCCTTTTTTGAATCCTCCCTTGGTCTTCTAGTATTTATCATTATGGTGGCAGTCACCACCTTCCCTCTGATTGCGATAGGAATCCTCATTGGGCCCCTATTCCTCTTTGCAGTAAGGGATCCTTCCTCTGTACCACTTCACATATGATCTTCATTCATTGAGTTGTTCCCATTCTCCTAGAAATATTTGTCTCCTACTTTCAAATCCTTGCTCAGATCTCCTAGCAAACTTCTCTTACACCTTAAGCACAAATTGATAAGCTTCATCCAATAGTTGTCATTCGAACCAGGCTTAATTCCTCTTAGATGTTGGTTCTAAGGCTATTAATATACTACGCCACCTTCTCCCTTCTAGCTTCACTATAACTAGTTCATATGATCATCTTATAGAACTTCTCTACGTATTCTTTGACTATCTTCTCCCTCTGCCTCAAGTTTTGAAGTTTCTTTAACATATCTAGCTTATAGTCTATGGATATAAATTGATTCTTCAATTACACCACCATCCTATCCCATTTTTTGATTCTCTTCTTTCCTCTCTAGTTTCACTCCAAATGAACTTATTTCCACCAAATGGTAGCATTCCCCTTCAATTTGGTTTTCACAAACCTAATTCTCTCTAGATCTTCAACTTCTTCATATTCAAAGTATTCTTCCATCTCATTTATTCAATCAATCAACTCCTTCAAATTCAAAGTACCAGCATAACTATGGATCAATATTATTAGTCACTTTTTTATCTTGGTGATGACCTTCATCATCTTGATTTGATCCAAGTCTTTCTCTTCTTCAATTTCCTCATTTTGTTCCAAAGACCTTGGCTCCTCATCATTGCTCTCTTCTTTTGGTCTAAGTTTTAGGCCCCTTTTTCTATCTTCCTCGATAGCAACCAACTGATTCTTCATTGTCCTCATCTCATCTTGCATTTCCTCCATATTTTTGGCAACATTGGCTATCACAAATATCCTCAGTGATATCTTTCTTTCAAACTAGGTGTGGCTACCTTAGGTCGGTGGTCTAGCTATAGGGTTGCAATTGCCTCCCAATTTGGCTCTCTAATAATAACACCCGCATTCTACCTCAGGTCAGAAATCTATCCACACAAGAGTTTTCTGAAAGGTGTGCTCCCTAAGGATTTGAATCTTGCTCTGATACCACTTGACACAGTCAAGGATGAAGGGTCTAGAATGGACTATCCAACCTTGTAATAGAACTCAACACAACACAGATAATCAAAAATAATATGCAACTTTATTGATTGAAAACACAAACATACATTTTTACAAGCCTTCTCAAATGTAGACTACAATATGCTTCATGGGCCACACCTATTGGCTCCTAGGCCACCATAGGCTTAATTGTTACTATGTGCTCAATTAATTTTAGAATCTAAAGTGCTAGCCTCTAACTCCATCTCCTATTTCACTACTCTCCTATTGGATTTAGAGAGTGATTATATACTAGCTCCAAGCATTAGGAGTAATTTGTGTCAGTCTCAATTAGGTTCCAAGCCTCACATCCTATGAAGTGTCTAGGTCGGCCTTGAAGGGTTGAAGAAGCATTAAAAGTAGGTGTAGATGGGTGCAAAAGACTCCGCAAGCTATGGGGATATTCCACATGTTTCCACCAATAGAAGTTGTAGTATGGTTCTTTGTGATGCTCTTGCATTATGGTAGTAATTTTAGTTTCTTTCATATAACATACTTTTTTGAAAAGTATTGAAATGTTAAAAATTTAAGGGTAAGAAGATATGAAAGATATATGGGATAATCCATATTTTAAAAAATTGGAGGCAAGAACTTGAGCTAAATATTTAGTGCGTGAGCACAAAGGTCTATGATAAAATATAAATGTTCAAATCCATGTTGTCTTGGATGGGATTTAATATTTCCTTAATAAAGAGATTTTGCACTTCATCATTATGGATATGGTGTTTCATTTTAGTGAAAATGGATTAAAATCTAATGACATACTAATTGATGTGCATATTAGACTATTGGGTATAATCAAATTTGATATAGTACTTTTCAAGATTATATAATTCATTCAAAAGTGGTGAACGAAATTTTTCATTAGTTGATTGAGAGCCAAGATCCAAGGAATAAAACCACTAAATAACACAATATGTATGATTATGGGGAATAAAGACCAATACTTTTTTATCATAATTATAAACTGAGCATGATAACATGGAAGTGTGTTAGTTGGTTTTGCAAGTAGTAAGTTTTATTTTATTTGTAATCTCACCTTGCATGTGGTTTTGCATGTCATTGTGAGTTTTTGGTTTATGAATTTTGCATATTTTTGCAACTAGGTTCTTTCAATAAGATAAATAATTTTTGAAACCCTATAGGTCTATTTTCTATTTTTTAAACAACTATGTAATTTTTGAAAGGTAAATAAATGAGAATTAAAAAAGGAGTTTTGAAACCCTACCTATAAGTTCCTATGCTCGAATTGTTGGATTAGGTTCCACTCAAATCACCTCACTTCAATATGGTTTCGCTTGAATCATCTCACTTCAATAGGGCTCCAACTGAAATGGTTAGGCCCAATTTTTTTAAAATTTTATCTTTGAACATTTTATTCGAAAGGTATTTGATTGTATTACTTTCAACTGAAACCATTTCAACCGATAACCCTATGCCACATAGGCTCCATATCGTCCCCACCTAGTTTCGATTGAAAATCCTTTGGTTGAGTTGGTCTTCCAACTGAAAGTGATTTGATAGGAACTATTTAGTTCGCCAAAAGTGTGACATAGTTTTGTACTTTCACCCATATGTGCCTTACATAATACATACAAAAATCACCATTACAATCTTGAAACATTCAACTCTTCATCTAACATGTTATCTATGAAATCATCAATGATATAATTTTTATCACATGTATAAAAATAGGTATATTCTTATTCAAATGATATTGGATTAGTATGACAGGGAGGATCGTGTGACAAATCATAAGGAGGAAGGGATAAATTAATGGTTATAGTAAAGGTAGCAAGGAAAAGAGTTAAGGGATAGTCATCATAAGGAGGTGGAAACTTGTAATATGTATCAAATAATATTGAAGGCTCAATAATGGTAGGTATAGTAATCAAAGGTGAATCACTAAGGGTCTCAAAATGAAGATCATCAAGGGAGTGTATAAAATCATTTGAGTGATGGATTAGGTGTAATGACATAATGGTCGGGATTCTAGGCTTATTATTAGGTGATGTACCATGAAAGCTATAATAATAGTGGGATTAATGGTAGTGATATCATGATCTATAAATAAAATCTTATGAATAGGAGAAAGGGAATATGTTTGGATGAAGTAGAACATATATCTTTATTTGGGTCTTGATGTAAAGTGTTATAAAATTTAACATAAAAGAGCATAAAAGCATCTAAGGTACTAGGATAGGAATTACGAAGGTTAGTAAAAGTATAGGTATGGGAAACACGTGTCCATATGAATTAAATGGATAGAGGAGAAGGGCCTAAGTCAATAAACCTTAAGATATCATCCAAAGCAAGGTGGTGGGTTGGGATATATTGAGGGAAAATTTGGGATCAAAAAAGAGATATTGAGGGAAGAAATATGAATAGGAGAAGCCACATGCAAGCACTAAAAAATGCATACAAAAAATGGATACAATTCTAATCTATTCACACACAAATTAAAAGAGGAAATTTGTGTCAAATTGTTTCACCAAATGAAAGAACCTAAAATGAACCTTTAGAAGATAAAGAGTATTTTTTAGAATTAATAATTTGTTTAAATTATTCAATACAAATTATTGTTTCCTAAGAATATCATAAAATAACATTTAACACAATTTAACAATCACTAGATCTAGGACTAACAACACAACAAAAGACATAATAGAAATAAACAACAAATTCACAAAATAACTAAGAGAAATAGAAAAGTGATTGAAACAAGTGTACTTGTAGAGAGATACAACCACTAGATATAGAATCACAGCCTTTTAGGGAGCTTCCAATTCAAATTTTATCAAATTTTAAGGTTGGGACTATTGTACAATTAGGGGTTGTAGCCAACTAGATGGCCTAGTCCTTTGTGTCAAAGGTCTATAAATAAATACATATCTATAATATAATAAAAATGACTAGAAGAAGGTGAAAATTAGTAAAAAAATATAAATGTTTTAGTGTAAAATGGAAAGGTGGACAAATAGAAAATAATATGTGATACCCTTGTCAAATTATGTTTATAGATAGGAACCAAAAGATGCATGGCTTCCCCCATTTATGAGAAGTTTTGGGATAATCCTTCTACAAATCCAAGATTCAACCTAAAATGGAAACCATCGGATGAGGGATGGGTTAAAGTCAATTTCAATAGAGCTTCTAGGGGAAACCCGAGACTCTCAAGGGTAGGGTGCATACTAAGAGACTAGGCAGGTTCAATTCTTGTGAACAAGGCAAGAAATTTACTAGATGGAACAAATAATGAAGCTGAGGTGCAAGCCGCATGGATCAGAATAAACTTATGCAGAAAAATGGAATTCAAAAAGCTTCATTTGGAGTGTGATTTGATGATCACAATAAATTCTATTTAATGAAAGGAGACTCCCAATAGGAAGATCGAGAAATTCATTCTAGGAATTTGGGAGATTTTAAAATAACTCACATTTATCTTGAAGGAAATGAAGAGGCGTATAATTTATCCAAAGTAGTAATCTAAATGATTGCAAATCAGGATGGGTTGATTTAAGGAGATCCATAGACCCTCCCACACATGAAGGATAGTCATGTTGAGACTCAGGAGGATGAAGGAGTTAAGGCACTGACAAGAAGGAATTAATGAAGGTTATCTAAGATAGGCAGCGAAGTGGTTATATGGGTGAATGAAGCTTGGTTTCAATGGCAATTTTTATTGTGGAAACTACTATATTCCTAGACGTTAAGGAACTACAAAGTGAATTCAAAGGAAGAATCGTAGACTAGAGGCTGAGGAAAATTTTCACTGTGATGGAAGTGGAGGCATGGGATGCCATCAAAGCAATCTTGGGGTATAGGTTTTTGGCCTCCAACTTCCACTACTGCATCAACAATGACATCTCCTCCATGTTTTTGGCCTAGTTGTTGTAGGCGAGGGAGGATATATGGATGGTGCGATGGGTAATGCAGAAGGTGTGAAAGCTCATTGGTGGGAGGGGCTAGAGAAGTATCTAGAGATGGTTGTGACAGGATGGGGTTTGAGGTCTGTGATGGTGTGTGGCCCCAGCTAACTCTACACTACAATGATCCTTGGGTGCCCTTCGTGATATGGAGGCAAAAATATAGAAGGTGGTGAGAAACATAATACTTCTGAAGGAGATAGTAGGGGTGCATCATATGATAGGAATGTTGATGATGCTAGTGCTTCTTGTAGGACATGGGGATAGGATGGTGGTAGACAACCAAGCTGAAGGTGTTGAGGCATGAACTGAGTATAGTAGTATTTATTGTAGGAAAATTTTGTTAATTTTTTAATTCTACTCATGAACATTTAATCTTTGCAATGTATTTGGGGTTTGGCCCCCCTAAGTGCCAATTTTATATATAAAAAAAAAAATTGCATGGCTTGTTAAAATTTTACAAACCATATTTTAATAATTTGAGGCCAAGCCATGAAAACCCTTACACCTAGGTGGATGACCTAGTCCACTATCTAAGAATTTCTTGAAATTTAATAATGAGATAATCTTTTGTGATAATGATCACTTATTTTTTAACTAAAACTTTCTTTATTTATTCAAACTAAAACGTTTCCTATTTATTCACCATTTTTTATTTAATCTTAAGTTTTTTAAATGTGTAAAGAAAACCCAACACGACACAATGACTAAAAGAGGAGCCCACCTCAATCAATTCCCTTCTAGGATTTCAAACATAGATCTACTTACAAAATGATTGTAATAAAGCATGGCTCTACCTCAATCAGTTCCCTTCTAAAATTCTATTTTATATTTATATTTTCCACATTCAATTTTACCAATTTACAATATATTATTTATATATATTTGATTAACATTAAGAAAAAATATTTTTCCTTCACAATAATTTAGATCTGATTGGTGTTGACTGAAAAACAATTGTAGGGTGTGTTTTATTGGATTCAAGGGGCAAGCAAATTTAGTTAGCTTGGTACAACAGCCGTTGGTTCATAACAACTCTAAATGATTAGAGTTAAAAAAGCAATCCAAGCCCTTGCTCCTTTCCTTTTTATACAATCTGAATACTCCTAGAATTAACAAGTATTTCAGCTTAAAATTTTACTCCATTTTCTTCTTAATGAGCGAGGCACATTCGCCCTCCGCAAGCACACTCATCCCGTTCCAAACGCCTCGCATATCTATTCACGCGGCTCACATTTCTGCTATAATGCATACCTTCACCATCTGCAAAAATGAATCAGTTTAGAAATCACATATCTATGGCAAAAACAGTTTCGTAAAACTTCATGTACAGAGAGTAAACGAATTAACAGAACTCACCCAATGAATCTTTTGATCTGTCGTAAATACTCTCCTTTCTTGTTCATATATTTGTATTGCAAGCGAATTCGGAATAGAGAGAGAAATTGTAAGTTCCAAAGTGGGAGGCAGCCCTAGCGTAACAGACGACTGTAACAGAAAGCAATTGTTTATTGAAAGCGTGGGAGATAACACCAACAACAACTCCCTCCACAGAATTTGAAGCCGTCCTACAACTTTACTACCCTTCTTCAAACCTCCAAGTACTCCTCTACTCCCACTTCTCCTCCTCACCTCAAAGACAACCACCTCTGAAAACATATCATCAATTCCTTTTTCTCCACACTCCAACCGGAAAGTCTGCCCCCATTGAGGCTCTGAAGATGCCTCGACTTCCTTTGTATCCACTCTCGTATTTTTCTGTACATAGCATCCAACAAACAAACTACCTTTGGACCCACCCTTTACTGAAATATTTTTTGCCCCCACAATCTCCAAATTCACTTCTATGATATTCCTCGGTTGAACCATGGAGCTCTTCATTTCACCAACAAAATACAATATTCGGGTACGCTGCATAAGGATACGAATGCTATATAGGAGTTGGGTAAATATTACATTAAGATTTAGTTAGCTTCGTGCTGGATTCGTCTACGAAAGCTGAGGACAGGTATTGTTGAGGGAGGATACGTTGGGCCAAAAATATAACATTTAATTTCAAAGCACGCCTTGAATTGTCGTCACTTTGGGTGCCAATGCGTGAAGAATCATATTTGTTATTGTTTTCAGAGCAATAATGCAGTCTCCCAAAGTAATATATTTGGAAAAGTGGACGGTGCTGGTGAAAAATGGTTGGTGAAGGAATGTAGAGAGAACTTTCCATGGAAATGGAATGATGCAACAGAAATAGTGTCTCCACTACAAACCAGGTTTTTACAAATTAGCACATGTGAGGCCAAGGCATAAATATAATATGTTTCTCAATAACTCATAATGTTCTTACAATTAAGTTGTGCTTGGAAAGTAGTAACTAATTTGCCCAATTATAAGGTTAATTAGTTCATCTTTACTTTAGGGCATTCGAAGTGACAGTCAAGTAGAATCCAAAACTTCCTCGAGCTCAACTCCACATCCCACCCCACTTAAAACATGGATTGATATATATTTGGATGTGAAAAAGCTATAAATCTGGTGGAGGTCAATTCGTTCAGGAGGGCTGACAGAGGAACTCTGGGACCACTTAACATTTGACACCATCAGATGTTCCCCAGTATCAAGTGACGGTCCACCGACATTGGTGGTACAGTATTAGCAGGGTCCAATAGGACAGCTTGGAGGATTCCCTGGATGACTTAAATACCC
>VDFB02271358.1:1164855612-1164878975 GCA_007258455.2 Sequoia sempervirens
TGAGATCCTAAGGTCCACAACGAAAGTGCTATCGTAGGAAGCCACGAGTCTAGAACTTTGTCTCACTAAAGTATTATCAATGGGGCACCAAACACTCATACAAGTACCATAAAAAACATGGGGTGAATGAAAATGAAAGGTAATATAGGAGTGAAAAATGAAAAGTATATAAATTATGCTAATTGAAATAGGGAAGTAACTATAGAGAATAGAAACACAAAAAAAATGCTAGAAAATGCCTAAAAATGCAGTCTAAAATGTGTAGGTGGACTGATTCACCCAGGGTGGTGAATGAGTCCCAGTATGAGATTTTTTTGTGTTTTTTAGAAAATCTAAAGTGATTATAATTCTTTTTAGATTCCAATTAAGAATCTAGATGCAAATTTTCAAATTTTTCAATTATATGTAATGCAAAAATGAAATCTAAATGAGTTTTTTACTAATGCAAGTTAAGAAACCCTAGGATGCAAAAAAAAGACAATATCCTAATTGAATGTTATTGCAAATGAAGTTTAGGATGTGAGATGCAATTGAAATGAGAAATTTAAAGTGTTCAATATGTAGGTTCACCAAAATGAATCGTAGATTTTTGGCACCCTAATCCTTTCTAGCACTTCTAAGGTTTTTCACCTAAAAGGAGAAAGTAAAGACAAAAGTCTAGGTAGATTCACTCAAATTATGCAATGTATGATGTTATTTTAACTAAATGGAATGATCTAAGTGTAGTTATATGAACTAACTAACTGATTATGTATGAAAAACCTAAGATTTATGCAATGTTGGAAAACACAATGTTATATGCAAACAAAGAATTATGAATGAACAAATGCAAAACATAATAGAAAAGGATTGAATCAGAGTGCACCTAGGTAGAGATTGGAGAATCTAGAATCTTTTGAATGCTATTTGAAATCACAAAAAATCACCAGTGGGACTCATTCGCCACTGATGGCGAATCAGTCCCGCTTCGGATGAAAGCTGTCAGAAATAGGTTTTTGAGTGTCGGGATTTGGAGTCTAAAAAATCTAGATTTCTAGCATTAAGGTGGGAATTATTCACCACTGATGGTGAATCAGTCCTCTCCCAAAATTTTGAGAAATCAGGGGACAATTTTGTTGCACTGGATCTGAGGTTGTCTGCTTGTCGGGTTGCCAAAGTCAAATTTGCAGAATATGGACAGAATGTCTTCTCCAAGCTTGAAATAAGATGTAGTTGACTTGAAACACTTTCTTGACTTCTTGTCCACTTTTCAACACCTAAATTCTTGTCAAATCTACATACACAAGTCTACAAACACACACGCAAAAGGGGAAAAATGGTTAAGGGTTAGGACATACAAATTTTCCTTGGTCAAATCGCACTTTAGTAATCAAACCCTTAATGAAGTAATGAAATTTAGGAGAATGATAAACAAATAACATGCAAATGCTATCAACTTACCAAACCCTTGTTGAAGAAAATCTAAAGATATGTCAATGGCTGAGCTCTTGAAAGCTTGATTGATGCTTGATTCAATAATGCAAAGTGCTTGAATGCTTGAAGGAATGTGTGAATAAGTGAACTTGATGAACTAGGGTTTAAAATGACAAGAAAAACACTTATTTATACACACTTGTGCCTTTGTAACTTGATAATACCTCATCCTAGGTAGACATCAAGTAATTTTGAATAAAAACCCAGAAGAGAATTTGAAATATTTTGAATTTTGAGCCAAGAGGGACTCATTCACCACCCATGGCGAATGGGTCCCACCTTAGGCTTGAAGTGGGTGTTGGGAATTAAGTCACATTTAATGTTATTTGTCAGGTTTAGATTAAAAAATACACTTAATTAAGCCTTATAAGGGCATAAAGGGGTCAAATAAAGCATAAAAAAGGTGTAAATAGTGAAATTATGCCTAGAAAAGCATGAAATCCTATTACAAGACTTTACAAAACTTCAAAATAGGACTTGATAAGTTATGAAAAGATGTTTTTTAGGTGAATTGTAATGAAAAGAGTCTAGAAAAGTGTAGAAATGTTTTACAACACTTCACAACATCTTCATAAGATGCCACTATTTGAATTTTAAGGACCTAAATGTGCATATTCAAGCCATATTACATTGATAGCTCAAAGAAAAATAGACCAAACATTGTGAAGAAAACCCTAAAAGACCATGAAAATGACAAGGAGCCATTTTTCTACGGTGCACCTAGAAGTCTTAATTATTTTTAAGGGTCCAAGGCCTAATGTGAATGTGTTGACCACATTACAACATTAAATCTAGGAAAAATCAAGCCAAAGTCCATGGGAGAGATTTTGCATATATGCCTACATTTCTACCATTAGTTAATGAATCTCTCAATCTCGCAATCTCACTATTAGTATTTTCAAAGAGTGTTTGCGGAGGTGGAACCAGCACATTTTCCATGTGATATGTATGTACCTAAAGGAGAAATGAGACCTTGGTTTAATATATCTAGATCTAGAGAATATAAATCTAAAATAGTTTTAAATAAATTTACAACTGTGCACATGATATAGAATGTAATAAAAATGAACACTAGATATCTAGATAATAGTTCTCAAGTGCATACATAAATTCAATAAATTTAATGTTACTTAGATACATATATAGCTAAACAAGTTTGTACAACAAGTAACTCAATTTGTGATGCAGGAGCATCCAGTGGTGTAAGGGTAATAGTGCATCACCAAAAAAAAAAAATTCAATTCATGTTGGTAGTTTCCTAGATGTTTTTGCATTTTTGGATACCTTTTTTGTCATAATGTAATTCCCAACTTACGGTTTTTCTTTTCTATTCCTGGGTTGAAAGATATTGCAGTTTTAGTCTCTCATAATTACACCTAAAAACCTTCCAGGTTAGATTTGAGGCACTAAACAGTCCTAAAATGGCCCCAAAACTTGCCAAAATTAGCATAGAAAATTTTGAGCACATTCTTTACTCTGAGACCTTTCCAATAGTTCGAACGGTTTGAAAAATGGAGTCCCAGATCAAAAGTTATGGCTCCCGAAAGTTGGCACACTTTCTAGAAGATACTAATTTTCGAATGTACTTTTAAAATTTGAATTTCAATTTTTGGTGCTAGACCACCAAAAACTCAAATTTGAATGTTGTTTTGGCTCCAAACTAAAAAGGGAGATTTATTTATGGGCAGGTTTTTAATTTTTGGGTAGCTTTTTGGGGACAAGTTTGCATACTGCGAAAAGGGGTTTTTTTGTAATTCTGTAGTTTACATATTTCTAGAACTTGAGGATATCAAATCCTCTGCATGTAAGAAGATCATTTTCAGAATAATAAAATAACATTCTCTATTTGGTGTGTTGATTTTTTGTGTCTCAGGTTGTACCCTCGTCAGGTGGTATCAGAGCGAGGTTTTCTTGAGCAGGTGGACAAATCGCCGATCATGAGGCAGTTCGCACCAGGACGATGGTTGTGGGTCAAGGTCAAGAAAGATGCCACCATGAGTGATGCCTAGTAGGCATGGTGATGCCAGAGGTGGTCGAGGTGGAAAAAATGCTGGTCGAAGAGATCCACTGGTGACTGAGGGTTTCAGAGCCCTCCAGAGATAGATTGATGCATTGCAGGAGTAGATGAGAAGAGGGTTAAACCTAAGAAGGAGAGAAGAAAGTGAGGATGAAGAAGAGGAGGAAAATTTAGATGTAGAAGAGGAAGAAGAAGAAATTTATCAAGACCAAATGCGAGTGATAAGGGCCACTTTGAAGATCAGGAAAATACCCAGAGTAGAAGTTCCCAGTTATTCTGGAAGTCTGAACCTAGAAGAGTTGATCGACTGGATTAATGAGTTGGAAGAATATTTCGAGTATGAGGAAATAGAGGACCTAGATCAGGTCAAGTTTGCAAAAATGAAGATGAAGTGCCATGCCAATATTTGGTGGAAAGAGGTCCAATTGGAGAGAAACCAAAGAGGAAAAAGAAAGATCACTAGATGGGATCACATGGTGGAGAAACTGAAAAAATAGTTCATACCAATGGACTACAAGCTAGATCTGCTGAAGAAATTGCAAGGGTTGAAGCAAGGAAGAAAATATGTGAAAGAATACACTGAATATTTTCACAAAATGATCATCAGAATGGGTCATACATAGGCCAACAAGGAGAAGGTATCCTATTATCTTAATTGGTTATGACCGAGCATTCAGGAGGAGCTAAGCCTGGTCAAAATGACCACCATTGAGGATGTGTACAAGTTTTCGCTGAAAGTTGAAGAGAAGTTGAACAAAAGATTTGAAAACAAGCAAAAAGGACGAGGAGGTCAAAGTGGAAAGGGCAGTGGAAGATCTTCTGGAAGAAAAAATGATGATGAGAAGAAAAATGAAGATGTGGGTACTAGTCGAAACCAGAAGAATGATAACTTCTACTGCCCTCGTGATCAAAATAGTGGTAATCAAAGAGGTAGAGGATGAGGGAGATCTGGACAAGGATCCAAAAGAGGTGATTTCAGAGGAACATGTTTCCAGTGTGGTGAAGAAGGACATTGAGCCTATGAATGTACACAACATCAAGGAAGGGTTGCACATGAAGATGAGGAGGCTTAATCTTAACATTCAAATGATGTTGAAAGGGGAGAAGCCCTAGTGATTAGAAGAGCACTGGTGACTAAAGAGAAGGAACTTGAACAAAGGAAGAATCTATTTCATACAAGGTGAAAATGTGAAGGAAAATATTGTGATGTCATCATTGACAGTGGGAGCACCGATAATCTGTTGTCAGAGGAGATGGTTACAAAGTTGAAGCTGAAGAGCAAAAGGCATCCACATCCATATCGAGTTGCTTGGTTGCAAAAGCACCACAAAGTTCTGGTCAATGAGCAGTGCTTGGTGAAGTTTAAGATTAGGAGCTACCATGATGACACTAATACATTTTGGTTATTTTTTCGACGATGAGTCGTTGGAATTTCGACGGCTGTTCATTGTTGTTATTGCGTCAGAATTTCGACGGCATTTGAAATGTTGAAATTATGGCCCGGGATACAGCCGTCAGAATTCCGACGACCCGTCGTCTAAAAAAATACTAAAATGTATCAGTGTGAGGTACTTTGTGATGTCATCCCCATGGATGCATGTCACATGTTGTTGGGGATGCCATGGTAGTTCAACAAATGAGCTATTCATGATGGCCATGCAAACACTTATTCCCTGACAAAGGATGGGGTTCGTCACAAGTTGAAACCCTTGAAGGAGGCTGAAGAAAAGGTATGAAGTAGTGCTAGAATTTTTTAAGTTGATGGAAGAATTTTTTTAAAAGGTATGAAGCATGAGTGTGTGTGCTATGCATTGATTCCTAGAGTGGGTAAGGAGGATAGTGAAAAGGTTCTAGTAGAAGTTTCTAGGTTGTTGGATGAGTTTTAGGATATTGTTTCTGATAACGCACCTGAGGGTTTACCACCAGTGAGGAAGATCAGTCATCAGATTGACTTGATCCCTGGAGCTAGTTTTCCAAATAAGGAAGCTCACATAAAGAATCTGGTAGAAAATGAGGAGTTAAACAAACAAGTTTAGGAGTTGTTGAGAAAGGGTTTGATTCAAGAGAGCCTGAGCCCATGTGCAGTACCTACAATACTAGCACCAAAGAAGGATGGGGAGTGGAGGATGTGTACAAACTCCCGGGCCATAAACAAGATAACAATCAAGTACAGATTTCCCCTGCCAAGGATGGATGACCTGATAGACTATTTGAGTGGAGCTTGGTACTTCACAAAGATTGATCTCAAGAGTGGTTATCACCAGATCCAGATTTGAGAGGGAGATGAATGGAAGAATGCCTTCAAGACCAAAGAGGGCCTGCATGAGTGGTTAGTCATGCCTTTTGGGCTAACCAATGCATTGAGCACATTCATGCAACTCATGAATGAGGTACTAAAAGAGTTTCTAGGAAGTTTTGTTATTGTGTATTTAGATGATATTTTTATTTTCAGTAGGACTTTAGATGAGCATTTGGTACATATTCGAAGAGCCTTTGAGTAGTTAAGAAAGTAGAAATTGTTGATTAATCTGAAGAAGTGTAGTTTTGTGAAGAAGGAGCTAGTGTACTTAGGGTTTGTTGTCTTGATAGAAGGTCTCAATATGGACCCAGAGAAGGTGAAGGATATTCTAGAATGGCCTACCCCAAGAACTGCTACTGAGGTGAGATCTTTCCATGGTTTGGCTATTTTTTGTAGAAAGTTCATTAGAAAATTTAGTAGTATTTGTGCACCCCTAACTGAAACAACGAGAGGGGATAGAAAAGAGTTCAAGTGGAGCACTGGAGCAGAAAAAAGTTTCAAATTGTTGAAATAGAAGGTGACAGAGCAACCTATTCTAGCCCTCCCAGATTTCAATAAGGTGTTTCAGGTGGATTGTGATGCCAGTGGTTGTGCCATTGTAGCAGTGTTGAGCCAAGAAGGTAAGCTCATTGCCTATTTTAGTGAAAATTTAAATGATTCCAAGAGAAAGTATTTTGAATATGATCAAGAATTTCATGCAATAGTTCAAGCACTAAAGAAATGGAGGCATTATCTATTGCCAAAGGAATTTTTTTTGTATACTAATCATCAAGCATTACAGTATATAAATAGTCAAGGAAAATTAAATCAAAGGCATATGAAATGGGTAGAATTTTGTAGAGCTATACCTTTATTCTAAAGTATAGGAGTGGGAGGTCGAATAGGGTTGCAAATGCCTTAAGTAGGAGGCATACATTGATGACAGAGATGCAGATTGAAGTGGTTGGGTTCAATGAAATCAAAACATTGTATTCAGAAGATCCTAATTTTGTAGAGGCTTGGAGAGCTTGCAAGGAGCTTGTTACAGTGGATAGGACAAGGTGGTTGGATTTCATAATTCAGGATAGCATGTTGTTTAAGGGAAGCCAATTGTGTATTTTGAGGAGTTCCATGAGGGAGAACATGATTAAGGAGAAGCACAGTGGAGGAATGGTAAGAAATTTTGGTTGGGATAAGACCATTGCCAT
Organism: Sequoia sempervirens; assembly: GCA_007258455.2. Classification (NCBI taxonomy): domain Eukaryota; kingdom Viridiplantae; phylum Streptophyta; class Pinopsida; order Cupressales; family Cupressaceae; genus Sequoia; species Sequoia sempervirens. The sequence continues at coordinate 1,164,862,589 of VDFB02271358.1, forward strand.
TATTAGTGAGCATTATTATTGGCCTCAATTGTCACAGGATGTAAATAAATATGTACAGAGCTGCAAGGTATGTCATATGGCTAAAGGAGTGAGCCAAAAAATAGGGTTATATTAGCCCTTACCTATACTAGAGAGTTCGTGGGAGGATATAAGTATGGATTTTGTTCTTGGTTTGCCAAGGACAGAGAGAGGGAATGATTTAGTATTTGTGGTGGTTGAAAGGTTTTCAAAAATGGCACATTTCATTCCATGTCAGAAGACCCATGATGTAGTCCACATTGTTGACTTTTTCTTCAAAGAGGTGGTGTGGCTACATGGTCTACCAAAGAGTATTGTCTTAGATCGTGACACCAAATTTGTGGGATACTTTTGGAGGACCTTGTGGAAGAAGTTGAGAATGGAGTTGAAGTTCAGTTCTCCACACCATCCACAAATAGATGGGTAGATGGAGGTTGTGAACAAGAGTTTGGGTAACCTATAGAGATGTTTGGTAGGAGATAAACCCAAGGGATGGGACTTGATCTTACCCTAGGTAGAATTTTCTTACAACAATTCTATCAACAAAAGCACTAGTAGAACACCATTCCAGATTGTGTATGGAGGCAGCCCCAGAACAACTCTAGAATTGAGGAAGATGGACCAAGAGAAGAAGATAAGTGCCAAAGTTGAAGATTTTGCAGAGCACATCAAGGATATACATAAGAAAGTAAGAGAACATATTAACAAGATGAATATGCAGGATAAGGCCAAGGCATATTAGAAAAGGAGGAATAAGGAGTTTTAGATTGGTGATGAAGTAATGGTCTACTTTAGGAAAGAAAGGTTTCTAGTGGGAACCTATAACAAATTGAAGATGAAGAAATTCAGTCCTTGCAAGATTTTGAAGAAGCATGATTTAGGGAATGGATATGAAGAGAGTTTCTAGATGAAGTCAACATTGCCCTTGTGTTCAACATTTCAAATTTGAAAAAGTATCATGAAGGTGGCACAGAGGATGCGTCATCAATAGGGCAGTATGACATTCCAACACCTACTTCAGAGAAGGAGGAGATTGAAGCAATCCTGGATAGCCGTGTGGGAAGGAGTACCAAAAACAAGCAGTATGAAGAATATCTGGTGAAATGGAGAGGAATGCCTATGGAAGATTCATCCTAGCTATCTAATGCAGAGGTTGACCATCTGGGTTTTCCTCAAGCATCTAAGACATGATGGGGTCACTTCTCAAACTACCTTGGGTGTCTGATGCAGGAGCATCCAGTGGTGTAAGGGCAATCCTACATCACCCAAAAAAAGAGAGTTTCATTTCATGTTGGTATTTTATTAGATGTTTTTGCATTTCTGGATACCCTTTTCATCATAATGTAATTCCCAACTTACGGTTTTGATTTTCTATTCCTAGGTTGAAATATTTGCAGTTTTAGTCTCCCAGAATTGCACCTGAAAACCTTCTAGGTCAAATTTGAGGCACTAAACGGTCCCAAAATGGCCTTGAAACTTGTTGAAATTGGCATAGCAATTTTGAGCATGTTCTTGACTCTGATACCTTTCCAACGGTTCAAATGATTTGAAAAATAGAGTCCCAGATCAAAAGTTATGGCTCCTAGAATTTGGCACACTTTCTAGAAGATACTAATTTTTGAATGTACTTTTGAAATTTCAATTTCAATTTTTGGTGCTAGACAGCCAAAAACTCAAATTTGAATGTTGTTTTGGCTCCAAACTAAAAAGGGAGCTCTATTTATGGGTGGGTTTCTAATTTTTGGGTAGCTTTTTGGGGACAAGTTCGCAACTGCAAAAAGGGTTTTTTTTTTAATTCTGTAGTTTGCATATTTCCAGAACTTGAGGATATCAGATCCTTTGCATGTAAGAAGATCATTTACAGAATAATAAAATAACATTCTCTGTTTGGTGTGTTAATTTTTTGTGTCTTGGGTTGCACCCTCGTCAATTTGAAATATTAATAAATCTTTAAATTTACATAATTCAAAGTCATGCACGAACTCATTTTGAACCAAAATGAAGAAACTTCTAACTATACATTTAAATATATAAAATGATCTAAAATATATGATCCACATGAGTAAATCACAAGGGACAACAAGTTCTAAATTAGCTTGAGATTTGAAAGACACATATAGATTAGAGATAAGGTCTAATGTTCAAACTATTTAAAATAAAATATGTTTAACATTTCAAGTATACAAGTTTCAAGCTAACATGTATATACAAATTGCAATTATCTATGTTCAACAAAACTATATTTAAACTTCATAAAATCAAAAGGCATATCAAAATTAAATATAAGAAATTTATCCAATGCAAAACTTTCATGTAGGTTACTTAAGAGTTATTGGTCAATCCACACTAGAGTTTCAACAGAACTTCCTATACTAGAGGTGAGGAGGGGTCCATTTCTTTGGAACTAAATGTGAACTTAAATAAATGCATGCAAAGTAACATTAATTAATTGTGCCATTAAGGGGGTTTGGATCAATGGAAAGGAATTTGTGATGGTCTAATTATGAGGTGTTCAGATGACAAATATGCTTAGATCAAGAGATGAAAGGCACATAAAATGATTGACATACGTATATATACAAGGTTGTGTCTTGTAGTAAGGCATCAAAATGATATGAACATGTAATTCATGATATATAATTTTATTGGATTTTGATCCCTATGTAGTTTGTTTGGGTAGTATAAAACCTTCAAATTTCTCCATCTTTCTTTAATAGTTGTATTTATTATTTATCATTTTATTCTCTATAAAGGTTTGTGATCCTCTCTTTGTGTAAAGGACTAAATCCCCTTAGAAAAATTATTGATTTTTTATGCTTTTATTATTATGGGGAAGGGCATGAATCTACCAATTCATCTATCATTTTTATTTTCATTTCTATCTATAAAATCTTTCCAAAATGTATATTTAAAGTTAATTGATTTATTTTTATGTAATGGTGCAATGAAAAATGTCACATAGTTATCAAAGGATAGATAGTTCTAGGTCAAAGCATGTTTCAAAGTCTCATTATTAATGTTTTATCTAGTCATCAACCTAGTACGTCCTTATATGGTTTGACACAATAGAGTAATTATCCTTACCACATGCAAACCAAAAAGCACAAGAATCAATTTTTATGTAGGAATAAATAATTAACATCAAGGTGAGGTAAATTGTAGATTTTAAAAATTAGCATATATATTGAACCTATAGGTTGCACACATATAAAATATGCATCTTAGATTAGATTTGTATATGCAAGATAATATCAATAGTAATGAATGCTACTTGGGATGAAAAATAGAGCATTCACTAGTTCAAATAATTCATCTAATTATCAATAATATTTTCATACCATTAACAAAAAAACATTCAACAACTATCATAGTTTTTCATAAAAACATTTTCACTATTTTGTTTAATTTTATAAACATTTTACTTATTTAACTTAATATATTTATCAATTTATAATTCTTAAGTTCAAATATCACCCTTCTAGAGATCATATTAGATGGATTCCTCCATAAGAAACTAGGTGAAAGTTTAATTTTCATGGTTCTTTGAGGGGGAACCTAGGGCACTCTAGTACAAAATGTTCCATTAAAGACTTAAAAAATCTTGATAAAGGTTGCATCTAAGATTTATTTCCGAGAACTAGTAATAAAGGGAAAGCATCATTACTTAACATTGGTGGTCATGTAAAATCAATTTAGTCATCATTGAAGGATATTCAATGGAAACTATATTTAGCATCATAAAAATATAATTCATCAATTAGAAGAAAAACATCATACTATAAGAGGCATGGGAAATCCTTGATTCACTAAAATTATTCTCTAATTATGTTTATACCATTAAGGAAACAAGACACCATGTTTCTTTTCAAATCAAGGGATTTATAGCATGAATGATTTAATAATTGGAAATTATATGAAAATTTTTCTAGACCATACAATCATGTGGCATGTAACTCCTTAAATTATTTTTTCCCCTTCATTCCATTAATAACCTAAAGTGGGATGGATGACTTGCAAATGATGGGATGATTATTAAAGGTTATATAATTGGATTCCTAGGATTTATTCATGCCAAAATATATAGCTTCTCTACCTACACTCGTTATTTTCCATCTACCCACTCTACCTAAATTTTATTTAGATAAAAACTGAACTCCACATTTGATTGGTTGGAGATATTTTCTAAATGCATTTATTGGGAGAAATAATAGATTACTAGGATATCATGGTCTTATTCTTATAAGGTGGAGATATTACCAATGACATTAAATAGGTTCTAGAATGGGGTTTTGTTGAGGTTGTAGAGCATTTCCATGTTAATGTTTATCTCTTGAACATTTATAAAATTATTTAAGACAAGAAATTGACAAAGTCATTGAGGAAGAATTACATTTGAGAGAAACATAAGGAGGATTAAAGATTAATTTTAATAATCTATCCCATGTCATAGATGCTTTTTTTCCCATTATAGGTTTGAATTTTAATGTTTGGCATCTTTGGGAGCTATTGAAGAGGTGGAGGAGTGACTACATTCAATAGTCTAGGAGGTGGCCAATATTCAAGGGATCCTATCCAACAAAGATTATATATATATATATATATATATATATATATATATATATATATATATATATATATATATATATATGAAAACTAATACTATATCTACAGGTATTAGGTAGATACATTATGATAGAAAATTAACTTAATCCTTCCACCAATTTGTATATTTAAGTGGATTTTTAGAATATTCACTTTAATTTTTATATATGAAGATGTAATTATCACCTACTCATAAGAAAAAAAAACTATACAACAATGTTAGGGATCTAAAATTTCTATCTACCTAGCTATATAACTTGAAAGCTACACATATCTTTAGATCTAAGACATCATACCTATGTAGCATAAATCATGAAAACTCATAAAATATATGTGAATGAATCTTATCATATGAATACCTAAAAATATTTAAGATAGATCTTGAGAATTCATCGAGGAAAATATGAGAGTGAAATGTATATGATAGATAAAGAGAGCATAAACTTTGATAAATATAAAAATGATAATATATAATATAGACACCCCTCAACTATGTAAATGACTTGAATAAATCATAATATAGAAAGTAAAAGAGAGTATATAGAGCATAACAAACATGACTAATGAAGGGGTTTAAAATCTAAGGACACACAACATATAAATTATAGATGAAGTAGCAAGGAGGATCACTCCAAAGATGGCACAACATGCACAAAGGAGCTTAAAATATTTCAAAAGTCCTATGAAATATATAGTGGTTTATTAGAGATCTAAAATATTTGTCAAATGTCAAAAGAACCAACATATAGTGACAAAGGGTTAAAATTACTCAAACCCTATCCAAGATCTTGACACCACTAAAACCCTATGAAATGATTATGAAATTATATCTATCATTAATAACATATCTATGAACTATTCTTTTTTTTTTAATGGAGAATGATAAAGATGTTGGAACAATGATTAAATATCATAGTCTCTAGCCTATCGCTTAATTAAATGTTGGAACACGAATGTTGGGTCAAAATGATAGAGGTGCATAACTTTGATTCTTTGCATCCCCAAATTCATAAGAATAAAATGACAAGTGGGAATACATAGTTTAATCAATTCACAATGCCTATTACCATTTAGAAAATAAAATAGGAGATTATGGTGGAAAACTATAGAAAGCCAACAAAATCCATCTAAATTGTAGTATCAAAATTTGTGGGAAGGTATCATATGGTTTGCAATGCAAAAAATGTAACCAACTTGTAATCTTCATTCTCAAACAACTTATTTACTGAGTGAAGGAAACCATCAAAGGGGCCAACTAATTTAGGCAAGGCATCTAGGTTTTCACAAGCAATAAATAACCCTAAAATAAATATGACACTCCTTTCTTAAGTGTTTATGTTGGAACCATTCTAAGTTTTGTTTGAAATTATTGAAAATATATAGTGAATTCCATGATTGAAAGATATGCACAAAATGGATTGAAATGATTGAAAATATATAGTGAATTCCTTTCTTAACTTTCAAGCAAATGTAATTAATTTGAGACATGTATGTGAAATGTGGAAGCATAAAACCAACCTAGAAGTCACACTGGAGGGTGATGCATTGGAGGAAGTCGCTCAGGGTGGTGAGTTCATCAAAGCACAGTGTTCACCTAGGAGGTTTACCACTGTAATATAGTGCTTGTGAAAATGATAGTCAAAACCAACAGTCATTTTCACAATATTTTATTTTAAAATCCCTAATTCTCAGGGGTTGAGCAAACCCCCTTTTGCTTGAACCCCATTTTTTTATTAAAAAAATTCATGCTTATTGGTTCAAACAACCTAGGGGGTTCGCTCGAACCATAGGGTTTTCTCGAACACCTTTTAGGGTTCACTCGAACCCATTAGTTTGAGTGAACCCCTTAAATTTGTTCAAGCACCAAAAATTCTTTTTGCTTCCTCAATAAAATTGTAAACCATTTTTTTGGCCCTACCCAAAAGAGAACATGATGTTTATGTGGAAAACCCAAGAAGGGAAAACCCATGGTGAGGATTAGCTCACAATAAAGTTCATGCAAGGTCCCATCTTACGGAACAACGTGCTTAATGTATCCAAGAGAGGATAAGTGCAAATGGTCTCATCTTATTTCCAAGAGAGGACAAGTGCAATGTCTCATCCTAAGAAACATTGTATCTAATGCTTCCAAGAGAGTAAATTGCAAGAAAAAGAAAATCACACAATGAAATGTGAGTGTCGATGTATGCCCCCACTTTAAAGCAGTTGTTAACACCATTACTATGATAAATTGCTTTAAAGTAGAAGAAGAAGACATGAGAGCTTACTCAGAAAGCCCTATACCAAGTCATGTATTTCTGATGAGCTACGTCATGAAAAGGTAGTATGTCACATGTGAGCCAACTTAAGGCATGCCATCCGCATCCCAAGATTTCTCTTATATGGTCATGAAAGGTTAATGGGTAGCCAAAGGAGGCAAAGACAAGTGAAATATGAGGACAAGGCTACCTAACCCCTTTCCCCCACTTAGTGTAGGACAAAGGTGAGTCGAAATGATGGATAAGATGAATGCTAGAGTGAAAATTGGTATTGTTGATTTTTTTTTTTATGCACTTCTCAACACAGGTAATGCATAGGCACACTACCTCTCTTGAAAGGAAATCTACTGCAAAGAGTTGTAGAAAATTACCCCAAAGTCTCTTTGGTTTTAGGTCTTGACAGTGCTTGGAATATCTCAATTGTTTCATGTGATTTTATGGAATCACAAGGAGGACGTACGGATGAGTTACAAAGCATGGGGAGTTAGGTCTACAAATGGAGTTCTTAAGGAGTAGAAATTGTTGTTCAGTTGTTGTAGGTTCAAATAGTAGTCTAGAACTCCTATTCCATCATCATATTTGGCTTTACAATGTGTAGTGAACCTTAGCTTAGGTTACTTATTAAAAAAAGGAAAAAAGGGGCAGGGAAGAGAGGAAGTTCCTAGACCTGAAACTATGAATGAACAGTCATCATGGAGGCTACTATAGTAGACAAACTCCCTAAACCGGGTTTTACTTGGCCAAGAGGAACCTACAGTTACATAAAACTAGTGCAATCTTCTACAGACTACAGATTTTTAGATTGCATACACACATCATGAACATGCAATCGAACTAAGTTGCAACAATAAAGTAAGGAATCTTAGACTAGCTTTACAAAGTGATTCATCATCAACAATTGAACATGAATCACCACAAGAGAAACATCCATAAAGCATGCAATGTAGCTCTCTATTGTTGTAGAATGCCTTTACACTAGCTCTCCAACCCTTTACAATTGAAGGGGAGACCCCTTTATAGTTTTCCAAATCCCAAAATGGATGGCTAGGATTTAATCACAATGTGTGGCTCAAATTCATTACAAGTTAGTGTTTCACCTACCCCCCAAATATTTCACAATTTAAAATACATTCTTGTCTTCATTCCTATTTTGTCTTTTAGTGCCTAGGTGCTATAGTACTTTTTTCTTCTAGCTGATTGCCCTTTTCCTATAGCTGAAACTATTTGAAGGCTACCTTCTATTTGATGTAAATTCCTAGCATTTTCTTCAGTCAATCAAACAAGCCCCATTTACAAATTTGCATCATTGTGGGATCGATTAGCTGCCCCCCGATCTTACGAGACAACCCTTGATGGATCATGATCATTTAATGAAACGCAAGACAAATCTCCTAATGGGCATTCCAAATGGACCCACAATAGGCTCCATAAACAGTGCATACACAAAATGTAGTAAGTGCATTCACATATAAATTTAGGTGAATATTAATCACACCCTACAAATTGAGCATTAGATCCATTAATACACTACCAAAAGATCATAAAATTTATGTTTGTAGCTTATTTGGGAAATAAACATAAATGCGTGTTCAAGGCTATGGACTTCACCTAGGGTGGAAGGACAGTGGACAACGGATGACAGACAACGGATGGCGGATAGATGGCAGATGGAGGGAAGACAACGGATGGACAGCAGGAAGAAGATGGATAGTAGATGAAAAGCAGATGGAAGGTAGACAAAATGTAGACGATGGATAGAAGGCGGACAACAAACAGAAGGCGGACAATGAACAACCAGTGTACAAAGGGTGGAAGGTCGACGATCGGTGGATGGAAGTCAGATGGCAGACAACTGGTGGATGAAAGGTGAATGAAAGGCAGATGAAAGGTGGATGATAGACGGCTGGCGAATGGAAGGTAGACAACTGGAAGATGGTGGATGGTAGACAACCTTCTCTAGGTGTAGACCCGCAAGTGGCGAAAGGATGATGGATGGAAGGTCGAAGGTAGATGGTCGGCGGATGGAAGGCAAAAGGCGGATGTCTAGTGGATGGAAGGAAGATGGAGAATGACGAGAGGAAGGTGGATGACAGATGACTAATGGAAAAAAGGTAGATGATAGATGGTGAACGGTCAACAGACAGCAAATGACTGGCAGATGGAATGTAGCGGTGGACGACCAGCGTATAGAAGGAAAATGCCAGTGGACGGAAGGAGGACATCGAACAGTGGATGGCTAGTGGATGGAAGGTGAATGGTAGACAATAGAGAGCCTTCTGTAGGGGCAGACCCACAAGCGCCTGACCTAGTTGTTTTACCATCTTGAACCTCAAGTTTGGGATCACTGATAACATCTACAAAATGCAGAACTCGAGATGGTCATGAAGGTCTCATTGTTGATTGAAAACGAAAGGGGTGCAATGGGTGCATAATACAAAATATAGGGGGAAGTTAAGGGTCGGTGCTATGAGAATAGAAAAATGGGAACGAAGTCTCATCCAGGGCTACCCGCAAGAGTGGGCCTATGAAGCATGAAGTACATGGCAGAAAAAATGGGCATGGGGTATGCGTGTCGGGTGAATGCAGGGGCTCAGCTGCAAGGAAGTGGCGAGATAGAACAAAGAACAGAAAAGGGAAACCCGTGAATGCAGGTCTACAAGGGCCAACAAACACCAAGTGAAAAGTAGAAAGAAAACTCTAGGACCCAACCCGCAAAGGGGAAAATGACTTAGTGAAACCTAGGTAAGTGAACCCGACCAATATGAAATTGATCACTTTAAGGCTCATGGTTGATTTGGGCATGGAAATAGAGGTGCGCAAAACTAGACAAGGTCAAACGACTTGACCTGAGCAAAAAGAGGGGGTCCCTACCCTTGGTGGGGCGCATGTGCAAAACATGCACAACAAATGGCGACTCGCTAGGGAAATGCTCCAGAGCATTTCAATGACAAACTAGAATCACAAACACAAAATCTCTGGTTCTAATCTTCATGTGAGGGAAAACAAACTAGATGCTCAACCAAAGGATGAAAACCACTAGTCAACCCAACCTTTAGAATGCTAAAAATTCAACTGCACGCATATGCATTAATTCTCATCCTTCAATTGTTACAAGAACCCAAGCTCCATCAATTTAAGCTACATAGTTTATTCTAACTCCAAAAGCATATGGGACATTTTCTCGCTGCCAATCAGGAATCCATAGCCCCGACAAGTTTGTTGCTCTGATTCTCTTGAACATTGCTCTACTGTTGGCCAGGCGTCTGTATCCCCAGTAGACTTTTCAGATCCCCCTGAAAAAGTTGAATTTTCTTTCTTTTGATTTTTAATATTTTTCTTTCTTTCCTTTTGTTTCTTTTTATTTTATTTTCAATTGTTTTATTTCAACCTGTAAGCAGTGAAGCTCGCACTCAGGGTCGAGAATCATAGTGGCGCTAAAGTAGAATTTTAGATTTTCACTCAACTCAATTTCATAAAGGACCTATAGCAACCTCCAAACTCTTAAGATGTGTAAGAGCTATAATATTTAAGAATACATCTGGAATGAGACCAACCAACAACTTATCCTCTTCGAATCAAACACCCAAATTGCTTGATACTAACAGAAGATCCTCACCATCCACTCTAAAAACTTGATTAGAGTTTGACGAAGAAATACATAGAACAGCCCTAGGAAAAAAGGATGATTGTTGTGCATGCAGATGTGCCCAACTAAAAGCAGAGGAACCTCGGGCAAAGCAACAACAAAATGAAAGAAAAGTGGAAGTGAAATTAAAGTAAACACCAAACTAACCAAAGTAGGAAAGCAGGAGAAAATAGCAAAGAAACTACCTTAAAGCAAACTAACCTACAACAAACCAACTAACCCAACGAAAGCAGGAAAGTGAGACATATAAAGAAAAATGCACGACCCAAAACAAACTATATATAGAGATATTTACGAAGAACTATGCTCAAGAAAGGAAAACCAACATTCACGCCCATTGGATTTCATAGCGCATGCACAAGCAAACAGGCAATTGGTATAGTTCTTAACCATGCAAATTTATCTTTATATTCAGAAAAAGGAAATTCAACATTGCAGCATTGAAATTCAATCACATCATCATGAAAAATCAGCAATTGAGGAGGCTCGTTAAACCCATGGTTAATCCATACACACGTTCATCTCCCCTCATTCCCATAATCAAAATGATAAATGTAGTTATGACCATTAACAAGAGCAAGGAAGGATAGAACCTGGATGTCGTCATGCATATTTGGCGACGTTTGATAGTCAAGAGAGAGCATTGCATCATCGATAGGGGCATTGGTAGCCTTGGGCGGGCACGGTAGATGATGTGACATTTTTTATCTTGGGCCCACATAGGGCTGGGAGGATGGGGCAACAAGTAGCTTTTCCAAGTCCTGTGTGGGATCTGTAGCCCCCGTTGGAAACTCTTCAAAAAGAAATACTTCTCCACGTTGATCATCTACAAACTTGGGATCCACTTGGTTGCTACCCTCAGATGGCAGTATGTTGTCCCATTTCCTCTCCCAAGTGTCAACCTTATTTTTGTGATGTCCAATGTCATGGGACGATGACATGCACAAATTGTTTCTATTGCAACCATCTGAATGTGAAGGAGGATCAACAATGATCATGGCAGAAGGACTCCAAGTTGTATCTTGTAGTCGGTCGGGTGCCTCATATCTATTAGCAGTTATCTCAACACCTCTACCTTTGTCTTCTTCTCTTTTCCATTCATGTATCTCCTCATGATGTTCACTTGTCTCCTCTTGTTCACTGTTGCTATAGATAGAGAAGGAACCCCTCTCCCAATCAAGAAAATCTAGTGCATCGCCGTTCAGAGGTTCAGGTAGTATGTCTTCATTGTTTCCAACCTCTAAGATGTACTCTTTTTTGGCATGGGCATACCTCTGCAGTACAACTCCTAATGGAATGAAGTCATCAATTGATGGTACCTCATCAAGGGGACCAAAATATACTATGCAATTTCCCTCCAAGGACTTGCCATAAATCCTATTGTCTATGTTGCACAAATTCTCTTCAAGAGGAAGAAATTCTTGATGACTGGTGGAAAAAATTCCCATGTGTTCTACCCCATCATTTGGAGGCTCGGGGGTGCATTGTTCTTCTTCTGTTTCCATCTCAATGTCCTCATAAGGGTTTCCTTCAACTAAGTTGTCACTTGGCCTTGGCTCTTGATTCTCACATTTAATCCTTGAAGTAATGGTAGGAAGTGGTGTACTTGGATTCCTCACTTGTTCTTTGACTTGCTTGATGGCTTCTTGGCACAATCTGCATGTGAACTCTGAGTGTGATGAATCATGAATTCTACACCAATTTGGTAGTAGAAATACCTCCATATCCACTTGATTTCTTATTTCAGACCAATCCTTTGCTAATCTGGAGACAAGTTGGTTATATCTTTCCATTATTGGATCTTCATCATCACTTGGGAAAGAAGTCGGATAATGAACAGTCATAGCATATGATTGTTCCCATTTCTCCAACTCTACATTTTAAAATGCTTGGTCACTATCATTGTAGATGGAGAGTTCTTCCAATCTATGTTCACTTATGCTTTCACCATCATTTTCTATTGTCCCAAGGCTGTCAACCTCTTCTTCTTTCTAATTTTTAGCATCTTTATGAGTTGCCTGAACATGCACTATTGTAAACTTTGCTAATTCATCTTCAAATTTCAACCATTGCTCTTCTTGTGTGTAGGACTTCCTTTTATTGATGGAAGGACAACTTTTGATTTCTTTCTAGTTGAGTTTCCATTCAGACTACTTATTGCCCAAGGCACTCTGCTCCTTGGTTTTCATTTTCTATGTCTGTTGTCCTAGCACCAACTTGTGTTAAACTAGTTGGTTTATCTTCAAGGTGTTGTCCTCCAGATGTTGACAGCTCTTATGCCTCATGGGATGCCTTGTCCTCATTGAAAGTTGGCTGATCCAACTTGTTCAAACAACCCTTGACTTGAGTGATAATGTTAGCACATGAAGAACAAGTTAATTATGAGTGAGCTGCATTGTGAAATCTGCACCAGGTAGATATTAGTACCTCCTCCAATCTTGGTCCATCTTTTATGTCCAAACATTCTTGGATCAGCCCCTTGAATGCCTTAGTTGCCATGGTTTTCAACTCTTCCTCTGGCTCTGCAAGGGCTAAAGGTTGATATAATTCCCAAAAGGGAATTTCTCCTTGCAAGACTCTGTCAACCTTGTTCAAGAATGTTAGACACCCCAACTCATTGTGGTTGTGGGTGCCATGGTTCTGACCCTTGTCTTCCAATGCAAATTGTTACAATGGTCTCTTCAATCTCTTGTTTAAATATGCATGTAGCTGACTAATGTCTATTTGTAAATGTTGCTTCATTTCAACTCAGCTTTTTTTTCCTTGATAATTTTCTAATTCTATGTTTTGGCATTAAAAGAGATCTCTCTCTCTTAGATTTCTTCTTTGAAAGTGCTCTTTTAAACTCCCAACTTTCAACTTTGTAGCCTCAACATGTCATCCCTCCTTTTAGCGCCAGTTCTGTTGATGTGTTTTTTATGCACTTCTCAACACAGGTAATGCATAGGCGCATTACCTCTCTTGAAAGGTAATCTACTGCAACAAGTTGTAGAAAATTACCCCAAGGTCTCTTGGGTGTCAGTTCTTGATAGTGCTTGGAATATCTCAGTTGTTTCATGTGATTTGATAGAATCACAAGGCGGTCTTACAGATGAGTTACAAAGCATGGGGAGTTGGGTCTGCAAGTGGAGTTCTTAAGGTGTAGAAATTGTTGTTAAGTTGCTGTAGATTCAAACATCAGTCTAGAAATCCTATTCTGTCATCAAATTTGGCTTTATAATGTGCAATGAACCTTAGCTTATGTTACTTATTAAAAAAAGGAAAAAAAGGGGCAGGGAAGAGAGGAAGTTCCTAGACCTAAAACTATGAATGAATAGTGATCACGGAGGCTACTTCAGTAGACAAACTCCCTAAACTAGGTTTTACTTGGCAAAGAGGAACCTACAGTTACACAAAACCAATGCATATTCTAAGGACTGCATATTTTCATATTGCATACACACATCATGAACATGCAATTGAACTAAGTTGCAACAATAAAGTAAGGAATCTCAAACTAGCTTTACAAAGTGATTCATCATCAACAAAACATAAAAAGCATGAACTAGAAATTCATCAAATATAGTAACAACAAACATCATCATCACTTCCATTCAAGAAATTAACAACTAAACTAATAGGGAAGTAGAACCATGCATGCATAATGAAGAAACACAAGAGAAAAATCCATAAATCATGCAATGTAGCTCTCTATTGTTGTAGAATTCCTTTACACTAGCTCTCCAACCCTTTACAAATGAAGGGTAGGCCCCTATTTATAGTTTTCTAAAGCCCAAAATGGATGGATAGGATTTAATCACAATGTGTGGCTTAGATTCATTACAAGTTAGGGTTTCACCTACCCCCCAAATATTTCATAATTTAAAATACATTCTTGTCTTCATTCCTATCTTTTCTTTTAGTGCCTAGGTGTTGTAGCACTTTTTTCTTCTAGCTGATTGCCCTTTTGCTGTAGCTGAAATTGTTTGAAGGTTTCCTTTTGTTTGATGTATTCCCAACATTCTCTTCAATCAATCAAATGGGCCCCATTTTCAAATTTGCATCATTGTGGGATGGATTAGTTGGCCCCCAATCTGATGATACAAACCTTGATGGATCATGATCATTTAATGAAAAGCAAGACAACTATCCTAATGGGCCTCCTAGACGGACCCACAATAGGCTCCATAAATCATGAATACACGAAACGTAGTAAATGCATTCAAATATAAATTCAAGTGAATATTAATCACATCCTAAAAATTGAGGAATAGATCCATTAATACATTACCAAAATATCATAAAATTCATGTTTGGAGCTCATTTGGGCAATAAACATAAATGTACATTTGAGGGTGCAGGCATCCCCTAGGATGGAAGGACGGTTGACAATGGACGGTGAACAATGGATGGTAGATGGATGGCAGACGAAAGGTGAATAGTGGATGGATGGTGGGCAAAAGGAGGATGAGAGATGTTAGATGGATGGAAAGCGGATGATAGATGGTCAATGGATGAAAAGTAGATGAAAGGAGAATGAATGGAAATCGAATGATAGATGGTTGGCAGACGGAAGGTGGATGGAAGGATGACAAAAGGTGGATGGCAGACAGAAGGTGGATCACGAACAGAAGGTGAACAATGAACGACCGGTGGACAGAAGGTAGAAGGTGGATGAGAGGCAGACAACAGACAACTAGTGGATGGAAGGCGGGGTGTGGATAGCTCGCAGACGAAAGGTAGATGGAAGGCAGATGGTGGACGACTAGTAGATGATGGTGAACGGTCGACAAAAAACCTTTTGTAAGGATAGATCCACAAGCAGTGGAAGAATGGTAGATGGTCAACAGATGGAAGGTGGATGACGGAGGATGGACAAAAGGAAAATAACAGACAATCAGTGGAAAAAAGGTAGACGATGAATGATGAATGGCTGGCAGATGGAAGGTGGACGGTGGATGACAGATGGCCAGTAGACGGAAGGAAGAGGCCGAAGGCCAGAGAGCCTTCCATAGGGGAAAACCCACAAGCGTCTAACCTGGTGCTTTTACCATCTTGAACAGGTCAAGTCTAGGATCACTGATAACATTTGTAAAATGCACAACTCAGGACTATTGTAAAGTACTCAACGTTGATTGACAACGAAACGGGTGTAATGGGTGTGGAATACACAATGCGGGGGGAAGTTAAGGGTTAGCCAACGTGAGAATGGAAAGATGGGAATGGATTCCAGCCCAGGGCTCTTGCAAGAGCGGGTCCATGAAGCATGAAGGACGCGGTAGCGAAAACAAGCGCGGGGTTCACATGTCAGGAAGACACAGGGGCTCAGCTGCAAGCAAGCGGTAGGACAAAACGATGAATGGCAAAGAGAAACCCGCGAATGTAGGTGTGCAAGGGCCAATAGACATCGAGCAAAAATCAGAGAGAAAACTCTGGGACCCAACCCGCAAAGAAGCAAATGACTTAGTGAAACCTAGGTAGATGAACCTGGCCAATATGAAATTGATCATTTTAAGGCTCATGGCTGAGTTGGGCATGGAAACAAAGGTGCACAAAATGAGATAAGGTCAAACAACCTAACCCGAGCAAAAAGAGGGGGTCCCTGCCCTTGGCGGGGTGTGTGTGCAAAACATGCACAACAAGTATCAATTAGAGGAATTAGGTGCTTGGGCATAGAAGGAAAAACACCAAACTCCTTATGATGTTTGATTTTACTACTCAAAGCCATACATTCATTAATATATTTACTATGAACTCTATGCTATGCATAAAATGAAGTCTTGTAATAGCATTTCTTTCGAGTTTGTGGAGGGAGAGATATTAAGTGATCTTGAGGGTATGTGCAGGATCATCATGGAAAAAAAAAGGCCCTTAAGTGGCAAAA
>VDFB02271358.1:1164879075-1164919495 GCA_007258455.2 Sequoia sempervirens
AAAGCTACAAGTGAACAATGGGTTTAATCCGCTCAATCATTTAACTGAGTACATTCATCTCAAGCATTGTTGTATGGTTTAGGTTCTTTTTCTACAATGTTATTTGTTCATCATGTTCATAATGTCATGCAAGGTTTAGTTCAACAGTGTTCTTTCCCTCAATCAGAGATAGTGAACAGGCATACATAATGCATTGATGAAGAGAATTGTTTCAGATTCATGGAACAAATTTGTTAAATGGAGCATTAAAATGCATGAAGAGTGCCAAGTTGAAGACCAAGAATATGAAAGGACTGACAATACATTCAAATGATCAACAAAACAATCAGTTCTAGTTTGGCTGAGAATGCAAATGCAGCATTAGGAATTACAATGTGAAAAGATTGCTTCCAAAATGAACAAGAAAATGACAACATAAAAGAAACTGCTTCTTAAAGTGTTAGCTGGCTGTAAGAGAGAATGAAGTCCATAGAACTACAATGTTTAAATTGAAATCTCTACATAAGATCAAAAACATAATAAAAAAGGCAACCATCCTGAGGTTCTTCAAGGAAAATTAATAAGGAGTCAGCATCAAAGTGGCCCGAAAAGAATATAGATGCCACTATTTTATCAGGGTACATGTGGTCACTAAACAATGAGATCATAATTGTTCTCATTCTCAGATGTGAAATATGAGGACACAAACAAGAGTTTTTTGTAGATTAAATACATGGACTTTCATCAAAAATAGTATTCAAGTGGGTTAGACACAATTTTTTGGCTGATGGTGGAGTAAAGTAGTCCAAGAATTCACTGCTGTAAAGTCTTGCTTTTTCATTTATCGTGCGTTTCAAATGGTGGTACAACAAGTAAAATTTATTTCCACTATAAGAAGAGTTTGCAAAATAACACTGCTTTGGACATCTATGTTGTTCTACCAGTGCAATGGTTTTGTCATTTAAGCTATACTTTCAGAAAATTCTCAATTATTAAGCATGGTGTTTGAGGATTTATATACATAAAGTCATTTGCAGAACAAGCAACATGTATACATCAAACATGATATGAATGAAGGATTGAAGTGCATCCATGAAGGGCATAACTATGAATGTATGAGAGACTAAAGCAACAAATAGTCTACAAAGTTAAAATAAAGAGGTTTTTGTGTGTAAGGAGGGTGTCGAACAACATGGTAATGGTGCTGAAAAGTGAAAACAAGAGGAACATGAAGGATTTTCAAGAAAATACAAATATATATAGATCTCAAATTAAATGCAGTGCACAGTTCCAAGCTTTTAGCTCTCTGAATGAATACACATACGAGGGTTTCAACCAAGATACACAGGTTTCTTCAAGATGTTAAATGCCCATATGTTGAAAATTTTGGAGTTTCTGAATAAAACAAAATGCCATGAAAGGAATTTCAAGACAAATGTAGTCTTCTAGAATATTGAGTTTCCATGATTGTTTTTGCATTAGTACAGAATAGGTGAATTCCCTTTCATTTTTAGGTGAACCCACCTGGGAGTTCATATTTTGAGTTATAAAATGTCTTATTTTTAGAGCAGCCATCTTATGCTTTTGAATTCAAAAGGAAGACAATTCAATTTCTAGCTTACTCATATGGGGTTTTCAACAGTAATACATTCAGAAGTACATTTGCTTCATAAATAACAAATACCCATACATTGAAAATTCAAGAATTCGAATGCCAAATGGAGTCTAGATTTTACACAGTTATCAAAATATGTAGATTTCGTTTATTTCTCATACACCCACATTGGGGTTTTGAATAGAAAGTATGGCTTTTACAATTTTTAGTCATCCATGAAGGGTTCTATAAGGAAAAAATAGAGATTTCAAAAGGAAAGCAACAGTCATAGTGGGTCAAGCAAGCTCTAGAGGAGGTGATGTTTCTACAAAATAATGAATGCCCATGTGTATTTTTGCAACGAAAAGTGCAAAAATACCCATGTTGTTGTTTGTTTTAGAATAACAGAAGAGATTGCTTCATTTTACATGATACCCATATAAGGGTTTGCTCAAAATGTGAAAGAAGAAAGAAGTTCCTATTTTGGGTCGAGCCCAAAAGCTTCAATATGCTCTTTTAGTATATACATATGGCACGGCCTGTGTAATGGCCAGAAAATTACAAATAAAAGTTGATAATCCACAGAAATATAAAGCTTTTATAAGGTTTCTATTTTGAAGAGAAATGCTAATAGGGTAGAATAATGAGATCTTACCAATTTATGCCTGTGGGGGAACAAATAAGCCACGGCCAGAACATTCAAAAAAGGCTCCAAACTTAAAAGCTTTCATCATGGCGGCCACAGATAACACAAGGAACCCCAAGCTCAAGCTTGAGCTCCCTCAAAATAAGCATGGAAAATAAAAAATGCATTAGACGCTATACCAGCCATGGCCACAAGACTAGAAAACTCAAGAAGTAAAGCCATAAACAATAGCTCACCTTGTGTGCAGTGAAGGAGAGAAGTCCAAGAAAAAAGCTATCACATAGAGCTTCTAGACCAAGTTCATGCTTATACAAAGTGGCCAAGAAAATAAAGTCACAAGAATGTAAAGGAAATGAGAAACCAAGTATGTACAGGTCACGGCCTTAATGGCCATTTCTTGCCTTTCAAAAGAAGAGGAAAATCATTATGCCTTTAAGAAGTCAGCTCACCATGAATTGCAGAGTAGAATTCGATCATTTGAAGACCAAAGTACAGATTTTCAAGAATTTGTAAGCTACAGATTGAGTTCACTCATGGCAGTGCCATCTTTGCAAAGACCAAAGTCTTCAGAGGCAATGATTACAAATGAAATGATTTTTAGGGTTTTGACTTCTTTTTGTCTCTTGCCCTAATTTGATTTTGGGTCTTCAAAATCATTGCCCTAGGTCGAGCCTCTTGGAAATGGTCATAAGACTTCATAGGTCTTAGTGCTAATAATTTTAGGTTTTGATTAATACCTAAGGCTTTTAATTTAAGAGTCAATACTTATGCCTATGCCTTGAGTGCTAGATGGAGTGATAATTGCCTTAGGTTTTTTAATTTATTTTGAAAGAAAGTCAATTAAAATATGAATGGTAAAATATTTTATGCCTAAGGGTGAAACGCTTGAAACTTAGGGTTTTTATTTACAATTGATTTTAAAGAAATCAATTAAGGATATTGATGAGTAGAGATACTTTATATATTTTTATGATTTTTTAAAGAAAAATCAAGCATTGTATTGGAGAAATAAGGTAGTTCTTTTTTCAAAAGATTTAGCAATCTTTAATTGCAAAAATAGGCCAAATTGTAAAATCTGTAATGATTTAAAGCAAAGATAAAGCAAACTATTTTTATCTTTTTGCTATTTTTAGCAGATTGTTTTATTTTTTACCTTGGGTTAGATTTGAGTTTCCTCTTGGAGAGATAAGGTGCTTTATTTGATTTTAAAGTAGATTTAGCCTATTTTTAGAGGCTTTTCAGTATGATCATGGAAAAAGAGAGTTTTTTCTACTTTTATGCAGTCTTTTGAGACAGTTTGAGGCCTTTTCCTTGAGCTTTTCTTGTGAGCTCGGATTAGGGTTTCTAGTGATTATATTTTGAAGAAACTTAGTTTTCTTCTCTTCTTCTCAGTTTAGAATATAGTTTCTTGCTCTTAGCATTCTTGAGCTTGTAAACTCAGTTGTACTTAGTTCATACAAATACACTCTTTCAGTTTTAATAAAGTAGTAGAATTCTCCTTCTCATTTCTGTCTCATTTTTGTAATAGCAATTTGATGTCCTTTTGGTCCATATTAGAATCCTTTTATGTCTTGCTATTGTAAGTTGTGTTTTAGAATTACAAAGTTTCATGTTGTTTGTTGTATTTCGTTTAGGAATCTTCATGCAAAATACTGATGGAAGTATGTGCTAGTGAGATTGTGAGATTTATTGTGATAGGAAAGCTATTGTGGGTGTTAGTGTCTGAATCTCATAAATTCTAGTGAAATACCAATTAGATTTAAGTTTTAATTTTAGTTCATCCTTCTAACTCTTTTCCTCAGAAAAATACTTAGAACAATATTCATCTTTCAGAGAACCAGCTCACTTTGAAGATTCCTTCCTCATTCAGATCACCCACATCTGAAGAAGGTTTCCCTGTGTCATTAGATTGCTGAATATTGTATTTAGTAGGGTGCAAATCTAATTGATAATAGTATTTGGCACACCCGGTGGGACTCTGAAAGCTATTTCAAAGAAATTTCAGTGTTTTTAATTTGCTTTTTGGTGTATGCAACAAATTTTTCAGCCTTTTGGAGGCTCATTTCAATATACCCGGCTACTCTGATTCTTATTTTTGCATGCTTGTGCAACCTGCGCATGAGAAAGATACAGAGAAAATCAAACTCTGCACCCTTCAAATATCGAGATTTGTCTCCATCACGAAGAAGAGGCAGAAGAAAAGGAGGATTTTTGAGACACCTATGAGATCGAAGTCAACACCACCTATTTTCAGTTCCTTGGTTTTATCACCAAGAGTACTGGTTCCAATATCACAAGCACCACCAATGGTAGCACCCATTCACACCTTTCAATGGAGGCAGTCCATTAAACATTGTTCAACACAATGACATCCTAGTTGCAACCCTTAGAAGTCTGCCATATTTCATTGGGGAGGACCTAACGACACCGGTTGAGCATATTCGTGGTGTGGCCACCTTATGCTCGGTTCATAACATCACACAAGAGAACGTTGTGTTAATACTGTTGGTTGTGTCACTTAAAGGAAAGGTGTTACAATGGTTTAGAGGTCTTGCAGCCAACTCAATCGTGACATGGGATGCATTAGGTAATGATTTATATCAACATTTTGCTAATAAATATGATAATCTATCTCTAATAGAGCAATTGAGCACCATTCAGAGGGTGCCACATCAACACTTGGCCGATTTCAACTACCGATTTCAGAGAACCTGGGACAGGATTCCTGCAACGGTAAAACCTTTACTAGCTCATGCCTTTCTGTTTTATTTAAAAGCTTTAAATAGCAAAATTTCAGTCATGACTCAATCTATGGGTGGGCTTACACTCCCTAACACCTACGACATAGCCATTAGAGTTGAGAACTGTCTCATCCAAGCTAGAGACATAGTTGTTAGAACTCCTATGCCTTTGTTTCTAGAAATACAGCCACCTACCCCTATTGTTGTACTTCCCTTAGCTGTTGTCCCGCCTGTTCCAGCAATAGGCTATCATAACGCAACCCAAAAAGTTGTTGCTCCAGCCCCTAACCAAGAATTTGAAGAGATTAAAAGTATACTCAAGACCTTTGGAAATGATCTTGTGAGCATAAAGAAGAAAGTAGGTCATGAACATAAGCCTTATCAAGCCACTTATCAGCAGAACCAGCCAAATAGACCTGCTTTTTAGAATGATTATCAAGCCCAAAGAAGTAATTTTAACCCTAAGCCATTCCAGGCATACAATCCAAACATAGCCAGTTCATTAAAGGAACTTGTGCCCCAAAATAATGTTGCCCAGGATTACGATTGGTGTTATCTGTGCAATTAGCCCCATAACTAATCAGTGTGCACTAATGGTATGAGAAATCAGGCTATAATGGTCCAAAATAGCTATGCTGGTTTAAAAAATATTGTAGATCAAAATCAAGAATAGCAAGATAATGTGGAAGTTGCCTTAATGAAATAGCAGAGTTCTAAATTTTGTGGCGTGAATGACCAAGATCAGAAAAATTCTCCCATTTCGGCTAATACTAGATCGAAAAAGAGGGCTATGGATTCAAGACAGCAAGCTGGAAATTCACAGCAGCAGCCCACAAATAGTAAGCAACCCATTTCATCAAATGTTAACACTGCAGCGTAGTCTAAAATGTAGATTCTACAAAGAGGCCAAGAGATATCTAGCAAGGAGCAGTCAAAAATGCATTCGCGGCCTTTGTAGAGGCAAAACAATGTTGTTGTCACAAAAAACTAGCAGAAGGTAAATTCTTCATCATTTAATATTGTTGAGCATCTCAAGAAAATGACTGTCAGTATGTCGATATTAGATTCTTTACACCTTCCAAGGCATAAAGGTTTATTGTAGGAAGCTTTAGCTAAGTTGTCTATTTATGACAACGTTGATCAAGGAGTTGCAAAAGTCATGCTTGCTAATGATCTGGAGGATAAAAATGAATAGAAAACTAAAGAGGTAAACCCTCCCCCATTCTACTTAAGTCTGATTATCGGCGATAAAATCATTCATAATTGTATGGTTGATTTTGGTGCCAGTACTTTAGTCATGCCTAAAATTTTAGCTGATAAGTTAGGTCTTGTTTATGAGCCTAATCCCCAGAAAGGCGTAGTGCAATTAGATGGGTCTACTATTAAAACTGCTGGTATTATCAAAAAATTAGCTCTTACTTTGCACGCATCCCCAATTTTTTCTATTCATCAGGATATACATGTCATTGACTTACCGCCGCACATTGCCATTTGTCTCTCGAGGGATTTTACAACCAAGTTGGGTGGGTTTTTATCTTCTGATTGGTCTCATTTGTTTTTTAGAACAAGGTATGGTACGAAAGTGACCATAAATTCTAAGCCTCTCACCAAAGACCATATTGAACCATATTCACCAAATCCTATAAACGCTAACCTCTACGCCACCTCTGCACTGGAGGAGCAAACCATGACCTCAAACTGCAACACCCATATAGACAATATCAATCTAGATGAATGGGCAGCCGAAGATAATGAGCTTGATCCATTTCAACACACAAATGAGATAGGATTAGGAGTCTATATGATTCAAGAACCTGATTCTGATATGCCTAATCTTTGTAAAGAGGAGGAACCATCTGTAGAAACAAGAAATGAACTTTGGAAGCTTTACTTCGATGGTTCGAGAAGTAATATTGGTGTTGGAGGTGGGGCTATGTTGATATCACCCGAAGGAGATAAATAATTTTTAGCTTGTAGATTTGCTTTTAGCTGTTCAAATAATACAACTGAGTATGAAGCGTTGGTGCATGGCCTTGAATGGGCCCACAAAAGAGGTATTAAATGCTTGCAAGTTTATGGTGATTCAGAACTAATTGTAAATCAGATTAGGAATTTAAATGCTACCAAGAATGATTTGCTTAAGAAATATAAGCATTGTGTATGGGATTTGATGGAAGATTTTGATGCTTTTAATATTGTTTTGATTCCTAGAAATAAAAATAAGCATGTTGATAGGCTTGCTGCCATAGGAGCCCAGTTTGATATTCTCAATGAAGTTCATAAAGTAGAGGCATGTCAATATGTAAAAATAGTGGTCAGACCTTTCGTGCCTAACAATAACGTGAGCTGGCAGGTTTTTGACAACGATGAGCAAATTGTAAATTTCTTGATTGTTGAAGCTGAGTTTGCATATGGAAACCAACAAAAATGGCAATAGCAATATGATGACCAGATTGTGCAGTTGAAGATTAACAAGCTACCAAAAGGTTTGTTGACCTTGGAATTTGTGTTCAATTTAGATGATCAAGCATGGCAGGACAAGTGCAACTTTACTGTTAAAAAAGAACATTATTCAGCCATTGAAATCTTCAAAGGCAAGCTTCTCAAGCTGGGAAAGGTATGTAGCAAGGAAGAACAACAAGCATTTATTTTGTTATGTCAGAAATTTAGTGATGTTTTTTCTTGGGAGTACAAGGATTTGAGAGGTTTTAACCTAGAACTAGCCCAACATACTATTGAATTAAAGCCTGGCACAAAACCAGTAAGGCAGAAACAAAGACCTCTTAACCCCAAACTAGAACACCTTATGAAGGTTGAATTGAATAAATTAGTTGAGAGTGGTATTAGTTTTCCTATTAAGCATACCTCTTGGGTGTCAAATTTAGTACAGTCAGGAAGAAAAGTGGGGAAATCAGATTATGTGTCAATTTCTGAGATTTAAATAAAGCATCATTGAAAGACCATTACCCGCTCCCTTCCATGGAGCAAATTCTACAGGCAGTTTCTAGTTCTGATAGATTTTCTTTGCTAGATGGTCACTCAGGTTACAACCAGATTCTAGTGAAGTAGGAGGATCAGTTCAAAACAACATTTACAACTAAGTGGGGCACAATAGCCTACAAGAAGATTCCTTTTGGCTTATCAAATGCTAGAGCAACTTTTCAGCGAGCGATGGATATGGCTTTTCACGGCCTTATGAACAAGTTCATTCTAGTATACTTAGATGATATTACTATTTTTTCTAGAAATGCTAATGAACACCTTGATCATTTGGAGCAGATTTTTCAGAGATGCAGAGAGTTCAAAGTGTCTCTCAATCTGAAGAAGTGTATATTTTCAGTGCATGAAGGAAAACTACTTGGACACAATGTTTCAAAGCAAAGTATTTCTATAGATCCTGAAAGAGTCTCCACAATTCTTGAATTGCCATTACCAGTTCATAAGAAAGGCTTGCAAAGCTTTCTTGGAAGAATAAATTTCATGCAGAGGTTCATACCGAATATTGCAGCTTTGCTGCAACCTCTCACTTCTATTCTTAAAAAGAATATGCCATTTAGTTGGACCAAGGAAGGTAAAGGGAGCTTTGAGCAGAGCAAGGAAGCCCTCACAGCTGCTCCTACTCTCATTAATCCAAATTTTGACAAAGACTTCATTTTGTATGCTTTTTGAAGGAGTAGATATAGTTTCAGCTATGTTTTGCCAGCAAAACAATGAAGGCTTGGAGCAGCCTATAGCATTTTTCAACCAGGTGTTGCATGATTATGAGGTAAAATATTCTTTTGTCAAGAAGCATGTTTTTGTTGTTGTGAGAAGTTTAAAGAAGTTCAGGCATATGCTTTCCAACAACAAGATTCATTTGTTGGTTGCTCATTCAACTGCTAAGGAGTTTTTACTTAACAAAGATATAAATGATAAGCATGCTAGTTGGATTACCAAAGTAATGGAATTTGATGTTGATATAAAGGTAACCAAACTCGTTAGAGGAAAGGGTTTGTTTGAATAGATTACTGGAAATGAGGACAACAACTTAAAAGAAGCTGCAAATATGGATATAGTACTAAATAATGAGGATGTGGATGTTCTTCCAGCGTTGCCTGCTACTTGGTTACAATAGATGATGCACTATTTGCAAACTAGTGAGTGCCCCGAAGGCTTAGACAGAGCGAAAAGGAGGTATTATAGATTACAAGCCATTCCTTATACAATTATTGATGGAATTCTTCATAGGAGAGATTTCCAAGGTATTTTATTGAGATGTATTCAACCTGATCAAGTTGATAAGATTTTAGCAGAGTTTCATGATAGACCTTCAGGAGGTCACTTTTCCACAAGAAAAATAACCCTAAAAATTATGCGGGCTAGTTATTATTGGCCATATTTGTTCAAAGATGCTATTACTTGGGTCAGAAAATGTGAGAAATGTGCTTTATTTTCTGGAAAACAGAGGCTTACACCACTGCCCCTGTAGCCGATTCAAGTGGAACAACCCTTTGCCAAGTGGGGCTTATATTTTATTGGTCCTATCAATCCGCCTTCAAGTGTGGGTCATAACTGGATTCTTACTGCCACAGATTATTTTACCAAATGGACAAAGGAATTTCCTTTAAAGGAAGCAAACGAGACTTCAGTTCTTAATTTTTATCAAGATCTTGTGTCAAGATTTGGTGTTCTAGATTCAATCATTTTTGACAATGGTTTGGCTTTTATTGGTTTGATGATTTCTGATTGGTCAGTTAGAAATAATATTTATTTGAACACATCTTCCAATTATTATCCACAGGGAAATGGTCAGGTGGAATCTACAAATAAGAATATGATTCGGATAATCAAGAATACTGTTGAGGATAATTAGTGGACATGGCATGAAAAGCTGAAGTTAGCCCTTTGGGCTAACAGAATAACTCCTAAAAGGGCCACTGGTTGTTCACCTTTTGCTCTAACTTATGGTAAAGAAGCTAAGTTACTTGTTTCCATTGAGTTGCCAACTTTAAGTTATGTTAAGGAGTTGGAATTGCTGAAGGAACAACCTCTTGAAGTGAGATTTGCATAGCTAGTAGAGCTAGAGGAAACCAGGAAAGAAGCTTTGAGACAGCTTGAAATACATCAAGCTCAGATGAAGAATTCTTTTGATAAAAGGGCAAAACCACGTGATTTCATTGTTGGAGATTTAGTTTTCAAATGGAATGAGTTTAAAAGAAAACCTGGGCATCATTCCAAGTTCGATGCAATTTGGGACGAGCCTATGTGATCATGGAGTGCAAGGAACACAACGAGTTCCAACTTTCTAAGTTGACTGGAGAGGTGTTGTCTATCCCATTTAATGGGATCCACCTCAAGCATTGCCTCTGAGATAAGTTCTATCTTGTAAATAAGTAGAATAGCATTGCAAATAAGTGTGTTCCACACATTTACTTTCGATAGTTTTCCTTTCCCTAAGCGCTGCTATGAATTTTTTATTAGCCATCAGGGCCTGTTAGTTTGCTTTCAGTTCTATTTTGTTTTCTTTTGCTGCTATTTGGAGTGTTATTTTTCAATTTTTGAGTTTCATGAAGGGGAAGATTTGACTCTGCACCCAATGGAGTGTTTTAAGGCAACTAATCTATGCTTAGCAGGCAAGCATTTAGTGGAAATCGCCAAAATGTTACCAATTTTTCGCTACAACTCAATTGGTGGAGCTAGATTAAACATTGTTATATCTTAAAGTGAAGTTACAATTATTTCTACATTATGCTTAAGTGTTGTTTGCACTTTGTTCATTATTCATCAAGTGACGGTTATGCTTTGAAAAGAGGAATTAGAATTTCAAAAGTGCTATTCAATGTTTTAGAATCAAATGGAGTACAAAATTGAGCATACAATAATAAAGCATTTCGGATTGCTTTCTGTCATTTCATAAAAATAATTCATATTTACAGAGCTTCATTTGATTGCGAGAATTCAAATGATAGTATAAATTTGCATTGAAAGGTATTTTTTTCTTTTCAAAATGAAAAGCAAAAGAATGAAATCAAATATCCACACAAACCATGGATATAATTGTTACAGTGTATCACTAGTATCACACTACATTATGGAAGATGCATTAAAAGAATAAATCAATAAGTAACAACATAATCATCATTGCCTGATTGGTTGATGGTTGATCCTGAAGTGGTGCACCTTTTGTCTTCTCCAAACTCCGTTGACCTGTAGGAAGGAAGAGAGGGGTGTCAGAGGCTCTGACTATGAAGATACCTATATGAACCATCATCAATAATGCAGTCTGCTACTAATCATACACTGGAACCATTAAGGAAGAAGAAGTATGAATTAAAGGAGAAGACATCATCATCATTCATTATTTTCATGCTAATTTTGTTTGTTTCCTTATGCAAGTATAGGGAAAATCACGAAGTTGATTATCATTTGAAGACTAAGCATGTGGAGAAAAATGTGCTCCCACAAGGGTAGAGCTCGGCATGCCACCCCTTATTCATTCAAGTGGGCTGAGAAGTGATTTTGATCATCATATTCATCAAGAAAGGAAATGCAACTGAAAGAGTTAAGTAGAGTAATCCATCAAGCTATTAAACCAATTGTGCATTCATAACAATCATGTAAATGCTTTCTGAAAGCTACAGGTGAATAGTGGGTTTAATCTGCTCAATCATTTAACTGAGTACATTTGTCTCAACCATTGTTGTATGGTTTAGGTTCTTTTGCTACTATGTTATTTGTTCATCATGTTCATAATGTCATGCAAGGTTCAGTTAACCAGTGTTCTTTCACTCAATCAAAGATAGTGAACAGGCATACATAATGCCTTAACGAAGAGAATTGTTTCAGATTTACAGAACAACTTTGTTAAATGGAGCATAAAAATGCATAAAGAGTGCTAGGTTGAAGACCAAGAATATGAAAGGACTGACAATACATTCAAATGATCAACGAAACAGTCAGTTCCAGTTTTGTTGAGAATGCAAATGCAACATTAGGAATTACAATATGAAAAGATTGCTTCCAAAATGAACAAGAAAATGACAAAGCATAAAAGAAAGTGCTTCTGAAAGTGTTAGATGGTTGTAAGAGAGAATGTAGTCCATAGAACTACAATGTTTCAATTGAAATCTCGGCATAAGTTCAAAAATAGAATCAAAAATCCAACCATCCTGAGGTTCTTCAAGGAAAATTAATAAGGACTCAGCATCAAAGTGGCCTGAAAAGAATATAGATGCCACTATTTTATCATGGTACATGTGGTCACTAAACAATGAGATCATAATTGTTCTCATTCTTAAGTAGATGTCAAATATGAGGACAAAAACAAGATTTTGTTGTAGATTAAATACATGGACTTTCATCAAAAATAGTGTTCAAGTGGGTTAGACACATTTTTTGGCTGATGGTGGAGTAAAGTAGTCCAAGAATTCACTGCTTTAAAGTCTTGCTTTTTCATTTATCGTGTGTTTCAAATGGTGGTACAACAAGTAAAAGTTATTTCCAGAATAAGAAGAGTTTGCAAAATAACACTGCTTTGGACATCTATGTTGTTCTACCAGTGCAATGGTTTTGTCATTTAAGCTATACTTTCAGAAAATTCACAATTATTAAGCATGGTGTTTGAGGATTTATATACATAAAGTCATTTGCAGAAAAAGAAACATGTATACATCAAACATGATATGAATGAAGGATTGAAGTGCATCCATGAAGGGCATAACTTTGAGTGTATGAGAGACTAAAGCAACAAATAGTCTACAAAGTTAAAATAAAGAGGTTTTTGTGTGTAAGGAGGGTGAAAAACAACATGGTAATGGTGCTCAAAAGTGCAAACAAGAGGAACAGGAAGGATTTGCAAGCAAATACAAATATATGGAGATCTCAAATTAAATGCAGTGCACAGTTCCAAGCTTTTAGCTCTCTGAATGAATACACATAAGAGGGTTTCAGCCAAGATACACAGGTTTCTTCAAGATATTAAATGCCCATATGTTGAAAATTTGGAGTTTCTGAATGAAACAAGAATGCCATGAAAGGAATTTCAAGACAAATGCAGTCTTCTTCCAGAATATTGAGTTTCCATGATTGTTTTTGCATTAGTACAGAATAGGTGAATTCCCTCTCATTTTTAGGTGAACCCACCTGTGAGTTCATATTTTGAGTTATAAAATGTCTTATTTTTAGAGCAGCCATCTTGGGGTATTGAATTCAAAAGGAAGACAAGTTCAATTTCCAGCTTACCCGTATGGGGTTTTCAATAGTAATACATTCAGAAATACATTTGCTTCATAAATAACAAATACCCATACACTAAAAATTGAATAATTCCAATGCCAAATGGAGTCCAGATTTTACACAGTTATCAAAATATGCAGATTTCGTTTATTTCTCATACACCCACATTGGGGTTTTGAACAGAAAGTATGAATTTTACAATTTTCAGTCATCCATGAAGGGTTCTAGAAGGAAAACATAGAGATTTCAAAAGGAAAGCAACAGTCATAGTGGGTCGAGCGAGCTACAAAGGAGGTGATGTTTCTGCAAAATAATGAATGCCCATGTCTAGTTTTGCAACTGAAAGTGCAAAAATACCCATGTTGCCCAAGTTTGTTTTAGAATAATAGAAGAGATTGCTTCATTTTACATGATACCCATATAATGGTTTGTTCAAAATGTCAAAGAAGAAAGAAGTTCCTATTTTGGGTCGAGCCCAAAAGCTTCAATATGATCTTTCAGTATATACATATCACGCAGCCTGTGTAATGGCCAGAAAATTACAAACAAAAGTTGATAATCCATAGAAATATAAAACTTTTATAAGCTTTCTATTTTGAAGAGAAATGCTAATAGGGTAGAATAATGAGATCTTACCAGTTTATGCCTGTGGGGGAACAAATAAGCCGTGGCCAGAACATTCAGAAAAGGCTCCAAACTTAAAAGCTTTCATTATGGCGACCAGAGAAAAAACAAGGAACCCCAAGCTCAAGCTCGAGCTCCCTCAAAATAATCACAAAAAGTAAAAAATGCATTAGAGGTTGTGCCAGCCACGGCCACAAGACCAGAAAACTCACTAAGTAAAGTCATAAACAATAGCTCACCTTGTGTGCAGTGGAGAGAAGTCCAAGAACAAAGCTATCACATAGAGTTTCTAGACCAAGTTCATGCTTATACAATATGGCCAAGAAAATAAAGTCACAAGAATGTAAAGGAAATAAGAGACCAAGTATGTACAGGCCACGGCCTTGATGGCCATTTCTTTCCTTTCAAAAGAAGAGGAAAATCATTATGCCTTTAAGAAGTCAGCTCACCATGAATTGCAGAGTAGAATTCGATCATTTGAAGACAAAAGTGTAGATTTTCAAGCATTTGTAAGCTACAGACTGAGTTCACTCATGGTGGCGCCATCTTTGCAGAGACCAAAGTCTTCAAAGGAAGTGATTACAAATGAAATGATTTTTAGGGTTTTGACTTCTTTTTGTCTCTTTCCCTAATTCAATTTTGGGTCTTCAACATCATTTCCCTAGGTCGAGCCTCTTGGAAATGGTCATAAGACTTCATAGGTCTTAGTGTTAATAATTTTAGGTTTTGTTTAATACCTAAGGCTTTTGATTTAAGAGTCAATACTTATGCCTATGCCTTGAGTACTAGATGGAGTGATAATTGCCTTAGGTTTTTTAATTGATTTTGAAAGAAAGTCAATTAAAATATGAATGGTAAAATATTTTATGCCTAAGGGTGAAACACTTGAAACTTAGGGTTTTTATTTACAATTGATTTTAAAGAAATCAATTAAGGATATTGATGAGTAAAGATACTTTGTATATTTTTATGAGTTTTTAAAGAAAAATCAAGCATTGTATTGGAGAAATAAGGTAGTTCTTTTTTCAAAAGATTTAGCAATATTTAATTGCAAAAATAGGCCAAATTGTAAAATCTACAATCATGTAAAGCAAAGATAAAGCAAACTATTTTTATCTTTTTGCTATTTTTAGCAGATTATTTTATTTTCTGCCTTGGGTCGGATTTGACTTTCCTCTTGGAGAGATAAGGTGCTTTATTTGCTTTTAAAGAAGATTTAGCCTATTTTTAGAGGCTTTTTAGTATGATCATGGAAAAAGAGAGTTTTTTTTGCTTTTATGTAGTCTTTTGAGAGAGTTTGAGGCCTTTTCCTTGAGCTTTTCTTGTGAGCTCGGATTAGGGTTTCTAGTGATTATTATTTTAAGAAACTTAGTTTTCTTCTCTTCTTAGTTTAGAATATAGTTTCTTTCTCTTAGCATTCTTGAGCTTGTAAACTTAGTTGTACTCAGTTCATACAAATACACTCTTTCAGTTTTAATAAAGCAGCAAAATTCTCCTTCTCATTTTTGTCTCATTTTTATAATAAGGTGATCCCACAATAGTGGTTTACAATTTTTGGCCAAACTGGACACTGAAATAATTTTTTTAAACTAAATCTTCACTTTCGGGTACCTATAGCAGTTAAACCATGAGGAATTTGAAGATGATGCAAACTAGAGTTTCATGAAATTTTTTCTATAGATTCAAAATATATTTTTTTCATTTTTTTTGGAATCAGATTGCACTTCTTTTTCCATCTACCTCCAAAACTATTTTTTTTTTCAGAAAACAACATTTTGAAAACTGACACTCACCGTATAATGCATAACTTTTTTTATATGAAGGATAAAATTATAATCCTTTCAAATTTATATTTGTAACTTTGATATCTAGTGCTTCCACTTGGTTAGATAGTTTTTTATTTAATATTTTTTCTTTAATCAAGTTTTGAATTCAAACCAATTATAATTAAGACATATCACAATTGTATAATGCATAACTTTTTTTGTATGTATCAAAATTAAATTTTCTTTTCTTTGTTGTATCAAGGACTTCAATATTTGGTGCACTAATATTTTTAATTTTTTTTTAATAATCTGCTATTTTTCGCATGTGTAGAACAGAGAGCTTGATTTTTGGTGAAAAACCTACATTCACGAGAAATACAAAATAAATATAATAATAAAATTAAATTTATTTAAAATTATACTTTTTGGGAAGCTTATAATAAGGACTACATACTTACAAAAAATAAATTTTAAATGAATTCATTTCATCCCCCAAAAGTTAAATCAAAAGTGGTTTTTTAGCAGCATTTTGATAGGTGTAAAGGAGACTCCGTTATAGGTATGGTTTAAAACTAGCCAGGTTCTATCCAAGGGGGTTTGATTTAAGGTAGTTTGATCAAACCCTATTCAATTGGAATTCTTTAAATGGAAACTTTTAAGGCTTAAATCATTATATTTTCTAAAAATATGTGATTTCAGCAAAAATCAGTTCCTCCCAGAAATTGTAAACCAACTTTATGGGATCACCCAATAGCAATTTGATGTCCTTGTGGTTCAGATCATAATCCTTTTATGTCTTGTTGTTGTAAGTTTTGTTTCAAAATTGCATAGTTTGAGGTTGTTTGTTGTATTTCATTTAGGAATCTTCATGCAAAATACTGATGGAAGTATGTGCCAGTGAGATTGTGAGATCTATTGTGATAGGAAAGATGTTGTGGGTGTCAGTTTCTGAATCTCATAACTTCTGGTGAAATACCAGGTAGCTTTAAGTTTTAATTTCAGTTCATCCTTCTAACTCTTTCCCTCAGAAAAATACTTAGAATAATATTCATCTTTCGGAGAACTAGCTCACTCTGGAGATTGTTCTTCATTCAGATCACCCACATCTGAAGAAGGTTTCCATGTGTCATTTGGTTGCTGGATCTTGTATTCAGTAGGGTGCAAAACTAACACTTCACACAAACAAAAACTCAGAACCCACCTAAACTCATCCTTTATCCCCCATCACACAAACCTCACATTCACAACAAGCCTGAACTTATCCTTTACCCACCTCAAAATAATGTGTCACAACGACTGAGTCATAATATCATTGCTCATACATATAACACTAGAAACAATCTACAACCACATCAACCAACCCCAACCACCTTACCATTTCCCAATTTTATACTACCTAGTGCTCCTCACTTAAGGGAGTATGATCTTGTTGAGGAACTTAAGAGCACTCCCACAAAGATATCCCTATGGGATTTACTTTATAATTCACCTACCTATCACAATATGCTTCAAACATCCTTACAACAAGTTCCTATCACTTCTAATGCACAACCAAATGACATAGAAGCCATAATTCAAGGATTGAATGTTGACATTATTTTCCACCAAAGTGAACTCCCTTCTTTGGACGTGCAAAAACAAAATGAACCTTTCATGATCATTTCTCAATACAATACAATAGGGATAAAGAAATCCCTTATTGACAATGTCTCAACCCTTAATGTGTGTAGTGTAAACCTCTTGGATAGGCTTCGTGTGGATTGATCAAAAATTCAACCTGATTCTTTATCTATTAATGTCTTTGACAATGAAGAAAAGAAATCACTTGGTATGATCACTTTACCTATTATAGTTGGAGAAGTCACACTGAACACACAAATCTAGGTTATGCCTCATGCTCTTTCATATAACCTTCGTCTAAGAAGGTCATGGATTCATGAAATGAATGGTGTGTCTTCCACTCTTCATCGTAAAATGAAATACATCCTCAACAACAAAGTGTGCACACTCAATGCTGATCATGAGCCTTATAGTCTCTTTCAACTTGTGAAAAACAAAGAGAACCTCTTAAACACATTAACACCAACTACACAAGTCAAACCCATCCAACAAAAAGATAAACAACAACATATTGAACAAATCACAAAGCTATTAGAAGATGATTGGGGTTCCTTGGATTTCAAACATACATTCATGGGTGAGTACAAGATCATAAACAAAGATTCCAATAAGGAATATGAAAAAGCAGTCATGTCAACACACAACTTAGAAGACCGTTCGAACGCATCCACGTCAACCACTCTAGAACAAAAGCCAACAAATTACACAAAAAACTTTGACGAACTCAACAATGAACACCCGCTCAATCCAAAAGCAATGAAAAAGATTTATGGACAAGGATATGAGCTTATGAAACAACTTGGATATAGTGGAAAAGGATGTGGTGCTAACGAACAAGGTATTTGCAACTCTATAGATCCTATCACAAAACAAACAACTCATGGTCTTGGTTATTATCCTTTGATAGAGATTTCCAAGCCTTCACTCAACATCAACAATATCATACAAGATTCTCCTAAGCCAACCTTAATAGTTGTGCATCCTGAACTAATCGACAGTAATAGTTTTGATAATTCTCCTTTTCACATAATCAAACAAACAACTACACTTTCACTTCATGTCAATGTCATCTCACAAAACACTAATGATTTGAATTCATTAGATTTTACACCCTCCTATAAAGGAGAGAACAAAATCTCACAATCTAAAGAGTCTTGCGTAGGTATGACAACTAATACTAAGCAAGATGTATCTTTGAAAAAAACTACAAAAACACCTTCTATCATTGATTAAGAGGGTATCTTGTTGAGACTTCTTCAAGAGTATGTACAGGATCATCATGGGCCAAAAAGTTGCAATATGATGGGTATTTGTAGGGTATGTGGCTGATGACTTTTTTTTAACCCAAAATTAATGAAACAAAAAGGGTTTTTAAAGGATATTCTCAGCTTTCCACCCATATAAATTATGCTTTACTTTGAGTTTAATAAATAATTATTATTCATTTTCTATTTGAATTACGACTAAAGTACTGATTGATAGGTTGATTGAAAAACATCTATAGCTTTCAAATGATATCACATTTTTTGAATCTGAAACATGCATCACATTCTATGCTTTGTATACTAGAGGATTAAAAAATAAATTAAAAAAATCATGAAATTTTGACCAAGTTAAGGTGGTTAGACGTACAAGTTTTTATATTTTTTAAAAGTTGTAATAAAAAAATCATAATTAATTATTTACTTGGAAAAAAATACAAAAAAATATGCATCACATCGAGACATGATTCCTCTAATTATATCTAAAATATTATAAAAAAATATTATCATTTTATTGTGGTTAAGGTGGTCAGATAGACACCTACTTCTTATTTTTTCCCTGAAATTTGAGTACTACTCTATTGAAATTTTAAATTTTCACCAAATAGATTTTGTTTAAAAAAAATAAACCTAGTATTTTAGAAACTACATTCAATTTTCTACAAATTCTATTCTTACATATTTTTGAAATAATATAGATAACTTATTCAATTTTTTATGTCAAGTTGCCTAACTCTGATTTTTCTAAATTTTTTGCCACTTAAGGGCCTTTTTTTTCCATGATGATCCTACACATACCCTCAAGATCACTTAATATCTCTCCCTCCACAAACTCGAAAGAAATGCTATTACAAGACTTCATTTTATGCATAGCATAGAGTTCACAGTAAATATATTAATGAATGTATGGCTTTGAGTAGTAAAATCAAACATCTTAAGGAGTTTGGTGTTTTTCCTTCTATGCCCAAGCACCTAATTCCTCTAATTGATACTTGTTGTGCATGTTTTGCACACACGCCCCGCCAAGGGCAGGGACCCCCTCTTTTTGCTTGGGTCAAGTTGTTTGACCTTATCTCATTTTGTGCACCTTTGTTTCCATGCCCAACTCAGCCATGAGCCTTAAAATGATCAATTTCATATTGGCTAGGTTCATCTACCTAGGTTTCACTAAGTCATTTGCTTCTTTGCGGGTTGGGTCCCAGAGTTTTCTCTCTGATTTTTGCTCGATGTCTGTTGGCCCTTGCGCACCTACATTTGTGGGTTTCTCGTTGCCATTCATCGTTTTGTCCTACCACTTGCTTGCAGCTAAGCCCCTGTGTCTTCCTGACTTGTGAACCCTGCGCTTGTTTTCGCTACCGCGTCCTTCATGCTTCATGGACCCACTCTTGCAAGAGCCCTGGGCTGGAATCCATTCCCATCTTTCCATTCTCACGTTGGCTAACCCTTAACTTCCCCCTGCATTGTGTATTCCACACTCATTACACCCGTTTCGTTGTCAATCAACGTTGAGTCCTTTACAATAGTCCTGAGTTGTGCATTTTACAAATGTTATCAGTGATCCTAGACTTGACCTGTTCAAGATGGTAAAAGCACCAGGTTAGACGCTTGTGGGTTTTCCCCTATGGAAGGCTCTCTGGCCTTCGGCCTCTTCCTTTCGTCTGCTGGCCATCTGTCATCCACCATCCACCTTCCATCTGCCAGCCATTCATCATTCATCATCTACTTTTTTTCCACTGATTGTCTGCTATTTTCCTTTTGTCCATCGTCCGTCATCCACCTTCCATCTATTGACCATCTACCATTCTTCCACTGCTTGTGGATCTATCCTTACAAAAGGTTTTCTATCGACCGTTCACCATCATCTACTATCCGTCCACCATCTGCCTTCCATCTACCTTTCGTCTGTGAGCTATCCACACCCCGCCTTCCATCCACTAGTTGTCCATTGTCTGCCTCTCATCCACCTTCTACCTTCTATCCACCAGTCGTTCATTGTTCGCCTTCTGTTCATGATCCACCTTCTGTCTGCCATCCACCTTTTGTCATCCTTCCATCCACCTTTCGTCTGCCAACCATCTATCATTCGATTTCCATTCATTCTCCTTTCATCTACTTTTCATCCATTGACCGTCTATCATCCGCTTTCCATCCATCTATCATCTCTCATCCTCCTTCTGCCCACCATCCATCCACTATTCACCTTTCGTCTGCCATCCATCTACCATCCATTGTTCACCGTCCTGCCATCCTAGGGGATGCCTGCACCCTCGAATGTACATTTATGTTTATTGCCCAAATGAGCTCCAAACATGAATTTTATGATATTTTGGTAATGTATTAATGGATCTATTCCTCAATTTTTAGGATGTGATTAATATTCACTTGAATTTATATTTGAATGCATTTACTACGTTTCGTGTATTCATGATTTATGGAGCATATTGTGGGTCCGTCTAGGAGGCCCATTAGGATAGTTGTCTTGCTTTTCATTAAATGATCATGATCCATCAAGGTTTGTATCATCAGATTGGGGGCCAACTAATCCATCCCACAATGATGCACATCTGAAAATGGGGCCCATTTGATTGATTGAAGAGAATGTTGGGAATACATCAAACAAAAGGAAACCTTCAAACAATTTCAGCTACAGCAAAAGGGCAATCAGCTAGAAGACAAAAGTGCTACAACACCTAGGCACTAAAAGAAAAGATAGGAATGAAGACAAGAATGTATTTTAAATTATGAAATATTTGGGGGGTAGGTGAAACCCTAACTTGTAATGAATCTAAGCCACACATTGTGATTAAATCCTATCCATCCATTTTGGGCTTTAGAAAACTATAAATAGGGGCCTACCCTTCATTTGTAAAGGGTTGGAGAGCTAGTGTAAAGGAATTCTACAACAATAGAGAGCTACATAGCATGATTTATGGATTTTTCTCTTGTGTTTCTTCATTATGCATGCATGGTTCTACTTCCCTATTAGTTTAGTTGTTAATTTCTTGAATGGAAGTGATGATGATGTTTGTTGTTACTCAATTTGATGAATTTCTAGTTCATGCTTTTTATGTTTTGTTGATGATGAATCACTTTGTAAAGCTAGTTTGAGATTCCTTACTTTATTGTTGCAACTTAGTTCAATTGCATGTTCATGATGTGTGTATGCAATCTGAAAATATGCAGTCCTTAGAATATGCATTGGTTTTGTGTAACTGTAGGTTCCTCTTTGCCAAGTAAAACCTAGTTTAGGGAGTTTGTCTACTGAAGTAGCCTCCGTGATCACTATTCATTCATAGTTTTAGGTCTAGGAACTTCCTCTCTTCCCTGCCCCTTTTTTTACTTTTTTTAATAAGTAACATAAGCTAAGGTTCATTGCACATTATAAAGCCAAATTTGATGACGGAATAGGATTTCTAGACTAATGTTTGAATCTACAGCAACTTAACAACAATTTCTACACCTTAAGAACTCCACTTGCAGACCCAACTCCCCATGCTTTGTAACTCATATGTAAGACCACCTTGTGATTCTATCAAATCACATGAAACAACTGAGATATTCCAAGCACTATCAAGAACTGACACCCAAGAGACCTTGGGGTAATTTTCTACAACTTGTTGCAGTAGATTACCTTTCAAGAGAGGTAATGCGCCTATGCATTACCTGTGTTGAGAAGTGCATAAAAAACACATCAACAGAACTGGTGCTAGAAGGAGGGATGACATGTTGAGGCTACAAAGTTGAAAGTTGGGAGTTTAAAAGAGCACTTTCAAAGAAGAAATCTAAGAGAGAGAGATCTCTTTTAATGCCAAAACATAGAATTAGAAAATTATCAAGGAAAACAAAGCTGAGTTGAAATGGAGCAACATTTACAAATAGACATTAGTCAGCTACATGCATATTTAAACAAGAGATTGAAGAGACCATTGTAACAATTTGCATTGGAAGACAAGGGTCAGAACCATGGCACCCACAACCACAATGAGTTGGGGTGTCTAACATTCTTGAACAAGGTTGAAAGAGTCTTGCAAGGAGAAATTCCATTTTGGGAATTATATCAACCTTTAGCCCTTGCAGAGCCAGAGGAAGAGTTGAAAACCATGGCAACTAAGGCATTCAAGGGGCTGATCCAAGAATGTTTGGACATAAAAGATGGACCAAGATTGGAGGAGGTACTGATGTCTACCTGGTGCAGATTTCACAATGCAGCTCACTCCTAATTAACTTGTTCTTCATGTGCTAACATTATCACTCAAGTCAAGGGTTGTTTGAACAAGTTGGATCAGCCAACTTTCAATGAGGACAAGGCATCCCATGAGGCATAAGAGCTGTCAACATCTGGAGGACAACACCTTGAAGATAAACCAACTAGTTTAACACAAGTTGGTGCTAGGACAATAGACATAGAAAATGAAAACCAAGGAGCAGAGTGCCTTGGGCAATAAGTAGTCTGAATGGAAACTCAACTAGAAAGAAATCAAAAAGTTGTCCTTCCATCAATAAAAGGAAGTCCTACACACAAGAAGAGCAATGGTTGAAATTTGAAGATGAATTAACAAATTTTACAATAGTGCATGTTTAGGCAACCCATAAAGCTGCTAAAAATTAGAAAGAAGAAGAGGTTGACAGCCTTGGGACAATAGAAAATGATGGTGAAAGCATAAGTGAACTTAGATTCAAAGAACTCTCCATCTACAATGATAGTGACCAAGCATTTTAAAATGTAGAGTTGGAGAAATGGGAACAATCATATGCTATGACTGTTCATTATCCGACTTCTTTCCCAAGTGATGATGAAGATCCAATAATGGAAAGATATAACCAACTTGTCTCCAGATTAGCAAAGGATTGGTCTGAAATAAGAAATCAAGTGGATATGGAGGTATTTCTACTACCAAATTGGTGTAGAATTCATGATTCATCACACTCAGAGTTCACATGCAGATTGTGCTAAGAAGCCATCAAGCAAGTCAAAGAACAAGTGAGGAATCCAAGTACACCACTTCCTACCATTACTTCAAGGATTAAATGTGAGAATCAAGAGCCAAGGCCAAGTGACAACTTAGTTGAAGGAAACCCTTATGAGGACATTGAGATGGAAATAGAAGAAGAACAATGCACCCCCGAGCCTCCAAATGATGGGGTAGAACACATGGGAATTTTTTCCACCAGTCATCAAGAATTTCTTCCTCTTGAAGAGAATTTGTGCAACATAGACAATAGGATTTATGGTGAGTCCTTGGAGGGAAATTTCATAGTATATTTTGGTCCCCTTGATGAGGTACCATCAATTGATGACTTCTTTCCATTAGGAGTTGTACTGCAGAGGTATGCCCATGCCAAAAAAGAGTACATCTTAGAGGTTGGCAACAATGAAGACATACTACCTGAACCTCTGAATGGCGATGCACTAGAGTTTCTTGATTGGGAGAGGGGTTCCTTCTCTGTCTATAGCAACAATGAACAAGAGGAGACAAGTGAACATCATGAGGAGATACATGAATGGAAAAGAGAAGAAGACAAAGGTAGAGGTGTTGAGATAACTGCTAATAGATATGAGGCACCCGACCGACTACAAGATACAACTTGGAGTCCTTCTGCCATGATCATTGTTGATCCTCCTTCACATTCAGATGGTTGCAATAGAAACAATTTGTGCATGTCATCGTCCCATGACATTGGACATCACAAAAATAAGGTTGACACCTAGGAGAGGAAATGGGACAACATACTGCCATCTGAGGGTAGCAACCAAGTGGATCCCAAGTTTGTAGATGATCAACGTGGAGAAGTATTTCTTTTTGAAGAGTTTCCAACGGGGGCTACAGATCCCACACAGGACTTGGAAGAGCTACTTGTTGCCCCATCCTCCCAGCCCTATGTGGGCCCAAGATAAAAAATGTCACATCATCTACCGTTCCCGCCCAAGGCTACCAATGCCCCTATCGATGATGCAGTGCTCTCTCTTGACTGTCAAACGTCGCCAAATATGCATGACGACATCCAGGTTCTATCCTTCCTTGCTCTTGTTAATGGTCATAGCTACATTTATCATTTTGATTATGGGAATGAGGGGAGATGAACGTGTGTATGGATTAACCATGGGTTTAATGAGCCTCCTCATTTGCTGATTTTTCATGATGATGTGATTGAATTTCAATGTTGCAATGTTGAATTTCCTTTTTTTGAATATAAAGATAAATTTGCATGGTTAATAACTATACCAATTGCCTGTTTGCTTGTGCATGCACTATGAAATCCAATGGGCGTGAATGTTGGTTTTCCTTTCTTGAGCATAGTTCTTTGTAAATATCTCTATATATAGTTTTTTTTGGGTCGTGCAGTTTTCTCTATATGTCTCACTTTCCTGCTTTCGTTGGGTTAGTTGGTTTGTTGTAGGTTAGTTTGCTTTAGGGTAGTTTCTTTGCTATTTTCTCCTGCTTTCCTACTTTGGTTAGTTTGGTGTTTACTTTAATTTCACTTCCACTTTTCTTTCATTTTGTTGTTGCTTTGCCCGAGGTTCCTCTGCTTTTAGTTGGTCACATCTGCATGCACAACAATCATCCTTTTTTCCTAGGGCTATTCTATGTATTTCTTCATCAAACTCTAATCAAGTTTTTAGAGTGGATGGTGAGGATCTTCTGTTAGTATCAAGCAATTTGGGTGTTTGATTCGAAGAGGATAAGTTGTTGGTTGGTCTCATTCCAGATGTATTCTAAAATATTATAGCTCTTACACATCTTAAGAGTTTGGAGGTTGCTATAGGTCCTTTATGAAGTTGAGTTGAGTGAAAATCTAAAATTCTACTTTAGCGCCACTATGATTCTCGACCCTGAGTGTGAGCTTCACTGCTTGCAGGTTGAAATAAAACAATTGAAAATAAAATAAAAAGAAACAAAAGGAAAGAAAGAAAAATATTAAAAATCAAAAGAAAGAAAATTCAACTTTTTCAGGGGGATCTGAAAAGTCTACTGGGGATACAGACGCCTGGCCAACAGTAGAGCAATGTTCAAGAGAATCAGAGCAACAAACTTGTCGGGGCTATGGATTCCTGATTGGCAGCGAGAAAATGTCCCATATGCTTTTGGAGTTAGAATAAACTATGTAGCTTAAATTGATGGAGCTTGGGTTCTTGTAACAATTGAAGGATGAGAATTAATGCATATGCGTGCAGTTGAATTTTTAGCATTCTAAAGGTTGGGTTGACTAGTGGTTTTCATCCTTTGGTTGAGCATCTAGTTTGTTTTCCCTCACATGAAGATTAGAACCAGAGATTTTGTGTTTGTGATTCTAGTTTGTCATTGAAATGCTCTGGAGCATTTCCCTAGCGAGTCGCCATTTGTTGTGCATGTTTTGCACATGCGCCCCACCAAGGGTAGGGACCCCCTCTTTTTGCTCAGGTCAAGTCGTTTGACCTTGTCTAGTTTTGCGCACCTCTATTTCCATGCCCAAATCAACCATGAGCCTTAAAGTGATCAATTTCATATTGGTCGGGTTCACTTACCTAGGTTTCACTAAGTCATTTTCCCCTTTGCGGGTTGGGTCCTAGAGTTTTCTTTCTACTTTTCACTTGGTGTTTGTTGGCCCTTGTAGACCTGCATTCACGGGTTTCCCTTTTCTGTTCTTTGTTCTATCTCGCCACTTCCTTGCAGCTGAGCCCCTGCATTCACCCGACACGCATACCCCATGCCCATTTTTTCTGCCATGTACTTCATGCTTCATAGGCCCACTCTTGCGGGTAGCCCTGGATGAGACTTCGTTCCCATTTTTCTATTCTCATAGCACCGACCCTTAACTTCCCCCTATATTTTGTATTATGCACCCATTGCACCCCTTTCGTTTTCAATCAACAATGAGACCTTCATGACCATCTCGAGTTCTGCATTTTGTAGATGTTATCAGTGATCCCAAACTTGAGGTTCAAGATGGTAAAACAACTAGGTCAGGCGCTTGTGGGTCTGCCCCTACAGAAGGCTCTCTATTGTCTACCATTCACCTTCCATCCACTAGCCATCCACTGTTCGATGTCCTCCTTCCGTCCACTGGCATTTTCCTTCTATACGCTGGTCGTCCACCGCTACATTCCATCTGCCAGTCATTTGCTGTCTGTTGACCGTTCACCATCTATCATCTACCTTTTTTCCATTAGTCATCTGTCATCCACCTTCCTCTCGTCATTCTCCATCTTCCTTCCATCCACTAGACATCCGCCTTTTGCCTTCCATCCGCCGACCATCTACCTTCGACCTTCCATCCATCATCCTTTCGCCACTTGCGGGTCTACACCTAGAGAAGGTTGTCTACCATCCACCATCTTCCAGTTGTCTACCTTCCATTCGCCAGCCGTCTATCATCCACCTTTCATCTGCCTTTCATTCACCTTTCGTCCACCAGTTGTCTGCCATCTGACTTCCATCCACCGATCATCGACCTTCCACCCTTCGTACACTGGTTGTTCGTTGTCCGCCTTCTGTTTGTTGTCCACCTTCTATCCATCATCTACATTTTGTCTACCTTCCATCTGCTTTTCATCTACTATCCATCTTCTTCCTGCGGTCCATCCGTTGTCTTCCCTCCATCTGCCATCTATCCGCCATCCATTTTCTGTCATCCGTTGTCCACTATCCTTCCACCCTAGGCGAAGTCCATAGCCTTGAACACGCATTTATGTTTATTTCCCAAATAAGCTACAAACATAAATTTTATGATATTTTGGTAATGTATTAATGGATCTAATGCTCAATTTGTAGGGTGTGATTAATATTCACCTGAATTTATATGTGAGTGCACTTACTACATTTTGTGTATGCACTGTTTATGGAGCCTATTGTGGGTCCATTTGGAATGCCCATTAGGAGATTTGTCTTGCTTTTCATTAAATGATAATGATCCATCAAGGGTTGTCTCGTAAGATCGGGGGGCAGCTAATCGATCCCACAATGATGCAAATTTGTAAATGGGGCTTGTTTGATTGACTGAAGAAAATGCTAGGAATTTACATCAAATAGAAGGTAGCCTTCAAATAGTTTCAGCTATAGGAAAAGGGCAATCAGCTAGAAGAAAAAAGTACTATAGCACCTAGGCACTAAAAGACAAAATAGGAATGAAGACAAGAATGTATTTTAAATTGTGAAATATTTGGGGGGTAGGTGAAACACTAACTTGTAATGAATTTGAGCCACACATTGTGATTAAATCCTAGCCATCCATTTTGGGATTTGGAAAACTATAAAGGGGTCTCCCCTTCAATTGTAAAGGGTTGGAGAGCTAGTGTAAAGGCATTCTACAACAATAGAGAGCTACATTGCATGCTTTATGGATGTTTCTCTTGTGGTGATTCATGTTCAATTGTTGATGATGAATCACTTTGTAAAGCTAGTCTAAGATTCCTTACTTTATTGTTGCAACTTAGTTCGATTGCATGTTCATGATGTGTGTATGCAATCTAAAAATCTGTAGTCTGTAGAAGATTGCACTAGTTTTATGTAACTGTAGGTTCCTCTTGGCCAAGTAAAACCCGGTTTAGGGAGTTTGTCTACTATAGTAGCCTCCATGATGACTGTTCATTCATAG
The DNA here is from genome assembly GCA_007258455.2 of Sequoia sempervirens. Classification (NCBI taxonomy): domain Eukaryota; kingdom Viridiplantae; phylum Streptophyta; class Pinopsida; order Cupressales; family Cupressaceae; genus Sequoia; species Sequoia sempervirens. The sequence continues at coordinate 1,164,907,095 of VDFB02271358.1, forward strand.
TTTCAGGTCTAGGAACTTCCTCTCTTCCCTGCCCCTTTTTTCCTTTTTTTAATAAGTAACCTAAGCTAAGGTTCACTACACATTGTAAAGCCAAATATGATGATGGAATAGGAGTTCTAGACTACTATTTGAACCTACAACAACTGAACAACAATTTCTACTCCTTAAGAACTCCATTTGTAGACCTAACTCCCCATGCTTTGTAACTCATTTGTACGTCCTCCTTGTGATTCCATAAAATCACATGAAACAATTGAGATATTCTAAGCACTGTCAAGACCTAAAACCAAAGAGACCTTGGGGTAATTTTCTACAACTCTTTGCAGTAGATTTCCTTTCAAGAGAGGTAGTGTGCCTATGCATTACCTGTGTTGAGAAGTGCATAAAAAAAAAATCAACAATACCAATTTTCACTCTAGCATTCATCTTATCCATCATTTCGACTCACCTTTGTCCTACACTAAGTGGGGGAAAGGGGTTAGGTAGCCTTGTCCTCATATTTCACTTGTCTTTTCCTCCTTTGGCTACCCATTAACCTTTCATGACCATATAAGAGAAATCTTGGGATGCAGATGGCTTGCCTTAAGTTGGCTCACATGTGACATACTACCTTTTCATGATGTAGCTCATCAGAAATACATGACTTGGTATAGGGATTTATGAGTAAGCTCTCATGTCTTCTTCTTCTACTTTAAAGCAATTTATCATAGTAATGATGTTAACAACTGCTTTAAAGTGGGGGCATACATCGACACTCACATTTCATTGTGTGATTTTCTTTTTCTTGCAATTTACTCTCTTGGAAGCATTAGATACAATGTTTCTCAGGATGAGACATTGCACTTGTCCTCTCTTGGAAATAAGATGAGACCATTTGCACTTATCCTGTCTTGGATACATTTAGCAGGTTGTTCCATAAGATGGGACCTTGCATGAACTTTATTGTGAGCTAATCCTCACCAAGGGTTTTCCCTTCTTGGGTTTTCCACATAAACATCGTGTTCTCTTTCGGGTAGGGCCAAAAAAATGGTTTACAATTTTATTGAGGAAGCAAAAAGAATTTTTGGTGCTTGAACAAATTTAAGGGGTTCACTCAAACTAATGGGTTTGAGTGAACCCTAAAAGGTGTTCGAGAAAACCCTATGGTTCGAGCGAACCCCCTAGGTTGTTTGAACCAATAAGCGTGAATTTTTTTAATAAAAAAATGGGGTTCAAGCAAAAGGGGGTTTGCTCAACCCACGAGAATTAGGGATTTTAAAATAAAATATTGTGAAAATGACTGTTGGTTTTGACTATCATTTTCACAAGCACTATATTACAGTGGTAAACCTCCTAGGTGAACATTGTGCTTTGATGAACTCACCACCCTGAGCGACTTCCTCTAATGCATCACCCTCCAGTGTGACTTCTAGGTTGGTTTTATGCTTCCACATTTCACATACATGTCTCAAATTAATTACATTTGCTTGAAAGTTAAGAAAGGAATTCACTATATATTTTCAATCATTTCAATCCATTTTGTGCATATCTTTCAATCATGGAATTCACTATATATTTTCAATAATTTCAAACAAAACTTAGAATGGTTCCAACATAAACACTTAAGAAAGGAGTGTCATATTTATTTTAGGGTTATTTATTGCTTGTGAAAACCTAGATGCCTTGCCTAAATTAGTTGGCCCCTTTGATGGTTTCCTTCACTCAGTAAATAAGTTGTTTGAGAATGAAGATTACAAGTTGGTTACATTTTTTGCATTGCAAACCATATGATACCTTCCCACAAATTTTGATACTACAATTTAGATGGATTTTGTTGGCTTTCTATAGTTTTCCACCATAATCTCCTATTTTATTTTCTAAATGGTAATAGGCATTGTGAATTGATTAAACTATGTATTCCCACTTGTCATTTTATTCTTATGAATTTGGGGATGCAAAGAATCAAAGTTATGCACCTCTATCATTTTGACCCAACATTCGTGTTCCAACATTTAATTAAGCGATAGGCTAGAGACTATGATATTTAATCATTGTTCCAACATCTTTATCATTCTCCATTTAAAAAAAAAGAATAGTTCATAGATATGTTATTAATGATAGATATAATTTCATAATCATTTCATAGGGTTTTAGTGGTGTCAATATCTTGGATAGGGTTTGAGTAATTTTAACCCTTTGTCACTATATGTTGGTTCTTTTGACATTTGACAAATATTTTAGATCTCTAATAAACCACTATATATTTCATAGGACTTTTGAAATATTTTAAGCTCCTTTGTGCATGTTGTGCCATCTTTGGAGTAATCCTCCTTGCTACTTCATCTATAATTTATATGTTGTGTGTCCTTAGATTTTAAACCCCTTCATTAGTCATGTTTGTTATGCTCTATATACTCTCTTTTACTTTCTATATTATGATTTATTCAAGTCATTTACATAGTTGAGGGGTGTCTATATTATATATTATCATTTTTATATTTATCAAAGTTTATGCTCTCTTTATCTATCATATACATTTCACTCTCATATTTTCCTCGATGAATTCTCAAGATCTATCTTAAATATTTTTAGGTATTCATATGATAAGATTCATTCACATATATTTTATGAGTTTTCATGATTTATGCTACATAGGTATGATGTCTTAGATCTAAAGATATGTGTAGCTTTCAAGTTATATAGCTAGGTAGATAGAAATTTTAGATCCCTAACATTGTTGTATAGTTTTTTTTTCTTATGAGTAGGTGATAATTACATCTTCATATATAAAAATTAAAGTGAATATTCTAAAAATCCACTTAAATATACAAATTGGTGGAAGGATTAAGTTAATTTTCTATCATAATGTATCTACCTAATACCTGTAGATATAGTATTAGTTTTCATATATATATATATATATATATATATATATATATATATATATATATATATATATATAATCTTTGTTGGATAGGATCCCTTGAATATTGGCCACCTCCTAGAATATTGAATGTAGTCACTCCTCCACCTCTTCAATAGCTCCCAAAGATGCCAAACATTAAAATTCAAACCTATAATGGGAAAAAAAGCATCTATGACATGGGATAGATTATTAAAATTAATCTTTAATCCTCCTTATGTTTCTCTCAAATGTAATTCTTCCTCAATGACTTTGTCAATTTCTTGTCTTAAATAATTTTATAAATGTTCAAGAGATAAACATTAACATGGAAATGCTCTACAACCTCAACAAAACCCCATTCTAGAACCTATTTAATGTCATTGGTAATATCTCCACCTTATAAGAATAAGACCATGATATCCTAGTAATCTATTATTTCTCCCAATAAATGCATTTAGAAAATATCTCCAACCAATCAAATGTGGAGTTCAGTTTTTATCTAAATAAAATTTAGGTAGAGTGGGTAGATGGAAAATAACGAGTGTAGGTAGAGAAGCTATATATTTTGGCATGAATAAATCCTAGGAATCCAATTATATAACCTTTAATAATCATCCCATCATTTGCAAGTCATCCATCCCACTTTAGGTTATTAATGGAATGAAGGGGAAAAAATAATTTAAGGAGTTACATGCCACATGATTGTATGGTCTAGAAAATTTTTCATATCATTTCCAATTATTAAATCATTCATGCTATAAATCCCTTGATTTGAAAAGAAACATGGTGTCTTGTTTCCTTAATGGTAGAAACATAATTAGAGAATAATTTTAGTGAATCAAGGATTTCCCATGCCTCTTATAGTATGATGTTTTTCTTCTAATTGATGAATTATATTTTTATGATGCTAAATATAGTTTCCATTGAATATCCTTCAATGATGACTAAATTGATTTTACATGACCACCAATGTTAAGTAGTGATGCTTTCCCTTTATTACTAGTTCTCGGAAATAAATCTTAGATGCAACCTTTATCAAGATTTTTTAAGTCTTTAATGGAACATTTTGTACTAGAGTGCCCTAGGTTCCCCCTCAAAGAACCATGAAAATTAAACTTTCACCTAGTTTCTTATGGAGGAATCCATCTAATATGATCTCTAGAAGGGTGATATTTGAACTTAAGAATTATAAATTGATAAATATATTAAGTTAAATAAGTAAAATGTTTATAAAATTAAACAAAATAGTGAAAATGTTTTTATGAAAAACTATGATAGTTGTTGAATGTTTTTTTGTTAATGGTATGAAAATATTATTGATAATTAGATGAATTATTTGAACTAGTGAATGCTCTATTTTTCATCCCAAGTAGCATTCATTACTATTGATATTATCTTGCATATACAAATCTAATCTAAGATGCATATTTTATATGTGTGCAACCTATAGGTTCAATATATATGCTAATTTTTAAAATCTACAATTTACCTCACCTTGATGTTAATTATTTATTCCTACATAAAAATTGATTCTTGTGCTTTTTGGTTTGCATGTGGTAAGGATAATTACTCTATTGTGTCAAACCATATAAGGACGTACTAGGTTGATGACTAGATAAAACATTAATAATGAGACTTTGAAACATGCTTTGACCTAGAACTATCTATCCTTTGATAACTATGTGACATTTTTCATTGCACCATTACATAAAAATAAATCAATTAACTTTAAATATACATTTTGGAAAGATTTTATAGATAGAAATGAAAATAAAAATGATAGATGAATTGGTAGATTCATGCCCTTCCCCATAATAATAAAAGCATAAAAAATCAATAATTTTTCTAAGGGGATTTAGTCCTTTACACAAAGAGAGGATCACAAACCTTTATAGAGAATAAAATGATAAATAATAAATACAACTATTAAAGAAAGATGGAGAAATTTGAAGGTTTTATACTACCCAAACAAACTACATAGGGATCAAAATCCAATAAAATTATATATCATGAATTACATGTTCATATCATTTTGATGCCTTACTACAAGACACAACCTTGTATATATACGTATGTCAATCATTTTATGTGCCTTTCGTCTCTTGATCTCGACATATTTGTCATCTGAACACCTCATAATTAGACCATCGCAAATTCCTTTCCATTGATCCAAACCCCCTTAATGGCACAATTAATTAATGTTACTTTGCATGCATTTATTTAAGTTCACATTTAGTTCCAAAGAAATGGACCCCTCCTCACCTCTAGTATAGGAAGTTTTGTTGAAACTCTAGTGTGGATTGACCAATAACTCTTAAGTAACCTACATGAAAGTTTTGCATTGGATAAATTTCTTATATTTAATTTTGATATGCCTTTTGATTTTATGAAGTTTAAATATAGTTTTGTTGAACATAGATAATTGCAATTTGTATATACATGTTAGCTTGAAACTTGTATACTTGAAATGTTAAACATATTTTATTTTAAATAGTTTGAACATTAGACCTTATCTCTAATCTATATGTGTCTTTCAAATCTCAAGCTAATTTAGAACTTGTTGTCCCTTGTGATTTACTCATGTGGATCATATATTTTAGATCATTTTATATATTTAAATGTATAGTTAGAAGTTTCTTCATTTTGGTTCAAAATGAGTTCGTGCATGACTTTGAATTATGTAAATTTAAAGATTTATTAATATTTCAAATTGACGAGGGTGCAACCCAAGACACAAAAAATTAACACACCAAACAGAGAATGTTATTTTATTATTCTGTAAATGATCTTCTTACATGCAAAGGATCTGATATCCTCAAGTTCTGGAAATATGCAAACTACAGAATTAAAAAAAAAACCCTTTTTGCAGTTGCGAACTTGTCCCCAAAAAGCTACCCAAAAATTAGAAACCCACCCATAAATAGAGCTCCCTTTTTAGTTTGGAGCCAAAACAACATTCAAATTTGAGTTTTTGGCTGTCTAGCACCAAAAATTGAAATTGAAATTTCAAAAGTACATTAAAAAATTAGTATCTTCTAGAAAGTGTGCCAAATTCTAGGAGCCATAACTTTTGATCTGGGACTCTATTTTTCAAATCGTTTGAACCGTTGGAAAGGTATCAAATTCAAGAACATGCTCAAAATTGCTATGCCAATTTCAACAAGTTTCAAGGCCATTTTGGGACCGTTTAGTGCCTCAAATTTGACCTAGAAGGTTTTCAGGTGCCATTCTGGGAGACTAAAACTGCAAATATTTCAACCTAGGAATAGAAAATCAAAACTGTAAGTTGGGAATTACATTATGATGAAAAGGGTATCCAGAAATGCAAAAACATCTAAGAAACTACCAACATGAAATGAAACTCTTTTTTTTTGGGTGATGCGGGATTGCCCTTACACCACTGGATGCTCCTGCATCAGACACCCAAGGTAGTTTGAGAAGTGACCCCATCATGTCTTAGATGCTTGAGGAAAACCCAGATGGTCAACCTCTGCATTAGATAGCTAGGATGAATCTTCCATAGGAATTCCTCTCCATTTCACCAGATATTCTTCATACTACTTGTTTTTGGTACTCCTTCCCACACGGCTATCCAGGATTGCTTCAATCTCCTCCTTCTCTGAAGTAGGTGTTGGAATGTCATACTGCCCTATTGATGACGCATCCTTTGTGCCACCTTCATGATACTTTTTCAAATTTGAAATGTTGAACATAGGGGCAATGTTGACTTCATCTAGAAACTCTACTTCATATCCATTCCCTGAATCATGCTTCTTCAAAATCTTGCAAGGACTAAATTTCTTCATCTTTAATTTGTTATAGGTTCCCACTAGAAACCTTTCTTTCCTCAAGTAGACCATTACTTCATCACCAATCTAAAACTCCTTATTCCTCCTTTTCTAATATGCCTTGGCCTTATCCTGCATATTCATCTTGTTAATATGTTCTCTTACTTTCTTATGTATATCCGTGATGTGCTCTGCAAAATCTTCAACTTTGGCACTTATCTTCTTCTTTTGGTCCATCTTCCTCAATTCTAGAGTTGTTCTGGGGCTGCCTCCATACACAATCTGGAATGGTGTTCTACTAGTGCTTTTGTTGATAGAATTGTTGTAAGAAAATTCTACCTAGGGTAAGATCAAGTCCCATCCCTTGGGTTTATCTCCTACCAAACATCTCTGTAGGTTACCCAAACTCTTGTTCACAACCTCCATCTACCCATCTATTTGTGGATGGTGTGCAGAACTGAACTTCAACTCCGTTCTCAACTTCTTCCACAAGGTCCTCCAAAAGTATCCCACAAATTTGGTGTCACGATCTAAGACAATACTCTTTGGTAGACCATGTAGCCACACCACCTCTTTGAAGAAAAAGTCAACAATGTGGACTACATCATGGGTCTTCTAACATGGAATGAAATGTGCCATTTTTGAAAACCTTTCAACCACCACAAATACTAAATCATTCCCTCTCTGTGTCCTTGGCAAACCAAGAACAAAATCCATACTTATATCCTCCCACGAACTCTCTAGTATAGGTAAGGGCTAATATAACCCTATTTTTTGGCTCACTCCTTTAGCCATATGACATACCTTGCAACTCTGTACATATTTATTTACATCCTATGACAATTGAGGCCAATAATAATGCTCACTAATAATGGCAATGGTCTTATCCCAACCAAAATTTCCTACCATTCCTCCACTGTGCTTCTCCTTAATCATGTTCTCCCTCATGGAACTCCTCAAAATACACAATTGGCTTCCCTTAAACAAAATGCTATCCTGAATTATGAAATCCAACCACCTTGTCCTATCCACTGTAACAAGCTCCTTGCAAGCTTTCCAAGCCTCTACAAAATTAGGATCTTCTGAATACAATGTTTTGATTTCATTGAACCCAACCACTTCAATCAACATCTCTGTCATCAATGTATGCCTCCTACTTAAGGCATTTGCAACCCTATTCGACCTCCCACTCCTATACTTTAGAATAAAGGTATAGCTCTACAAAATTCTACCCATTTCATATGCCTTTGATTTAATTTTCCTTGACTATTTATATACTGTAATGCTTGATGATTAGTATACAAAAAAAATTCCTTTGGCAATAGATAATGCCTCCATTTCTTTAGTGCTTGAACTATTGCATGAAATTCTTGATCATATTCAAAATACTTTCTCTTGGAATCATTTAAATTTTCACTAAAATAGGCAATGAGCTTACCTTCTTGGCTCAACATCACATAATGGTACAACCATCAAGACACAATCCACCCAAAACACCCATTGAAAACTGAGGGCTAGAAGGCTCCTGTCACCTCTCTATTTCAACAATTTGAAACTTTTTTTTCTGCTCCAGTGCTCCACTTGAACTCTTTTCTATCCCCTCTCGTTGTTTCAGTTAGGGGTGCACAAATACTACTAAATTTTCTAATGAACTTTCTACAAAAAATAGCCAAACCATGGAAAAATCTCACCTCAGTAGCAGTTCTTGGGGTAGGCCATTCTAGAATATCCTTCACCTTCTCTGGGTCCATATTGAGACCTTCTGTCAAGACAACAAACCCTAAGTACACTAGCTCCTTCTTCACAAAACTACACTTCTTCAGATTAATCAACAATTTCTACTTTCTTAACTACTCAAAGGCTCTTCGAATATGTACCAAATGCTCATCTAAAGTCCTACTGAAAATAAAAATATCATCTAAATACACAATAAAAAAAACTTCCTAGAAACTCTTTCAGTACCTCGTTCATGAGTTGCATGAATGTGCTCAATGCATTGGTTAGCCCAAAAGGCATGACTAACCACTCGTGCAGGCCCTCTTTGGTCTTGAAGGAATTCTTCCATTCATCTCCCTCTCAAATCTGGATCTGGTGATAACCACTCTTGAGATCAATCTTTGTGAAGTACCGAGCTCCACTCAAATAGTCTATCAGGTCAGCCATCCTTGGCAGGGGAAATTTGTACTTGATTGTTATCTTGTTTATGGCCCGGGAGTTTGTACACATACTCCACTCCCCATCCTTCTTTGGTGCTAGTATTGTAGGTACTGCACATGGGCTCAGGCTCTCTTGAATCAAACTCTTTCTCAACAACTCCTAAACTTGTTTGTTTAACTCCTCATTTTCTACCAGATTCATTATGTGATCTTCCTTATTTCGAAAACTAGCTCCAGGGATCAAGTCAATCTAATGACTGATCTTCCTCACTGGTGGTAAACCCTCAGGTGCGTTATCAGAAACAATATCCTAAAACTCATCCAACAACCTAGAAACTTCTACTAGAACCTTCTCACTATCCTCCTTACCTACTCTAGGAATCAATGCATAGCACACACACTCATGCTTCATACCTTCTAAAAAAATTCTTCCATCAACGTAAAAAATTCTAGCACTACTTCATACCTTTTCTTCAGCCTCCTTCAAGGGTTTCAACTTGTGACGAACCCCATCCGTTGTCAGGGAATAAGTGTTTGCATGGCCATCATGAATAGCTCATTTGTTGAACTGCCATGGCATCCCCAACAACATGTGACATGCATCCATGGGGATGACATCACAAAGTACCTCACACTGATACATTTTAGTATTTTTTTAGACGACAGGTCGTCAGAATTCTGACGGCTGTATCTCGGGCCATAATTTTGACATTTCAAATGCCTTAGAAATTATGACGCAATAACAACGATGAACAGCCGTCGAAATTCCAACGACTCATCGTCAAAAAAATAACCAAAATGTATTAGTGTCATCATGGTAGCTCCTAATCTTAAACTTCACCAAGCACTGCTCATTGACAATAACTTTGTGGTGCTTTTGCAACCAAGCAACTCGATATGGATGTGGATGCCTTTTTCTCTTCAGCTTCAACTTTGTAACCATCTCCTCTGACAATAGATTATCAGTGCTCCCACTGTCAATGATCACATCACAATATTTTCCTTCACATTTTCACCTTGTATGAAATAGATTCTTCCTTTGTTCAAGTTCCTTCTCTTCAATCACTAGTGCTCTTCTAATCACTAGGGCTTCTCCCCTTTCAACATCATCTGAATGTTCAGATTAAGCCTCCTCATCTTCATGTGCAACCCTTCCTTGATGTTGTGTACATTCATAGGCTCAATGTCCTTCTTCACCACACTAGAAACATGTTCCTCTGAAATCACCTCTTTTGGATCCTTGTCCAGATCTCCCTCATCCTCTACCTCTTTGATTACCACTATTTTGATCACGAGGGCAGTAGAAGTTATCATTCTTCTGGTTTTGACTAGTACCCACATCTTCATTTTTCTTCTCATCATCATTTTTGCTTCCAGAAGATCTTCCACTGCCCTTTCCACTTTGACCTCCTCGTCCTTTTTGCTTGTTTTCAAATCTTTTGTTCAACTTCTCTTCAACTTTCAGAGAAAACTTGTACACATCCTCAATGGTGGTCATTTTGACCAGGCTTAGCTCCTCCTGAATGCTTGGTCATAACCCATTAAGATAACAGGATACCTTCTCCTTGTTGGCCTATGTATGACCCATTCTGATGATCATTTTGTGAAAATATTCAGTGTATTCTTTCACATATTTTCTTCCTTGCTTCAACCCTTGCAATTTCTTCAGCAGATCTAGCTTGTAGTCCACTGGTATGAACTATTTTTTCAGTTTCTCCACCATGCGATCCCATCTAGTGATATTTCTTTTTCCTCTTTGGTTTCTCTCCAATTGGACCTCTTTCCACCAAATATTGGCATGGCACTTCATCTTCATTTTTGCAAACTTGACCTGATCTAGGTCCTCTATCTCCTCATACTCGAAATATTCTTCCAACTCATTAATCTAGTCGATCGACTCTTCTAGGTTCAGACTTCCAGAATAACTGGGAACTTCTACTCTGGGTCTTTTCCTGATCTTCAAAGTGGCCCTTATCACTCGCATTTGGTCTTGATAAATTACTTCTTCTTCCTCTTCTACATCCAAATCTTCCTCCTCTTCTTCATCCTCACTTTCTTCTCTCCTTCTTAGGTTTAACCCTCTTCTCATCTGCTCCTGCAATGCATCAATCTATCTCTGGAGGGCTTTGAAACCCTCAGTCACCAGTGGATCTCTTCGACCAGCATTTTTTCCACCTCGACCACCTCTGGCATCACCATGCCTACCAGGCATCACTCATGGTGGCATCTTTCTTGACCTTGACCCACAACCATGGTCCTGGTGCGAACTGCCTCATGATCTGCGATTTGTCCACCTGCTCAAGAAAACCTCGCTCTGATACCACCTGACGAGGGTGCAACCCGAGACACAAAAAATCAACACACCAAATAGAGAATGTTATTTTATTATTCTAAAAATGATCTTCTTACATGCAGAGGATCTAATATCCTCAAGTTCTGGAAATATGCAAACTACAGAATTACAGAAAAACCCCTTTTTGCAGTATGCAAACTTGTCCCCAAAAAGCTACCCAAAAATCAAAAACCTACCCATAAATAAATCTCCCTTTTTAGTTTGGAGCCAAAACAACATTCAAATTTGAGTTTTTGGTGGTCTAGTGCCAAAAATTGAAATTCAAATTTTAAAAGTACATTTGAAAATTAGTATCTTCTAGAAAGTGTGCCAACTTTCGGGAGCCATAACTTTTGATCTGGGGCTCCATTTTTCAAACCGTTTAAACTGTTGGAAAGGTCTCAGAGTAAAGAATGTGCTCAAACTTTTCTATGCTAATTTTGGCAAGTTTTGGGGCCACTTTAGGACTATTTAGTGCCTCAAATCTAACCTGGAAGGTTTTTAGGTGTAATTATGAGAGACTAAAACTTCAATATCTTTCAACCCAGGAATAGAAAAGAAAAACCATAAGTTGGGAATTACATTATGACAAAAAAGGTATCCAGAAATGCAAAAAAATCTAAGAAACTACCAACATGAATTGAATTTTTTTTTTTTTTGGTGATGCACTATTACCCTTACACCACTGGATGCTCCTGCATCACAAATTGAGTTACTTGTTGTACAAACTTGTTTAGCTATATATGTATCTAAGTAACATTAAATTTATTGAATGTATGTATGCACTTGAGAACTATTATCTAGATATCTAGTGTTCATTTTTATTACATTCTATATCATGTGCATAGTTGTAAATTTATTTAAAACTATTTTAGATTTGGGCATGTGCAGGATCATGGTATGCCAAAAAGTGGCAATGGAGAAAAAAATACGTGTTTCTATGACTCAAAAATGCGAAAATGGTGAGTTGACTTTTTGGAGCTGGGGTGACTACCGAGGCAGAGGGAAAACTTAGTTTTAGGAATCGGATATCTGATCCAAATCAGATATCCGATCCAAATCAGATATCCGATCCAAATCGGATATCTGATTTGGATCGGATATCCGATTTTGTTGAAGTATATAAAAAAACACTCATTCCGATCCAGACAAAGGGAAACTTAGTTCTGGGAATTGGATATCCGATCCAAATCGGATATCTGATTTTGTTGAAGTATATATATAAAAAAGGGCCCGCGACC
>VDFB02271358.1:1164919595-1164953937 GCA_007258455.2 Sequoia sempervirens
CATAAACTGGTAAGATCTCATTATTCTACCCTAATAGCATTTCTCTTCAAAATAGAAAGCTTATAAAAGCTTTATATTTCTTCAGATTATCAACTTTTATTTGTAATTTTCTAGCCATTACATAGGCCATGCCATATGTATATATTGAAAGAGCATATTGAAGATTTTGGGCTCGACCCAAAACATGAACTTCTTTCTTCTTTCACATTTTCAAGAAACTCTTATATGGGTATCATGTAAAAATGAAGCAATCTCCTTTGTTCTTCTAAAACAAACCCCAACATGGGTATTTTTGCACTTTCAGTTGCAAAACTAGACATGGGCATTTGTTATTTTGCAGAAAAATCACCTCCTCTAGAGCTCGCTCGACCCACTATGACTGTTGCTTTCCTTTTGAAATCTCTGTGTTTTCTTTATAGAACCCTTCATGGATGACTGAAAATTGTAAAAGTCGTACTTTCTGTTCAGAACCCCAATGTGAGTGTATGAGAAATAAACAACCGTGATATTTTATTAAACGTGTAAAATATGGACTCCTATCGGCATTCAAATTCTTCAATTCTTTTCAGTGTATGGGTATTTGTTATTTGGTGAATCAAATGTATTTACAAATGGCTATTGTTGAAAAACCCTATATGAGTAAGTTGGAAATTGAACTCCGGTTTTCCTTTTGAATTCAAAACCCTAAGATGGTTGCCTAAAATAAGACATTTTATAACTCAAAATATGAACTCCCAGGTGGGATCACCTAAAAATGAAAGGGAATTCACCTATTTTGTACTAATGCAAAAACAATCATGGAAACTCAGTATTTTAGAGGAAGATTGCATTTGTCTTGAAATTCATTTCATGGCATTCTATTTCATTCAGAAACTCTGAAATTTTCAACATATGGGCATTTAATATCTTGGTTGAAACCCTCATATGTGTATTCATTCAGAGAGCTAAAAGCTTGAAACTATGAACTACATTTAATTTTAGATCTCCATATATTTGTAGTTGCTTGAAAATCCTTCCTATTCCTCTTCTCTACACTTTTGAGCACCATTACCATGTTGTTCCTTCCTTGCACACATAATTCTTTTCACTGAGTCTGTAGATGAGTGGTTTACCTTGGTCTCCTATGCACTCACAATTATGCTCTTTATGGATGCACTTCAATCCTTCATTCATATCATGTTTGATGTATACATGTTGCTTGTTCTGCAAATGACTTTATGTATATAAATCCTCGAACACCATGCTTAATAATTGTGAATTTTTTGAAAGTATAGCTTAAATGACAAAACCATTGCACTGGTAGAACACCATAGATGTCCAAAACAATGTTATTCTGCAAACTCTGCTTATTCTAGAAATAAATTTTACTTGTTGTACCACCATTTGAAACACACGATAAATGAAAAAGGAAGACTTTAAAGCAGTGAATTCTTGGACTACTTTACTCCACCATCACCCAAAAAATTGTGTCTAACCCACTTGAACATTGTTTTCGATGAAAGTCCATGTATTCAATCTACAACAAACTCTTGTTTCTATCCCCATATTTCACATTAGAGAATGAGAACAATTATGATCTCATTGTTTAGTGACCACATGTACCCTGATAAAATAGTGGCATCTATATTCTTTTCAGACCACTTTGATGCTGACTCCTTATTAATTTTCCTTGAAGAGCCTCAGGATGGTTGGCTTTTTTATTATGTTTTTGAACTTATGCAGATATTTCAATTGAAACATTGTAGTTCTATGGACTGCATTCTCTCTTACAACCAGTTAACACTTTCAGAAGCACTTTATGTTTTGCTTTGTCATTTTCTTGTTCATTCTGGAAGCAATCTTTTCACATTGTAATTCCTAATGAACTGCATTTGCATTCTTAGCCAAACTGGAACTGACTATTTCGTTGATTTTGAATACATTGTCAGTCCTTTCATATTCTTGGTCTTCAACTTGGCACTCTTCATGCATTTTTATGCTCCATTTAACAAAGTTGTTCCATGAATCTGAAACAATTCTCTTCGTTAAGGCATTATGTATGCCTGTTCACTATCTTTGATTGAGGGAAAGAACACTGTTGAATTGAACCTTGCATGACATTATGAACATGATGAACAAATAACATTGTAGCAAAAGAACCTAAACCATTCAGCAATGCGTGAGACGAATGTACTCAGTTAAATGATTGAGTAGATTAAACCCATTGTTCACCTGTAGCTTTCAAAAAGGATTTACATGATTGTTATGAATGCACAATTGGTTTAATGGCTTTATGGATTAATCTGCTTAACTCTTTCAGTTGCATTCCCTTTCTTGATGACTATGATGATCACAATCTCTATCTCATCCCACTTGTAATGAATAAGGGGTAGCATGTCGAGCTATACCCTTGTGGGAGCCCATTTTCCTCCACATGCTTAGTCTTCAAATGATAATCAGCTTCGTGATTTTCTCTATACCTACACAAGGAAACAAACAAAGTTAGCATGAAAAAAAAATATCATGATGATGTTGATGTTTCTCCTTTTCACCCTATGTTTCTGCACTTCACTTGATTGTTTCAATATATGATTAGTAGCAGATTGCACTATTGTTGATGGTTCATATCTAGGTATCTTCATAGTCGGAGGCTCTGACACCCCTCTCTTCCTTCCTACAGGTCAACAGAGCTTGGAGAAGACAAAAGGTGCACCACTTTAGCATCGACCATCAACCAATTAGGCAATGATGATTATGTTGTTACTTATGTGATTTCTTCTTTTAATGCATCTTCCATAATGTAGTGTGATACTAGTAATGCACTGTAACAGTTACATCCATGGCTTGTGTGGATATTTGATTTCAATCCTATGCTTTTCATTTCGAAAAGAAAATGCATCTCAATGCAATGTTGTATTATCATTTGAATTCTCGCAATCAAATGAAGCTCTGTAAATATGAATTATTTTCATGAAATAAATAGAGCTAACTGAAATGCTTTGTATTATTGTATGCTGACTCTATACTCCATTTGATTCTAAAATATCAACAGCAACTTCTAAAAATTTTGTTTCATTTTAATGCAATAACCGCTACTTGATGAATAAAAGAAACAAAGTAAAACAACACTTAAGCATAATGTAGAAATAACTCAGATTTTCTTTTCTACTTCTTTACTTTATATAACAATACTTAATCCAGCCCACCAATTGAGCTCAGAGTAAAAAATTGGTAACATTTTGGCAATTTCCGCCAATGCTTGCCCTCGCTAAGCATAGATCATTTGCCTTAAAACACTCCATTGGGTGCGGAGTCAAATCTTACCCTTCATGAAACTCAAAAATTGAACAATAACACTCCAAACATCAGCAAAAGAAAACAAAATAGAACTGAAAGCAAACTAATAGGCCCTGATGGCTAACAAAACATGCGTAGCAGCGCTTAGGGAAAGGAAAACTATCGAAAGTAAATGTGTGGAACACACTTATTTTCAATGCTATTCTACTTATTTACAAGATAGAACTTATCTCAGAGGCAATGCTTGAGGTGCATCCCATTAACTGGGATAGACAACACCTCTCCAGTCAACTTAGAAAGTTGGAACGCGTTGTGTTCCTTGCACTCCGTGATCACATAAGGCTTGTCCCAAATTGCATCGAACTTGGAATGATGCCCAGGTTTTCTTTTAAACTCATTCCATTTGAAAACTAGATCTCCAACAATGAAATCACGTGGTTTTTCCCTTTTATCAAAAGAATTCTTCATCTGAGCTTGATGTATTTCAAGTTGTCTCAAAGCTTCTTTCCTGGTTTCCTCTAGCTCTACTAGCTATGCAAATCTCACTTCAAGAGGTTGTTCCTTCAGCAATTCCAACTCCTTAACATAACTTAAAGTTGGCAACTCAATGGAAACAAGTAACTTAGCTTCTTTACCATAAGTTAGAGCAAAAGGTGAACAACCAGTGGCCCTTTTAGGAGTTATTCTGTTAGCCCAAAGGGCTAACTTCAGCTTTTCATGCCATGTCCACTAATTATCCTCAACAGTATTCTTGATTATCCGAATCATATTCTTATTTGTAGATTCCACCTGACCATTTCCCTGTGGATAATAATTGGAAGATGTGTTCAAATAAATATTATTTCTAACTGACCAATCAGAAATCATCAAACCAATAAAAGCCAAACCATTGTCAAAAATGATTGAATCTAGAACACCAAATCTTGACACAAGATCTTGATAAAAATTAAGAACTGAAGTCTCGTTTGCTTCCTTTAAAGGAAATTCCTTTGTCCATTTGGTAAAATAATCTGTGGCAGTAAGAATCCACTTATGACCCACGCTTGAAGGCGGATTGATAGGACCAATAAAATATAAGCCCCACTTGGCAAAGGGTTGTTCCACTTGAATCAGATGCAGGGGCAGTGGTGCAAGCCTCTGTTTTCCAGAAAATAAAGCACATTTCTCACATTTTCTGACCCAAGTAATAGCATCTTTGAACAAATATGGCCAATAATAACTAGCCTGCATAATTTTTAGGGTTGTTTTTCTTGCGGCAAAGTGACCTCCTGAAGGTCTATCATGAAACTTTGCTAAAATCTTATCAACTTGATCAGGTTGAATACATCTCAATAAAATACCTTGGAAATCTCTCCTATAAGGAATGCCATCAATAATTGTATAAGGAATGGCTTGTAATCAAAAATACCTCCTTTTTGCTCTGTCTAAGCCTTCGGGGCACTCACCAGTTTGCAAATAATGCATCATCTATTGTAACCAAGTAGCAGGAAACGCTGGAAGAACATCCACATCCTCATTATTTAGTACTGTATCCATATTTGCAGCTCTTTTAAGTTGTCCTCATTTCCAACAATCTGTTCAAACAAACCCTTGCCTCTAATGAATTTGGTTACCTTTATATCAACATCAAGTTCCATTACTTTGGTAATCCAACTAGCACGCTTATCATTTATATCTTTGTTAAGTAAAAACTCCTTAGCAGTCGAATGAGCAACCAACAAATGAATCTTGTTGTTGGAAAGCATATGCCTGAACTTCTTTAAACTTCTCACAACAACAAAAACATGCTTCTCGACAAAAGAACATTTTACCTCATAATCATGCAACACCTAGTTGAAAAATGCTATAGGCTGCTCCAAGCCTTCATTGTTTTGCTGGCAGAACATAGCTGAAACTGTATCTACTCCTTCAAAAGCATACAAAATGAAGTCTTTGTCAAAATTTGGATTAATGAGAGTAGGAGCAGCTGCGAGGGCTTCCTTACTCTGCTCAAAGCTCCCTTTACCTTCCTTGGTCCAACTGAATGGCATATTATTTTTAAGAATAGAAGTGAGAGGTTGCAGCAAAGTTGCAATATTCGGTATGAACCTCCGCATGAAATTTATTCTTCCAAGAAAGCTTTGCAAGCCTTTCTTATGAACTGGTAATGGAAATTCAAGAATTGTGGAGACTCTTTCAGGATCTATAGAAATACTTTGCTTTGAAACATTGTGGCCAAGTAGTTTTCCTTCATGCACTGAAAATATACACTTCTTCAGATTGAGAGACACTTTGAACTCTCTGCATCTCTGAAAAATCTGCTCCAAATGATCAAGGTGTTCATTAGCATTTCTAGAAAAATAGTAATATCATCTAAGTATACTAGAATGAACTTGTTCATAAGGCCGTGAAAAGCCATATCCATCGCTCGCTGAAAAGTTGCTCCAACATTAGATAAGCCAAAAGGAATCTTCTTGTAGGCTATTGTGCCCCACTTAGTTGTAAATGTTGTTTTGAACTGATCCTCCTACTTCACCAGAATTTGGTTGTAACCTGAGTAACCATCTAGCAAAGAAAATCTGTCAGAACTAGAAACTGCCTGTAGAATTTGCTCCATGGAAGGGAGTGGGTAATGGTCTTTCAATGATGCTTTATTTAAATCTCAGAAATCAACACATAATCTGATTTTCCCACTTTTCTTCCTGACTGTACTAAATTTGACACCCAAGAGGTATGCTTAATAGAAAAAATAATACCACTCTCAACTAATTTATTCAATTCAACCTTCATAAGGTGTTCTAGTTTGGGGTTAAGAGGTCTTTGTTTCTGCCTTACTGGTTTTGCACCAGGATTTAATTCAATAGTATGTTGGGCTAGTTCTGGGTTAAAACCTCTCAAATCCTTGTACTCCCAAGAAAAAAAATCACTAAATTTCTGACATAACAGAATAAATGCTTGTTGTTCTTCCTTGCTACATACCTTTCCCAGATTGAGAAGCTTGCCTTTGAAGATTTCAATGGCTGCATAATGTTCTTCTTTAACAGTCAGGTTGCACTTGTCCTTGCGTGCTTGATCATCTGAATTGAACACAAATTCCAAGGTCAACAAACCTTTTGGTAGCTTGTTAGTCTTCAACTGCACAATCTGGTCATCATATTGCTATTGCCATTTTTGTTGGTTTCCATATGCAAACTCAGCTTCAACAATCAAGAAATTTACAATTTGCTCATCGTTGTCAAAAACCTGCCAGCTCACGTTATTGTTAGGCACGAAAGGTCTGACCACTATTTTTACATATTGACATGCCTCTACTTTATGAACTTCATTGAGAATATCAAACTGGGCTCCTATGGCAGCAAACCTATCAACATGCTTATTTTTATTTCTAGGAATCAAAACAATATTAAAAGCATCAAAATCTTCCATCAAATCCCATACACAATGCTTATATTTCTTAAGCAAATCATTCTTGGTAGCATTTAAATTCCTAATCTGATTTACAATTAGTTCTGAATCACCATAAACTTGCAAGCATTTAATACCTCTTTTGTGGGCCCATTCAAGGCCATGCACCAACGCTTCATACTCAGTTGTATTATTTGAACAGCTAAAAGCAAATATACAAGCTAAAAATTATTTATCTCCTTCGGGTGATATCAACATAGCCCCACCTCCAACACCAATATTACTTCTCGAACCATCGAAGTAAAGCTTCCAAAGTTCATTTCTTGTTTCTACAGATGGTTCCTCCTCTTTACAAAGATTAGGCATATCAGAATCAGGTTCTTGAATCATATAGACTCCTAATCCTATCTCATTTGTGTGTTGAAATGGATCAAGCTCATTATCTTCGGCTACCCATTCATCTAGATTGATATTGTCTATATGGGTGTTGCAGTTTGAGGTCATGGTTTGCTCCTCCAGTGTAGAGGTGGCGTAGAGGTTAGCGTTTATAGGATTTGGTGAATATGGTTCAATATGGTCTTTGGTGAGAGGCTTAGAATTTATGGTCACTTTCGTACCATACCTTGTTCTAAAAAAAAATGAGACCAATCAGAAGATAAAAACCCACCCAACTTGGTTGTAAAATCCCTCGAGAGACAAATGGCAATGTTCGGTGGTAAGTCAATGACATGTATATCCTGATGAATAGAAAAAATTGGGGATGTGTGCAAAGTAAGAGCTAATTTTTTGATAATACTAGTAGTTTTAACAGTAGACCCATCTAATTGCACTATGCCTTTCTGGGGATTAGGCTCATAAACAAGACCTAACTTATCAGCTAAAATTTTAGGCATGACTAAACTACTGGCACCAAAATCAACCATACAATTATGAATGATTTTATCGCCGATAATCAGACTTAAGTAGAATGGGGGAGGGTTTACCTCTTTAGTTTTCTATTCATTTTTATCCTCCAGATCATTAGCAAGCATGACTTTTGCAACTCCTTGATCAACGTTGTCATAAATAGACAACTTAGCTAAAGCTTCCTACAATAAACCTTTATGCCTTGGAAGGTGTAAAGAATCTAATATTGACATACTGACAGTCATTTTCTTGAGATGCTCAACAATATTAAATGATGAAGAATTTACCTTCTGCTGGTTTTTTGTGACAACAACATCGTTTTGCCTCTACAAAGGCCGCGAATGCATTTTTGACTGCTCCTTGCTAGATATCTCTTGGCCTCTTTGCAGAATCTACATTTTAGACTACGCTACAGTGTTAACATTTGAAGAAATGGGTTGCTTACTATTTGTGGGCTGCTGCTGTGAATTTCCAGCTTGCTATCTTGAATCCATAGCCCTCTTTTTCAATCTAGTATTAGCCAAAATGGGAGAATTTTGCTGATCTTGGTCATTCATGCCACAAAATTTAGAACTCTGCTAGTTTATCAAGGCAACTTCCACGTTATCTTGCTATTCTTGATTTTGATCTACAATATTTTTTAAACCAGCATAGCTATTTTGGACCATTACAGCCTGATTTCTCATACCATTAGTGCACACTGATTAGTTATGGGGCTGATTGCATAGATAACACCAATCGTAATCCTGGGCAACATTATTTTGGGGCACAAGTTCCTTTAATGAACTGGCTATGTTTGGATTGTATGGCTGGAATGGCTTAAGGTTAAAATTACTTCTTTGGGCTTGATAATCATTCTAAAAATCAGGTCTATTTGGCTGGTTCTGCTGATAAGTGGCTTGATAAGGCTTATGTTCATGACCTACTTTCTTCTTTATGCTCACAAGATCATTTCCAAAGGTCTTGAGTATACTTTTAATCTCTTCAAATTCTTGGTTAGGGGCTGGAGCAACAACTTTTTGGGTTGCATTATGATAGCCTATTGCTGGAACAGGTGGGACAACAGCTAAGGGAAGTACAACAGTAGGGGTAGGTGGCTGTATTTCTAGAAACAAAGGCATAGGAGGTCTAACAGCTATGTCTCTAGCTTGGATGAGACAGTTCTCAACTCTAATGGCTATGTCGTAGGTGTTAGGGAGTGTAAGCCCACCCATAGATTGAGTCATGACTGGAATTTTTCTATTTAAAGCTTTTAAATAAAACAGAAAAGCATGAGCTAGTAAAGGTTTTACCGTTGTAGGAATCCTATCCCAGGTTCTCTGAAATCGGTAGTTGAAATCGGCCAAGTGCTGATGTGGCACCCTCTGAATGGTGCTCAACTGATCTAACAGGGATAGATTATCATATTTATTAGCAAAATGTTGATATAAATCATTACCTAATGCATCCCATGTTGCGATTGAGTTGGCTGCAAGACCTCTAAACCATTGTAACACCTTTCCTTTAAGTGACACAACCAATAGTATTAACACAACATTCTCTTGTGTGATGTTATGAACCGAGCATAAGGTGGCTACGTCATGAATATGCTCAACTGGTGTAGTTAGGTCCTCCCCAATGAAATATGGAAGACTTCTAAGGGTTGCAACTGGGATGTCATTGTGTTGAAACATGTTTAATGGACTGCCTCCATTGAAAGGTGCGAATGGATGCCGCCTTGGTGCTGCCATTGGTGGTGCTTGTAATATCGGAACTAGTACTCTTGGTGATAAAACCAAGGAACTGAAAATAGGTGGTGTTGACTTTGATCTCACAGGTGTCTCAAAAAATCTTCCTTTTTCTTCTGCCTCTTCTTCGTGATGGAGAAAACTCTCGATATTTGAAGGGTGCAGAGCTTGATTTTCTCTATATCTTTCTCATGCACAGGTTGCACAAGCATGCAAAAATAAGAATCAGAGTCGCTGGGTATATTGAAATGAGCCTCCAAAAGGCTGGAAAATTTGTTGCATACACCAAACAGCAAATTAAAAACATTGAAATTTCTCTGAAATAGCTTTCAGAGTCCCACCAAGCGTGCCAAATACTATTATCAATTAGATTTGCACCCTACTAAATACAATATTCAACAATCTAATGACACATGGAAACCTTCTTCAGATGTGGGTGATCTGAATGAAGAAGTCATCTTCAAAGTGAGTTGGTTCTCTGAAAGATGAATATTGTTCTAAGTATTTTTCTGAGGAAAAGAGTTAGAAGGATGAACTAAAATTAAAACTTAAATCTAACTGGTATTTCACTAGAAGTTATGAGATTCAGACACTGACACCCACAATAGCTTTCCTATCACAATAAATCTCACAATCTCACTAGCACATACTTCCATTAGTATTTTGCATGAAGATTCCTAAACGAAATACAAAAAACAACCTGAAACTATGCAATTCTGAAACACAACTTACAATAGCAAGACATAAAAGGATTCTAATATGGACCAAAAGGACATCAAATTTCTATTACAAAAATGAGATAGAAATGAGAAGGAGAATTCTACTACTTTATTAAAACTGAAAGAGTGTATTTGTATGAACTGAGTACAACTGAGTTTACAAGCTCAAGAATGCTAAGAGCAAGAAACTATATTCTGAACTGAGAAGAAGAGAAGAAAACTAAGTTTCTTCAAAATATAATCACTAGAAACCCTAATCCGAGCTCACAAGAAAAGCTCAAGGAAAAGGCCTCAAACTGTCTCAAAAGACTACATAAAAGTAGAAAAAACTCTCTTTTTCCATGATCATACTGAAAAGCCTCTAAAAATAGGCTAAATCTGCTTTAAAAGCAAATAAAGCACCTTATCTCTCCAAGAGGAAACTCAAATCTGACCCAAGGCAGAAAATAAAACAATCTGCTAAAAATAGCAAAAAGATAAAAATAGTTTGCTTTATCTTTGCTTTAAATCATTACAGATTTTACAATTTGGCCTATTTTTGCAATTAAAGATTGCTAAATCTTTTAAAAAAAGAACTACCTTATTTCTCCAATACAATGCTTGATTTTTCTTTAAAAAATCATAAAAATATATAAAGTATCTCTACTCATCAATATCCTTAATTGATTTCTTTAAAATCAATTGTAAATAAAAACCCTAAGTTTCAAGCGTTTCACCCTTAGGCATAAAATATTTTACCATTCATATTTTAATTGACTTTCTTTCAAAATAAATTAAAAAACATAAGGCAATTATCACTCCATCTAGCACTCAAGGCATAGGCATAAGTATCGACTCTTAAATTAAAAGCCTTAGGTATTAAACAAAACCTAAAATTATTATCACTAAGACCTATGAAGTCTTATGACCATTTCCAAGAGGCTCGACCTAGGGAAATGATGCTGAAGACCCAAAATTGAATTAGGGAAAGAGAAAAAAAAGTCAAAACCCTAAAAATCATTTCATTTGTAATCATTTCCTTTGAAGACTTTGGTCTCTGTAAAGATGGCACCACCATGAGTGAACTCAGTCTGTAGCTTACAAATGCTTGAAAATCTGCACTTTTGTCTTCAAATGATCGAATTCTACTCTGCAATTCATGGTGAGCTGACTTCTTAAAGGCATAATGATTTTCCTCTTCTTTTGAAAGGCAAGAAATGGCCATCAAGGCCGTGGCCTGTACATACTTGGTCTCTTATTTCCTTTACATTCTTGT
Source organism: Sequoia sempervirens (assembly GCA_007258455.2). Lineage (NCBI taxonomy): Eukaryota > Viridiplantae > Streptophyta > Pinopsida > Cupressales > Cupressaceae > Sequoia > Sequoia sempervirens. Next base: position 1,164,930,863 of record VDFB02271358.1, read on the forward strand.
GACTTTATTTTCTTGGCTACATTGTATAAGCATGAACTTGGTCTAGAAACTCTATGTGATAGCTTTGTTCTTGGAATTCTCTCCTTCACTGCACACAAGGTGAGCTATTGTTTATGACTTTACTTAGTGAGTTTTCTGGTCTTGTGGCCGTGGCTGGCACAACCTCTAATGCATTTTTTACTTTCCGTGATTATTTTGAGGGAGCTCAAGCTTGAGCTTGGGGTTCCTTGTTTTTTCTCTGGTCACCATAATGAAAGCTTTTAAGTTTGGAGCCTTTTCTGAATGTTCTGGCCATAACTTATTTGTTCCCCCACAGGCATAAACTGGTAAGATCTCATTATTCTACCCTATTATCATTTCTCTTCAAAATAGAAACCTTATAAAAGCTTTATATTTCTGTGTATTATCAACTTTTATTTGTAATTTTCTGGCCATTACACAGGCCGTGCCATATGTATATACTAAAAGAGCATATTGAAGCTTTTGGGCTTGACCCAAAATAGGAACTTCTTTCTTCTTTCACATTTTGAGAAAACCCTTATATGGGTATCATGTAAAATGAAGCAATCTCTTCTGTTATTCTAAAACAAACCTTAACATGGGTATTTTTGCACTTTTCGTTGCAAAACTAGACATGGGCATTCGTTATTTTGCAGAAACATCACCTCCTCTAGAGCTCGCCCGACCCACTATGACTGTTTCTTTCCTTTTGAAATCTCTATTTTTTCCTTATAGAACCCTTCATGGATGACTAAAAATTGTAAAAGCCATACTTTCTATTCAAAACCCCAATGTGGGTGTATGAGAAATAAACGAAATCTGCATATTTTGATAACTGTGTAAAATCTGGACTCCATTTGGCATTTGAATTCTTGAATTCTCAATGTATGGGTATTTGTTATTTATGAAGCAAATGTACTTCTGAATGTATTACTATTGAAAACCCCATATGGGTAAGCTGGAAATTGAACTGTCTTCCTTTTGAATTCAAAAGCACAAAATGGCTGCTCTAAAAATAAGACATTTTATAACTCAAAATATGAACTCCCAGGTGGGTTCACCTAAAAATGAAAGGGAATTCACCTATTCTGTACTAATGCAAAAAAAATCATGGAAACTCAATATTCTAGAAGAAGACTGCATTTGTCTTGAAATTCCTTTCATGGCATTTTGTTTCATTCAGAAACTCCACAATTTTCAACATATGGGCATTTAATATCTTGAAGAAACCTGTGTATCTTGGTTGAAACCCTCGTATGTGTATTCATTCAGAGAGCTAAAAGCTTGGAACTGTGCACTGCATTTAATTTGAGATCTCCATATATTTGTATTTTCTTGAAAATCCTTCATGTTCCTCTTGTTTTCACTTTTGAGCACCATTACCATGTTGTTCGACACCCTCCTTACACACAAAAACCTCTTTATTTTAACTTTTTAGACTATTTGTTGCTTTAGTCTCTCATACATTCATAGTTATTCCCTTCATGGATGCAATTCAATCCTTCATTCATATCATGTTTGATGTATACATGTTGCTTGTTCTGCAAATGACTTTATGTATATAAATCCTCAAACACCATGCTTAATAATTGTGAATTTTCTGAAAGTATAGCTTAAATGACAAAACCATTGCACTGGTAGAACAACATAGATGTCCAAAGCAGTGTTACTCTGCAAACTCTTCTTATAGTGGAAATAAATTTTACTTGTTGTACCACCATTTGAAACACACGATAAATGAAAAAGCAAGACTTTAAAGCAGTGAATTCTTGGACTACTTTACTCCACCATCAGCCAAAAAATTGTGTCTAACCCACTTGAATACTGTTTTTGATGAAAGTCCATGTATTTAATCTACAAAAAAATCTTGTTTGTGTCCTCATATTTAACATCTGAGGATGAGAACAATTATGATCTCATTGTTTAGTGACCACATGTACCCTGATAAAATAGTGGCATCTATATTCTTTTCGGGCCACTTTGATGCTGACTCCTTATTAATTTTCCATGAAGAACCTCAGGATGGTTAGATTTTTTATTATGTTTTTGATCTTATGCAGAGATTTCAATTGAAACAATTTAGTTCTGTGGACTTCATTCTCTCTTACAGCCAGCTAACACTTTAAGAAGCACTTTCTTTTATGTTGTCATTTTCTTGTTCATTTTGGAAGCAATCTTTTCACATTGTAATTCCTAATGCTGCATTTGTATTATCAACCAAACTAGAACTGACTGTTTTGTTGATCATTTGAATGATTGTCAGTCCTTTCATATTCTTGGTCTTCAACCTGGCACTCTTCATGCATTTTAATGCTCCATTTAACAAAGTTGTTCCATGAATTTGAAACAATTCTCTTCATTAATGCATTATGTATGCCTGTTCACTATCTCTGATTGAGGGAAAGAACAATGTTGAACTAAACCTTGCATGACATTATGAACATGATGAACAAATAACATTGTTGCAAAAGAACCTAAACCATACAATAATGCTTGAGATAAATGTACTCAGTTAAATTATTGAGCAGATTAAACCCATTGTTCACTTGTAGCTTTCAGAAAGCATTTCCATAATTGTTATGAATGCATAGTTGGTTTAATAGCTTGATGGATTACTTTGCTTAACTCTTTTAGTTGCATTTCCTTTCCTGATGAATATGATGATCGTAATCACTTCTCAGCCCACTTGAATGAATATGGGGCAGCATGCCGAGCTCTACCCTTATGGGAGCCCATTTTTCTCCACATGCTTAGTCTTCAAATGATAATCAACTTCATGCTTTTCCCTATACCTGCACAAGGAAACAAACAAAGTTAGCATGAAAATAATGAATGATGATGATGTCTTCTCCTTTTGTTCATGCTTTTGCATCTTCCTTAATGGTTCCAATGTATGATTAGTAGCAGACTACATTATTGTTTATGGTTCATATAGGTATCTTCATAGTCAGAGCCTCTAACGCTCCTCTCTTCCTCCCTATAGGTCAACGGAGCTTGGAGAAGACAAAAGGTGCACCACTTTAGCATCAACCATCAACCAATCAGGCAATGATTATTATGTTGTTACTTATGTGATTTCTTCTTTTAATGCATCTTCCATAATGTAGTGTGATACTAGTGACGCACTGTAACAGTTACATCCATGACTTGTGTGGATATTTGATTTCATTCCTTTGCTTTTCATTTTGAAAAGAAAAAAATGCATTTCATTGCAAATTTGTACTATCATTTGAATTCTCGCAATCAAATGAAGCTTTGTAAATATGAATTATTTTTATGAAATGAATAAAAGCAATCTGAAATGCTTTATTATTGTATGCTCAATTTTGTACTCCATTTGATTTTGAAACATTGAATAGCATTTCTAAAATTTTGATTCCTCTTTTCAAAGCATGACCGTCACTTGATGAATAATGAACAAAGTGCAAACAACACTTCAACATAATGCAAAAATAACTGTAACTTCACTTTAAGATATAACTATGTTTAATCCAGCTCCACGAATTGAGTTGTAGTGAAAAATTGGTAACATGAAGGTGGGTAGAGAACTAGATGGTTCTTAGGATGTCCCACAAGCTATGTATGAGGTCCATTGATCGAGGGGGAGCTAATGGACACTTGTGCATTCATAATCTCAACAATCTTGGTTTGATGTGTTTCTAATAAAGGGGAATCTAGAATCACCTTTTTATCTAAGGAATACACATTACTATTCTTTTCATGTTCTAGCACTATTATATTCTCCCTAGGACGAGAGTTTTTAGGAGAACTATGAATCAAATGTTCTATACATTCATTGATCGGTTCTTCTAAAATGACTTCATTGCAAGTAGGGGAATTTTCAGTGGTTGAATTATCTTGCTCAATAAGGGTTGCCTTAGGTGAAAGGGGACAAGTAAGATTCTCATGACTCTCATTGGTTGTGTTTTCTAACATCAAAGAATATTCCTTACAACTAGGGGAGATACTAGGTAAAGAACAAGTATGATTATCATGTTCATTTACAACTTCATTCCTTTGTTCCCTAATGTCTTCCAAAATGTGAGAGGTAGGGGAAGGATCATAAAGAGGGTTATCGTAGATCATGAAAGTTTGCTTGTCTAACACTAACATATCCTCATCACTATTACAAGAGGAGAAGATGTTAGGAGATGAGCATAGGTAGGTTTCAATGGTCTCTTGTTGTGTTATGTGATCATCATGATTGCTTACATGGTTATGTCCTCCTTTGTAGTAATGGTTTGTCTAATAGGAGAGGTAAGAGGAGAGAAACAACTCAGGTTTTCAAAACTCTCATCAATTGGTTCTTCTAGCACTATAATATCTTCATCACAAGTGTGATAGATAATAGGAGAAGAAAAAATGCGATTGTTATGATTATCCAAGGTTTCTTTCACTAGAAAAACCTCACCCACAAAAGGGAGACTAGGAGAGGGATCGATTATGAACAAAAAGAGAGGGGAAGGGACCTTATTTTCATATGCACTTAACAAAACTTTCTTACAACACGCAATAAGATCTAAAAATAGAACATGAAGTATAATAACTATAGATTTTTGTAATGAAAACATGATCTAGTGATTATTCTACAAACTTGAAATGTAACTATGCTAAAGAAAACATTCAAAAGATTAGTCCAATTTTTTAGATTTTAATGATGATATGTGACTAATTATTCTATGTAACAATATGAGAATGCAAACTTGAAATTTAAACCATGCATGAAATGAGCTAATTTAAGCTATATCTAATGAAATGCATGTTATAGAAACTCAGCCAACTGATACAAATAGGTAATGGCACCAAACAGAAGCTTAAAAACAAGGTTTTTAGTTTCGTAAAAGGAACTTTTAGGGGTGAAAAGGGACTAATTCGCCCAAGGTGGTGAATGAGTCCTAGTAGGGATTTTTTTCATAATTTTCAGAAATTTTTGAGTGATTTAGATGTGTTTTGTATTGTATGATGTAGATGTAAAGTGAAAATTCAGAAATTCATAAATATTTAATTATTTGAGATGCAAAAATCCAACCTATATGCACTTTCACTAATGCAAAATTTATAAACTCTAGCATGCAAATTAACTAATGCAAACCCTAATGTGAAGTCAATGCAAGCTAGATATATGATGATGGACTCCAAATTATAAAAGAAAAGTATTCTAAAGGCAAGTTCACCAAAATGTAAACAAATATTTTGGCACCCAAATGCTTTCTAGCCCTTCTAGGGTTTTTCACCTAAAAGGGGAAAGATGGGGCCAAAATGTAATGTAAACATTCAATATTAATGTAAGATGGATGTAATATGCCTAGATGAGATGATATAAATGTAGAAAATTGAAGAAAGATGTTGATTACTAAATGAAAACTAAAGAAATGCAAGTTGTTTGAAAACACAATGTGAAATGCAAAAAGACTTAGAAATAAGAGTAAACTGTAACAAAAATGAATGAACTAAATATGTGTACCTGAGAACTTGCTAGAGATTGGAAATGACTTATGAAATGTTGCTGAAGCTAAAAATTTGGCCTATTGCAGGACTCATTCGCAATTTTGGGTGAATTAATCCCAAATTTGGGAAACTATTCTAGAGCCTGTTTTAGACAAATGGGTATCCAAAAATGCAAAAAACACTTTTTAGGACTTCCAGTGGGACTCATTTGCCACCAATGGTGAATGAGTCCACTTCTGAATTTTTGAAAATCCAAAAGTGTAAACAAAAGCGAATTTGCACTTCAGTTCTTAACAAGTGTCTGCCTCTGAAACTCTAATTTCCAGCATTGTAGGTGACTTTTAGTGGAAATTTTCACATATTCAACAAGAATATGTATTCAACAACTTTACAACTTAATATTTAATGATTTACAAGTCTTCAAGATACCTAAATCTCTCAATGATGATTGATCTTGAATTTTTGCAACAATAGATGAAGATTTTTCCCTTGAATGTCTAAAAAATGATCTTGATGACTTGGAATGATAAAAACCTAGCTTGCTTGACTTGAGGTGGAAGAAAAATGATGAATGAGTTAAGAAGATCATGAATTATGGTTTAGAAGCTTGTATTTATAGGCAATCCACCTAATTTTCCTGTTAATTTGATCCCTAAGGCTGACATGGAGGAAAATAAAACTTAAAATCCAACTTTTCCTGCTTAAACCCTAAAAATGGCTCAAATGGGACTCATTCACCATCAAGGGAAAATGGGCCCCATCTGGATGGGATTGATTCATCCCTAATGGTGAATGAGTCCCACAGGGGCCATTCTGCTACTTGGAATGTTATGAAGTAAGGAAATCAAGTTTATATGGTGACCTTGTCAGTTATTTGATCAAATTATGCCTCGAGATGTGCAATATGGGGCCATAGGGGGCCTATTAATGATGATGTAAAGGTCAATTAGGAATTGGGACACAAAATTCAATGTGAAAGTGTGGTTAAATACACTTTATGACACTAAAACAAGGTCCACCCAGCCTAGAAAGGCACAACATCTAATGTGAATGTGTAAGACACATTAGAACACTATATTAAAGTCAAATTTAGTTTACAAGCTTTCTATATAATTGTGAGGATGCATTTAAATATATTTTATAACATTGAATTAGGGGAAAATGGGTCCATTAGAATTAGATGCTTAATATGAGTCTAGAAAAGTGTGAAAGTCATTTACAACACTTTACAACACCTTTACAAGACACCAATAAATGTATTTTATTTAGTTTACAAGGGTCTAAGACCTAATGTGGATGTGTAAAAAACTTCACAACACCAAATCAAGGCCTCATTAAGTCCAATTTATCATTAATTATTCCCAAATCAAGCAAGCAAAAAGGGACACTTTTTTCATGTCCACACATGAATATAATAGAACCTTCAATTAAATTGAAGTATGGATCCAACTTATTTTCTCTCAAATGTTTTCTATTCTATTTTTCTAGAAAAATGCAATTCCATTCCTAGGCAAAGAAGAAAATTGCATCCAAAGTGTCAAGTGCAACACCTCTAAATTTCAAATTGGCATACCTTACTTAACATTAAATTCTTTTATTTGAAATATGTTAGCATTACACTAAAGACTAACTCACCATCTCTAGGCCCATTTTGTGCCACCTAGTGGGTCCTAAAATTGCTACTCATAGTCTTAGAGGAATCAATTCATTTCAAGCTACCAAAATATTGCTTTAAGAGGTGATTGATCAAGTCATCAATAAAACATGAGTGAAATAAGACCAAATGTTAAGAGTAGATATTCTCTTCTTCACTTGAGAATTAGCTAGACCTAGGAGGTTGTTCCTAGAGATATCCTCAACATGATTTAACACAACTAAAAAAGTAGTTGTATCTAATGTATGCTTGGCCCTAAAATTATCACTTGACCAAGGACTAAATTATTGCACATAAAAACTCTATTAAGTTGATAAAGAAATCAATACATAACTAGAAGATGTACAATATTTTTTTATCTACTTTACAAACCTTTAAGATCTTGGACCTCATTTATTGTCACTCTTGGTAAAAGGGGGTACCAAGGGTGAACTTTGAAGTTAGATGTAACTAGTGTTATGAGGTGGTTGTTGTAGAACATAATATTTTTGAAAGGGACTTTGTGACATTTTTTTTCATAAGTGACTAGATGGTACTATGAATTATTGTGAAGTGAGAGGACATGTGGAGTTGTGATGAAATTGATAATTGGGGTGGTCTTATTGTTGTGACTTATATGAAGGTGTTTGATATTGTGAGCATGACATGGTTGAGTGACTTGTTTGAGGTTGATAGTGTGAAGTAGACACTATAGGTGGAATTATTTGGATATGAGTTGCATCTTTAGAAATGGAAAGAGGTTGAAGAGTTTATTCAATCTTTGTTGTATTAAAAAATTAAATATAAGAAAAATTTGGAATGTATTTTTGTGATGCTTGATGTGACGAAAGTGGTTGGTTTTGTGATAGAATTATTTTTTGTTAGGAAGCATGTTTGTAAAATGATGTTCAGGAGGTGGCATGATGTCATTAGTTTTTTGATCAACATGATAGGTGGAATGTATTGGAATAGATGTGTTAGATGGTTACCCCCATTGATTGTCAGAGATGGGGTATGGTGATTTATTGTGGAGTTTCTTGAGTTTATTAGTATCATAATGACATGAAATTTTGGCTCCTTCACCTATAAGTTCCTCAAGGAGTTTTTCCTTATTATGTTTTAGTTGGTTCACGAAGCCCTTGATATAATTACCTACTATGGATCCTTTGGTTGAAGATGGATCTATGTTTGAGGTGGTACAAGGTACTTTGATCCAAAAGGTTGTTTATCTCATGAATCCATTTTTAGATATGCTTATAATTGTGTGATGGACATGAAATGTTTGTGGAAAGTGAATGCATGTTATTGTGAAATGGTCTAAATGGTTTTAGAGTGATATTATACTAAGGGGTGATGGTTGAAGTTTGATTTAAAATAGATGGGTGGAGAGTTTTCTTCTTAAACTAAAATATTTTTTTTTATGTAAGTTCAATTTTTATGGACTTCCTACTTAGGATAGGCTAAGTGATGCAAGTATGAGCAGTTGGTGGTGTCATTTATGTCAACAAGCCTATGTTGTCATTGATGACTATTGAGATTGTTCCACGAGTGTGACCAGTTGATGCTTTGATTAGTTGCATTGTGTTATCATATGTAAAGTTACTAGTTTCAACTAATGATAACTTTAAGAAACCCCCTAAATATATATATATAAAATCTTGGTGAATATTTCATTTTTTAGGAAAAAATATTAATTTCTATTATTGAATCTTTCCTTTTTTTCAAAAAAAATATATTATTGGCAATTTTTTTTACATCACTAAAATTTTGTAGAAATTTTTTGCTAAACTTGAAGAATAAAAAGAAAATGCATTAATTATGATGGAAAATCTATCCATTCTAAAAATAATTATCATGGAAAAGTAGGGACCTAGGGGTGGAAATTATCAATGGGTTGAAGGGGTGGACTATATAATATTTACTTTCCACCTTTGTTTTAAAATATAATATAATGGCCATCATTGTATTTTGCAAGGTATCTAATGTACCCATGATTTGTAATTCTCATGAGGCTCAAAATTTCTTTTAGATCATTGATATAATGACCCTCATTGTACTCTATAAGGTAAAATTTACCCACAATATATAATGCTCATAAGACCCAAAATTGTGGGCCCCATGAGCATTACAAATCATGGGTACATTTTACCTTGTGGAATATAACAAGGGCCATTAGATTATAGTATAAATAAATGGTGGAAATTGAAGATTAGAAATATAGTCCTAAAGCAACTAATAATTATGATATACTATTGGTGAATTAATATAGATTTCTACTATAATTGATAAAATTTAGGCTAATATGATCTAATCATGTATCGAATATTGTGGCAAACTTTTGAGTTAAATTTTTTTAATAAAATAAATTATTTGACGATTTAAAAATGACTATAATAAAATTTTGTAAAAATGTGGTGATTGAAGTAACATTGTAGCTTGAACTATTATCCAATTTTAGATTCCCAAATTTCAACTATTAGCCAATTAGTGAATATTAGCCACTAAAAAAATCACTAGTTTCAACCTCTAGTGTTACTTTGATAAGCTTTTGTTTATGGATATGTGGTTGAGTTGCTATTGCAGTTGGCTTGGTGGTGATGAGGAAGTGTTGAAGATGATGAGGATGTGTCTTTGGTGCTTGGTTTTCAAGTGATTTTGAGAAAATTTGATAAAAAGAGGAATTAGTGTGTTGTAGTAGGTGATTTAGGTGATAGAGTTGTATTCTGGTTTTGCTCTGCATTTCTTCTAGGTTGAAGATCTTCCTATGTGATTAAAATTTGTTGGTAAGAGGTGTTCAGAGGTGTTATATTCAAGTTTTGGTGTGGGTATGTGTAGGATCATCATGGAAAAAATTTCCCCTTAAGTGACGAAAAATTTAGAAAAATCAGAATTAGGCAACTTGACGTAAAAATTTGAATAAGTTATCTATATTATTTCAAAAATATGTTAGAATAGAATTTGTAGAAAACTGAATGTAGTTTCTAAACTACTAAGTTTATTTAAAAGAAAAAATCTATTTGGTGAAAATTTGAAATTTCAATGCAGTAGTACTTAAATTTCAAGGAAAAAATAAGTAGGTGTTTGTCTAACCACCCTAACCACAATAAAATGATAATATTTTTCTATAAGATTTTAGATATAAGTACATGACTCATTTTTGGATGTGATGCATATTTTTTTATAAATTTTTTTAAGTAAATAATTAATTATGAATTTTTTATTACAACTTTTAAAAAATATAAAAACTCAAATGTCTATCCACCTTAACTTGGTCAAAACTTCATGAAATTCAATTTTTCTTGTAATCCTATAGTATGAGAAGCATAGAATGTGACACATGTTTTGGATTCAAAAAATGTGATACCATTTGAAAGCTATAGATTTTTTTTAATCAGCCTATCAATCAAGACTTTAGTCGTAATTCAAATAGAAAATGAATAATAATTATTTATTAAATTCAAAGTAAAGCATAATTTATATTGGTGGAAAGTTGAGAATCTCCTTTAAAAACCCTTTTTGTTTTATCAATTTTGGGTTAAAAAAAGTCGTCAGCCACATACCCTACACATAACCATCATATTGCCACTTTTTCACCCATCATGATCCTGCACATACCTGTGTGTTGGATCATTGTACAGAAGAAGTTGTGTTCACCAGTATGTGAACTATGCATTGTAGAGGTTTCTAAGAGAAATGTTTCTGCTTTGCATTTCTTAAGTGTTATGTTTTAGGTCTTGCAATTTTGAAAGTGTGTTGATGGTGTTGGTAGTTTACCTTAGTCAAGAGGGTTTGAGGTTTGGTTCTCTAGAATATGGTTTTTTGAGTTACAGTGTATGGCACAATAGTCTGGATGTACTAGTTGTGTACATTCTTCAGGTGAAAATTGTTGTGAAGGATTTTTTTAGATTTTAGTTTGTTTATGGAGTATTCTAGAGTTTGTTCAAGTGACATTTTTTGTCTGAGTTATTGGGAGATCAAAGGAAATGTGTACTTAAAATTTTAATAGTTTTTGCACGAGTAATGGTTGACCTAGTGTTTACACTACATGCAATGGATAATTATTGTCTATAGTATCATGTGAGGGTAAAGCCACAAAATTGGTTTACAATTCCAGTGAGGAAGGAAAAGTCGCAAAAAATGACCCCATACCAAAAAAATTGGTTTTTGGGGGTTCAAACAAACTTTTGGTTCGAGCAAACCCAAAGGGGGTTTGCTAGAACCTTGGTTCGAGTGAACCTATTAAATGCAGGGTCCCACCATTCTCGAGAAAAAAACAAAAATAAAACCTTTATGGAAAGGGGGTTCTCTTGAACTAGGGTTCGAGTGAACCCCCTTTTCCCACCTTCTTGTTGGCAACACAAGGGCAAACAATTGAGAGGGGGGGTGAATCAGTTGTCACAAAATTTCAAACTTATTAATCTAATTAACCTTATTCTCAGATCTGATCAATAACCATGAAAGCATAAATCAACAACACATCAAAAACACACATAACACAATTTTTTTATGTGGAAACCTTGTTAGGGGAAAAACCACGGTAGAGGTCAGTCCACAAGATTATACCCTGTTGAAACTATAAACAAATATGAATGGGGAATGCACATGCATTTAGGCGCACTGCCTAGAGCTCACTGATCAAATACAACAAGGCTTACTTTCCAAAGGAAGACACACTGTTTTACAAAATATTTGGATTACATCCACAAGATTTGAACTAAGAAAAATAGCATCTGCTAATGCATGATTAGAGTTTTGGTTAAGCACATGAACACTTCTTCACACTCTGCTCATTCTTCTTCACACTCTGCTTCTTCCTTCAAATGATATGAACATTATTTACACATAGGACTCACACACTTCGCATACTCATGCCTTCAAATGATAAAAAAATAACTCATATATCTACAACAAGAAATTACATTGCTACGTGTCGGCCTCAATAAAATAATAAAATGAATACAAACTATTAGCCCAAAACATTAAATAATTGTCAATGTGAATCAACCAAGGTTGGCCACAACATTGAGGAGACCCAAAATAAAATTCTCAAACATGAAAAAACTTTAAATAATTATTCCTCGAAGATCCAAAATACACTACAACACCCTGTCAACCAAGAACATGAAAAACATGAACATGCAAGATAAAATCTCTAATCGCAAGCACAACTATCAATTCAGGCATGCAACATAGATGGAGCATGATCTCGAAACATCCAAAAACATCATGAATCACCAGAGAAGCATCCACAACAATTGAACTTGCTAGAATTGCATCATCTTCAATCAGGAACATGAACTAAAGCAATAGAAAAATTGTCAGAATACAATTGTTCATAACTCGAACAAATCTTCACGCGGATCTCTAAAACTTAACATGGATAAACTAGATATACTCAACAAGAAACCATTTAATCCACAACCTCTGATCATCAACATACCAAACTCACTAATAGACTGAACTTCACTTCACCGTTGATAACCTGCAACTCATTTCATTACAATTTTCTCAATATCCTCGACATATACAACTTCTAAGACATTAATGCCAATAGTGTTGAAATCAATGAAAACCACATATTAGCAAGACAACCACAACATCCAATAATCTCCCCCTTTGGCATTGATGGCAACACATGATGTGAAAAACAACATCAACACAACTATCTTTAGCACTTACTCCCCCTTAGGTTCTGACTCTTTTCTCCTCAACTCTTTTACAAAACTCTTCTCCCCACATGATTCTTCTCCTTAGATAATTCACATTTTTTCACATGACTCTTCTCCCGCTTTGACATCAATGACAAAGATCTCTTTACTCCACACAAGATCTAAACCACATATCTGAACATATGACTACTCCCCCTAAGTAGTAGCCACCACAACATCAATCTAGATCAAGATATGACTATGAAATGAATAGATTGATGCAATGAATTGCATCTTAGTTCTGATTAGGAGGGGTAATCACCCCTAGCTTCCCACTGAGATACTCAAAAGTATCCTTAGGCAACAGTTTTGTAAAGATGTATGCAATTTCTTCCTTAGTAGACACATAATCAAGTTTGTCTTCCTTTTCACTCACCTTCTCTCTTAAAAGGTGAAGTTTGATAGATATATGCTTGGTCTTTGGATGCAGCACCAGATTCTTAGAAATGTTAATTTCACTTGAATTATCACAGAATATAGCAATAGGTTCATCATACACAACTCTGATATCTTTCAACATCTGCTTCATCCATAATACTTGAGTACAATTATTAGCAACAACAATGTATAATGCCTCTATAGTAGATAAATAAATGGCATGTTTCTTCTTACTTAACCATGAAATCAGCTTCTTACCGAAGAAAAATGCACCACCACTAGTACTCTTTTTCTCATCCACATCACTTGCCCAAAAAACATTAGTAAAAGCACTCAAAGTAATATCATCATCTTTAGGATACCACAGGCCAAAATCAATTGTCCCCTTCAAGTATCTAAAAATACTCTTCACAACTGTTACATGAGATTCCTTAGGATCATCTTGAAATCTTGCAACAATGCATACAACATTCATGATATCTAGTCTAGTTTGAGTCAAATAAAATAATCCACCAATCATTGATCTGTATCTAGTTTGATTTCATTTCGGAGAATCATCATCTTGTGTCAACTTACATCTGTTCACCATAGGTGTACCAAATGGCTTTGAATCTTCTATACCAAACTTCTTTAGCAATTCTTTCACATACTTGGACTAAGATATAAGGATCCCTTTATCTAACTGAGTAATTTTCAATCCCAAAAATAATTTCATCTTACCAATCATAGACATCTCAAACTCATTCTACATCTCATCAGCAAACTTCATACACAAACTATCATCTCCTCCAAAAATGATATCATCAACAAAGACTTCAATAATCAAATTTGTATCATGATCAATCTTGAAATACAAATTACTATCAGCAATACCTTTATTAAATCCAAGCTTCAACAAATACTTGTCCAATTTGGAATACCATGCTCTTGGGGTTTGCTTAAGTCCATAGAATGCTTTCTTCAACCAACAAATCATATCTCCCTAATTAGTCAATTGAAATCCATCAAGTTGCTCAACATACACTTCTTCCTCCAATTCATCATTTAAAAATGTTGACTTGACATCCATCTGATAAACCTTGTAGTTTTTGTAAGTAGCATAAGCAAGAAATAATCTACCAGTCTTGCTTTGTTTCTAACAACTTCACCTTGCTCATTCAACTTGTTTCTAAAGACCCATTTGGTTCCAATCACATTTTTTTCCTTAGGTCTAGGAACAAGAATCCATGTACTATTCTTTTCAATTTTTTGTAGTTATCCTTTCATTGCTTCCACCCAATGTTCATCTTTGCATGCTTCATTCACACTATTAGGCTTAGTTTTTTAAATCAAACAATATTCTTCTGCAATTTTTCTCCTAGTCTGAACACCTTTGTTCTTATCACCTATAATCTAATCTAAATGATTTAGTCTCACATACCTTGGAGTCTTAGGATGTTATTAAACTTCTGGCTCTTGGGATCTCTCTTCTACATTTTCACCAGTTCCTTCCTCTTGTTTTTCTTGATTCACCAGAATGATCTGGACTTGATTTTGAGTCTAAACTTTCTTTCTTGTGACTAAACTATTATTTTGATCATTTGAATCATATCCATAGGTTCTGGATGGTCTAGCTATGTTTTCATCAACCTTGGCATTTGCACTTTCAACTATTTTCCTCAATCTCTTGTTGTAGCACCGATAGGCCTTACTCTTAGTAGAATAACCAAGAAAGATTCCTTCATCACATTCTAGCATCAAAATTTCCTATCTCTTCATCTCTTTTGATATAGCATTTACTCTCAAATTTTTTGAAATATCTAATAGTAGGCTTGTGACCAAACCATAGCTCAAAAGGGGTCTTACCAGTATCACCTTTGACTTGTATCGGATTGAGGATGTAAACAGTAGTACTCACGACTTCTCTCCAATAGATATGAGAAATTTTTCCTTCCAGCATCATAGTCCTAGCAACATATTGAATTGTCTTTTTCTTCCTTTCCATAACTCTATTTTTCTGAGGGGTCCGTGGGGTAGATAATTGTCTCTTTATCCCATGCACTTCACAAAAAGAATTAAACTCATGTGAAGTGAATTCACCACCTCTGTCTGATCTCAAACATTTAATCTTCAGACCCGTCTCTATCTCAACCATATCCTTAAAAATCTTGAATTTCTCTAGAGCTTCATATTTTTCCCTTAAGAAAGTAACCCGCATAAATCTAGAATAATCATCAATAAGTAACATGAAGTACCTATCTCCTTATAAAATTCTGACTCTAGAAGGACCACACAAATCAGTATGAATAAGCTCCAACACTTCATTTGAACAATGTTGTTTGCTCTGAAATGAAATTCTAGTTTGCTTCCCTAACTAACATTCCTTGTATATAGTATTAATAGGCTTTACCAACTTAGGAAGATCTCTCACTGCCTGAGTAGAACTTGTCTTGATAATATTGTCAAAGTTTACATGACACATTCTCCTATGCCACAACCAACTTTCATCAACTTGAGCAATCACACAACTTTTACCAGTAGCATTCGGGTGAAAGATGTTATCTTTTGTTTTTGTATTTGAAGCAATCACATTTATGGAACTCCCCAATATTCTGCACTTTCCATTATTGAATTGAAGATTGTATCTCTTGTCAACCATCTTTCCAACACTTAAGAGATTATGCTTCAAACCTTCCACATATAGAACATCATCAGTATTATTCTTACCATCAAGAGAAATACATCCTCTGCCATAGATTACACCAGCTTTGTCATCACTGAATCTTACAACACCACCATGATAATTTTCTAAGATCACAAATTTTCTTTTATCACCTATCATGTGATGAGAGCATCCACTGTCAATCACCCATTCATATTTCTCTTCAACTCAAGCAACTAGGGCTTTCTCCACATTTGAGAAACTAACAAATTCAATGGGGGTTGGATCATTTTCCTTGATAGCAATAAATACCCATTCATCTTCACTAGCATTTCCTTTATCAAATTCATCATTTGTCACACCTTCATTAGCAACATAATAACACTTTCTTTGAAATATAGGCTTATTAGGTCTTGTCTTAGGGACTATTTCTGCACACCTTGATGCAAAATGACCTATCTTATCACAAGAAAAACATTTAATAGGTAATTTCCCTTTATACTTACCTTCTCCTCTGGCTTCTCTCTTGATAATAAGTGCTTCAAGCTCCTCTAGCTTTCTCTCCTCTTCTTCAATATTTCTCATTTTCTCTTCATACTTGAATACCTCTCTAGAATAACTTTCTTCCAGATCATATCTTTATTTATCTCTTCTAGAAGTAGTAGCTTTGAATGCAGATTTTAACTTAGGAAGAGCATCACCAAATTCACTTAACTCAAAAGTAGTAAGCTTACCAATCAACATGTCTCTGGTTACATTTGCTATAGTTTGGAGCTCCTCAATAGCAATAGATTTGAATTTGTATGCAATAGGAAAGGATCTAAGCACTTTAGCAACAATATTTGATTCTTCCAATCATCTACCAACACATCTGATACCACACACAAGTCCATTCACTCTTTGCATGAAAGAAGTAATGTGATCATCATCACCCATTCTCAACATTTCATATTTCCATTTCAAAATTTACAACTTAGCAACCTTCACATTAGCATCACCTTCATACAAAGTTTCCAATTTTTTCCAAATATCATAAGTAGTCATCAGATCCATAACATTTGTCATCTCAGAATTAGTCAAAGCACTCAACAATGCTTCCTTAGCCTTGATATTATATTCATCTTCCTTAATCTCATTTGCAGTAGAAGGACCATTATGTGGAATAACATACCTATTCTTTGTAATTTTCCAGTAGGGTTCACCAATGCATCTCAGATGACACTCCATTAGATCCTTCCACAGAGAATAATTTGTTCCATCAAATCTCAAACTATCCTTCTTTTAAGTTGCCATCCCAGATCACCTCAAGTTGTTAAAATTCTTCCAAGGAACCTGCTCTGATACCAATTGTTGCCAACACAAGGGAAGACAACTGAGAGGGGGGGTGAATCAATTGTCATAGAATTTCAAAGTTATTAATCTTATTAACCTTATTCTCAAATCTAATCAATAACCATGAAATCATAAATCAACAACACGTCAAAAACACACATAACACCAATATTTTTTTATGTGGAAACCTTGTTAGGGGAAAAACCACAGTGGAGGTCAGTCCACAAGATTATACCCTATTAAAAGTATAAAGAAATGTGAATGGGGAATGCACATGCATTCAGGCATACTACCTAGAGCTCACTGCGCAAATACAAGGCTTGCTACCCAAAGGAAGACACACTATCTTACAAAATATTTGGATTACATCCAGAGGATTTGAACTAAGAAAAATAGCATCTAATAATGCCTGATTACAATTTCAGTTAAGCACATGAACACTTCTTCACACTCTGCTCATTCTTCTCCACACTCTACTTCTTCCTTCAAATGATCTGAACATTATTTGCACATAGGACTCACACACTTTGCATACTCATGCCTTCAAATGATAAAACAATCACTCATATATATCCACAACAAGAAATTACATCACTACATGTCAGCCTCAATAAAATAATAAAATGAATACAAACTGTCGGCCCAAAACATTAAATAATTTTCAATGTGAATTGACCAAGGTCAGCCACAACATAGTGGATACCGAAAATAAAATTATCAAACATGAAAACACTTCAAATAATTATTCCTCAAATATCCACAACACACTACAACACCCTATCAGCCAAAACATGAAAAGCATGAACACTTAAGAGAAAGTCTCTAATCGTGAGCACAAAAATCAATGCAGACATTCAACATAGATAGAGAATGATCTAGAAACATCCAAAAACATCATGAATCACTAGAGAAGCATCCACAACAACTGAACTTGCTAGAATCACATTATCTTCAATCAGGAACACCAATTGAAGTAACAAAAAAATTGCCAGAATACAATTGCTCATAACTCGAACAAATCTTCACGTAGATCTCTGAAACTTAATGTGGATAAACTAGATATACTAAAAAAGAAACCCTTTAATCCACAACCTTTGATCATCAATGTATTGAACTCACCAACAAACTGAACTTCACTTCACCATTGACAACCTACAACTCATTTCATTACAATTTTCTCAATATCCTTGATATATAAACTTCTAATACATTAATTCCAATAGTTTTGACATCAATGACAACCACATATCAGCAACACAACCATAAAATACAACACTTCTCACTCTCTAGCACCAAGTAACTCCAAAATTTTTCCCTTCAAAGCTCAGGTTGAGGATGAAAATGGAGGAGGCTTCATAGACCCAATTGGATGATGGTAGTCCTTGGAACAAGCTATCCAACAAATGTAATTTTTATATTTTTTGGCTTTATTATGTATTTGTTTTTTTAGTTTTATTAAACATAGGTTTTTCATCAAAAATCAAGCTCTTTGTTCTGTACATGGGGAAAAATAGAAGATTATAAAATAAAAATTAAAAAAATGAGTGCATAGATACTGAAGTCCTTGATCCAACAATAAAAAAAGAATTTCGATACATACACAAAAAGTTATGTTGTATACGGTCCACCTATGTCTGAATTGTAATTGGTTTGACTTCGAAACTTGATTAAGCAAAAAATATTCAATAAAACTCTATGAAACCAATTGGAAGCACTAGATATCATAGTTACAAATCTAAATTCGAAAAAAAATATAATTTTATCCTTCATGGAAATTTTTTAATGTTGTATACAGTGAGTGTCACTCCTTAAAAATGGTGTTTACTAAAAGAACTAATTTTCAAAGGAGATGGAAAAAGAAGTGCAATCTAATTCCAAAAATTTTGAAAAAAATATATTTAGAATCTAAAGACAAATTTTCATAAATCACTAGTTTGCATCATCTTCAAATTGCTCACGATTTAGCCATTATAGGTTCCCGAAAGTGAAGATTTAGTTAGAAAAAAATATTTCAGTGTCCAATTTGGCCAAAAATTGTAAACTAGTATTGTGCCAAGATCACCCGTGATTGAGTGTTATTGTTGATTAGGGTCCCAATTAAGGTATGATGTAGTCTGCTTTCACTTCTATTTGCCACAAAAATTTTTTGGCCTTGACCTAATTTGAATTTTCACGTTTGAGGTGCATAGCCAACCTTGGAGAATGGTTTTGTTATGCCTTGCATAACCACCCCATTTTATTCTGGAACAAAATGGGTCCCCCTCTTTGTGTTGTCTTCATTGATTCATTTTTTTTCTTTGGTTTGGACTTGGGAGTTCTTTTATTTCTCTCCCAAGTCTGCCTTTTGGTCTGGCGGAGCCAGGTCTGGGTCTAAATCTGGACGAGGAACTCATTTAAAGTTTTGAGTTCAGATTTCGTCCCGACCCTGACTCCGCCCTCTTTTGTTGTCACTTGCTTTGTTGGTTGTTTTCAACTTACGTTTTGGGTCCCTCTTTTTTGTTTCTTTTTTTCTTTTGTTTTTTGGGTCCTGTGCCTTAGGAGTGTGTTCCTTTCTTGGGCCTTTTCTTTTGTTTCGGCTAACCTGGAACCGAGACTGATTTCGAACTTGGAATTCCTTCCAAGTTCTGTATTCTGGTCATCCTCGGTCTCGATCCTGCCTCTTTCATTTTGCCTTGCGCATCTTTTAGTTTTGTCCCAGCGGACTCAGAACCGGAACTAGAACCAAACTCTGAAACTTTTTGAAAGTTTCAAGTTTTGGTTTCGTCCCAGTCCCAGTTTTGCCGGTCCTGCTTTTTTCTTTTGTTCCTTGTATTTAGTCAGGGGTGATTTCTCCCATTCGTCTTTCTTCCTTCTCATCCTTTTCTTCATCTTCTTTTGAGTTTCATCGGAGGTGGGACCGAGGAGGAATCCGAACATGAAACTTTCAAAAAATTTTAGGGTCGGATTTTGTCCCGATCCCGATTCTGTCGGGATTCATCTAATTTTGCCTCTCATCCTGGTCCCAATTTGGTTCCACCTCCACCAGTTTTAAAAGGGAAGTGTATTCTCGGTTTGAATTTGGTTTTGCCTCCGCCGGAAGTAAGTCTATTCGTGCGAAGTGTAATAAAATGAGAGAAGTATGATGGGTAAGAGTGAAGGTAATATTTTTATGGTTTAAAGGACTAATGAAGACCTTGTTTTGCAGTATTAAATCATGCACATGATAATATTTCTCAAGGAGCTCAGTTGGAAAGCATCCCCAATCAAGTTTGGCATAAATTTCCTTTGAGGAGAAGGTCGACAAGACCTTCTAGATGTCTTGCCGACTAGCAGCGATTCCATGCATTAGAAATGTCCCAGTCACCATGACATTTTTTGAGTCGCAGTAGGTTTTCATATGTCTCCCCGACATGGTAAAGTCTTGCCGAAGTGAAAAGGGCTTTCGCCAAAACAAAGTGACTTTGGTGTAATGTCTCGGCGAATGAAGCCAGTCTCACCGACATGGAATGATCTCGACGTGATGTCTCGCCGACCCGATAAGGTCATGCTGAAGGAGTAAATTCTAGCTGATAGTGATTGTCTCAGTGACCATAGTGGATATCGATATAACTTGTGTCATTTGCTATGAGGTCTCATCGACCGTCACATGTCTTCCCGATGGCTGCAAGGAGGTATGATCGCATCGGCGAGACACGATTAGTGTCTCACCGACATTCGATTCCATTCGAAGGACCTTTGACCACCTGGGAATCCCACATGGAATATGTTCGCCCAATCAGAGAGAACTAAATGTGAACCTTGGATAGTTTGACCGATTGGCTACGAATCAGAGGAAGGTCAACAGAATGCAATCGGTGTGGATCTGCTCTGTGAATGCACCGATGAGGCAGCTCAATGAACACTGGTGTGGAGACCTAATGAAGAGTCTGATGTTGCCTCCAAAGGTGGTCAGCTTGTAGGAAGATCTGGAGCGAGAAGCAGCTAGAAAGGGAGAAGAAATCGTGATTCACCGCGCCAAGTGGAATCGCTACTAGAAAGAGAGGGATCGACATTAATGATGATATTTTAGAGCATTCAAAGTGGCTCTGATGGGAGTTTGAAGATGGACACAAATGCTAGAGTTAATGCGGTGGTTGTAGAAAGATCTGAAGGCTTCTCCTAATTGCAATCCTTCACCAATATGGATAGCAGGGATTCACATTCAAGGGTGCATTAACTCTATTCAAAATATTTTAGGGCTGACCTTTTTCTGAAGAGAGATATTTTGTAAACCCTAAATAGGACTGATATTTTTTGGAAGGCATGTATATACGACGTTTTTCCCTCTTTGTAAAAAAAGAAAGAAAGGAGGATAGAGAGAGATACAGGTAGAAAGACTTTTTGCAAAGAATTAGTTAGTTAGGGTTAAGAGGTAGAGAAACTTAAGAGTAGCAGTAGAATAGGAGTTAGATTCGACAGAAGGTAGTAGATGTATACTTCTGGTTCTCTTAGTATAGATGGAAGCAGTCTGAAGATATAGGTTTTCTATACAGTAGTGTTTGTGCCAGATTTGTAAATGTTGCTTATCTGTCTCACCAACAGTAGAAGCAACCAGATTTAAATCTACTTCATATTATGCTTCAGAATGGTATTTATCTTGAGTTAATCATTTGATTTGAAAAGCTTTCAAGGAATGAAGTTTTATCTTATGTTTTGTTTAAATAGTGATTTGCAATTTGCTATTGAAATCAACACTGTGAATGAATGAAACTGTGTGTTAATCACAAGTTAATTTTGTTCTGCAGTTTTAGTTAGGAATTCCTTGAAAGGTAACAAGTTTGGTTAAGGGTAAGTGCACCAAGATGGTTCCCAAAAAGGGGGCTTAATTGGCCACTTTTTTTCTGAAATAAGGAAATGCTGACCTTGGACGTGAAATTGAGGATAGTTACACTCAAAATTTTGAGATGGAACAAAAACAAGGATCGAAGTGCTCTGAGTCTACTTTACAAACTACTAATTTATTTTGAAAATGGTTGAGATTAAGGGGTTCAACAAATGGATGTACACAAATTGATGTTGTTTTTGTCAGAAAAACATAACATAGCAACTCTTGTACGACCTGAGCACGGTGAACTTCTTTTAAGTATTTTTAAAATCGCTACAGTTAGAAGTTAGCTAATAGCATCTAGTTGATGCACAATTTTTCTGATAATTTTGTAATGAATATTTGATTTTTTACTAATTTTCTAAGTGGGCACTTCATAAAAAGCAGAATTTTGGTTGTGCTCCCCTACAAATTTTTGAAAGTAATAGATTTTTTTAAATTTTTAGAATGGAGTCTAGTTTCTAAAAATGTAATTTATTTGAAATTTCAACGAATGGTTAATTTATAACAAAAAAAAAACCAAACACTACTTTTTGACAAAAAATAGACATACAAACAAAATAAATTATGGATGAAAGGCCTGACATTGTCAGAAAGTGAAAAAAATTATATCGTTGGAAAGCTAAGACAAAACTTAACATTACCCATGTGTTTGATTTTGTCGATATTGAACCAAATGCAATCTTGATGGTGAGCACAAACCCAATTATGTGAAAAATTGTAGAATTTGCAAAAACCATGTCTCTGGTCATTGGGAATGCCCTCCAAGCCTTTGGGTTGGTATTCCAAGGAAAATACCAAAGCTAGGGCTTGGGGATTCCCAAAGCAAAATAAAATGCGCTCGCGTTATTTACTAGTTTTCACTTTTCCCTTCTTTGTGGAACATTTCTAGGAACAAATAACGCGCTCGCGTTATTTATTCCTTTAGTTAAATGCCAATTTTTTGAATGTTTGTTCATATGTTTATATGTATATGTATGTTGGTGTGTCATGTATGTATGTATGTATGCCTATATGTATGTATTTATGCTTATTATGAGAGAGAGGGCAAGAGAGGGTGGGAGTGGGAGAGAGTGTGGGAGGGTGGGAGAG
>VDFB02271358.1:1164954037-1164988748 GCA_007258455.2 Sequoia sempervirens
TATGGGTATTTGACATTTTTGAAGAAAATGCATTTCATTTGTATCACTGTTGAAAACCCCATAGGGGTAAGCGGGAAATTGAATTTTCTTCCTTTTGAATTCAAAACCCCAAAATGGTTGCTCTAAAAATAAGACATTTTATAACTCAAAATATGAACTCCCAGGTGGGTTCACCTAAAAATGAAAGGGAATTCACCTATTCTGTACTAATGCAAAAACAATCATGGGTACTCAGTATTCTGGAAGAAGGCTGCATTTGTCTTGAAATTCCTTTCATGGCATTCTGTTACATTCAGAAACTCCGCAAATTTTCAACATATGGGCATTTAACATCTTGAAGAAACCTGTGTATCTTGGCTGAAACCCTCGTATGTGTATTCATTCAGAGAGCCAAAAGCTCAGAACTGTGGACTTCATTTAATTTGAGATCTCCATATATTTGTATTTGCTTGAAAATCCTTCTTGTTCCTCTTGTTTGCACTTTTGAGCACCATTACCATGTTGTTCTACACCCTCCTTACACACAAAAACCTCTTTACTTTAACTTTGTAGACTATTTGTTGCTTTAGTCTCTCATACACCATAGGTTATGTCTTCATGGATGCAATCAATCCCTTCATTCATATCATGTTTGATGTATACATGTTGCTTGTTCTGCAAATGACTTTATGTATATAAATCCTCAAACACCATGCTTAATAATTGTGAATTTTCTGAAAGTATAGCTTAAATGACAAAACCATTGCACTGGTAGAACAACATAGATGTCCAAAGCAGTGTTATTTTGCAAACTCTTCTTATAGTGGAAATAAATTTTACTTGTTGTACCACCATTTGAAACACACGATAAATGAAAAAGCAAGACTTTAAAGCAGTGAATTCTTGGACTACTTTACTCCACCATCAGCCAAAAAATTGTGTCTAACCCACTTGAATACTATTTTTGATGAAAGTCCATGTATTTAATCTACAACAAAATCTTGTTTTTGTCCTCATATTTGACATCTACTTAAGAATGAGAACAATTATGATCTCATTGTTTAGTGACCACATGTACCATGATAAAATAGTGGCATCTATATTCTTTTCAGGCCACTTTGATGCTGAGTCCTTATTAATTTTCCTTGAAGAACCTCAGGATGGTTGGATTTTTGATTCTATTTTTGAACTTATGCCGAGATTTCAATTGAAACATTGTAGTTCTATGGACTAGATTCTCTCTTACAACCATCTAACACTTTCAGAAGAACTTTCTTTTATGCTTTGTCATTTTCTTGTTCATTTTGGAAGCAATCTTTTCATATTGTAATTCCTAATGTTGCATTTGCATTCTCAGCAAAACTGGAACTGACTGTTTCGTTGATCATTTGAATGTATTATTAGTCCTTTCATATTCTTGGTCTTCAACCTAGCACTCTTTATGCATTTTTATGCTCCATTTAACAAAGTTGTTCTGTAAATCTGAAACAATTCTCTTCGTTAAGGCATTATGTATGCCTGTTCACTATCTTTGATTGAGTGAAAGAACACTGGTTAACTGAACCTTGCATGACATTATGAACATGATGAACAAATAACATAGTAGCAAAAGAACCTAAACCATACAACAATGCTTGAGACAAATGTACTCAATTAAATGATTGAGCAGATTAAACCCACTATTCACCTGTAGCTTTCAGAAAGCATTTACATGATTGTTATGAATGCACAATTGGTTTAATAGCTTGATGGATTACTCTACTTAACTCTTTCAGTTGCATTTCCTTTCTTGATGAATATGATGATCAAAATCACTTCTCAGCCCACTTGAATGAATAAGGGGTGGCATGCCGAGCTCTACCCTTGTGGGAGCACATTTTTCTCCACATGCTTAGTCTTCAAATGATAATCAACTTCGTGATTTTCCCTATACTTGCATAAGGAAACAAACAAAATTAGCATGAAAATAATGAATGATGATGATGTCTTCTCCTTTAATTCATACTTCTTCTTCCTCAATGGTTCCAGTGTATGATTAGTAGCAGACTGCATTATTGATGATGGTTCATATAGGTATCTTCATAGTCAGAGCCTCTGACACCCCTCTCTTCCTTCCTACAGGTCAACAGAGTTTGGAGAAGACAAAAGGTGCACCACTTCAAGATCAACCATCAATCAATCAGGCAATGATGATTATGTTGTTACTTATTGATTTATTCTTTTAATGCATCTTCCATAATGTAGTGCGATACTAGTGATACACTGTAACAATTATATCCATGGTTTGTGTGGATATTTGATTTCATTCTTTTGCTTTTCATTTTGAAAAGAAAAAAATACCTTTCAATGCAAATTTATACTATCATTTGAATTCTCGCAATCAAATGAAGCTCTGTAAATATGAATTATTTTTATGAAATGACAGAAAGCAATCCGAAATGCTTTATTATTGTATGCTCAATTTTGTACTCCATTTGATTCTAAAACATTGAATAGCACTTTTGAAATTCTAATTCCTCTTTTCAAAGCATAACCGTCACTTGATGAATAATGAACAAAGTGCAAACAACACTTAAGCATAATGTAGAAATAATTGTAACTTCACTTTAAGATATAACAATGTTTAATCTAGCTCCACCAATTGAGTTGTAGCGAAAAATTGGTAACATTTTGGCGATTTCCACTAAATGCTTGCCTGCTAAGCATAGATTAGTTGCCTTAAAACACTCCATTGGGTGCAGAGTCAAATCTTCCCCTTCATGAAACTCAAAAATTGAAAAATAACACTCCAAATAGCAGCAAAAGAAAACAAAATAGAACTGAAAGCAAACTAACAGGCCCTGATGGCTAATAAAAAATTCATAGCAGCGCTTAGGGAAAGGAAAACTATCGAAAGTAAATGTGTGGAACACACTTATTTGCAATGCTATTCTACTTATTTACAAGATAGAACTTATCTCAGAGGCAATGCTTGAGGTGGATCCCATTAAATGGGATAGACAACACCTCTCCAGTCAACTTAGAAAGTTGGAACTCGTTGTGTTCCTTGCACTCCATGATCACATAGGCTCGTCCCAAATTGCATCGAACTTGGAATGATGCCCAGGTTTTCTTTTAAACTCATTCCATTTGAAAACTAAATCTCCAACAATGAAATCACGTGGTTTTGCCCTTTTATCAAAAGAATTCTTCATCTGAGCTTGATGTATTTCAAGCTGTCTCAAAGCTTCTTTCCTGGTTTCCTCTAGCTCTACTAGCTATGCAAATCTCACTTCAAGAGGTTGTTCCTTCAGCAATTCCAACTCCTTAACATAACTTAAAGTTGGCAACTCAATGGAAACAAGTAACTTAGCTTCTTTACCATAAGTTAGAGCAAAAGGTGAACAACCAGTGGCCCTTTTAGGAGTTATTCTGTTAGCCCAAAGGGCTAACTTCAGCTTTTCATGCCATGTCCACTAATTATCCTCAACAGTATTCTTGATTATCCGAATCATATTCTTATTTGTAGATTCCACCTGACCATTTCCCTGTGGATAATAATTGGAAGATGTGTTCAAATAAATATTATTTCTAACTGACCAATCAGAAATCATCAAACCAATAAAAGCCAAACCATTGTCAAAAATGATTGAATCTAGAACACCAAATCTTGACACAAGATCTTGATAAAAATTAAGAACTGAAGTCTCGTTTGCTTCCTTTAAAGGAAATTCCTTTGTCCATTTGGTAAAATAATCTGTGGCAGTAAGAATCCAGTTATGACCCACACTTGAAGGCGGATTGATAGGACCAATAAAATATAAGCCCCACTTGGCAAAGGGTTGTTCCACTTGAATCGGCTACAGGGGCAGTGGTGTAAGCCTCTGTTTTCCAGAAAATAAAGCACATTTCTCACATTTTCTGACCCAAGTAATAGCATCTTTGAACAAATATGGCCAATAATAACTAGCCCGCATAATTTTTAGGGTTATTTTTCTTGTGGAAAAGTGACCTCCTGAAGGTCTATCATGAAACTCTGCTAAAATCTTATCAACTTGATCAGGTTGAATACATCTCAATAAAATACCTTGGAAATCTCTCCTATGAAGAATTCCATCAATAATTGTATAAGGAATGGCTTGTAATCTATAATACCTCCTTTTCGCTCTGTCTAAGCCTTCGGGGCACTCACTAGTTTGCAAATAGTGCATCATCTATTGTAACCAAGTAGCAGGCAACGCTGGAAGAACATCCACATCCTCATTATTTAGTACTATATCCATATTTGCAGCTTCTTTTAAGTTGTTGTCCTCATTTCCAGTAATCTATTCAAACAAACCCTTTCCTCTAACGAGTTTGGTTACCTTTATATCAACATCAAATTCCATTACTTTGGTAATCCAACTAGCATGCTTATCATTTATATCTTTGTTAAGTAAAAACTCCTTAGCAGTTGAATGAGCAACCAACAAATGAATCTTGTTGTTGGAAAGCATATGCCTGAACTTCTTTAAACTTCTCACAACAACAAAAACATGCTTCTTGACAAAAGAATATTTTACCTCATAATCATGCAACACCTGGTTGAAAAATGCTATAGGCTGCTCCAAGCCTTCATTGTTTTGCTGGCAAAACATAGCTGAAACTATATCTACTCCTTCAAAAAGCATACAAAATGAAGTCTTTGTCAAAATTTGGATTAATGAGAGTAGGAGCAGCTGTGAGGGCTTCCTTGCTCTGCTCAAAGCTCCCTTTACCTTCCTTGGTCCAACTAAATGGCATATTCTTTTTAAGAATAGAAGTGAGAGGTTGCAGCAAAGCTGCAATATTCGGTATGAACCTCTGCATGAAATTTATTCTTCCAAGAAAGCTTTGCAAGCCTTTCTTATGAACTGGTAATGGCAATTCAAGAATTGTGGAGACTCTTTCAGGATCTATAGAAATACTTTGCTTTGAAACATTGTGTCCAAGTAGTTTTCCTTCATGCACTGAAAATATACACTTCTTCAGATTGAGAGACACTTTGAACTCTCTGCATCTCTGAAAAATCTGCTCCAAATGATCAAGGTGTTCATTAGCATTTCTAGAAAAAATAGTAATATCATCTAAGTATACTAGAATGAACTTGTTCATAAGGCCGTGAAAAGCCATATCCATCGCTCGCTGAAAAGTTGCTCTAGCATTTGATAAGCCAAAAGGAATCTTCTTGTAGGCTATTGTGCCCCACTTAGTTGTAAATGTTGTTTTGAACTGATCCTCCTACTTCACTAGAATCTGGTTGTAACCTGAGTGACCATCTAGCAAAGAAAATCTATCAGAACTAGAAACTGCCTGTAGAATTTGCTCCATGGAAGGGAGCGGGTAATGGTCTTTCAATGATGCTTTATTTAAATCTCAGAAATTGACACATAATCTGATTTCCCCACTTTTCTTCCTGACTGTACTAAATTTGACACCCAAGAGGTATGCTTAATAGGAAAACTAATACCACTCTCAACTAATTTATTCAATTCAACCTTCATAAGGTGTTCTAGTTTGGGGTTAAGAGGTCTTTGTTTCTGCCTTACTGGTTTTGTGCCAGGCTTTAATTCAATAGTATGTTGGGCTAGTTCTAGGTTAAAACCTCTCAAATCCTTGTACTCCCAAGAAAAAACATCACTAAATTTCTGACATAACAAAATAAATGCTTGTTGTTCTTCCTTGCTACATACCTTTCCCAGCTTGAGAAGCTTGCCTTTGAAGATTTCAATGGCTGAATAATGTTCTTTTTTAACAGTAAAGTTGCACTTGTCCTGCCATGCTTGATCATCTAAATTGAACACAAATTCCAAGGTCAACAAACCTTTTGGTAGCTTGTTAATCTTCAACTGCACAATCTGGTCATCATATTGCTATTGCCATTTTTGTTGGTTTCCATATGCAAACTCAGCTTCAACAATCAAGAAATTTACAATTTGCTCATCGTTGTCAAAAACCTGCCAGCTCACGTTATTGTTAGGCACGAAAGGTCTGACCACTATTTTTACATATTGACATGCCTCTACTTTATGAACTTCATTGAGAATATCAAACTGGGCTCCTATGGCAGCAAGCCTATCAACATGCTTATTTTTATTTCTAGGAATCAAAACAATATTAAAAGCATCAAAATCTTCCATCAAATCCCATACACAATGCTTATATTTCTTAAGCAAATCATTCTTAGTAGCATTTAAATTCCTAATCTGATTTACAATTAGTTCTGAATCACCATAATTTGCAAGCATTTAATACCTCTTTTGTGGGCCCATTCAAGGCCATGCACCAACGCTTCATACTCAGTTGTATTATTTGAACAGCTAAAAGCAAATCTACAAGCTAAAAATTATTTATCTCCTTCGGGTGATATCAACATAGCCCCACCTCCAACACCAATATTACTTCTCGAACCATCGAAGTAAAGCTTCCAAAGTTCATTTCTTGTTTCTACAGATGGTTCCTCCTCTTTACAAAGATTAGGCATATCAGAATCAGGTTCTTGAATATATAGACTCCTAATCCTATCTCATTTGTGTGTTGAAATGGATCAAGCTCATTATCTTCGGCTGCCCATTCATCTAGATTGATATTGTCTATATGGGTGTTGCAGTTTGAGGTCATGGTTTGCTCCTCCAGTGCAGAGGTGGCGTAGAGGTTAGCGTTTATAGGATTTGGTGAATATGGTTCAATATGGTCTTTGGCGAGAGGCTTAGAATTTATGGTCACTTTCGTACCATACCTTGTTCTAAAAAACAAATGAGACCAATCAGAAGATAAAAACCCACCCAACTTGGTTGTAAAATCCCTCGAGAGACAAATGGAAATGTGCGGCGGTAAGTCAATGACATGTATATCCTAATGAATAGAAAAAATTGGGGATGCGTGCAAAGTAAGAGCTAATTTTTTGATAATACCAGCAGTTTTAATAGTAGACCCATCTAATTGCACTACGCCTTTCTGGGGATTAGGCTCATAAACAAGACCTAACTTATCAGCTAAAATTTTAGGCATGACTAAAGTACTGGCACCAAAATCAACCATACAATTATGAATGATTTTATCGCCGATAATCAGACTTAAGTAGAATGGGGGAGGGTTTACCTCTTTAGTTTTCTATTCATTTTTATCCTCCAGATCATTAGCAAGCATGACTTTTGCAACTCCTTGATCAACGTTGTCATAAATAGACAACTTAGCTAAAGCTTCCTACAATAAACCTTTATGCCTTGGAAGGTGTAAAGAATCTAATATCGACATACTGACAGTCATTTTCTTGAGATGCTCAACAATATTAAATGATGAAGAATTTACCTTCTGCTAGTTTTTTGTGACAACAACATTGTTTTGCCTCTACAAAGGCCGCGAATGCATTTTTGACTGCTCCTTGCTAGATATCTCTTGGCCTCTTTGTAGAATCTACATTTTAGACTACGCTGCAGTGTTAACATTTGATGAAATGGGTTGCTTACTATTTGTGGGCTGCTGCTGTGAATTTCCAGCTTGCTGTCTTGAATCCATAGCCCTCTTTTTCGATCTAGTATTAGCCGAAATGGGAGAATTTTTCTGATCTTGGTCATTCACGCCACAAAATTTAGAACTCTGCTATTTCATTAAGGCAACTTCCACATTATCTTGCTATTCTTGATTTTGATCTACAATATTTTTTAAACCAGCATAGCTATTTTGGACCATTATAGCCTGATTTCTCATACCATTAGTGCACACTGATTAGTTATGGGGCTAATTGCACAGATAACACCAATCGTAATCCTGGGCAACATTATTTTGGGGCACAAGTTCCTTTAATGAACTGGCTATGTTTGGATTGTATGCCTGGAATGGCTTAGGGTTAAAATTACTTCTTTGGGCTTGATAATCATTCTAAAAAGCAGGTCTATTTGGCTGGTTCTGCTGATAAGTGGCTTGATAAGGCTTATGTTCATGACCTACTTTCTTCTTTATGCTCACAAGATCATTTCCAAAGGTCTTGAGTATACTTTTAATCTCTTCAAATTCTTGGTTAGGGGCTGGAGCAACAACTTTTTGGGTTGCGTTATGATAGCCTATTGCTGGAACAGGCGGGACAACAGCTAAGGGAAGTACAACAATAGGGGTAGGTGGCTGTATTTCTAGAAACAAAGGCATAGGAGTTCTAACAACTATGTCTCTAGCTTGGATGAGACAGTTCTCAACTCTAATGGCTATGTCGTAGGTGTTAGGGAGTGTAAGCCCACCCATAGATTGAGTCATGACTGAAATTTTGCTATTTAAAGCTTTTAAATAAAACAGAAAGGCATGAGCTAGTAAAGGTTTTACCGTTGCAGGAATCCTGTCCCAGGTTCTCTGAAATCGGTAGTTGAAATCGGCCAAGTGTTGATGTGGCACCCTCTGAATGGTGCTCAATTGCTCTATTAGAGATAGATTATCATATTTATTAGCAAAATGTTGATATAAATCATTACCTAATGCATCCCATGTCACGATTGAGTTGGCTGCAAGACCTCTAAACCATTGTAACACCTTTCCTTTAAGTGACACAACCAACAGTATTAACACAACGTTCTCTTGTGTGATGTTATGAACCGAGCATAAGGTGGCCACACCACGAATATGCTCAACCGGTGTCGTTAGGTCCTCCCCAATGAAATATGGCAGACTTCTAAGGGTTGCAACTAGGATGTCATTGTGTTGAACAATGTTTAATGGACTGCCTCCATTGAAAGGTGTGAATGGGTGCTACCATTGGTGGTGCTTGTGATATTGGAACCAGTACTCTTGGTGATAAAACCAAGGAACTGAAAATAGGTGGTGTTGACTTCGATCTCATAGGTGTCTCAAAAATCCTCCTTTTCTTCTGCCTCTTCTTCGTGATGGAGACAAATCTCGATATTTGAAGGGTGCAGAGTTTGATTTTCTCTGTATCTTTCTCATGCGCAGGTTGCACAAGCATGCAAAAATAAGAATCAGAGTAGCCGGGTATATTGAAATGAGCCTCCAAAAGGCTGAAAAATTTGTTGCATACACCAAAAAGCAAATTAAAAACACTGAAATTTCTTTGAAATAGCTTTCAGAGTCCCACCGGGTGTGCCAAATACTATTATCAATTAGATTTGCACCCTACTAAATACAATATTCAGCAATCTAATGACACAGGGAAACCTTCTTCAGATGTGGGTGATCTGAATGAGGAAGGAATCTTCAAAGTGAGCTGGTTCTCTGAAAGATGAATATTGTTCTAAGTATTTTTCTGAGGAAAAGAGTTAGAAGGATGAACTAAAATTAAAACTTAAATCTAATTGGTATTTCACTAGAATTTATGAGATTCAGACACTAACACCCACAATAGCTTTCCTATCACAATAAATCTCACAATCTCACTAGCACATACTTCCATCAGTATTTTGCATGAAGATTCCTAAACGAAATACAACAAACAACATGAAACTTTGTAATTCTAAAACACAACTTACAATAGCAAGACATAAAAGGATTCTAATATGGACCAAAAGGACATCAAATTGCTATTACAAAAATGAGACAGAAATGAGAAGGAGAATTCTACTACTTTATTAAAACTGAAAGAGTGTATTTGTATGAACTAAGTACAACTGAGTTTACAAGCTCAAGAATGCTAAGAGCAAGAAACTATATTCTAAACTGAGAAGAAGAGAAGAAAACTAAGTTTCTTCAAAATATAATCACTAGAAACCCTAATCCGAGCTCACAAGAAAAGCTCAAGGAAAAGGCCTCAAACTGTCTCAAAAGACTGCATAAAAGTAGAAAAAACTCTCTTTTTCCATGATCATACTGAAAAGCCTCTAAAAATAGGCTAAATCTACTTTAAAATCAAATAAAGCACCTTATCTCTCCAAGAGGAAACTCAAATCTAACCCAAGGTAAAAAATAAAACAATCTGCTAAAAATAGCAAAAAGATAAAAATAGTTTGCTTTATCTTTGCTTTAAATCATTACAGATTTTACAATTTGGCCTATTTTTGCAATTAAAGATTGCTAAATCTTTTGAAAAAAGAACTACCTTATTTCTCCAATACAATGCTTGATTTTTCTTTAAAAAATCATAAAAATATATAAAGTATCTCTACTCATCAATATCCTTAATTGATTTCTTTAAAATCAATTGTAAATAAAAACCCTAAGTTTCAAGCGTTTCACCCTTAGGCATAAAATATTTTACCATTCATATTTTAATTGACTTTCTTTCAAAATAAATTAAAAAACCTAAGGCAATTATCACTCCATCTAGCACTCAAGGCATAGGCATAAGTATTGACTCTTAAATTAAAAGCCTTAGGTATTAATCAAAACCTAAAATTATTAACACTAAGACCTATGAAGTCTTATGACCATTTCCAAGAGGCTCGACCTAGGGCAATGATTTTGAAGACCCAAAATCAAATTAGGGCAAGCGACAAAAAGAAGTCAAAACCCTAAAAATCATTTTATTTGTAATCATCGCCTCTGAAGACTTTGGTCTTTGCAAAGATGGCACTGCCATGAGTGAACTCAATCTGTAGCTTACAAATTCTTGAAAATATGTACTTTGGTCTTCAAATTATCGAATTCTACTCTGCAATTCATGGTGAGCTGACTTCTTAAAGGCATAATGATTTTCCTCTTCTTTTTAAAGGCAAGAAATGGCCATTAAGGCTGTGACCTGTACATACTTGGTTTCTCATTTCCTTTACATTTTTGTGACTTTATTTTCTTGGCCGCTTTGTATAAGCATGAACTTGGTCTAGAAGCTCTATGTGATAGCTTTTTTCTTGGACTTCTCTCCTTCACTGCACACAAGGTGAGCTATTGTTTATGGCTTTACTTCTTGAGTTTTCTGGTCTTGTGGCCATGGCTGGTATAGTGTCTAATGCATTTTTTATTTTCCATGCTTATTTTGAGGGAGCTCGAGCTTGAGCTTGGGGTTCCTTGTGTTATCTCTGGCCGCCATGATGAAAGCTTTTAAGTTTGGAGCCTTTTTTGAATGTTCTAGCTGTGGCTTATTTGTTCCCCCACAGGCATAAACTGGTAAGATCTCATTATTCTACCCTATTAGCATTTCTCTTCAAAATAGAAACCTTATAAAAGCTTTATATTTCTATGGATTATCAACTTTTATTTGTAATTTTCTGGCCATTACACAGGCCGTGCCATATGTATATACTAAAAGAGCATATTGAAGCTTTTGGGCTCGACCCAAAATAGGAACTTCTTTCTTCTTTCACATTTTGAGCAAACCCTTATATGGGTATCATGTAAAATGAAGCAATCTCTTCTGTTATTCTAAAACAAACAACAACATGGGTATTTTTGCACTTTTCGTTGCAAAAATACACATGGGCATTCGTTATTTTGTAGAAACATCACCTCCTCTGGAGCTCGCTTGACCCACTATGACTATTGCTTTCCTTTTGAAATCTCTATTTTTTCCTTATAGAACCCTTCATGGATGACTAAAAATTGTAAAAGCCATACTTTCTATTCAAAACCCCAATGTGGGTGTATGAGAAATAAACGAAATCTACATATTTTGATAACTGTGTAAAATCTGGACTCCATTTGGCATTCGAATTCTTGAATTTTTAATGTATGGGTATTTGTTATTTATGAAGCAAATGTACTTCTGAATATATTACTGTTGAAAACCCCATACGGGTAAGCTGGAAATTGAATTGTCTTCCTTTTGAATTCAAAAGCACAAGATGGCTGCTCTAAAAATAAGACATTTTATAACTCAAAATATGAACTCCCAGGTGGGTTCACCTAAAAATGAAAGGGAATTCACCTATTCTGTACTAATGCAAAAACAATCATGGAAACTCAATATTCTAGAAGACTACATTTGTCTTGAAATTCCTTTCATGGCATTTTGTTTTATTCAGAAACTCCAAAATTTTCAACATATGGGCATTTAACATCTTGAAGAAACCTGTGTATCTTGGTTGAAACCCTCGTATGTGTATTCATTCAGAGAGCTAAAAGCTTGGAACTGTGCACTGCATTTAATTTGAGATCTCCATATATTTTAATTTTCTTGAAAATCCTTCATGTTCCTCTTGTTTTCACTTTTGAGCACCATTACCATGTTGTTCGGCACCCTCCTTACACACAAAAACCTCTTTATTTTAACTTTGTAGACTATTTGTTGCTTTAGTCTCTCATACATTCATAGTTATGCCCTTCATGGATGCACTTCAATCCTTCATTCATATCATGTTTGATGTATACATGTTGCTTGTTCTGCAAATGACTTTATGTATATAAATCCTCAAACACCATGCTTAATAATTGTGAATTTTCTGAAAGTATAGCTTAAATGACAAAACCATTGCACTGGTAGAACAACATAGATGTCCAAAGCAGTGTTATTTTGCAAACTCTTCTTATAGTGGAAATAAATTTTACTTGTTGTACCACCATTTGAAACACACGATAAATGAAAAAGCAAGACTTTAAAGCAGTGAATTCTTGGACTACTTTACTCCACCATCAGCCAAAAAATTGTGTCTAACCCACTTGAATACTATTTTTGATGAAAGTCCATGTATTTAATCTACAAAAAACTCTTGTTTGTGTCCTCATATTTCACATCTGAGAATGAGAACAATTATGATCTCATTGTTTAGTGACCACATGTACCCTGATAAAATAGTGGCATCTATATTCTTTTCGGGCCACTTTGATGCTGAATCCTTATTAATTTTCCTTGAAGAACCTCAGGATGGTTGGCTTTTTGATTATGTTTTTGATCTTATGTAGAGATTTCAATTGAAACATTGTAGTTCTATGGACTTCATTCTCTCTTACAGCCAGCTAACACTTTAAGAAGCAGTTTCTTTTATGCTGTCATTTTCTTGTTCATTTTGGAAGCAATCTTTTCACATTGTAATTCCTAATGCTGCATTTGCATTCTCAGCCAAACTAGAACTGATTGTTTTGTTGATCATTTGAATGTATTGTCAGTCCTTTCATATTCTTGGTCTTCAACTTGGCACTCTTCATGCATTTTAATGCTCCATTTAACAAATTTGTTCCATGAATCTGAAACAATTCTCTTCATCAATGCATTATGTATGCCTGTTCACTATCTCTGATTGAGGGAAAGAACACTGTTGAACTAAACCTTGCATGACATTATGAGCATGATGAACAAATAACATTGTAGCAAAAGAACCTAAACCATACAACAATGCTTGAGATGAATGTACTCAGTTAAATGATTGAGCGGATTAAACCCATTGTTCACTTGTAGCTTTCAGAAAGCATTTCCATGATTGTTATGAATGCATAGTTGGTTTAATAGCTTGATGGATTATGCTGCTTAACTCTTTTAGTTGCATTTACTTTATTGATGAATACAATGATCGTAATCACTTCTCAGCCCACTTGAATGAATATGCGGCAGCATGCCAAGCTCTACCCTTATGGGAGCCCATTTTTCTTCACATGCTTAGTCTTCAAATGATAATCAACTTCATGATTTTCCCTATACCTGCACAAGGAAACAAACAAAGTTAGCATGAAAATAATGAATGATGATGATGTCTTCTCCTTTTGTTCATGATTTTGCATCTTCCTTAATGGTTCCAATGTATGATTAGTAGCAAACTGCATTATTGTTTATGGTTCATATAGGTATCTTCATAGTCAGAGCCTCTGACGCCCCTCTCTTCCTCCCTACAGGTCAATGGAGCTTGGAGAAGACAAAAGGTGCACCACTTCAGCATCAACCATCAACCAATCAGGCAATGATGATTATGTTGTTACTTATGTGATTTATTCTTTTAATGCATCTTCCATAATGTAGTGTGATACTAGTGATGCACTGTAATAGTTACATCCATGACTTGTGTGGATATTTGATTTCATTCCTTTTCTTTTCATTTTGAAAAGAAAAAAATGCATTTCAATGCAAATTTGTACTATCATTTGAATTCTCACAATCAAATGAAGCTTTGTAAATATGAATTATTTTTATGAAATGAATAAAAGAAACCTGAAATGCTTTATTGTATGATCAATTTTGTACTCCATTTGATTCTGAAACATTGAATAACATTTCTAAAATTTTGATTCCTCTTTTCAAAGCATGACCGTCACTTGATGAATAATGAACAAAGTGCAAACAACACTTCAGCATAATGCAGAAATGTAACTTCGCTTTAAGTATAACTATGTTTAATCCAACTCCACGAATTGAAAAAAATTGGTAACATGAAGGTGGGTAGAGAACTAGATGGTTCTAATGATGTCCCACAAGCTATGTATGAGGTCCATTGATTGAGGGGGAGCTAATGGACACTTGTGCATTCATAACCTCAACAATCTTGGTTTGATGTATTTCTAATAAAGGGGAATCTAGAATCACCTTTTTATCTAAGGAAGACACATTGCTATTCTTTTCATGTTCTAGCACTATTATATTCTCCCTAGGAGGAGAGTTTTTAGGAGAACTATGAATCAAATGTTCTATACATTCATTGATCGGTTCTTCTAAAATGACTTCATTGCAAGTAGGGGAATTGTCAGTGGTTGAATTATCTTGCTCAAAAAGGGTTGCCTTAGGTGAAAGGGGACAAGTAAGATTATCATGACTCTCATTGGTTGTGTTTTCTAACATCAAAGAATATTCCTTACAACTAGGGGAGATACTAGGTAAAGAACAAGTATGATTATCATGTTCAATTACAACTTCATTCCTTTGTTCCCTAATGTCTTCCAAAATGTGAGAGGTAGGGGAAGGATCATAAAGAGGGTTATCATAGATCATGAAAGTTTGCTTGTCTAACACTAACATATCCTCATCACTATTACAAGAGGAGAAGATGTTAGGAGATGAGCATAGGTAGGTTTCAATGGTCTCTTGTTGTGTCATGTGATCATCATGATTGCTTACATGGTTATGTCCTCTTTTGTAGTAATGGTTTGTCTAATAGGAGAGGTAAGAGGAGAGAAACAACTCAGTTTTCAAAACTCTCATCAATTGGTTCTTCTAGCACTATAATATCTTCATCACAAGTGTGATAGATAATAGGAGAAGAAAAAATGCGATTGTTATGATTATCCAAGGTTTCTTTCACTAGAAAAACCTCACCCACAAAAGGGAGACTAGGAGAGGGATCGATTATGAACAAAAAGAGAGGGGAAGGGACCTTATTTTCATATGCACTTAACAAAACTTTCTTACAACATGCAATAAGATCTAAAAATAGAACATGAAGTATAATAACTATAGATTTTTGTAATGAAAACATGATCTAGTGATTATTCTACAAACTTGAAATGTAACTATGCTAAAGAAGACATTCAAAAGATTAGTGCAATTTTTCAAATTTTAAGGATGATATGTGACTAATTATTCTATGTAACAATATATGAGAATGCAAACTTGAAATTTAAACCATGCATGAAATGAGCTAATTTAAGCTAGATCTAATGAAATGCATGTTATAGAAACTCGGCCAACTGATACAAATAGGTAATGGCACCAAACAGAAGCTTAAAAACAAGGTTTTTAGTTTCGTAAAAGGAACTTTCAGGGGTGAAAAGGGACTAATTCGCCCAAGGTGGTGAATGAGTCCTAGTAGGGATTTTTTTCATAATTTTCAGAAATTTTTGAGTGATTTAGATATGTTTTGTGTTGTATGATGTAGATGTAAAGTGAAAATTCAGAAATTCATAAATATTTAATTATTTGAGATGCAAAAATCCAACCTATATGCACTTTCACTAATGCAAAATTTAGAAACTCTAGCATGCAAATTAACTAATGCAAACCCTAATGTGAAGTCAATGCAAGCTATATATATGATGATGGACTCCAAATTATAAAATAAAAGTATTCTAAAGGCGAGTTCACCAAAATGTAAACAAATATTTTGGCACCCAAATGCTTTCTAACCCTTCTAGGGCTTTTCACCTAAAAGGGGAAAGATGGGGCCAAAATGTAATGTAAACATTCAAGATTAATGTAAAATGGATGTAATATGCCTAGATGAGATGATATAAATGTAGAAAATTGAAGAAAGATGTTGATTACTAAATGAAAACTAAAGAAATGCAAGTTGTTTGAAAACACAATGTGAAATGCAAAAAGACTTAGAAATAAGAGTAAACTGTAACAAAAATGAATGAACTAAATATGTGTACCTGAGAACTTGCTAGATATTGGAAATGACTTATGAAATGTTGCTGATGCTAAAAATTTGGCCTATTGCAGGACTCATTTGCAATTTTGGGTGAATTAGTCCCAAATTTGGGAAACTATTCCAGAGCCTGTTTTAGACAAATGGGTATCCAAAAATGCAAAAAACACTTTTTAGGCCTTCCAGTGGGACTCAATTTGCCACCAATGGTGAATGAGTCCACTTCTGAATTTTTGAAAATCCAAAAGTGTAAACAAAAGCCCTCAATTTGCACTTCGGTTCTTGATAGGTGTCTTCCTCTGAAACTCCAATTTTCAGCACTGTAGGTGACTTTTAGTGGAAATTTTCACATATTCAACAAGAAGATGTATTCAAAACTTTACAACTTAATATTTAATGATTTACAAGTCTTCAAGATACCTAAATCTCTCAATGATGATTGATCTTGAATTTTTGCAACAATAGATGAAGATTTTTCCCTTGAATGTCTAAAAAATGATCTTGATGACTTGGAATGATAAAAACCTAGCTTGCTTGACTTGAGGTGGAAGAAAAATGATGAATGAGTTAAGAAGATCATGAATTATGATTTAGAAGCTTGTATTTATAGGCAATCCACCTAATTTTCCTGTTAATTTGATCCCTAAGGCCGACATGGAGGAAAATAAAACTTAAAATCCAACTTTTCCTACTTAAACCCTAAAAATGGCTCAAATGGGACTCATTCACCATCAAGGGAAAATGGGCCCCATCTAGATGGGATTGATTCATCCCTAATGGTGAATGAGTCCCACAGGGGCCATTCTGCTACTTGGAATGTTAGGAAGTAAGGAAATCAAGTTTATATGGTGACCTTATCGGTTATTTGATCAAATTATGCCTCGAGATGTGCAATATGGGGCCATAGGGTCCTATTAATGATGATGTAAAGGTCAATTAGGAATTGGGACACAAAGTTCAATGTGAAAGTGTGGTTAAATACACTTTATGACACTAAAATGAGGTCCACCCAACCTAGAAAGGCACAACATCCAATGTGAATGTGTAAGACACATTAGAACACTAGATTAAAGTCAAATTTAGTTTACAAGCTTTCTATATAATTGTGAGGATGCATTTAAATATATTTTATAACATTGAATTAGGGGAAAATGGGTCCATTAGAATTAGATGCTTAATATGAGTCTAGAAAAGTGTGAAAGTCATTTACAACACTTTACAACACCTTTACAAGACACCAATAAATGCATTTTATTTAGTTTACAAGGGTCTAAGACCTAATGTGGATGTGTTAAAAACTTCACAACACCAAATCAAGGCCTCATTAAGTCCAATTTATCATTAATTATTTCCAAATCAAGCAAGTAAAAAGGGATACTTTTTTCATGTCCACACATGAATATAATAGAACCTTCAATTAAATTTAAGTATGGATCCAAATTATTTTCTCTCAAATGTTTTCTATTCAATTTTTCTAGAAAAATGCAATTCCATTCCTAGGAAAAGAAGAAAATTGCATCCAAAGTGTCAAGTGGAACACCTCTAAATTTCAAATTGGCATACCTTACTTAACATTAAATTCTTTTATTTGAAATATGTTAGCATTACACTAAAGACTAACTCACCATCTCTAGGCCCATTTTGTGCCACCTAGTGGGTCCCAAAATTGCTACTCATAGTCTTAGAGGAATCAATTCATTTCAAGCTAGCAAAATATTGCTTTAAGAGGTGATTGATCAAGTCATCAATAAAACATGAGTGAAATAAGACCAAATGTTAAGAGTAGATATTCTCTTCTTCACTTGAGAATTAGCTAGACCTAGGAGGTTGTTCCTAGAGATATCCTCAACATGATTTAACACAACTAAAAAAGTAGTTGTATATAATGTATGCTTGGCCCTAAAATTATCACTTGACCAAGGACTAAATTATTGCACATAAAAACTCTATTAAGTTGATAAAGAAATCAATACATAACTAGAAGATGTACAATATTTTTTTATCCACTTTACAAACCTTTAAGAGCTTGGACCTCATTTATTGTCACTCTTGGTGAAATGGGGTACCAAGGGTGAACTTTGAAGTTAGATGTAACTAGTGTTATGAGGTGGTTGTTGTAGAACATAATATTTTTGAAAGGGACTTTGTGATATTTTTTTTCATAAGTGACTAGATGGTACTATGAATTATTTTTAAGTGAGAGGACATGTGGAGTTGTGATGAAATTGATAATTGGGGTGGTCTTATTGTTGTGATTTATATGAAGGTGTTTGATATTGTGAGCATGACATGGTTGAGTGACTTGTTTGAGGTTGATAGTGTGAAGTAGACACTATAGGTGGAATTATTTGGATATGAGTTGCATCTTTAGAAATGGAAAGAGGTTGAAGAGTTTATTCAATCTTTGTTGTATTAAAAAATTAAATATAAGAAAAATTTGGAATGTATTTTTGTGATGCTTGATGTGACGAAAGTGGTTGGTTTTGTGATAGAATTATTTTTTGTTAGGAAGCATGTTTGTAAAATGATGTTCAGGAGGTGGCATGATGTCATTAGTTTTTTGATCAACATGATAGGTGGAATGTATTGGAATAGATGTGTTAGATGGTTACCCCCATTGATTGTCAGAGATGGGGTATGGTGATTTATTGTGGAGTTTCTTGAGTTTATTAGTATCATAATGACATGAAATTTTGGCTCCTTCACCTATAAGTTCCTCAAGGAGTTTTTCCTTATTATGTTTTAGTTGGTTCACGAAGCCCTTGATATAATTACCTACTATGGATCCTTTGGTTGAAGATGGATCTATGTTTGAGGTGGTACAAGGTACTTTGATCCAAAAGGTTGTTTATCTCATGAATCCATTTTTAGATATGCTTATAATTGTGTGATGGACATGAAATGTTTGTGGAAAGTGAATGCATGTTATTGTGAAATGGTCTAAATGGTTTTAGAGTGATATTATACTAAGGGGTGATGGTTGAAGTTTGATTTAAAATAGATGGGAGGAGAGTTTTCTTCTTAAACTAAAATAAATTTTTTTATGTAAGTTCAATTTTTATGGACTTCCTACTTAGGATAGGCTAAGTGATGCAAGTATGAGCAGTTGGTGGTGTCATTTATGTCAACAAGCCTATGTTGTCATTGATGACTATTGAGATTGTTCCAAGAGTGTGACCAGTTGATGCTTTGATTAGTTGCATTGTGTTATCATATGTAAAGTTACTAGTTTCAACTAATGATAACTTTAAGAAACCCCCTAAAAATATATATATATAAAATCTTGGCGAATCTTTCATTTTTTAGGAAAAACTATTAATTTCTATTATTGAATCTTTCCTTTTTTTCAAAAAAAATATATTATTGGCAATTTTTTTTACATCACTAAAATTTTGTAGAATTTTTTTGCTAAACTCAAGAAGAATAAAAAGAAAATGCATTAATTATGATGGAAAAT
This sequence comes from Sequoia sempervirens, assembly GCA_007258455.2. Classification (NCBI taxonomy): domain Eukaryota; kingdom Viridiplantae; phylum Streptophyta; class Pinopsida; order Cupressales; family Cupressaceae; genus Sequoia; species Sequoia sempervirens. The sequence goes on from VDFB02271358.1 coordinate 1,164,973,628, forward strand.
CTATCCAATCTAAAAATAATTATCATGGAAAAGTAGGGACCTAGGGGTGGAAATTATCAATGGGTTGAAGGGGTGGACTATATAATATTTACTTTCCACCTTTGTTTTAAAATATAATATAATGGCCATCATTGTATTTTGCAAGGTATCTAATGTACCCATGATTTGTAATTCTCATGAGGCTCAAAATTTCTTTTAGATCATTGATATAATGACCCTCATTGTACTCTATAAGGTAAAATTTACCCACAATATATAATGCTCATAAGACCCAAAATTGTGGGCCCCATGAGCATTACAAATCATGGGTACATTTTACCTTGTGGAATATAACAAGGGCCATTAGATTATAGTATAAATAAATGGTGGAAATTGAAGATTAGAAATATAGTCCTAAAGCAACTAATAATTATGATATACTATTGGTGAATTAATATAGATTTCTACTATAATTGATAAAATTTAGGCTAATATGATCTAATCATGTATCGAATATTGTGGCAAACTTTTGAGTTAAATTTTTTTAATAAAATAAATTATTTGACGATTTAAAAATGACTATAATAAAATTTTGTAAAAATGTGGTGATTGAAGTAACATTGTAGCTTGAACTATTATCCAATTTTAGATTCCCAAATTTCAACTATTAGCCAATTAGTGAATATTAGCCACTAAAAAAATCACTAGTTTCAACCTCTAGTGTTACTTTGATAAGCTTTTGTTTATGGATATGTGGTTGAGTTGCTATTGCAGTTGGCTTGGTGGTGATGAGGAAGTGTTGAAGATGATGAGGATGTGTCTTTGGTGCTTGGTTTTCAAGTGATTTTGAGAAAATTTGATAAAAAGAGGAATTAGTGTGTTGTAGTAGGTGATTTAGGTGATAGAGTTGTATTCTGGTTTTGCTCTGCATTTCTTCTAGGTTGAAGATCTTCCTATGTGATTAAAATTTGTTGGTAAGAGGTGTTCAGAGGTGTTATATTCAAGTTTTGGTGTGGGTATGTGTAGGATCATCATGGAAAAAATTTCCCCTTAAGTGACGAAAAATTTAGAAAAATCAGAATTAGGCAACTTGACGTAAAAATTTGAATAAGTTATCTATATTATTTCAAAAATATGTTAGAATAGAATTTGTAGAAAACTGAATGTAGTTTCTAAACTACTAAGTTTATTTAAAAGAAAAAATCTATTTGGTGAAAATTTGAAATTTCAATGCAGTAGTACTTAAATTTCAAGGAAAAAATAAGTAGGTGTTTGTCTAACCACCCTAACCACAATAAAATGATAATATTTTTCTATAAGATTTTAGATATAAGTACATGACTCATTTTTGGATGTGATGCATATTTTTTTATAAATTTTTTTAAGTAAATAATTAATTATGAATTTTTTATTACAACTTTTAAAAAATATAAAAACTCAAATGTCTATCCACCTTAACTTGGTCAAAACTTCATGAAATTCAATTTTTCTTGTAATCCTATAGTATGAGAAGCATAGAATGTGACACATGTTTTGGATTCAAAAAATGTGATACCATTTGAAAGCTATAGATTTTTTTTAATCAGCCTATCAATCAAGACTTTAGTCGTAATTCAAATAGAAAATGAATAATAATTATTTATTAAATTCAAAGTAAAGCATAATTTATATTGGTGGAAAGTTGAGAATCTCCTTTAAAAACCCTTTTTGTTTTATCAATTTTGGGTTAAAAAAAGTCGTCAGCCACATACCCTACACATAACCATCATATTGCCACTTTTTCACCCATCATGATCCTGCACATACCTGTGTGTTGGATCATTGTACAGAAGAAGTTGTGTTCACCAGTATGTGAACTATGCATTGTAGAGGTTTCTAAGAGAAATGTTTCTGCTTTGCATTTCTTAAGTGTTATGTTTTAGGTCTTGCAATTTTGAAAGTGTGTTGATGGTGTTGGTAGTTTACCTTAGTCAAGAGGGTTTGAGGTTTGGTTCTCTAGAATATGGTTTTTTGAGTTACAGTGTATGGCACAATAGTCTGGATGTACTAGTTGTGTACATTCTTCAGGTGAAAATTGTTGTGAAGGATTTTTTTAGATTTTAGTTTGTTTATGGAGTATTCTAGAGTTTGTTCAAGTGACATTTTTTGTCTGAGTTATTGGGAGATCAAAGGAAATGTGTACTTAAAATTTTAATAGTTTTTGCACGAGTAATGGTTGACCTAGTGTTTACACTACATGCAATGGATAATTATTGTCTATAGTATCATGTGAGGGTAAAGCCACAAAATTGGTTTACAATTCCAGTGAGGAAGGAAAAGTCGCAAAAAATGACCCCATACCAAAAAAATTGGTTTTTGGGGGTTCAAACAAACTTTTGGTTCGAGCAAACCCAAAGGGGGTTTGCTAGAACCTTGGTTCGAGTGAACCTATTAAATGCAGGGTCCCACCATTCTCGAGAAAAAAACAAAAATAAAACCTTTATGGAAAGGGGGTTCTCTTGAACTAGGGTTCGAGTGAACCCCCTTTTCCCACCTTCTTGTTGGCAACACAAGGGCAGAAAATTGAGAGGGGGGGTGAATCAGTTGTCACAAAATTTCAAACTTATTAATCTAATTAACCTTATTCTCAGATCTGATCAATAACCATGAAAGCATAAATCAACAACACATCAAAAACACACATAACACAATTTTTTTATGTGGAAACCTTGTTAGGGGAAAAACCACGGTAGAGGTCAGTCCACAAGATTATACCCTGTTGAAACTATAAACAAATATGAATGGGGAATGCACATGCATTTAGGCACACTGCCTAGAGTTCACTGATCAAATACAACAAGGCTTACTTTCCAAAGGAAGACACACTGTTTTACAAAATATTTGGATTACATCCACAAGATTTGAACTAAGAAAAATAGCATCTGCTAATGCATGATTAGAGTTTTGGTTAAGCACATGAACACTTCTTCACACTCTGCTCATTCTTCTTCACACTCTGCTTCTTCCTTCAAATGATATGAACATTATTTACACATAGGACTCACACACTTCGCATACTCATGCCTTCAAATGATAAAAAAATAACTCATATATCTACAACAAGAAATTACATTGCTACGTGTCGGCCACAATAAAATAATAAAATGAATACAAACTATTAGCCCAAAACATTAAATAATTGTCAATGTGAATCAACCAAGGTTGGCCACAACATTGAGGAGACCCAAAATAAAATTCTCAAACATGAAAAAACTTTAAATAATTATTCCTTAAAGATCCAAAATACACTACAACAACCTGTCGGCCAAGAACATGAAAAACATGAACATGCAAGATAAAATCTCTAATCGCAAGCACAACTATTAATTCAGGCATGCAACATAGATGGAGCATGATCTAGAAACATCCAAAAACATCATGAATCACCAGATAATCATCCACAACAATTGAACTTGCTAGAATCACATCATCTTCAATCAGGAACATGAACTGAAGCATAGAAAAATTGTCAAAATACAATTGTTCATAACTTGAACAAATCTTCACGCGGATCTCTGAAACTTAACATGGATAAACTAGATATACTCAACAAGAAACCATTTAATCCACAACCTTTGATCATCAACGTACCAAACTCACTAACAGACTAAACTTCACTTCACCGTTGATAACCTGCAACTCATTTCATTACAATTTTCTCAATATCCTCGACATATACAAATTCTAAGACATTAATGCCAATAGTGTTGAAATCAATGAAAACCACATATCAGTAACACAACCACAACATCCAACAATCTCCCCCTTTGGCATTGATGGCAAAAACAACATCAACACAACTATCTTTAGCACTTACTCCCCCTTAGGTTCTGACTCTTTTCTCCTCAACTCTTTTACAAAAATCTTCTCCCCACATGATTCTTCTCCTTAGATAATTCACATTTTTTCACATGACTCTTCTCCCCCTTTGACATCAATGACAAAGATCTCTTTACTCCACACAGGCTCTAAACCACATATCTAAACATATGACTACTCCCCCTGAGTAGTAGCCACCACAACATCAATCTAGATCAAGATATGACTATGAAATGAATAGATTGATGCAATGAATTGCATCTTAGTTCTAATTAGGAGGGGTAATCACCCCTAGCTTCCCACTGAGATACTCAAAAGTATCCTTAGGCAACAGTTTTGTAAAGATGTATGCAATTTCTTCCTTAGTAGACACATACTCCAGTCTGTCTTCCTTTTCACTCACCTTCTCTCTTAAAAGGTGAAGTTTGATAGATATATGCTTGGTCTTTGGATGTAGCACCAGATTCTTAGAAATGTTAATTGCACTTGAATTATCATAGAATATAGCAATAGGTTCATCATAGACAACTCTGATATCTTTGAACATCTGCTTCATCCATAATACTTGAGTACAATTATTAGCAACAACAATGTATAATGCCTCTGTAGTAGATAAAGCAATGGCATGTTTCTTCTTACTTAACCATGAAATCAGCTTCTTACCGAAGAAAAATGCACCACCACTAGTAGTCTTTTTCTCATCCACATCACCTACCTAAACAACATCAGTAAAAGCACTCAAAGTAATATCATCATCTTTAGGATACCACAGGCCAAAATCAATTGTCCCCTTCAAGTATCTAAAAATACTCTTCACAACTGTTACATGAGATTCCTTAGGATCATCTTGAAATCTTGCAACAATGCATACAACATTCATGATATCTATTCTAGTTTGAGTCAAATAAAATAATCACCAATCATTGATCTGTATCTAGTTTGATTTGATTTCAGAGAATCATCATCTTGTGTCAACTTGCATCTGTTCACCATAGGTGTACCAAATGGCTTTGAATCTTCTATACCAAACTTCTTTAGCAATTCTTTCACATACTTGGACTAAGATATAAGGATCCCTTTATCTAACTGAGTAAGTTTCAATCCCAAAAATAATTTCATCTTACCAATCATAGACATCTCAAACTCATTCTACATCTCATCAGCAAACTTCATACACAAACTATCATCTCCTCCAAAAATGATATCATCAAAAAAGACTTCAATATTCAAATTTTTATCATGATCAATCTTGAAATACAAATTACTATCAGCAATACCTTTATTAAATCCAAGCTTCAACAAATACTTGTCCAATTTGGAATACCATGCTCTTGGGGTTTGCTTAAGTCCATAAAATGCTTTCTTCAACCAACAAACCATATCTCCCTAATTAGTCAATTGAAATCCATCAAGTTGCTCAACAAACACTTCCTCCAATTCGTCATTTAAAAATGTTGACTTGACATCCATCTGATAAACCTTGTAGTTTTTGTAAGTATTATAAGCAAGAAATAATCTCACAGCTTCAATCCTAGCAATAGGGGCAAATTTTTTTGCAAATTCAATTCCTTCCATCTGAGAATATTCTTTACACACCAGTCTTGCTTTGTTTCTAACAACTTCACCTTGCTCAGGGTGCTATCATAATAGTGGTTTAAAATTCCTGAAAGGAACGAATTTTAGCTAAAATCACATATTTTTAGAAAATATAATGATTTAAGCCTTTAAAAGTTCCATTTTAAGGATTCCAATTGAAGAGGGTTTGATCAAATCACCTTAGATCAAACCTCCTTGGATAGAACCTCGCTAGTTTTAAACCATACCTATAAATGCGTCTCCTTTACACCTATCAAAATGCTGATAAAAAATCTCTTTTGATTTAGATTTTGTGGGATCAAATGAATTCATTTAAAATTTATTTCAAATGATTATGGTATTCCTCAGAACAAGCTATCCAATGAATATAATTTTAATATGTTTTGGTTTTGTTATGTATTTGTTTTAAGTTTTATTAAACATAGGTTTTCATCGAAAATGAATTTCTTTGTTCTTTACATGTGGAAAAATAGAAGATTATCAAAAAAAAAAATTGAAAAATATGAGTGCACTAGATATTGAAGTCCTTGATCCAACAAAAAAAATAAAATAAAATTTTGAAATATACAAAAAAGCTACGCATTATACGGTCATGCTATGTTTGAATTGTAATTCATTTGACTTTGAAACTTGATTAAGGAAAAAATATTCAATAAAAAACTATCTAACCAAGTGGAAGCACTAGATATCAGAGTTACAAATATAAATTTGAAAGAATTAGAATTTTATCCTTCATGGAAAAAAGTTATGCATTATCGTTGCATCACTTTTTTAAAAATGTTGTTTTCTAAAAAAATCTATTTTTGTGGGAGATGGAAAAAGAAGTGCAATTTGATTCCAAAAATTTTGAAAAAATATTTTTAGAATCTACAGACAAAATTTAATGAGACTCTAGTTTGCACCATCTTCAAATTCCTCATAGTTTAGCCGCTATAGGTGCCCGAATGTGAAGATTTAGTTAAAAATAATAATTTCAGTGTCCAGTTTGGCAAAAAATTGTAAACCACTATTATGGGATCACCCCTCATTCAACTTGTTTCTAAAGACCCATTTGGTTCCAATCAATTTTTTTTCCTTAGGTCTAGGAACAAGAATCCATGTACTATTCTTTTCAATTTTTTGTAGTTATCCTTTCATTGCTTCCACCCAATGTTCATCTTTGCATGCTTCATTCACACTATTAGGCTTAGTTTTTTAAATCAAACAATATTCTTCTGCAATTTTTCTGCTAGTCTGAACACCTTTGTTCTTATCACCTATAATCTAATCTAAATGATTTAGTCTCACATACCTTGGAGTCTTAGGATGTTATTAAACTTCTGGCTCTTGGGATCTCTCTTCTACATTTTCACCAGTTCCTTCCTCTTGATTTTCTTGATTCACCAGAATGATCTGGACTTGATTTTGAGTCTAAACTTTCTTTCTTGTGACTGAACTATTATTTTGATCATTTGAATCATATCCATAGGTTCTGGATGGTCTAGCTATGTTTTCATCAACCTTGACATTTTCACTTTCAACTATTTTCCTTAATCTCTTGTTGTAGCACCGGTAGGCCTTACTCTTAGTAGAATAACCAAGAAAGATTCCTTCATCACATTCTAGCATCAAAATTTCCTATCTCTTCATCTCTTTTGATATAGCATTTACTCTCAAAAATTTTGAAATATCTAACAGTAGGCTTGTGACTAGACCATAGCTCAAAAGGGGTCTTACCAATATCACCTTTGACTTGTATCGGATTGAGGATGTAAACAATAGTACTCATGACTTCTCTCCAATAGATATGAGAAATGTTTCCTTCCAGCATCATAGTCCTAGCAACATATTGAATTGTCTTTTTCTTCCTTTCCATAACTCTATTTTTCTGAGGGGTCCGTGGGGTAGATAATTGTCTCTTTATCCCATGCACTTCACAAAAATAATTAAACTCATGCGAAGTGAATTCACCACCTCTGTCTAATCTCAAACATTTAATCTTCAGACCTGTCTCTATCTCAACCATATCCTTAAAAGTCTTGAATTTCTCTAGAGCTTCATATTTTTCCCTTAAGAAAGTAACCCACATCAATCTAGAATAATCATCAATAAGTAACATGAAGTACCTATCTCCTTGTAAAATTATGACTCTAGAAGGACCACACAAATCAGTATGAATAAGCTCCAACACTTCATTTGAACAATGTTGTTTGCTCTGAAATGAAATTCTAGTTTGCTTCCCTAACTAACATTCCTTGTATATAGTATTAATAGGCTTTACCAACTTAGGAAGATCTCTCACTGCCTGAGTAGAACTTGTCTTGATAATATTGTCAAAGTTTACATGACACATTCTCCTATGCCACAACCAACTTTCATCAACTTGAGCAATCAGACAACTTTTACCAGTAGCATTCAAGTGAAAGATGTTATCTTTTGTTTTTGTATTTGAAGCAATCACATTTATGGAACTCCCCAATATTCTGCACTTTCCATTATTGAATTGAAGATTGTATCTCTTGTCAACCATCTTTCCAACACTTAAGAGATTATGCTTCAAACCTTCCACATATAGAACATCATCAGTATTATTCTTACCATCAAGAGAAATACATCCTCTGCCACAGATTACACCAGCTTTGTCATCACTGAATCTTACAACACCACCATGATAATTTTCTAAGATCACAAATTTTCTTTTATCACCTATCATGTGATGAGAGCATCCACTGTCAATCACCCATTCATATTTCTCTTCAACTCGAGCAACTAGGGCTTTCTCCACATTTGAGAAACTAACAAATTCAATGGGGGTTGGATCATTTTCCTTGATAGCAATAAATACCCATTCATCTTCACTAGCATTTCCTTTATCAAATTCATCATTTGTCACACCTTCATTAGCAACATAATAACACTTTCTTTGAAATATAGGCTTATTAGGTCTTGTCTTAGGGACCTATCTTATCGCAAGAAAAACATTTAATAGGTAATTTCCCTTTATACTTACCTTCTCCTTTGGCTTCTCTCTTGATAATAAGTGCTTCAAGCTCCTCTAGATTTCTCTCCTCTTCTTCAATATTTCTCATTTTCTCCTCATACTTGAATACCTCTCTAGAATAACTTTCTTCCAGATCATATCTTTCTTTATCTCTTCTAGAAGAAGTAGCTTTGAATGCAGATTTTAACTTAGGAAGAGCATCACCAAATTCACTTAACTCAAAAGCAGTAAGCTTACCAATCAACATGTCTCTGGTTACATTTGCTATAGTTTGGAGCTCCTCAATAGCAATAGATTTGAATTTGTATGCAATAGGAAAGGATCTAAGCACTTTAGCAACAATATTTGATTCTTCCAATCATCTACCAACACATCTGATACCACACACAAGTCCATTCACTCTTTGCATGAAAGAAGTAATGTTATAATCATCACCCATTCTCAACATTTCATATTTCCATTTCAAAATTTGCAACTTAGCAACCTTCACATTAGCATCACCTTCATACAAAGTTTCCAAATTTTTCCAAATCTCATAAGTAGTCATCAGATCCATAACATTTGTCATCTCAGAATCAGTCAAAGCACTCAACAATGCTTCCTTAGCCTTGATATTATATTCATCTTCCTTAATCTCATCTGCAATAGAAGGACCATTATGTGGAATAACATACCTATTCTTTGTAATTTTCCAGTAGGGTTCACCAATGCATCTCAGATGACACTCCATTAGATCCTTCCACAGAGAATAATTTGTTCCATCAAATCTCAAACTATCCTTCTTTTAAGTTGCCATCCCAGATCACCTCAAGTTGTTAAAATTCTTCCAAGGAACCTGCTCTGATACCAATTGTTGCCAACACAAGGGAAGACAACTGAGAGGGGGGGTGAATCAATTGTCATAGAATTTCAAAGTTATTAATCTTATTAACCTTATTCTCAAATCTAATCAATAACCATGAAATCATAAATCAACAACACGTCAAAAACACACATAACACCAATATTTTTTTACGTGGAAACCTTGTTAGGGGAAAAACCGCAGTGGAGGTCAGTCCACAAGATTATACCCTATTAAAAGTATAAAGAAATGTGAATGGGGAATGCACATGCATTCAGGCATACTACCTAGAGCTCACTGCGCAAATACAAGGCTTGCTACCCAAAGGAAGACACACTATCTTACAAAATATTTGGATTACATCCACAGGATTTGAACTGAGAAAAATAGCATCTAATAATGCCTGATTACAATTTCAGTTAAGCACATGAACACTTCTTCACACTCTGATCATTCTTCTCCACACTCTACTTCTTCCTTCAAATGATCTGAACATTATTTGCACATAGGACTCACACACTTTGCATACTCATGCCTTCAAATGATAAAACAATCACTCATATATATCCACAACAAGAAATTACATCACTACATGTCAGCCTCAATAAAATAATAAAATGAATACAAACTGTCAGCCCAAAACATTAAATAATTTTCAATGTGAATTGACCAAGGTCAGCCACAACATAGTGGATACCGAAAATAAAATTATCAAACATGAAAACACTTCAAATAATTATTCCTCAAATATCCACAACACGCTACAACACCCTGTCGGCCAAAACATGAAAAGCATGAACACGCAAGAGAAAGTCTCTAATTGTGAGCACAAAAATCAATGCAAACATTCAACATAGATAGAGAATGATCTAGAAACATCCAAAAACATCATGAATCACCAGAGAAGCATCCACAATAACTGAACTTGCTAGAATCACATTATCTTCAATCAAGAACACCAACTGAAGTAACAAAAAAATTGCCAGAATACAATTGCTCATAACTCAAACAAATCTTCACGTAGATCTCTAAAACTTAATGTGGATAAACTAGATATACTAAAAAAGAAACCCTTTAATCCACAACCTTTGATCATCAATGTATTGAACTCACCAACAAACTGAACTTCACTTCACCATTGACAACCTACAACTCATTTCATTACAATTTTCTCAATATCCTTGATATATAAACTTCTAATACATTAATTCCAATAGTTTTGACATCAATGACAACCACATATCAGCAACACAACCATAAAATACAACACTTCTCACTCTCTAGCACCAAGTAACTCCATAATTTTTCCCTTCAAAGCTCAAGTTGAGGATGAAAATGGAGGAGGCTTCATAGACCCAATTGGATGATGGTAGTCCTTGGAACAAGCTATCCAACGAATATAATTTTTTTATTTTTTAGCTTTATTATGTATTTGTTTTTTTAGTTTTATTAAACATAGGTTTTTCATCAAAAATCAAGCTCTTTGTTCTGCACATGGGGAAAAATAGAAGATTATAAAATAAAAATTAAAAAAATGAGTGCATAGATATTGAAGTCCTTGATCCAACAATAAAAAAATAATTTCGATACATACACAAAAAGTTATGTTGTATACGGTCCACCTATGTCTAAATTGTAATTGGTTTGACTTCGAAACTTGATTAAGCAAAAAATATTCAATAAAACTCTATGAAACCAATTGGAAGCACTAGATATCATAGTTACAAATCTAAATTCGAAAAAAATTATAATTTTATCCTTCATGGAAATTTTTTAATGATGTATACAGTGAGTGTCACTCCTTAAAAATGGTGTTTACTAAAAGAACTAATTTTCAAAGGAGATGGAAAAAGAAGTGCAATCTAATTCCAAAAATTTTGAAAAAAATATATTTAGAATCTAAAGACAAAATTTCAAAAATCACTAGTTTGCATCATCTTCAAATTGCTCACTATTTAGCCATTATAGGTTCCCGAAAGTGAAGATTTAGTTAGAAAAAATTATTTCAGTGTCCAATTTGGCCAAAAATTGTAAACTAGTATTGTGCCAAGATCACCCGTGATTGAGTGTTATTGTTGATTAGGGTCCCAATTAAGGTATGATGTAGTCTACTTTCACTTCTATTTGCCACAAAAATTTTTTGGCCTTGACCTAATTTGAATTTGCACGTTTGAGGTGCATAGCCAACCTTGGAGAATGGTTTTGTTATGCCTTGCATAACCACCCCATTTTATTCTGGAACAAAATGGGTCCCCCTCTTTGTGTTGTCTTCATTGCTTCCTTTTTTTTCTTTGGTTCGGACTTGGGAGTTCTTTTATTTCTCTCCCAAGTCTGCCTTTTGGTCTGGCGGAGCCAGGTCTGGGTCTAAATCTGGACGAGGAACTCATTTAAAGTTTTGAGTTCAAATTTCGTCCCGACCCTGACTCCACCCTCTTTTGTTGTCACTTGCTTTGTTGGTTGTTTTCAACTTACGTTTTGGGTCCCTCTTTTATGTTTCTTTTTTTCTTTTGTTTTTTGGGTCCTATGCCTTAGGAGTGTGTTCCTTTCTTGGGCCTTTTCTTTTGTTTCGGCTAACCCGGAACCGGGACTGATTTCGAACTTGGAATTCCTTCCAAGTTCTGTATTCTGGTCATCCCCGGTCTTGATCCCGCCTCTTTCATTTTTCCTTGCGCATCTTTTAGTTTTCTCCCAGCGGACTTAGAACTGGAACTAGAACCGAACTCTGAAACTTTTTGAAAGTTTCAAGTTTTGGTTTCGTCCTGGTGCCAGTTCCGCCGGTCCTGATTTTTTCTTTTGTTCCTTGTATTTAGTCAGGGGTGCTTTCTCCCATTCGTCTTTCTTCCTTCTCATCCTTTTCTTCATCTTCTTTTGAGTTTCATCAGAAGCGGGACCGAGGAGGAATCCGAACTTGAAACTTTCAAAAAAATTTAGGGTCAGATTTTGTCCCGATCCCGATTCTGTCGGGATTCATCTAATTTTGCCTCTCGTCCTGGTCCCAATTTGGTTCCGCCTCCACCAGTTTTAAAAGGGAAGTGTGTTCTCGGTTCGAATTTGGTTCTGCCTCCACCGAAAGTAAGTCTATTCTTGCGAAGTGTAATAAAATGAGAGAAGTATGATGGGTAAGAGTGAAGGTAATATTTTTATGGTTTAAAGGACTAATGAAGACCTTGTTTTGCAGTATTAAATCATGCACATGATAATATTTCTCAAGGAGCTCAGTTGGAAAGCATCCCCAATCAAGTTTGGCATAAATTTCCTCTAAGGAGAAGGTCGACAAGACCTTCTAGATGTCTTGCCGACTAGCAACGATTCCATGCATTAGAAATGTCCCAGTCACCATGACATTTTTTGAGTCGCAGTAGGTTTTCATATGTCTCCCCGACATGGTAAAGTCTTGCCAAAGTGAAAAGGGCTTTCACCAAAACAAAGTGACTTTGGTGTAATGTCTCGGCGAATGAAGCCGGTCTCACCGACATGGAATGATCTCGACGTGATGTCTCGCCGACCCAATAAGGTCATGCTGAAGGAGTAAATTCTGGCCGATAGCGATTGTCTCAGTGACCATAGTGGATATCGATATAACTTGTGTCATTTGCTATGAGGTCTCATCGACCGTCACATGTCTTGCCGATGGCTGCAAGGAGGTATGATCACATCGGTGAGACACAATTAGTGTCTCACCGACATACGATTCCATTCAAAGGACCTTTGACCACCTAGGAATCCCACGTGGAATATGTTCGCCCAATCAGAGAGAACTAAAGGTGAACCCTGGATAGTTTGATCGATTGGCTATGAATCAGAGGAAGGTCAACAGAATGCAACTGATGTGGATCTGCTCTGTGAATGCGCCGATGAGGCAGCTCAATGAACACTGGTGTGGAGACCTAATGAAGAGTCTAATGTTTCCTCCAAATGTGGTCAACTTGTAGGAAGATCTGGAGTGAGAAGCAGCTAGAAAGGGAGAAGAAATCGTGATTCACCGCGCCAAGTGGAATCGCTACTAGAAAGAGAGGGATCGACATTAATGATGATATTTTAGAGCATTCAAAGTGGCTCTGATGGGAGTTTGAAGATGGACACAAATGCTATAGTTAATGCGGTGGTTGTAGAAAGATCTAAAGGCTTCTCCTAAAGGCAATCCTTCACCAATATGGATAGCAGGGATTCACATTCAAGGGGGCATTAACTCTATTCAAAAGATTTGAGGGCTGACCTTTTTCTGAAGAGAGATATTTTGTAAACCCTAAACGGGACTGATATTTTTTGGAAGGCATGTATATACGATGTTTTTCCCTCTTTGTAAAAAAAGAAAGAAAGGAGGATAGAGAGAGATACAGGTAGAAAGACTTTTTGCAAAGAATTAGTCAGTTAGGGTTAAGAGGTAGAGAAACTTAAGAGTAGTAGTAGAATAGGAGTTAGATTCGACAGAAGGTAGTAGATGTATACTTCTGGTTCTCTTAGTATAGATGGAAGCAGTCTGAAGATATAGGTTTTCTATACAGTAGTGTTTGTGCCAGATTTGTAAATGTTGCTTATCTATCTCACCAACAGTAGAAGCAACCAGATTTAAATATACTTCATATTATGCTTCAGAATGGTATTTATCTTGAGTTAATCATTTGATTTGAAAAGCTTTCAAGGAATGAAGTTTTATCTTATGTTTTGTTTAAATAGTGATTTGCAATTTGCTGTTGAAATCAACACTGTGAATGAATGAAACTGTGTGTTAATCACAAGTTAATTTTGTTCTATAGTTTTAGTTAGGAATTCCTTGAAAGGTAACAAGTTTGGTTAAGGGTAAGTGCACCAAGATGGTTCCCAAAAAGGGTGCTTAAGTGGCCACTTTTTTTTCTGAAATAAGGAAATGCTGACCTTGGACGTGAAATTGAGGATAGTTACACTCAAAATTTTGAGATGGAACAAAAACAAGGATCGAAGTGCTCTGAGTCTACTTTCCAAACTACTAATTTATTTTGAAAACGGTTGAGATTTAGGGGTTCAACAAAGGGATGTACACAAATTGATGTTGTTTTTGTCAGAAAAACATAACATAGCAACTCTTGTACGACCTGAGCACGGTGAACTTCTTTTAAGTATTTTTAAAATCGCTATAGTTAGAAGTTAGCTAATAGCATCTAGTTGATGCACAATTTTTCTGATAATTTTGTAATGAATATTTGATTTTTTACTAATTTTCTAAGTGGGCACTTCATAAAAAGCAGAATTTTGGCCGTGCTCCCCTACAAATTTTTGAAAGTAATAGATTTTTTTAAATTTTTATTTTTTTTAAATTTTTAGAATGGAGTCTAGTTTCTAAAATGTAATTTATTTGAAATTTCAATGAATGGTTAATTTATAACAAAAAAAAACCAAACACGCTTTTTGACAAAATAGACATACAAACAAAATAAATTATGGATGAAAGGCCCGACATTGTCAGTGAAAAAATTATATCGTTGGAAAGCTAAGACAAAACTTAACATTACCCATGTGTTTGATTTTGTTGATATTGAACCAAATGCAATCTTGACGGTGAGCACAAAACCAATTATGTGAAAAATTGTAGAATTTGCAAAAACCACGTCTCTGGTCATTGGGAATGCCCTCCAAGCCTTTGGGTTGGTATTCCAAGGAAAATACCAAAGCTAAGGCTTGGGGATTCCCAAAGAAAAATAAAATGCGCTCGCGTTATTTATTCCTTTTGTTAAATGAATTTTTTTTGAATGTTTGTTCATATGTTTATATGTATATGTATGTTGGTGTGTCATGTATGTATGTATGTATGCCTATATGTATGTATTTATTCTTATGGGAGAGATGGCGAGAGAAGGTGGGAGTGGGAGAGAGTGTGGGAGGGTGGGAGA
>VDFB02271358.1:1164988848-1165030402 GCA_007258455.2 Sequoia sempervirens
GATGCACCAAAATCTTTTGTGAAGAAGATGAATGGGCCATAAATTTTTGAAGGTGGATGCTCTAGAAGTTTTTTGTGTAGATTGTGAGCTAGTTGATATTAAGGGGGGGTGCTAGAAATAATTAATCTCAACTATTTAATGTGCCAGTTTTCATCTAGCTCACATCTATATCAACATTTATGGCAACTCTAATAAGAAGCTTTTTGGGGAAGATTTCAAGAGATTTGTTCTAATGTTGCATTGACTCCTTATTTACTCTCACACACTTTATGGGTAGTAAAAAATATTAATATTATATTCATCCACTGTAGCTTTTAGTTTTAATGCTTTTTTGGTTGTCATTGTGTATCATGGATAAAGAAGAAAAGAAGAGCATCACAGCTCTACAAAGAAGGTTAAAGAAGGGCATCGAAGCTCTATTGTATCAATCTAGTTTTAATGTACAAATATAAATCTGATTGTGTTTATTTTTCCATTGTGTATCAATCTGTGTTTTCTAAGCAACTTTTAATTGTAGTTGAATTAGTTTTCTTTTACTATTGTATGCTCTTTGTTTGTTGCTTTGTTTTATTTCTGCTCCTTTTCCCCTTTACCCACAAGTTGTTATGCAAGAGGATTTGATGACTTTTTTGTTCATTTGTTTGAGGACACAAATGTGGATTTCAGGCTAAGCATATAGCTATAATGCCCAAAGATATGCATCTTACAAGATGCTTTCATGGTGTGCATTTCGATAGGCCTTGGTGAAACTACCCTTCTCAGTGCATATTTGGACAAGAAGCTAAATAATTTATTTCCAGGTAATTGTACATGTAGTCATTTATGACTCTATACCTAAAATTTTGTTCTCTACGTGTTTATAACATTGGTTGTAAAACATGCATCTCAGGTCTTGAAATTTTCCTTCCACTAGATGAATGGTTTCTAATGTCGATGATAAAAAGAGAGCTAACTGAAAAATGATTATAGGTATATGATGGTAATAGTAATTTCATCATAATTTAAAATTGATAAATTAATTGTGGCTCAAAAAGATCTAAAATACCAAGCTGGTACAATCAATTTTATAAGCAACCAAGAATACAAAATGACTCAATATTCTAAATTCTTGAAATTTTTTATTGTACTAGTTCTTAAGATTTGCAAGCTCATTTTAGTTTCAATAATGTATATGATAGAATTCACAAAACACAGACAAAGGGTGCCTCTCCTACCATGTTTGGGTACAACTGTTTAGTTTCTATAGCGGCCTTGTTTCGAAAGGGAATTGAAGTGGAAACTACCTTACCTAGATGTTTGAAACTCCCTAGATTAATATTTTTTGGAGTCACCTTTTGGGTACTCTTAAAGATGTCTTGGTTGTTGAAGGGAAAAGGGAAAAAAATCATAAAAAGAGCTTATTGTTCAAGTTGGATGTTACCAGAATCCTATCTTGTCCTGCTTGACTAAAATATGAAGGCATTACTCTTAGATGATTTGATGCTTCATGATCTGCTAAAGAAATTACTCTCAATCTATGTGATAATCAAAATATGTCTTAGCTAGGAAAATTTCTTTGGACATGAGCTATAGTTTTTGACACTAGGGAAAGTTCTTTTGTTTAAAACTTCTATGAAGCCCTTATGACTAAACAAAATTTTGAATTATAGGAAAAAATTGAAGACAAAGAGCTTAAGGCTTTCTTGTGGGTGGAGAAAATAGAGATGGAAAACATGGAGCAAGAAAGGAGACATTTCACTGTAATTGTTGCAAAGAATGATCCATGTGTAGAGACTCTATATGTGCCAGGCTACCAGCAGATCTCATATTACATAGTTATGACATTTTTTGTTGAAACAAACTTCAGAGAATATTTTTTTGAATGATCATAATTCCCTTGTGTTTCCAACTAGCTAAGCTAGTGGCATATTATCTAGTATATTAGCTTTCATAAAGTCTAGAACATCTATGCGAAGAGCATAAATTTCCTTCTAAATTATATAGCATTAAATATTGTTAAGGAAAATGAGAAAAGTATGGTAGTAGTGATGAGGATGTTTAAAAAGTTCTGTTAAAGTTTCTAGAAAATGGCCACAAATGGGAAAAGGGTGGTGTTAGCCATAAACAGTAATGAATATAACTGGGTAAAATTTCACCTTTTTAACTGAAGGTGAGCACATATATTTCTAAATAAAAAGTTTATTATGATTTTTTTCACTTATTATAAGATTCAACTTGGGGATTACTTGCTACAAGGAAGTGTAAATAACCATTTAAAACATTAGAGTAATTGGTTTAGGAATTAAAATAGCTTTGCAACCTAGATTCTCACATACTAAATAAATGAGTTATAGCCAATTTTAGGATTCTTTCTTTGATCCAAAATTTTCATGTAGCAATTATCACAATGTTTGTAACCTAGGAAGAAGTACCTTCTATCTTCTGCTAGGCAAATACACTTTCCATTGAAAAATATATAGTGATGGCAACTGAAAGAAAGGAAGCACTAGCTCTCAGTATGTAGTGTATTTGAAAATTGATGTGAACTTAGCAACATGCCATTTGCAGCACATCCATAGGAAACATGTGTGATTGCAAGTAGGGAGAATGCAACATAGCCCTAATGGTACTGAGGTGGAGGCAATGGAAATTATGTATTTCCCAAATAATTGATCTTATTGGCATGGGAATCAAGAAGAGGAACAATAAAGGGTAGCGGAGATAGTGCATCTAAATCTAATCAATTAACATCATTTCCTCTATTAATCTAAAAAAGTAATTTATTAGATTAATTCATTAATGTTCATCAAATTTAATTAAATTAAATCAATTTATTTAATTAAGTCCCCTAAATTCCTCCCATCTGATTTAATAAATCAAATTATTTAAATCAAATGTCAAATCCCCTAATTCCTCCAAGGTAATTAATTCTAGATTAATTAAATCCTAATGCTAATTACCCATTCTCTAGCTTTTGACTCAACCTTGGTCAAACCAAACCCCTAATTAACTAACCCACTTGCACATTAAAATAATTCTTTTAATTATCTAATTACCCTATTTTCCCTCACAAAAACATATGCTTTGGGAATATTCCTCTAATAACTCCACTTATTTGACTTTCTTACCCAAGCATTAATGCCTCTTACAAATGCATTAATCCCTCTTACATCCTCACCCACATGCTCTTACACTCTCAACAACATGCATTAATCTCTCTCACATTCTCACCCACATCCTCTTACACTCTCAACCATATGCATTTATTTCTCTTCCATCCTCTTTACTTGCACATTCCCCAAAATGTGCTCCAAATTCATCCATTAGCCTTGTGACAAGTGTCACAATCTTATTGTCTCTCCTCTAATTCCACATTCCTCCAATCTCTTCATTCTTCAACCCTTCAATCCTATTTATAGAGGGATTCTCTATGAAAAAATCATCCACAATCTTAAGCATTTTCATTATAGGCATATTCACTCATGTTTGCATCTTCATCACATTGGAAGCTTATCAAGGGGGTGTGAAAGGGAATCCTTTCCACATCAAAGGAGCACCAATCCCACTATGGGATAGGGTTTGACATGCTTTCATATGCTTTCATTTAGTTTCTTTGGTTCATTTTATCTTGTTTGCATATCTATCATGATTAAATATCTCATAGGAGTACTCTATTTGCTTTGTTTAAATTGACTAATACTCACCATATTCATCAGTGTTTGATCAAATGCAGGTTAAGTGCTTACATTTTGGCACCCACCATGGGGCTCAAATACATGACCACAAAAGCCAGCCTAATATTCAAACACAGTGAAATCATTCTTGGCACTAAAGCCAAATTCTTCTCTAGTTTCACATTAATTGATTTATGTCATTAATCTATGCTATATTTCACTTGGTTAGTTTATGTTTAAATATGTTACTCTCTTAATATGGAATTTTACCTGAGCACTGGTTTAATCATGTTTTGATTTACAAAAGAGACTCTTCTTATCTGCTTTGCGTCATTCACATGTGAAGGCATGATTTTTTCTATGCAACATTGGAATCTTGAACAAAAATGTTGGTAAAGTCTTTCCTTATTTAAATATCAATTGATGTAGGACTATCAAGTCTTTGTTTTACCTTTTTTTCCCTTCCCAGTCTTATTTCTTGTAGCCAACCACTATCAATTTTGAATATGTTTCTTTATGTCATGTCAATTCCAAATGTACAATAATAATGTGAATGTATATCGACTAACATGTTAAAGAGAGTGCTAGGTACTAAGATGCTTTGCTTTTGAAAAGTTGCTATTGAATTGTGTCATGCAAAAGTTATGGTGATTGATGAGGAGCGGAATTATAAACATAGCTATCACTGACTGAATGCTAGGGAAGTCTTTCTTATCAGGAGTTAGTTCATTTCTATGCTGGTTACTATTGATGATTGTTCCAGTGTGAAATTCCATCATATCAAGTTATTTTTATTAACATTGCAGTTGTACTTTTTATGATAAATCAGATGCTGACTCACAGATAAGCAAGAGATTTTTATACTATTATAATTCCCAACCCAAATTGGAGGAAAATATTTTTATCATCATGGTCTATTCAATTGGAATTTTCCTTGTAAAATCTACAATGAAATAATAATTAGGTTTAGCACTTGAGCTAATTGTTTACTATATAGGATCCAATAATGAATGCGTGCCACTATAGAATGATTTTTTTGATTGTACAAATATTTGAAGCTCGATATCCATCATGCAACATCAAGCCTGTCCCTGTCCAAGATACTCGATTGCTCCATTAGCTCTTTTAACTACTTTTTGAACTAATTTTTCACTCAAGGATACATTATTTTAACTACTTTTAAGGCGCATATCTCAACCAGAATAGAATATTTTGTGCTCCATTATTTCTTTTAACTTCTTTTAACTAGTGGTTTCCAAGATATCGTTGAATGAGAATTGGTGGGAGATTTGAGGTGCGTATCTCAACTCTAAGAGAATGTTGATCTTCTAATGCAAATGATCTATATTACTTATTGTTGATCTGCACTGTCTATTGATATTTTTATTATTTATACAATATGTTTAAATATTTAAAATAAGTCTCGGGTATTATGAATTAGCATTGTACTGCTACCCATCTTAGCTACCACTAGTAGCTAGCTAAGCTAACTACACTTCATAATGTCCACACCAACCTTGCTTTAAATCACCTAATTTTCTTGTTTCCTTTAGTTTTGAATCGCATTGAGTTTTTTTTCTCTATTAGAATGCATTTATATTGGGATATTTTTCTTTGAAATCCTTAATGGAATGCATTGAGCTTTAAATTGATTTTTTGTTGTTGTTGCATTGAGTTTTGAATCACATTGGGTTTCTATTCTTTATTGACACACATTTATGTTCTTAATTTCACCTTTAATGTGACTGACAAGAATTGGCAAGCGATATTGAAAAGTTTGATCACTTGTATTTCTTCTTGATTTTTTCTACTGCACAGGGTGATAATTTAACAAACTGATGGGCTTCATTTTCCTTGGATGCTCTATTTAATACTAACAAGAGGGAGGCATTGGTTTGTGCTTATGCTACAATTATTGCAGTCCATAGAACCATGTCTCTTTGAGATCTTTGGCTAGTGCAACACTTTTCTTGAGCAAATCATTGAAAATCAAAAACTGAGGATGGTATTGATAGATTAAAGTCATAAATAAAAAATTGGTAGTTGGAGATATGGGATCAATAAATGCATAAGTTAATGCATTCATTGAAAGCATACTAGTTGGATGATTATAGATCTTGTTAAAATTCCATGCTAATATTTTCCTTTCTGATTGTGGAATCATACAATTAGAATTAATAATTACAAGATCCACTTATTAATGCTTCATTTATTATCATGGGGTGGGTGCATGAAGTTGGGTTTTACGTTTGTGGCCAACTTCAAAAAAATATTGAAAATGACATAACGCAAGTGCGTTATAACGTGCTCGTGTTATTTCATTTTAAAAGAAAGAAAAAAAGAGTGAAAGCTATTCATTTTCTCTTGTCTGTTTTTCTACTCTGCACGCGGCCGAAAACCCGCATTTTCGTGCTCGTGTTCTACGAGGAGGCATTCTAAAAAAATTATCAACAATAGTTGCTTTTCATTTGCAAAGATGGTGCCACGATGATGAAGAGGTACAAGAAGTAAGTATTGTTTTCTATCTGTTTTGAATTTCTTACTTTCAAGTTGATTTTGTTTGTTTTAGGTTATATTTGATTTTTTTTTTTAATTTGTAGGAGATGCAAATAATCCTGCAAATCCTAAAAATCCTCAACAAGAAGAATAGGAAAATCCTCCTCAACAAAATCAACCTCCCCCACCAATCACTCAACACCCTCCTAGTACTCAACAAAATTTGAGGAGTGAAATTGAAAACAATAAAAAAAAATTGAGAGGGTTGATGCAAGAAGTTGGGTACACAAAAAACTCAAAAAGTGGAAATATTTTTGCTGTTTTTCAGAATTTGTCACACTTGGACTGAAAATTTGAGGCACTTCCACAATGAATCTTAAAAGAAGTCAGTAATATGAAATTTAGAATTTTGAATCTAGTTTCCAAATATGTAAATTATTAAAATACCCAGTTTATAGAAATTAAATTTTGATAAAGATCTATAAAAACCACTTTTTTAAAGTCCCTGTTTTTTAACCATACCAAGCAGGTGTACGGACAACACTTTTTGACCCAAATAAAATTATTTTGCTAATTACTTTTAGGAAAATAGAGCTAACAACATGAATTTTGGGCTGGATTTTTTTTTATAATTTTTGATTAAATATTTTTTTTTTAATTAATTTTTTATTGGCCTTAATTGATGTTTTTTCAAATCAACGTGTACGGACAACATAATTGGACCTAAACAAAACATTTTTTGACTCTTTTTTTTTTCATTGTGTAGAGAATTGTCTGAAGTTTGGGACCATATAATGTTTTTTACAAGAAACTTAACCAATACAAAGTTATTAAAAAACCAAAAAAACCTGATCTTTCAAGTTTAAGGCCTAGTTTGCTTAGAAATTAATTTAAAAATAACAAACTTAATCCAATTTTAACAAAAATTCTATATCTAGAAAGTAGACATTGTGTTCTCTAATGGGTTTTAATTTTATAGACTAATTCAGAAAAAAAGTTCATCATCTATGTTGTCAAAGTTGGACATTTTTTTCAGTTTGCCTTAGTTTTTTAGTTGCAGGTCAAAAGCTAAGGCTCGGATTGCCAAGCCTTTCCCGAGCCTAAAACCGGGGCTAGATTTGGTTTGGGAGATCAACTTTTAAATAACGCGTATGCGTTATAGAAACGCGTACGCGTTATTTAAATAAAACGCGTACGCGTTTCACAACGCATACGCGTTATGTTTTGCCCGTTGGCAGAAAGCAACGCGTACGCGTTACTGAACGCGTACGCATTTTAAAAATATAACGCGTACGCGTTTCATAACGCGTACGCGTTTGTATAATAGCCGTTTTTCCCTAATTTGAAAAATACTGTTAAAACACTATTTTTTTACAGCATTCTTTTTCTGCAGTACGGACCTAAAGTGTCATTTTCTGCGTTTTTTATTGCAGATTTGTCTTGTGCAGGGCATATTCTATTCAAATTGTTGGAAGAGTAAAAGTGCAAGTTAAATTTTCTGAAGTGGAATCAAGTGCAAAAACATTTTACAAGAAGATTTGGAAAAAGTGAATTTTTTGATGTACTCATGATGATTTTGTACTTCAGAATTTATAGAAAAAATAATCTTCATAGTACATAGTTTTATTTGAATATTTGAAGGAGGGGAAAATTTTAAAATAGGTTTCTTGAATTATTGTTTTTGTCATCAAAGAGGGTTTGGTAACCATGGGTGATAAAAAAAGACAAAGAAAAAGATGTAGGAAGGTAATGACACCCGAAGAAATTCAAGCAAATAAAGATAAAGAGGCAAAAAGACAAAGGGAAAGGAGACAAAGGATTCATCAAGTGAAAGATTTGGAAGCATCTAGTTCTAAGAATGTCGAAGAGGAAGCCATGAATGATGAAATCAATGTAGATGATGCAAATGTGGAGATGGTGAATATGGAAGAAAATGCAACTATGGAGACAAACCCAAATGTTAAAATTAGATTAAGGGTTATGAATAGGGTAACAATAAGAATTGGAGTTATGGTGGGGATTAGGGTTATGGTGAAGGTTAGTGTTAGGGTTAAGATTAGGGTTTGGGTTATCCTATATTAACCTAATTCCAATATTAACCCTAATTATAATGAAAAAACTAATTCTAAATGTAACATAAGGGGAGAGAGGTCTCTAAGAGGTTTTTAGTTTTACGTTTTAGGGTTTAGATTTCTAAGTTTAGATAAAATATGGTTTTCAATTTACAATTTAAAGTTATTTATTTTTTAAATGCAATTTAAAACTATTAAAAATTGAAATAAAACGCATTAAACAAAAAAAACTTAAATACTAATTCAAAAACAAAAAAACAAGATACAAAGCAAAAAAGGGCAGAAATCAACTAACCTGGAGGTCTCAGAGGTCAAGTGTGATGACGGGAGGAGCGAGCAACAGCCTCCAAACGCGTACGCGCTCTTGCTTGACTTCTGTTGATTTGGCAAAAACAGTGGATAAAATGAAAAGCCAGCAGTTTATTTAAAAAAATAAATACTTTTCGATAACGCGTACGCGTTTCGAAACGTGTATGCATTATAAGCGTGCCAGCGTTTTTACAGCAGCGTCTGCTTGATAAGCAGCGATATCGTTAATGCCAACGTCTGGCGTTTATAACAACGTCTGCGTTTAAACAGTGCAGGATTCCTTAAGCGTCTGTGATTCGGTTGGGATTCCAGTTGCAGATTCTACGTA
This sequence comes from Sequoia sempervirens, assembly GCA_007258455.2. NCBI lineage: Eukaryota > Viridiplantae > Streptophyta > Pinopsida > Cupressales > Cupressaceae > Sequoia > Sequoia sempervirens. The sequence continues at coordinate 1,164,997,707 of VDFB02271358.1, forward strand.
GCACCGATGCAGCGTTTTGCAACGTCTGGCGTTTGTGCGAAATTTTTTTTGTTGCCCGAAATTTCCCCTCTTCGTGTACTCAACTTCTTGCTTTTACCCAAAAAGTTGAGTTGGAGGTTCTTCCTCCAATTTTGAAGATTCAGAGCTAGATGAGCTCTCCTCAACTTATTTTCTATTTATGGGCCTCAATTCAAATTTCTTAGGTGTAGAAGGAAGTTAAATCACATCTTCCTGTTTACTTTGTTCTAGCTGCAATGTAATGGAAGAAGTCTTAGTTTCTCTAAAAATAACACTTCTACTATGTATTACCTTTTTTGCAACAAGTTCCCAAAGCTTGTATCCTTTCATAACTATATTCAATGAAGATACATTCCACAACCTTCTTATCAATAAGAGTTGATGTAGGATACATGTTAATTAGGTAATAGGTAGTGGCAATGGCTTCATCCCAAAACCTTTGTTCTAGACCAGCACCACTCAACATACTCCTAGCCTTCTCCATCAGTGTCTAGTTCATTCTTTCTAAAAATCCACTTTTTTGTGGAGAATATGGAGTTGTCTTCTATCTATGAATACCACAATCTTTACAAAATCTATCAAAATCATTAGAGAAAAAATCACCGCCATTATCAGTCCTCAAAATTTTTATTTTCTTTCTAGTCTAAAACTCAACCATTGCTTTAAACTCTTTAAATCGATTGAAAATTTTAGATTTACTCTTTAAAAAATATGCCCATGTCCTACTATAATCATCAATAAATGAAACATAATATGTGGATTTACCAATTGAAGGAAAATCTACAGGACCAAACACATCACAATGAATAGGATGCAATACACCACAAGATTTATGAGAACTTGAGTAAAGTTGAACACAGTTTTATTTTCCATAAATGCAATGCTCACAAAAATCGAATTCAAGATTACAATCAGAAAAACCTTCAATAAGGTTCTTATTTTTCCAGTTCCTTAGACCCTTTTCTCCAATGTGGCTAAGTATCTGGTGCCATAACATAGTTTTCTCTAAAGGTAACTTTGTTTCAAAAGAAAGAGCACCATTGGGTACCCAAAATCCATGACCATCTATTGAAGGTGAAACCCTCACTTCTTCCACGAGCTTTCTTTTCATAGAAGTACTATTGCACTCAACAATGCATGCATCAAGATTATACAATGTGCCATATCTAACACCTCTAGCAATCACCATAGCACCTCTAACCATCTTACATCCTACATTAGAAAAGACTACCTATACACCCACATCTATTAGTTTGCTTACAAATAATAGATTTCATGCTAATCTAGCGATATGTAACACACCATTAATGATTTTTATTCTACCATCAGGAAATATGATTTTAACTTTACCATGGCCAACAATGTCTAAATGAGAATCATCACCCAAGTACTCCTTACCTCCATCAAATTCTTCATATTTAGAAAATCAATCTCTATTAAAGGTCATGTGGAAAGATGCACCCGAGTCAATTAATTATGCATCATTACCTGCACGTGTTGTCAAAGCTGCAATGAATGTGTCGCCATCTTCCTTCTCAAACTCAAAATTAGAATCAAATTTCTTCTTTTTCTTCTTATTTTCTTCTTTTCATTCCTTACAAACGTGTCTAGGCTTACCACAAATCCAACAAATAACTTTGGACTTTCTAGGAGATTTAGATCTCCCCCTATACTTGGATTTGTCACGCTTCTCATTTTTCTTTCATTTTTCCTTACATCTTCCATGAACATTTAGGGACTCCTTGGTAGTGACGGATACCTTCCTCCTCATCTCTTCAGAGAGAAAAGAACCCACCACATCTTCAGTTTTCAGAATTACAGAAGTACTCCTAATAGCCATAACAAGAGAATCCCACAAATCAAGCAAAGAACAAAGCAAGATCTAACATTTTTCCTCATCCATTTTGACACCAACAGATTCCAATTGAGCCACCAACATATTGAATTCTTCCAGGTGGTCTATGATTCATCCACCCTCTTCCAGTCTCAAGGAATACAAATTCTTCCTCAAGAAATCTTGTTCACTAAGGATTCGGCCTGATACATCTCACCAAGCTTCTTCCATAGTTTTTGTGTAGAGGTATCCTCATGGAAATTAATCAAAATAGATTCTTTCAAACACAATCTAATTAGACCCTTGGCTTTATAGTCCATAACATCATATTGAGTAGTCAAAGTAGGATCTATAGGCCTTGACACATTCTCATCAATAGCATCTCACAGATCTTGATCTATCAATAAATCTTCCATCTTCAGCTTCCACATTTCAAAATTATTTCCAGAAAACTTATCTACCTCTATTCTCCCCGATGAACTTGCCATCTAAAGATTCCTGGAACAAGATCACAAAGTATCTTCTACATAAGCTCCCACTCAAACCTAGATTAGTCTGAAAAACCCAACAACCCACAATTGAAACCAAAGATGATTAGGCTCTAATACCACTTAAAAGGAAGCTAAGGTAGTGGAACAACTTCCTACACTAATCTTGAGAGGAGAATAATGCAAAAATTTTATAGATCTTTAATAGTTACAAAAACTTAAATAAAAATAAACATAAATATCATGCATACCATAACATTGTGATGTACATGGAGAAAATTCTTTTGGGAGAAAAAACCCACACTCCAAAATCCACCTAACAACTTACTACACTAATCAAGAGACAACATGACTACTATTAGACTCTCATATTACAACACTATCTCTCTATTGCAGTCGTAGAGAAGGAGCATCTAAAGAACCCTCGGCATCCTCATCTGAAGATTCAAAGTATTTCAAAACTTTAAACTCCTACATAGTAGCATGATCATAGGGTATCTTGTCTAAAAAATGAAAGGCACAAAACAATCTGAAACAAGATCATCTGGGAATAGCTGAGTATCAGGATCTCCATGTATCTCCTAAGTTTTATTCTAAAGAATATGAGAAAACTCAAAATAATCAATAGTATTCAAAGTGGAACCATCAATATGCACTGCATTAACTCCTAAGACATGATCCCTTTTTTAATTCCATGTAAATTTCTTACTATCAGTACCAGGAGGGGGAACAAAACTATACAAATGTGGCAACAAATGAAGCCATCTAAATTTTTTTATGATACCATCTCTCCATTGTTTTTAGTTTCCCCTTTTCAACATAATCACAATAGGATTAAACGAAAACCCCATAATGAACTATGCTAAACCTCCAATAATACAAATACATTAACCTTCCAAACAAAGAAGACAAGGTATAAATTCAAAACAAAGTCAAATAATAGAAATATAGTCAAGATAACAAAAATATGTTATCTCAAAATAAGACGGTTAGAAAAAGTTAAACAAAACTATAAAATAGTGTATACACTAAAAGTCAAAGAGTAGATTCCAAAAAACTAACATAAATGCTTAGGAAGTACATAGATGCCATAAAAATAAGAAATAGATACTCCTAATGTAGTGATGTAGACACTAGGCTCGAGAAAATAGTGAAGACATCAAAAGTACGTACAATACAAAAAGAACCATATCCTACTTGACTAGAGTGTTAGAATTTCTCTTGAGTTTCAATGATTCTTGCAAGGGATAAAACCCACAAATGATAGTATTAGATGGTGAAAAAATAGACTAAAAGTGTAGAAATCAAAATTTCTCACATAGACAGTGATGACTAGATGTATATGCCCTAGAACAAACCATAGATGTAAAAACATAGAAAAAAAAAATTAGACCCAAATCACAAAAAAAAGTTAGAGGTTGGTCTTGAATAGAAATTTTTAATGCAAATTTCCTTGATAGGTTAGACGAGTCCCTATGGTAACAAGAGAGATATTATCAAAGAACCATCAACAAATAATAACAACAAAAAAGAAGACACTAGGAAATGAGAAAACACATAAAAAATAGATTGGTTAATTTAAGAACAAGGTAAGTGACTCCAAGGAGAGAGAAAGTTGTATAGGAAATAAGTGTGTGAAATTGAGAAAATAGACATTCCATGAAATATGGTACTAACAAGAAAGCCAATGTGTATATGCTATGAAATTGAACACACATGATCAAATACAAATTTTAAAACTATTGATGGAGACATCAATTTTTGGAAATAGACATTTAGGCATAGCAAGAAGATGTTGGAAGTTCTGTACTTTCCAAAAACACAAAAAACTATAAGAACACACTCATAGCCACACCAAGAAATAAATTGGTATTGGGAAAAGATTCCTACTAGGCATGCCAAAAATGTGGTGAATAAATTTAGACAAAATAATAGGAAATGCATACAAAATGATTCACTTAAATCTAGAAAAACACATACACCTCTCATTAGAGCATAGATATAAAATACACATCACAAAAAAATTCTTATATCTCCATTTTTGTGTAAGGTTGCCCAAGATGTGTGAGTTTAATGATTGATTGATATCTGGGTTTCTCTTTCTTGAAAGTTGCATAAATTGATAGCATGTACCTAGGCTCAATTATTTCTCTTATCAAATATTTCTATAAGAGGCTTGATATTTATTGACCTCCAACCATGGGAATGAAGGGTGAGGATTAATTTGGGAGATTAATGGTGGGTATTTTCTTATTGATTGTGTAAGATCTCCTTGTGTGAAATAGAGGGATATGGTAAGTTGAGAGAGTTCTCACACATGTGGAAGAAGGTAAGAGTGTGAGGGTGACAAGTGAAAGACTCACACATGTGAAAGAATATGGGAATGTGTGTGGAAGCAAAAATTTGAAGGTCTCGCACATGTGAGAATAATATGGAGGTTTGTGTGATAATGACAAGTGGTAGACTTCCCACATATATAGAAATGTGGAGATTTGTGAGACATGACAAGTGGGAGATATCCCATTTGTATGAGAGTGGGGATTTGAATTCAAATGATAAATGAAAGATCTCACACATGTATGTGAATGAAGAGTGTAGATGTTCTTGGGATAATGGATGGTAGAGATTAAAAGGTAATAAAATGTATTTTAATTAATTAAGAATTAGAATATTTTATAAGAATGGATTAGATTAAATAATTTTAAGTAGACAAGGCTTATTTGAATTAATTAAGAATCAAAATTAGCTCGAGAAATCAAAAAAATAAATTTTATTTAATCAATGAGTTTGAAATGGATGTATTAGCCAAATCAAGTAGAATCAATAGTTTAAGTTGAATAGTTAAATAAATAAAATTTATTTAATTATTGATGATGGATGAGATTGATTAGTCAAATTAGTTAAATTAATTCATGGACCGCAGTGATATAGACAACTCTGAAGTGGATTTGAGTTGTTTACACCCATAACTATGTTTCTAGTTACAACCAATACTGAAAAAGATCTAGGCCAAAAATGATCAAGCCTAGAAACTGAGTTCTTTTTACTCAATTAGGCTAGTAATTATTTTTTTAGTGTTCCTAGCTTTAGGATGCAAGGTCAAGAAAACTTTTCCAACTAATTCTTGGCTTGAAACTAGGAGTTATGACTAAATCTTGAAATATTATCTTCAAAGTTGATTCAAAATTAATTATAAATAACTTGAACCACCAAAATCTAATCATTAGTGAACCAACAATTTTGTGGTTTGGATTCTATTGGCTTCTCTTGCACTCTTAGGATCTTCCACCTAAAAGGAGAGAGATAGAATAACCTACAAATTTGAAGTAGTTCACTCAATCTAATGTATGTATGATGTGATTAAGGCTAAATTATATGTTGTAAATACAACTAAGAAAGGTAATTGATTGATTATGAATGAAAAACCTAAGAAATGTGCAATGTTTGAAAACATAATGTGATATGTAGAAAATTATGCAATAAAGAAGTAAACTAATGCAAACAAGATTAAACAAGGCTGAATAGAGTGCACCTGGGTAGTGAATGCTAAATATGGAATGATCTGACTGCTGCCAGAAATCAATGAAAATCACTAGTGGGACTCATTCGCCATTGATGGCGAATCAGTCCCACTTCTGGCAAAAACTACTGAAAACTGGTTTCTGGCTGTCGAGAACTAGAATATGATAGAATCTAATTTTCTAGCGTTAAGGTGGAACTCATTTTCCACTGATGGTAAATTAGTCCTCTCCCAAAATTTTGTGAAATCAAAGGTCAATTTTGTAGCTCTATATCTGCACTTGTCTTCTTGTTAGGCTGACAGAGTCAAATCTGCAGAAAACGGACTATAGGTTGTCTCCAAGCTTGAAATAGGGTTGATTTTACTTGAATCACTTTGTTAACTTGTTGAACACCTTTCAACACCTAATTTTTTGACAAATCTGCATACACAAGTTTTCAAACACACATGCAAAAGGGGGAAATGGTTAAGGGTTAGGTTATAGGGATTTTCCTTGCTCAAATCCCACTTTGGTAATCAAACCCTTAATGAAGAAATGGAATGAAATGAACAAGGAAAGATGAATAAACAACATGCAAATGTCCTAAACTCACCACAACCTTGTTGAAGAAATCTAAAGTTGTGTCAATTGTTGCTCCAAGATACTTGATCGATGCTTGATTGAATGATGCAAAGTGCTCAAATGCAAAATTGATGTTTTGTGAATGCAAGTGAATGAGATGTAAAATGAGGAGAAAAACACTTATTTATACACACTTGTGCCTTAGTAACCCAATGATACCTCATCACATGCCGACATAGGGTAATTTTGAATAAAAACCTAAAAGAAAATTTGAAATATTTTGAATTTGGGAGCACGAGGGACTCATTCACCAGCCATGGCGAATGGGTCCCACCTTTAACTTGTAAGTGGGTGTCAGGAATTAACTTGAATTTAATGTTTTTTGTTGGGTTTACATTCAAAAATACACTTAATTAAGCCTTATGATTGAATAAAGGGGTCAAATGATGCATAAGAAAGGTGTAAATAGTGAAATTAAGCCTAGAAAAGCATGAAATCTTGTTACAAGACTTTACAACACTTTAAAATAGGACTTGATAAGTGATGAAAAGGTGATTTTTAGGTGAATTGTAATGAAAATAGTCTAGAAAAGTATAGAAATGTGTTACAACACTTCACAACACCTTCACAATATGTCATAATTTGAATAATTAGGACCTAATGTGAATGTTTAATTTACATTACAACATTAAATCAAAGCAAAATAGACCAAGTAGCATGAGAGAAAGACCTAAAAGACCATGAAAATGTCAATGATCCATTTTTCTATGGTACATTTAGCCCCCACTTTAGTGAGAGGATGAACTTGCTTCAAACTCACACTAAAGTAGCCATGCACATCGAGAAGGAAGTCCAAATGCACTTATGCTAGCAAGATGGAATGAAAAAAATAAAGTGGGATGATCAAGCCCCCAAGATGAAGATCCCAAGGAAAACTAAACATAAGAACAAAGGAATGCACACAAGAATCGGATCAAGCTTCGATCATTTGTCCAACTAGTTGTGGATTAGATCTAGGTTGTTAGTGAGAAAAAGAGAGTGCACACTCACTCTGGGGCGATGGAACGCATGTCAGTCTACTAGGTGAGAAGACCCAAAAGGTGAGAAACATATGCTAGTTGGTATGCACTCACAAACACATAGGTAGCTATGGGGAAAGTCATGTCGTTGAATGGGATTCCTGCCCAACCATATTAAAGTTATACCTCTTGATAACTTTAACAAGGTGCCACAAAGGAAAAGGTCAGTTCATGCTTCATGAGATAAGCAAGACTTTGTATACTTAGAACTTATGAACAGAGTTAAAGGTACCATAGGCATACAAGTTGTGTTATGCAAGGTGGAAAAAATGTAAAATGTAAAAACTATAAAAGTGTAAAAGATGTTCAAAGGAGTCTTGTTAAGTTCATGTAAGATCTGTCACTTAGGGGATATTGTGTCTAATATCTCCAAGAGAGGACCAATCAAAGAATAAAATATTCACAACTTAGGGATGCAGTGTGTCCCATCAAGCCACTAAGAGGAATGTAATATGCTAAGATAGATCACACTTGTGAAGGAAATCACACACAATGTCATCCATGTTGGAAAATTGTGTCTCAACTTGCTGGCTTGAATCTCAGTTAAAGACTTAGCATTTTTCCATTTGTTTGGTTTTCTTTGTTGGCCGATCACTGGATTTCTTAACTTTGTAACCTAAGTCATGGGGTTCTGAAAGTTTCTAACTTGGTGACAGTGTGTTGGTCATAGAATTGTTCTTTTCTTTAACTTTAGAACCTTGTCGCGAAGTTCGAAAGTTTCTTAACTTCTCGACTAGCCGATCTCCTCCATTGTCGTAGCATTCGGGAATTTTCTAACCTACAGTGGAGGTTATGAAGTTTGAGTTTTCTCTGACTCAACAACAGTGATATCGGCTTGTCGCGAAGATCAGGAAATTTCTAGCCTTCGTGTGGTGGTTAAGAAGTTAGAATTTTACGCGACATGTCGATGTGTGTTCACTTCATTGGAGCCATGTTGATGGATGTTTTGTGCTTGTGGATGTACGAGTAAGTAACAAAAGGGATAACTCATGGACATGTAAAGTCTTCTGGATTTTGAATTTAAACTATTGACTATTCATATTCCACACTAATGTAGGATAATTGTCGACGGTTGAACTTCTTTGACAGTTGAACGAACTGAATCAGTTTGAACAAAATATTCTTGGAGATTGAAGAGTCATATAGGGAGTATGGTGAAATGACGGACTGGTTTTAGTTTCATGTTGAAAGAAGAAAAAGGATTATTTTTGGTTGAGTTTATATTGTATGTTGAAAGAACATTGTAACAATGTTGCGATTGACTGTGGTATGTAAGAACTACATGACTAGCCCACTTGTAATATTGTGTAATATCAAAGAACAAATACCTGTGAAGAAGGGATTTGTAACTTTATTGTAATTTATTTTTATTGGGAATAAAGTGATCTTTCTTTGGGGGTGGGTTTTTCTTCCGAAAGGGTTTTCCCACATAAATTTGGTGTCCATTCTCCATTGATATTATTGTCTATTTTGTTCTATTCTTTTACATGTGAATCTTAATGTTCTGTAATCTGAAATCAAAAGTACTCCTACATTATTCTGCTATGAATTCACATTAAGGAAAGTGATTTATGCACTAGAGTCTTTCCTTACAAGTGCTATCACAGCCTGGCCAGTTGTGTTATCCTTGTGGGTTTGGTTGGTTTTTTGTGTCAATTCTAAAGTGGGAGTTGTGGAAACTCGATTGTAGATTAAGATGGCAAGCACATCAGGAAGGATTGAAATTGAGAAATTCAATGGTAGCAATTTTGAGTTGTGGAAACTCAAAATGGAAGATCTATTGATGGATTGTGAACTTTGGCTTGCTATGTCTAGAATGAAACCCTTAGGCATGAAGCAATAATATTGGGATCTCATAGACAGAAAATCAAAAGGGTTGATAAGACTTTGTATAGTAGACTATGTTCTCCTAAACGTTCATGAAGAGAAGATTGCATCTTCTTTGTGGAAGAAGCTTGGAGATATTTATCAGGGCAAGTCCTTGGTGAATAATCTTTTCTTCAGGAAGAAATTATACTCTTTGAAGATGGAGGAAGGGGAATCTGTGGTTGATCACCTAAATACTTTTAACATGCTTATTGCTTAGTTAACATCTGTGAGTGTAAAGATAGATGATGAGGATCGATGTATGCTCTTGTTGTGTTCTTTTCCTGATTCTTGGGATCATTTAGTGATGGAGATTGGAAGAATGACAACCACTTTCAAGATGGAAGATGTGGTTGCTTCTTTGTTATCAGAAGAGATGAGAAGAAAATATTTTGAGATGGTGAAGGAGGCTCTTGTTGTTTGTGGCAGATCAAAGGAGAAAGGTAGGAAGAAGGACAAGAAGTCCAAATCAAAATCTGAAGGGAGATCAAAGTCTCTTGGCAAGAAGTACAAGGTGAAATGTTGGAACTATGGGTAGCTTGGTCATGTCTGAAAGGATTGCAAAGAGGATAAAAAGAAGCAGAAGAATAACTCTTCCGATAATGATTCTTCTTAGAGGGAAGCAAATTCCTTCATTGTAGCCTTGGCAACTCAGGCATCCGATGATGTCTAGCTAATAGACTCTGAAGCATCTTTCCACATGACATCTCATAGAGATTGGTTCACAAAGTATGAAGAATATGATGGTGGAAAGGTGTATTTAGCAAGTGATTCATCTCTGGCGATTGCTGGCCTTGGAAGAGTCATAATTCAATTTCTCGATGGAAGAATTAAGGGAATTGATGGCATAATGCATATACCAGGTCTGGCTCAAAATTTACTTTATGTAAGTAAACTAAATGATGTTGGAGTGCAAGTCTTGTTCTCTAGCAATGGCTGCAAAATGACTAGAGGCTCGATGGTGTTGGCTAGGGGTGCCTCAATTGGTACTTTGTACAAGTTGGATGCACTTGTTGTTCAATGTAACATTGTCTCTGCAAAGTCACAAAGGGTTGTTCGTGTAAAGGAGACTGAAGTTCCTATAGGGGCTAATTATTTGGAAGCTAAAATTCCTACAGAGAAGAATATGCTCTGGCATCAAAGGCTCGGTCACATTGATGAGAAAGGCTTAAAAGCCTTGAAAAATAAAAACCTGGTTGAGGGTCTTGAAGATTGTAACCTGGAAATTGAATTTTGTGAACATTGTATATATGGAAAACATCTCTTGTTTCTTTTTACTCTAATCATAAATCTTCTAGTGTTTTGGATTATATTCACTCTGATATTTTTGGTTTAGTAAATGTTCCTTCATTATCAAAATCAAGATATTATGTTTCCTTTATTGATGATTATTCGTGAAGGGAATTTGTATATTTTTTAAAAAGTAAATTAGAAGTGTTTAGTCGGTTTAAAGAGTTCAAGAACTCGGTCAAAGTTCAAACTAGTAAGAAAATTAAATGTTTGAGGATAGATAACGGTGGTGAATTTTGTTTTGTATACTTTGATAGGTATTATAAAGACCATGGAATTAAAAGAAATAAAACAACACCTTACACTCTGCAAAAAAATGGAGTTGTTGAAAGGTTGAACAACACGTTGATGGAGAGAGCAAGAAGTATGTTGAGTAGTATTGGTTTGGAGCAGAAGTTTTTGGGTGAGGTTGTGGATACAACATGTTACTAGGTAAATCGATATCCTTCTTTAACACTTGTTGATAAAATGCCTATGGAAGTTTGGTCTGGTAAGAAGCCCTCTCTGAGACATGTTCATGTCTTTGGATGCGAAGCATATTTTTATGTGCCGAATGAGAAGAGAACTAAAGTGGAGAAAAAAGTTGTTAAGTGTATCTTCATTGGCTACTGCATTGGTGTGGAAGGATACAAGCTTTGGAATCCTATGACTGAAAAGGTGGTATACAACAGAAGTGTAATCTTTCATGAGCTAAAACATTCTTCAGTGGATTTGTAGTCAGGGATGAAAGAAATCAAGGAGAAAAATGATGGTGTTGAAATTACTCTAACACCTAAAAAAGAGGAACAAAAAATTGACAATGTACCTAAATCTAAGGAGAGTTCGAGCAGCTCTAAGAGTTATGAACAAGAAGTAGAACCACAACCTTAGCTTCAGCTCGTGAGGAGGTCTACACGTGAAAAGAATCAACCTAATAGGTATGGGTTCTCTATGTTAGATTTGAATTGTGCCTATCCTTTAATTTCTGGCACTGACGAGCCTAGGAATGTTAAAGAGGCAATTAGAATGCTTGATTCAAACTCTTGGTTGGAAGCCATGAATGAAGAAATGGCATCATTAGAGAAGAATGAAACTTGGAGTTTGGTGCCCTTTCCTGAAGGAAAAAAAGTTGTTGGATGTAAGTGGGTATTTAAGAAGAACACTTGTCTAAATGGCAGTGTTGAAAAGTATAAAGCGAGGTTGGTTGCGATGGGATATTCCTAGATAGAGGGAATTGATTATGGAGAAATATTTTCTCCTATAGCTAAGCTAACATCTATCAGATTTATTTTGTCTCTTGCAGCAACATATGACTTAGAAGTTGAATAGATGGATGTGAAGACAATGTTTCTTCATGGAGATCTTGAAGAAGAAATCTATATGTCCCAACCTAAGCACTTTGCGGTAAAAGATAAAGAAAATCTAGTTTGCAAGTTAAAGAAATCTATGTATGGTTTGAAACAGTCCCCTAGAATGTGGTACCAAAAATTTGACACATTTGTTTTGTCATTGGGATAATTTGTAAGATCAAAATCTGATCATTGTGTGTACTACAAGACTGAAAATGATTGTGTTCTTATTATTTCCCTTTATGTTGATGATATGTTGTTCATAACGAATAGTAAGTTTATGATTTCTGATCTAAAATCTTAATTGTCTGCAAAGTTTGAAATGAAAGATCTTGGTGTAGCTAGGTATATTCTGGGGATGGAAATAACTAGGGACAAAAAGAGTAGAAAACTTTGGCTCATCTAGAGTAAGTATATTAGCACTATTATGGAGAGATTTGGTATGACTAATTGCAAGCAGCTAGTTGTTCCAGTTTTGCAAGGAATGAAACTATCTGTTGAAGATTGTCCAAAATCTCCTACTGAGATGGAGGACATGACCAAAGTTCCTTATGCAAGTGCATTTGGCAACTTAATGTATGCGATGGTTTGCACAAGGCCAAACATTTCCCAAGCAGTGGGAGTTCTTAGTCAATTTATGGTGAATACAGGAAGGCCACATTGGGATGTTGTGAAAAGAGTTTTTAGATACTTAAAAGGTACATCTTAGTATGCTTTGTGTTATCATGGTAACTCGTTTGGATCACAACATTCTCTCAACATTCAAGGCTATGTGGATTCTGATTGGGTAGGGGACATTGACAACTGAAGATCCACCAGTGGATATATTTTCATGTTTAATGGTGGTGCAGTTAGTTGGATGACTAAGCGGCAGGCTGTAGTTGCTCTATCCACTACTGAAGCTGAGTACATGGAAGCAACACACGCTTGCAAAGAAGTTGTATGGCTTCAACATTTGTGTTCTGATATTGGGTTCAGTTCAAGGAAAACTTCAATTTTCTATGACAGTTAGAGTGCTATTTTTTTGGCAAAAAATCCAACTTTCCATGCCAGGATGAAACATATTGATGTGCAGTGTCATTTTGTATGAGATATGGTGGAGGATGGAAAGGTCATTTTAGAAAAGGTGGATACTCTGGAAAATGTTGTAGATGCATTGACAAAGCCCATGAGCATAGAAAAGTACAGATGGTGTGTTAGTTTGATGGGCCTTGAAGCCCATGACCTTCATTAACTTTGAGTTTTGAGAAAGCCAGTAAGTCTTTGTCAAGTGGGAGATTGTTGGAAAATTGTGTCTCAATTTGTTGGCTTGAATCTCAATTAAAGACTTAGCATTTTTCCTTTTGTTTGGTCTTCTTTGTCAATTGATCACTGGAGTTCTTAACTTTGTAACCTAAGTCGCAGAGTTCTAAAAGTTTCTAACTTGGCGACAATGTGTTGGCCACGATATCATTGTTTTCTTTAACTTTAGAACCTTGTTGCAAAGTTTGTAAGTTTCTTAACTTCCTGACTAGTCGATCTCCTTCATTATCGTAGCATTCACGAATTCTCTAACCTGTAGTGGAGGTTATGAAGTTTGAGTTTTCTCTGACTAGGTGACAGTGGTATCGGCTTGTTGTGGAGATCAGGAAATTTCTAACCTTTGTGTGGTGGTTGAGAAGTTATAATTTTACATGACGTGTTGATGGGTGTTTACTTCATTGGAGCCATGTCGATGGGTGTTTTGTGCCCACGGATGTATGAGAGTAAATAACAAAAGGGCTAACTCATGGGCAAGTAAAGTCTTCAAGATTTTGGATTTAAACTATTGACTATTCATATTCCGTGCCAATGGGGGATAATTGTCGATGGTTGAAATTCTTTGACAGTTGAATGAACTGAATTAGTTTGAACAAAATATTCTTGGAGATTGAAGAGTCATATAGGGAGTATGGTGAAACGGTGGACAAGTTGGATTTTTGTGTTGAAAGAAGAAAAAGGATTGGTTTCAGTTGAGTGTGTATTGTATGTTGAAAGAACATTGTAAAATTGTTACGATTGATTGTTGTTTGTAAGAACTACGTGATTGGCCCGATTGTACTACTGTTGTGTAATATCAGAGAGAAAATACCTGTGAAGAAGGGATTTGTAACTTTCTTGTAATTTATTTTTACTATGAATAAAGTGATATTTCTTTGGTGGTGGGTTTTTCTCCCTAAAGGGGTTTCCCACATAAATTTGGTGTCCATTCTCCATTGATATTATTTTCTATTATGTTCTATTATTTTATGTGTGAATCTTAATGATCTATAATTTGAAATCAAGAGTACTCCTACATTATTTCCCAGTGAATTGACATTAGGAGAGTGATTTACACACTAGAGTCTTTCCTTACAATCCACAAAGTGACAACTGCATCGTATGAAGTGACAAGGCTACACTAAGAACCAAGAATGCAAATGAAATGATTCCAATGTATGCCCCCCAATTTAAAGTAATTGCTACACACCATTCTATGAGTAATTAATTTAAAATAGTGAAGGAAAAATGCAAAAATAAAACAAGACATGAGAGCCAACTTGGAAAGCCCCTATGCCAAGTCATATGTTTCTAAGTTAGGCTGCTTCATGTAAACGAAAAAGAAAGAAAAAGAAAAGGAGGTTTCCCCTAGAAAGGAACACACCAAACACATAAGGGATCTATGGATTTGGGGTCAGTATGTTCGTTGCTCCAATGTTTTTATTAAAGAGCTTAGAACTGTCATCATTCCCTAAAGCACATAGAACTAGAAGAATGACACAAGTAGAGCAAAAACAAAAGAAAAACAAAGTTTTTTTTGGGTCAACATGGAAGAGACATTGTGGTCTCAATGCTTTGCATCATCCCCAAAAGGAAAACACAATCAAAAAGGAAAAAGAAAAGGAAAATATTTTCGGTCAACATGAAGGAGACATTTCAATCTCAATGCCTTGTGTCATCCCCAAAAGGAAAAACACAAGAAAAGATAAATAAGGAAAAGGAAAAGGGACATGTTGGGTGAACATGGAAGAGACATAGGGCATCTCAATGCTTTGCGTCATCCCCAAAAGGAAAACACAAAACAAAAGTGAAAAAGGAAATGCAAAATGTATGACATATAGAAGAATAGAGGTACAAATAGAGGAAGTCCACAAAGAGGGAGAACATCAAACACACATTACTGGGGAACACAATACGGACATAAAATTGCAAAATAAAGAGAAAATAAAAGAAGAATACAAAAGGCTAGCAAGGCGAATGCATGTCAACCATCTAACAAGTCATTTGCCTCCCAATCATGTTCAAAGTATTGCAAGGGTGGTTGACTGTCCAAAGGAAGAATTTTGAGTGCCGAACTAGGAGATGTACCATGTTCTTCACTTGGTGTAGAAGGTTTATCATTTAAGCTCATGGTAGATGAAAATAAATATTTTAGATCGTTATGCACTTCTACATCTATTTTTTTGATCTCCTTGTCATCATCATCAAGATTGATGAAGACAAGATGACGAAGGGTTATTTCCAAGGAAGGATGTATCAAAAGTTGGGGCTATTGGATCAGATCATTTTGTTGTGAGGGTTGGACTGTATTATCTTGTGGCGGGTTAGGAGGATGAGTGTGATCATTTATTGCTTCTGTCAAAGGCAGAGGTTGATTTTATTTGTTATTTTTGGTTTTCATTTGACGAGTAAGGAGATGACGACAATTCGTACGCTCCCTAGCACCATAGTTTCTTTTAATTTTATTTTGAAGTTGTTGAGGTGTAAGAGTGGGTCAATCCACCATAGGTTCCTTTTCTTCTGGAGGGGGAAGAATGGAAGAAACTGAAGATGGGTCAATCACTTTCTCTTTACCTTTATACATGTGTTTAATGTGGGGAGGCATAACGAGATTGGTGTCATTATCTTGTGGGCATTTAAAGGAGGAAGGGGGAGTGTCTAGGGTGGGTTGCTCATGAGGTTGTATTGTTCATTAAATTTTGGACTTAGGCTGAAGCATCGTTTCATCAAGGATAGTAGTAGCAGAAGTGGATGGGGACATGTTACGAAGAGATAATTCACCTATTCATTTGGCTTTGAACTTTTGATAGGTTATGAAAAAGAAGTCCTTTCAAGGGGTGATGGGTTCTATAGGTTTAGGCCAAAAGGATTCTAAGGAAAAATTACCTTTAGAGGACAATGGATTAAAGCCACTATGGTGTATGGTAAATATTTTATTGCCATGTGGAAACTTCAAACATTTGTGAACAACTGAAGGAACAACTTTCATCGAGGGAAGCCAAGGATGACCTAGCCGCAAACTAAACTGATCTGATTGTGGAATAATAGAAAATGTTACATTCAAAGTTTTGGGTCCTATCTATAATGCAAGTACGATTAATTTGATTGTAGGGCATGCAAAATGAGTATGTGTTTTAATCGATGCAGTTGGTTTATTGTAATCATCTCGATAGAGATCATGTAATACTAAAAACTCTTCTGTGATCACATTCTCACCACAAGCGGGATCTATTAATATCCCATTGGTGGACTTATCATAGATGTGGCCGACTATGTAAAGAGGACCATCAAGAAGCTTTTTAAGTATATCAATAGAAGAAAAAGTGATATCAATAGATTTGGTGGTTGGGCCTTTACAAGGGATAATGTCTATTGTACCCACAAGTTCATCCATAGGATTGACATGGGTAACATTTGGAGTTATATCATGTTGTTCATTATTGGTATCAATGTTCATCACATGAGTGTTTGAAGGTTCACTAGCCTTGACAAATGAAACATTGTGTTTAGGCATAGGGTTGGTAGAGATTTGTAAATTTTGGTTTGGGAGGGTGCAATGAACTTTATGCCTTGATCATTGACACCCACAATGGACAAATGACCAGAATCAATGAGGTCTTGAACTAAGTGTTTGAGACGCTTACATTGTTCGGTGTCATGTCCATTTTGGTGATGAAAATGACAATAAGAATTTGGTTTAAAGGTGGGTGGTAAAGGCTTGGTGGTATCAAGTGGTTTAACGGTAGGAACAGTGGTCATTTGTTGTTGGAGCAATTGGTCGATTGTGTCATGGAGAGTATCGGGTAAGGGGGTAAATTATCTCTTTGGGTCCCCATAGGTAAAGGGCACTGCTGATTTAATAGCTACCTCTTGACTCAGAACAAGTTGGGTTGGTTGCGGAGAAGGCGGATTGAACTGTAAAAAGCCTCTATTTGGTTTTCTAAAGTTTTGCGCATTATTTTGGTTGTTTTTCTTAGACTTCTCAGCTCAATTAGAAGTGGAATTTGAATCACAACTAGAAATTGAGTTGTGATAATCACAAAGGGTCATGCATAAATGCATGGACGAAGGAAATTTCATCATAGTTAACTTATCCTAAAGGTGAGTGTGTAAGTTTTCGATAAAAATATTTTGCAGATGTGAATCAGAAGTCTTAGCATCAATTTGAGCATACAATGACTGATAACGTGAAATGAAATTAGTTACTTTTTCATCCACATTTTGTTTACATCGTATTAAATCAGCCATTATATTTTTGGGAGTCATATGGACTTGTAAATGACTTATAAAGGCATCCACAAGTTAATTAAATGATCGGATTGAATGATTAGGTAAGTTTGAAAACCACTCTAATGTAGTGTCCTTTAAGGTCCTAGGAAAAAGTTTGGCTAATAGTTTATCATTGAGGAAAAAGTCACTACACAAGGTTGATAGGAATTAACATGATTAGTAGGGTCTCCTTTACCTCTGTATTTCTCAAACCTAGGCATTTCAATTCCCTGTGGCATCTGTGTTCTCAATATCTCTAGAGATAGTGGGCTACTGTGGACATGATATGTAGGTGGAGCATTTTGAATTTGGCTAATGGTGGATATTTTTTGTTGCATGGATGAAATGGTGTTAAAGAGTTGTGTAATGATGGGATCAATGTAAGTATATGAGGGGGAAGGGAAAATGGTGATGGAGTGTATGTAATGTTAGGGGAAGTTAAAGGAACACTTAGAGGGGTGAAAGTGAAAGATGGAACATTCAATGCCACAAAAGAATTAGGAATGATAGTTCAAATAATGAAAGGAGTCACATGACTAACCTATTTCATAGTTGTTGTAACTTAAAGAGTGGTATAAGCTGGTATAGATGCTATGATTGAAGGAGGAGGAATATGAGATCCTCCTTGGCTCATAACTATGTTTGTTGATTGGATGTGGAAGGAGCATGTTTATTGTATATCTCAGCTATTATTTTCATAACTTGTAAACCATCATCACTTTCAATCAATTGATGAAGGTTATCTATCATAGGTATAGCAGTGGTGGAAATATTTTCAAGACTTACATCTTGTTGTAAATGTGCAAAATCCTCATAAATACTAATGATTTTTTCTTGCAGAATGGAACTAGTTTGTGTGTCAACGTGCATTGGATGTGAAGGTAAAGGTATACTAGTGGTAGTATCCATGCTTAATGCACTATTTTTCATAGTAGGAGTAGGAGCTCTTGAGATCCCAAGGTCCACAACAAAAGTGTTATCATGGGAAGCCATGAGTCTAGAACTTCGTCTCACTAAAGTATTATCAATGGGACACCAAAAACTCATACAAGTACCACAAAATATGGGGTGAATGCAAATGCAATGCAATCTAGGAGTGTAAAATGTAAATAATAGAAATTATGAAAACTAAAATAGAGAAATAACAACATAGAATAGAAATGCAGTAAATGCCCAGAAAATCCCTGAAAAAGCAATTTAAAATGTGCAGGTGGACTAATTCGCCTAGGGTGGCGAATGAGTCCAAGTATGATATTTTTTTTATGTTTTTCAAAAATTTAAAGTGATTTTAATTCTTTTTAGATGCAAAATGAGGATGGGCATGTGCAGGATCATGATGGGCCAAAAAGTGGTGATATGTAAGTGATATGATGGCCCATGTGGCTGACGACATTTTTAAAGGAGATTCTCAGCTTTCCACCAATATAAATTATGCTTTACTTTGAATTTAATAAATAATTACTATTTATATTCTATTTGAATTACGACTAAAGTCCTGATCGATAGGCTCTTTGAAAGACATCTATAGCTTTCAAACAGTATCACATTTTTTGAATCGAAACATGCATCACATTCTTTGCTTTGCATACTATAGGATTAAAAAAAATGAATTTCATGAAGTTTTGACCAAGTTAAGGTGGTCAGACATACGAGTTTTTATATTTTTAAAAATTTGTAATAAAAAATTCATAATTAATTATTTACTTCAAAAAAAATTACAAAAAATATGCATCACATCGGGACATGAGTCCTCTACTTATATCTAAAATCTTACAAAAAATATTATCATTTTATTGTGGTTAGAGTGGTCAGACAAACACCTACTTCTTATTTTTTCCCTAAAATTTAAGTACTACTGCATTGAAATTTAAAATTTTCACCAAATAGATTTATTTATTTTTAAATAAACCTAGTAGTTTAGAAAATACATTCAATTTGCAATAGATTCTATTCTTACATATTTTTGAAATAATATAGATAACTTATTCAAATTTTAACGTCAAGTTGCCTAACTTTAATTTTTTTGAATTTTTTGCTACTTAAGGGCCTATTTTTTCCATGATGATCCTGCACATGCCTAGATGAAAATGCAAATTTTTAGTTTTTTAATGATATGATATGCAAAAATGAAGTCTATATGAGTCTTTCACTAATGCAATTTGAGAAACCCTAGGATGCAAAAACAAAACAATAACCTAATTGAATGTTGATGCAAATGAAACCTAGAATGCAAGATGCAAAAGATAAAGTGTTCTATATGCAGGTTCACCAAAATGAACCAAAAATTTTGTGGTTTGGATTCTATAGGCTTCTCTTGCACTGTTAGGATCTTCCACCTAAAAGGAGAGAGATAGAATAACCTACAAAGTTGAAGTGGTTCACTCAATCTAATGTATGTGTGATGTGATTAAGGCTAAATGCAATGTTGTAAATGCAACTAAGTAATGTAATTGACTGATTATGAATGCAAAACCTAAGAAATGTGAAATGTTTGAAAACACAATGTGATATGCAGAAAATGCAATAAAGAAGTAAACTAATGCAAATAGGATTAAACAAGGATGAAGAGAGTGCACCTAGGTAGGGAATGTTGAATATGGAATGATCTGAATGTTGGGAGAAATCAATGAGAATCACCAGTGGGACTCATTTGCCACTAATGGCGAGTCAGTCTTGCTTCTGGCAAAAAACTTCTAAAATTTTTTTTCCGACTGTCAGGAATTGGAATCTAACATAATCTACTTTTCCAGCCTTAAAGTGGGACTCATTCACCATTGATGGCGAATTAGTCCTCTCCCAAAATTCGGTGAAATCAAAGGTCAATTTTGTAGCTCCAGATCTGCACTTGTCCTCTTGTCAAGCCGATGGAGTCAAATCTACAGAAAATGGACTGTAGGTTGTCTCCAAGCTTGAAATAGGGTTGATTTTACATGATTTTTTTTTTGACTTGTTGACCACTTTTTTGCTTGACAAATCTGCATACACAAGTCTACAAACACATATACAAAAAGGGAAAAACGGTTAAGGGTTAGGTAATAGGGATTACCTTGGTCAAATCCCACTTTGGTAATCAAACCCTTAATGAAGAAATGTAATGAAATGAATAAGGAAAGATGAATAAACAACATGAAAATATCCTAAACTCACCACAACCTTGTTGAAGAAATTTGAAGTTATGTCAATGGTTGCTCCAAGATACTTGATTGATGCTTGATTAAATGATGTAAAGTGCTCAAATGTGAATTTTTTTTTTTTAATGCAAGTGAATGAGGAGATGTAAAATGAGGAGAAAAACACTTATTTATACACACGTGTGCCTTAGTAACCCAATGATACCTCATCATAGGCTGACATAGGGTAATTTTAAATGAAAACCCAAAATAAAATTTGAAATATTTTGAATTGGGAGCCAAGAGGGACTCATTCGCCACCCATGGCGAATGGGTCCCACCTTAAACTTGTAAGTGGGTGTTGGGAATTAACCTGCATTTAATGTTGTTTGTCAGGTTTACATTCAAAAATACACTTAATTAAGCCTTATGAGTGCATAAAGGGGTCAAATAAAGCATAAGAAAGGTGTGAATAGTGAAATTAAGCCTAGAAAAGAGTGAAATCTTGTTACAAGACTTCACAACACTTTAAAATAGGACTTGATAAGTGATGAAGAGGTGATTTTTAGGTGAATTGTAATGAAAATAGTCTAGAAAAGTGTAGAAATGTGTTACAACACTTCACAACACCTTGACAAGATGTCATAATTTGCATAATTAGGATCTAATGTGAATGTTTAAGTTACATTGTAACATTAAATCAAAGCAAAATAGACCAAGCATCATGAGAGAAAGATCTAAAAGACCATGAAAATGTCAATGATCCATTTTTCTATGGTACAATTAGATACTTTAGAGTGTTTGTTTGGAAGCTAAACATTAATATAATATTTGATGAATGCAATTAGATAGTGGATTATATTGCAAATCTTAGTCTATAAGAAATTTATCATGACTTTTTTTTTTATGGATAAAGACTTGACTGATTATTTTATTTATAGAACTTCAAAAAATCATAAAAGAGGATAGCATATAGACAAGAAGTTAATGTAGATAGTTTATTCCTTCATCATGATTTTTGATATTTTTTCTTTGATGTGATTGGTTCTTTTCATGGTGTGATAGAAGTTAAATGTCTATGAAATATCTTCATGGATTTTTTCTAATTATACTAGTGACAAATTTAGTGTTGTTATGGTTCTGTGTAAAAATTGGAGGTGGCTTACCTCTATTGATAGGTTCAATCATAGTGGTTTCCTTTTGAAGATGGAGTGGGTTAAGGGTACTAGTTCATAGTTCAATTTTTTATTTTTTTTTTATTAATCTTGCTTCTCATATATGATTATGAGTTCATTATATATTCCTTTAATTTTAAATTATTTCCACACTAGGTAGGGTTTCTATTACTTTTTGGTTGTCTTATTATTGTAGGAATGAGTTTGTCAATATATTTAGGGTAATTTTAATTTATTTCTATTTTGAGTTAGTGTGTACTATTGATTTTCTACCTATAAGCATTGGTTACTTACATCCTATTTATTATCTCAAATTATTGGAGGAAAATTTTATAGCTTATAGGTTCTTTATA
The DNA here is from genome assembly GCA_007258455.2 of Sequoia sempervirens. Classification (NCBI taxonomy): domain Eukaryota; kingdom Viridiplantae; phylum Streptophyta; class Pinopsida; order Cupressales; family Cupressaceae; genus Sequoia; species Sequoia sempervirens. The sequence continues at coordinate 1,165,019,877 of VDFB02271358.1, forward strand.
GTTTGTATAATATTGTAAATTTAGTCGATTCTCTTCTATTTGAAAGACTACCTTGACATCCTTTCTTCATCCTTCAATGGTGAATAAGTTCCTCATGAAACAACATTTAAATTATGGTATTTAGTATCTTGTTAGTCTTCTTAATCTCCAATGTCATTGGTAAACTCATGAGTTTTTCTTGGGTATTTGCAATTATATTATTGATTACTCATTGTGGTTTGAGTTTAGCTAGCTCCCCTATTGCTATTTTGAGCTCTAATATTGGTACACCTCAACATTCAGTTACCCTAAATCCCTCTCATTCATATGTATGGATGGTAGATGTGATAAAATAGATTGCAAGAATCATGGGTGGATATAGTCTAGGAGTGAGAACTGTAATAAGAATGTGTAACATTTGTTGTCTTCTACTACTTTGGTTGATGTTAATAGTATACCCTCTTTTCTTTGATGGTAAAGGGTAAATGAAAGGCTACCTTTGAGAATCCTAACCCATCCAAAAAGCCACATGACTTTGATCATGGTAATTGTGGGATCCACCTAGGGGCAACTCAAAAAATATTTGTTAATAATGATCAACCTAGCTCTTCTAATGACCTTCAACCTATTCTTTAGCATTTCTATATTTCTTTAACATGAATTTTGATGAGTCTTAGAGACGATGGTAAACACATGGGGAAGATTGTATCCACCATTCATGATTATGAGAAAATTCTAATAGTCTTCTCTTCATAACCAAAATGGATGGTGATAGAATATTGTGCATTGTAGAAGAACAAGCTACTTATTTGAGTGTCATTAATGTTAATCTTGGTGTCTTAGAGGATAATATTTTTATGTTGATATTGATTCAAGAATTTCATTATCTTTCTCCTTTTTCATAGAAATTATTGTACAAAAATCTTTAATAACCCTCTTGATATGAAATCTGATTACGATTTAGATGAGCATTCCTAATCTTATTCTTGCTCTGCTCTTTCAATGCGTCATGTCTCTTTGATCTCTCTTATGTGTAACCTTGGCCTGGTGGCCCTTTTTTTATTATTATACTTTTAAAAAGAAGAGTGTACATGGTAATGATAGTGAAAGACTTAATTCTCTCTTCTATTATTCATGGGTTAATTTAATAGAGCATTATCCTAGTGTGAAGAAAAGTTGAGATGGGATACACAGTAAGAAGATAAGATAGAGAAAAGAAAGCTCTAAAGACTATGATTAAGAGACGGTGGGAATCACTCGCTCGGTCTATTAATTATAAGCAAAATAGTTCTTCCATTAAGTTTATCACTACTCTTGAGAGTGCGCTTCAAATAGGAAAAACCGAATCAAATTGCACTTTCGCTTTTTGAAACGATACTCCACCAGCAATGTTTTTTCCACTTGAAAGGTCGGTATGCAGAAATGAATGGTTTGAATCATTAATAAATAAAAATATGGTTTTATTCAGCTGACCGACCAATCAAATTTTATCGAACTGCAAAAGCATTTAGAACGTGTCTCCACAAGGCGTTTCATAAGTAATCGATGACGTACATTGCTTTCATTGTAAGCATGGCGAAGACCTTGCATAGGTAATCGATGACGCATATTGATTTCATCAGTTAATAGCTATCAGCTCGAGTCATATTACACTCCACTATAAATTAAAAAATGCAATTCCATTCCTAGGCTTAAAAGAAATTTGCATCCATAGTATTAAGTGCAACACCTCCAAATTTCAAATTGGCATACCTTATTTAACATTAAATGCTTTTATTTGAAATATGTTGGCATTATTCTAAAGACAAACTCACCATCTCTTGGTTTATTTTGTGTCACCTGTTGGATATCAAAATTGCTACTCATATTCTTAGAGGAATCAATTCATTCCAATCTACCAAAATATTGTTTTAAAAGGTGATTGATCAACTCAACAATAAAACATGAGTGATTTAAAACCAAGTGCTAAGAGTAGATATTCTCTCCTTCACTTGAGACTTAGCTAGACCTAGGAGGTTGTTCCTAGAGATATCCTTAACATGATTTAACACAACTAAAAAAGTAGTTGTATCCAATGTATGCTTGACCCTAAAGTTATCACTAGACCAAGAACTAAACTATTGCACATAAAGCCTCTATTAAGTTGATAAAGACATCAATACATAACTACAAGATGTATAGCATTTCGTGTGATCCACTTTACATCCCCTTAAGAGCTTGTTTCATTATTGTCACTCTTGGTCAAAGGGGTTACCAAGGGTGAGTTTTGACTAGATGTAACTAGTGTTATGAGGTGGTTGTTGTAGAACATAAAAATTTTGAAGGGGAATTCGTGACATTTATTTTTGTAAGTGACTAGATGGTACTATGAATTGTTGTGAAGTGAGAGGACATGTTGTGTTGTGAGGAAATTGATAATTGGGGTGGTCTTATTGTTGTGATTTATAGGAAGGTGTTTGATATTGTGAGCATGACATGATTGAGTGACTTGTTTGAGCTTGATACTATCAAGTAGACACTATAGATGGAATTATTTGGATATGAGTTGCATGTTTAGGAATGGAAAGAGGTTGAAGAGTTTAGTCAATGTTTGTTGTATTCAAAAATTAAATAGAAGAAAAATTTGGAATGTATTGTTGTGATGCTTGATGTGAAGAAAGTGATTGGTTTTGTGATAGAATTATTTTTTGTTGGGAACCGCACGTTGGTAAAATGATGAAGGAGGTAGCATGATGTCATTAGTTTGTTGATCAACATGATAAGTGGAATGTATTGGAGTAGATGTGTTAGATGGTTACCCCCATTAATTGTCAGATATGGGATATGGTGATTTATTATGGAGTTTCTTGAGTTTATTAGTATTGTAATTACATGAAATTTTGGCTCCTTCAGCTATAAGATCCTCAAGGAGTTTGTCCTTATTATGTTTCATGAAATGCTCAAACTCTTTTAGGAATTGTCTCTCATTGAGGAACTTCACAAATCATGGGGAAAGTGAAATTGTCATACTAATAGGGTCACTACGTTTTAGTTGGTTCACAAAGCCCTTGATATTACCTAATGTGGATCCTTGGGTTGAAGATGGATCTATGTTTGAGGTGGTACAATGTAATTTGATCAAAAAGTTTGTTTATCTCATGAATACATTTGTAGGTATGCTTGTAATCATGTGATGGACATGAAATGTTTGTGGAAAGTGAAGGGATGTTATTTTGAAATGTTTTAAATGGTTTTAGAGGGAACTTATACTAAGGGGTGAGGGTTGAAGTTTGATTTAAAATGGAAGGTTGGAGAGTTTTATTCTTAAACTAAAATAAATTTTTAATGTAAGCTCATTTTTTATGGATTTCCTACTTAGGATAGGCTAAGTTCCTAAGTGAATAAATGTTCAATTAACCTATATAACTTTGGCTTGAGATTTGTAACCTAATTATGATATAAGTTCTTAATAAAGTATTGGTTTAGTGATGGTGTGAGATTAAGATATTGATTTAAGTCTAAGATGTAATTAGGTGGTAAATGGATGTTGGGTTTTGCTTATCAAAGATGATATGTCACGGTTTAGGAGGGTGATTGAAGAAATGGGTGTTCAATTGTTTGGATTGATTTGAAGTGAAAGTATAATTTTGGTGTAATGTAAGTAGTTTTGGTGATGGTTGTGGTGACAAATGGTATGTGTAATGTTTGAATGTAATGATTTTTTGTGTGAATAGTATGTGGTATGTTATGGACCCTAAATGTTTAGTAAAAAAAGGATTTGGATGATTATTTAATTCAACCCTAGGACTATTTCATATGTTCAACTAGATAAGCTAAAGCATGCATACATTCATTGAAATATGTTGTGAATATGTCAAAATAGAGTATTAGGGGTAATTTCCTCTATAAATTATAGACATTGAACTACTACAAATGCATTGATTTAGAGTTTGGACATGCTATTTTAGAGTTGGAATTTTTGGGAATTGAGAATTGTTTAAATTAAATGACTAACTTATGGTTTAGATACATTTCAAACTTAACCCCTAGAGTTGTCTAGACATAAGTGGTGATCTATGTTTTAGATATGTTGATTCAAATTTATGTCTTTATTGTCTAAACGTATATGGGATTCTATATGCATGGAAATGCTGAATTTTTCCTTGGATGCATTGATCTAGGATTAAAATGTCTAGAAGAAGATAAACTTAGTGTCTTAAAACCATATTTCAATCAATCTGTTGGAACCCAACCATGTGCTTCCAAAAAATTTCTAGGTTTGCCTCTGTTTACTCCTATGCTATATTGGCATTATGTTGACTATTATTAAGAAACTGTGGGAGTCACTCGCGGAGTCAATTAATTATAAGCAAAATAGTTCTTCCATTAAGTTGATAACTACTCTGAGAATACGCTTCAAATAGGTAAAAACAAATTAAATTGTACTTTCGTTGTTTGAAACGATACTCCACCAGCAATTGTTTTTTCCACTTGATAGTTAGGTATGCAGAAATGAATGGTTTGAATCGTTAATAAATTAAAATATGTTTTATCTGGTATGCAGAATCCGATTTTTTCACCACAATTTGTAAGTGGAGCCGAATACCAAAAGTAATTTTGGGAAGTGGAAGAAAAGTATTGTAGATTGGACAAAGTAGTGGTTGGTTGGACATGCTAAGTCAAGCGTTGGGGCGGCATACAACTACGTAGTAGATGGCGAAATTAGTTATATTATAGCTTATGTTTACATATACCTTTTGGAGATTGAGATAAGTATGCCGTGAGACCTACCGCACCATCTGCCTTTTTCTATTCCTTCTTTAGAGGTTCTACTTTGGAATTCACTTGTTCAATCTGTTTCAACTCTTTCAGCTAGAGAACATTAAATAGTTAGATGGGTAAAACAGCTGTCTTGTTCAACTTAAACTTTAAATAAGATAACGCTTTTACATTTTATAATAAAATATAAAAAAAATGTTTACTTAAGTATTAAAGAATTGAACAGTTAAATAATCAATTATAATTTTGTATTTCATTCATATAAGATTAAAAGAGTAGAGTTAGTTCAACATGAAATTTGATTTTACACTTGTAAATTATATTTGATTGAAATTTTCTAAATCCTTTTCAACAAACACATTTGTGCATATCCTACAGTCATAACATTCCATGAACCCACATTTATTTGAGGCATCCTATCAAATAGTTCATGTGTCTTGTCTATGCTTCAACATTTTCAAAGCATTTTTGTAATATCTGACAATAATTCCACTTCCATTATGTTATGTTGGATTTCAATACCTTGCTCTGAAGCTCCATTTTCCTTGTTGCAACAACCATTTGCATAAACAAAGCCAATTCATCAACTTTCTATAGGAAAAATACCCACATCTTAGAATGATGGTGGCAATCTTATCAAACGTAAATCTCCATGGAAGCAATCTTTCAAGTTGCAAGATTTTTTTGTCATGGCCGGGGAGGGTAGACATGTATTCCAAAAGAAGATGAAGTCCAATGAAGAGGAAGATCAAATGTTTACGAGGGTCCACCTACTTTCACATGGGAATAGTTAGAATTTGAACATTTAACGACGATTATTATTTAAATAGGAATAGACAACAAAAGGTGTTAAGGAATAATATTGTCTAGAAAAGTTAGAAGATGTTTCTAAAAGAACAAGAATCTTCTAGAAGGGCTAGAAATCTAGAAATCTAGAAACTAGAAGCTACTAGAAGTTGTTCAAGGAAAAAGAACATTCCAGTTTTAGAGATATCTAGAGCAGCAAAAGAAGCAGGAAAGGAAGCAGTATGGATACAAAATATTCTATTTGAGCTTGGTTTTTCCCAAAGTTCTGCTACTACTTTGTACTATGACAATCAAAGTACTATACAGGTTGCCAACAATCCACTTTTCCATGCTAAAACAAAACATATTGAGCTTGATGTTCACTACATATGAGATCTTGTTTGAACAAGAAAATATTGTCAATCTACAATATTGTCCAAGTGAAGAACAAACAATTGATGTATTTACTAAGAGTATGACTGAAGCCAAATTCTTGAAATTACGAAGAATTATTGGTATGTTAGAGGTGAACATTAAGGGGGGATGGTAGTATAATGTTCCCCTCTACTTTGTATCTTCCTCTCCTTTGTATCTTCCCCCCTTCTTTGTATCTTGCTTGTAATATTTTATCCAATCTTAAGGGGAGATGTTAAGGAATAAGATTGTCTAGAAAAGTTAGAAGATGTTTCTAGAAGAACTAGAATCCTAGAAGGGCTAGAACCTTCTAGAAACTAGAAGCTACTATAAGTTGTTCAAGGAAAAAAAAAATCCAGTTTTAGAGATATCTAGAACATTAGAAGTTTCTAGATCTTAGAGGCCTCAAGTATAAATATGAGGTTGTCCATTGTGAACAACACTACTATTGAGATAAGTTGTTGGATTGTATGTGAGCAAGTTAGATCAATATAATTTCTTTGAGCCATTTCATAATTGTTTTATGCTCTATATTTCCCTATTTGCTAATGTTTTATTACTTGGGCCTGTTCTTACCAAAAGAACATGCCCACTATTAGAATTAGAAATATCTAGGAGATAAGAGACAAGCACACATGAACAATGCATAAGATTGTATTTAGCTTAGTATCAACAATGAGCTCAAACCCTCATTATGAAGGATGAGAATGAGTAAACTCATGCCACAAGAATAGGAAATCACATGCCATGGATTGAGGAGAGGACTCCTCATCCTATAGTGGTGGCGAGTTGTACATGCCATGGATTGAAGAGAGGACTCTTCATCCTGCAGTGGTGGTGAGTTGCTCTCCTCTATGCAAGGGAGAGGTGTCGAGAGGGATTGGACACCTCTCAAGATACCTCAACATCCTTGACACCTCATGGGGAATGAGTCAAGGGTCAACTCCAACACCTAACTAGGCTTAAGTTAGCCTAACTAGAGTAGAATACACTAACACCCACACTAGCCATCTAAGTAGTCAACATTTAGAGTGTGCCAATTAAGTCTAGCCACAAAATACATAGTGGACTCACAATCATGTATAAACACATAATGGGAACTTCAAGAAGTAAACAACGGACAATAAAATATATTTTCATTTGATCATGGAAGGAATTACATAGTTCTATTTTACATGGGATTAATTCCCCTTACACGAGCTAGAACTTCTCACATTGCACGTAGATGTTTCACATGTACATGACCATTTCCTCACACTTCAATCTACTCTATTTCATCTTCTTATCAATATACCATTATATTTATGAAATTCAATTAAAATATATAATAAAATTGAAAAATATATGGAGTTCTATATGCATGGAAATGCTAAATTTTTCCTTGGATGTATTGATCTAGGATTAAAATGTCTAGAAGAAGATAAACTTAGTGTCTTAAAACCACATTTCAGTCAATCTGTTGGAACCCAACCACGTGCTTCCAAAAAATCTCTAGGTTTTCCTCTGTTTACTCCTATGCTATGTTGGCATTATGTTGACTATTATTAAGATACTGTGGGAGCCACTTGCAAGTCAATTAATTATAAGCAAAATAGTTCTTCCATTAAGTTGATAACTACTCTGAGAGTGCGCTTGAAATATGGATAAACGAATCAAATTGTACTTTCGCTGTTTGAAACAATACTCCACCAGCAATGTTTTTTCCACTTGATAGGTAGGTATGCAGAAATGAATGGTTTGAATCGTTAATAAATTAAGATATGCTTTATTTTCGCTGACCCAAACAATCAAATTTAATCAAACTACAAAAGCATTTAGAACGTGTCTTCACAAGGCCTTGCATAAGTAATCGATGACGTACATTGCTTTCATGAAATAAATATGTATGAGGTTGAATTCTGGGAGTGTTGTAAGCATGGCGAAGACCTTGCATAGGTAATCGATGACGCATATTGCTTTCATCAGTTAATAGCTATCAGCTTGAATCATATTACACTCTAGTATAAAAATAAAAAATAAATAGCTAGCCAATCATCACCATTTGACAAGAAGAATCTGAGTTTTTACCACAATTTGTAAGTGAAAGCTAATACCAAAAGTAATTTTGGGCAGTGGAAGAAAAGTATTGTAGATTGGACGAAGTAGTGGTTGTTTGGACATGCTAAGTCAAGTGTTGGGGCAGCATACTGTGAGAATTTCAGGAATTCTAGCTGAATTGCAAATTACACAAATTGTACAATAAAAGATTAGAATAGCATGATAGGAAAATATGCTTGAATAAATTGTATTCTATATATCAAATGAGAGTGCATGCATATTATAAAATATACAAAGAGCCATTGCTTTATATAGAGCAAGGCAAAGCATGAGGTAACCCAAGTCCTCACATAAAGCATGGAGTTCTACTAGAGTTAGCCTATGCAATAAAGCAACAATAGTTATCCATGGGAAGTTGCTAATTATCCGCAAGAAAGAGCATTTATCCACATGAAGTTGCTAATTTACACTAACACCCCCCCTTAAGTCTAACTAAGGAGATAGTAACCTAGATGCATGAAAACATGAATGGGTCCTAGCTACAAGGCCATGTTAGGTACCCAATTACAAAGAGGAAAGAAGAAACCCGATGGGAAAAAACTCCTAACCAAAAGACACAATATTGATATCCATCACAAATCCAATCAATCTTCATCCACACAAAGGATGACAGGCGAAACCATACAACCCCCTGCATAATGAGATAATATGTTGCAAAGAAACACTAGAAGCACACTTGTGGAGCAACACTAGAATCCTTAATCCGATAAGCAAGGAAAGATTAGAATACAATGACAGGAAAATATGCTAGAATAAATTGTATTCTATATATCAAATGAGAGTGCATGCATATTATAAAATATACAAAGAGCCATTTCTTTATATAGAGCAAGGCAAAGCATGAGGTAACCCAAGTTCTCACATAAAGCATGGAGTTCAACTGGAGTTAGCCTATGCAATAAAACAAAAGGTTTATTTTTAAAGAATAAAAGCTTATCTAAGAAAGCTTATCCAAGAAAGTAGGAAACTTATCTTGAAAGAAAAAAAGGAGCTTTAAGGAAAAAAATCAAAGAGATTTCTTAGCTTACAATCAAATAAAGCAACAATAGTTATACATGGGAAGTTGCTAATTATCCGCAGGAAATAGCATTTATCCACATGAAGTTGCTAATTTACGCTAACACATACAACTGCATAGTAGATGGCGAAACTGGTTATATTATAGCTTATGTTTACATATACCTTTTAGAGATAGAGATAAGTATGATGTGAGATCTACCACATTATCTTCTTTTGTATATTCCTGATTTATAGATTCTACTATGGGTTTCACTCGTTCAATTTGTTTCAAAATCTTTCAGTTAGAGAACACTAAATGGTTTAATGGTTAAAATAGCTCCCTTGTTCAACTTAAACTTTAAATAAGATAACACTTTTACATTTTATCTTAAAAAACTATTTTGTTTAATTAATATCAAAGATTTGAAGAGTTAAATAATCAAAAATAATTTTGTATTTCATTCATATAAAATTAACAGTAAAGTTATTTACCTTTCAACATACAATTTGTGTGTGAGAGAGAATTTGGTTGTAAACATCACAAAGCTCATTATTATATATATAGTGTTGGTGTCAAGCACCTCCCAGGAGCACAACCTGCAAATAAATCTTCACAGAGGAGAGAACCAACACAAGGCTATTTCACCAGAGATGAAAAATATTAAGATGAGATATAAATTACATAGTATACAAGTCTTTTAAAGGCATGAAATATATGACGGGTGAGAAAACTACACGATACAAGAAAAAACCACCCAACTAATTAACCCTATGTTAAACTTAACACACTAACAACCCCCTTAAATGCAAACTTAGGGAGAATTATTATGCAAAATCAAGATGCAATATGGGTCCCAGCTACACAACCATATTAGGTACCCATTTACAACTACAATGCAAAAATAAAATCTCTCACAACCGGAGAAAAGGAGAAAAACCTTGTGGGAGAAAACTCCTCTCCAAAAGAGAAAAGAAAAATAAGATGCATGGATGGAGGACTCAATAACACCCCCAAGGACTACATACATCATGTATATATTACAATCAATAGCCCCCCATAAGAGGGAGAGAGAGAGAGACTATGTAGCCCCCCACAATGTGTAATCGCCTACAAAAAAGGTAAGTGCCTGAAGACAAAACATGATCCAATGTCGATAGACAACTTGTCTCCCTTTTGGAAGAAACAAAACCAAATAAAAATGTAGGAATGCTTCCCATTCTAGATAGGAATTGGCAAGTGAAATCCAAATGTAGGATGATAATGTCTCTGAAATTTGCTCATGTGTTATCAAGACCTTGGAAGATGATGCCACGATCCAATTTGGAACATGCCCAATCACAATAGAAAGTGACAAACAAGGTACCACTATAAAATTATTTTGGACATTCTCCAAAGGTAGTCTAGATGTATCAACAACCATGTTGAAACTATCATCAAAGAGGAGATAAAGGAGATAAATCCCCTCAAGTATGTCTCCCAGATCTACAAGATA
>VDFB02271358.1:1165030502-1165380359 GCA_007258455.2 Sequoia sempervirens
AAAATATCACCATCAAAATTAGATGTGGTGTTGTTATCCCACCCATCATTTCAGAGGTCGTGGCATTTGGGGTTCCCAATGAAAAATACGGTGAAGAGATAAATGTCATGGCGGTTCCTCATGAAAACATGATGGTGACTGAAGATGATTATGAGTCTAACACCCCTCTTGCTAATGTTGATAGAAATTTCTTGGGAGAGATTGGTCATTTGAACTTTGGAGTTCTTCAGACCTATGTTGATTCATCTCTTGTTGCTTCAGAGGTTGTTTCTTTAGCACAACAGGATATTTTTGATCCTCCAAATCTTGCTTTGTGGGATAGTCACTTGACAGGTCTTAGGGAGTTGTTTTATGAACCTCACATTTCTGATTTGGATGATGTATTTGAGGGTATATCTCTTCCTTTTGATGATGATATCTACACTGTTGTCACACCATTTGGTGTTCTTGAGACTAGTGTTGAGATTCCTCCTTCACCTCCTGCTTCTTTAGATTTGAGTTCTTCTCTTGAGCAGGTTGGTCATAGTTTTTCAAATCTTTCTTTATTGGATAAGTATTTGGTAGGCATCTCATATTTGTTTGTGGAGTCTTATCTTGTAGATCTGGGAGACATACTTGAGGGGATTTATCTCCTCTTTGATGATAGTTTCAACATGGTTGTTGATACATCTAGACTACCTTTGGAGAATGTCCAAAATCATTTTCTAGTGGTACCTTGTTTGTCACTTTCTATTGTGATTGGGAATGTTACAAATTGGATCGTGGCATCATCTTCCAAGGTCTTGATAACACATGAGCAAATTTCAGAGACATTATCATCCTACATTTGGATTTCACCTGCCAATTCCTATCTAGAATGGGAAGCATTCCTACATTTTTATTTGGTTTTGTTTCTTCCAAAAGGGAGACAAGTTGTTTGTCGACATTGGATCATGTTTTTTCTTCAGGCAATTACCTTTTTTGTAGGCGATTACACATTGTGGGGGGATACATAGTCTCTCTCTCTCTCTCCCTCTTATGGGGGGGCTATTGATTGTAATATATACATGATGTATGTAGTCCTTGGGGGTGTTATTGAGTCCTCCATCCATGCATCTTATTTTTCTTTTCTCTTTTGGAGAGGAGTTTTCTCCCACAAGGTTTTTCTCCTTTTCTCCGGTTGTGAGAGATTTTATTTTTGCATTGTAGTTGTAAATGGGTACCTAATATGGTTGTGTAGCTGGGACCCATATTGCATCTTGATTTTGCATAATAATTCTCCCTAAGTTTGCATTTAAGGGGGTTGTTAGTGTGTTAAGTTTAACATAGGGTTAATTAGTTGGGTGGTTTTTTCTTGTATCGTGTAGTTTTCTCACCCGTCATATATTTCATGCCTTTAAAAGACTTGTATACTATGTAATTTATATCTCATCTTAATATTTTTCATCTCTAGTGAAATAGCCTTGTGTTGGTTCTCTCCTTTGTGAAGATTTATTTGCAAGTTGTGCTCCTGTGAGGTGCTTGACACCAACACTATATATATAATAATGAGCTTTGTGATGTTTACAACCAAATTCTCTCTCACACACAAATTGTATGTTGAAAGGTAAATAACTTTACTCTTAATTTTATATGAATGGAATACAAAATTATTTTTGATTATTTAACTCTTCAAATCTTTGATATTAATTAAACAAAATAGTTTTTTAAGATAAAATGTAAAAGTGTTATCTTATTTAAAGTTTAAGTTGAACAAGGGAGCTATTTTAACCATTAAACCATTTAGTGTTCTCTAACTGAAAGATTTGAAACAAATTGAACGAGTGAAACCAACAGTAGAATCTATAAAACAGGAATAGACAAAAGAAGATAATGTGGTAGATCTCACATCATACTTATCTCTATCTCTAAAAGGTATATGTAAACATAAGCTATAATATAACCAGTTTCTCCATCTACTATTCAGTTGTATGTGTTAGCGTAAATTAGCAACTTCATGTGGATAAATGCTATTTCCTGCGGATAATTAGCAACTTCCCATGGATAACTATTGTTGCTTTATTTGATTGTAAGCTAAGAAATCTTTTTGATTTTTTCCTTAAAGCTCCTTCTTTTCTTTCAAGATAAGTTTCGTGCTTTCTTGGATAAGCTTTCTTAGATAAGCTTTTATTCTTTAAAAATAAACCTTTTGTTTTATTGCATAGGCTAACTCCAGTTGAACTCCATGCTTTATGTGAGAACTTGGGTTACCTCATGCTTTGCCTTGCTCTATATAAAGCAATGGCTCTTTGTATATTTTATAATATGCATGCACTCTCATTTGATATATAGAATACAATTTATTCTAGCATATTTTCCTCTCATGCTATTCTAATCTTTCCTTGCTTGTCGGATTAAGGATTCTAGTGTTGCTCCACAAGTGCGCTTCTAGTGTTTCTTTGCAACAGATTATCTCATTATGCAGGGGGTTGTATGGTTTTGCATGTCATCCTTTGTGTGGATGAAGATTGATTGGATTTGTGATGGATATCAATATTGTGTCTTTTGGTTAGGAGTTTTTCCCATCGGGTTTCTTCTTTCCTCTTTGTAATTGGGTATCTAACATGGCCTTGTAGCCGGGACCCATTCATGTTTTCATGCATCTAGGTTACTATCTCCTTAGTTAGACTTAAGGGGGGGTGTTAGTGTAAATTAGCAACTTCATGTGGATAAATGCTTTTTCTTGCGGATAATTAGCAACTTCCCATGGATAACTATTGTTGCTTTATTGCATAGGCTAACTCTAGTAGAACTCCATGCTTTATGTGAGGACTTGGGTTACCTCATGCTTTGCCTTGCTCTATATAAAGCAATGGCTCTTTGAATATTTTATAATATGCATGCACTCTCATTTGATATATAGAATACAATTTATTCAAGCATATTTTCCTATCATGCTATTCTAATCTTTTATTGTGCAATTTGTGTAATTTGCAATTCAGCTAGAATTCCTGAAATTCTCACAGTATGCCGCCCCAACGCTTGACTTAGCATGTCCAAACAACAACTACTTCGTCCAATCTACAATACTTTTCTTCCACTGCCCAAAATTACTTTTGGTATTAGCTTTCACTTACAAATTGTGGTAAAAACTCAGATTCTTCTTGTCAAATGGTGATGATTGGCTAGCTATTTATTTTTTATTTTTATACTAGAGTGTAATATGATTCAAGCTGATAGCTATTAACTGATGAAAGCAATATGCGTCATCGATTACCTATGCAAGGTCTTCGCCATGCTTACAACACTCCCAGAATTCAACCTCATACATATTTATTTCATGAAAGCAATGTACGTCATCGATTACTTATGCAAGGCCTTGTGAAGACACGTTCTAAATGCTTTTGTAGTTTGATTAAATTTGATTGTTTGGGTCAGCCAGATAAAACATATTTTAATTTATTAACGATTCAAACCATTCATTTCTGCATACCTAACTATCAAGTGGAAAAAACAATTGCTGGTGGAGTATCGTTTCAAACAGCGAAAGTACAATTTGATTCGTTTTTACCTATTTGCGCATTCTCAGAGTAGTTATCAACTTAATGGAAGAACTATTTTGCTTATAATTAATTGACTCCGCGAGTGACTCCCACAGTTTCTTAATAATAGTCAACATAATGCCAATATAGCATAGGAGTAAACAGAGGCAAACCTAGAAATTTTTTGGAAGCACATGGTTGGGTTCCAACAGATTGATTGAAATATGGTTTTAAGACACTAAGTTTATCTTCTTCTAGACATTTTAATCCTAGATCAATGCATCCAAGGAAAAATTCAGCATTTCCATGCATATAGAATCCCATATACGTTTAGACAATAAAGACATAAATTTGAATCAACATATCTAAAACATAGATCACCACTTATGTCTAGACAACTCTAGGGGTTAAGTTTGAAATGTATCTAAACCATAAGTTAGTCATTTAATTTAAACAATTCTCAATTCCCAAAAATTCCAACTCTAAAATAGCATGTCCAAACTCTAAATCAATGCATTTGTAGTAGTTCAATGTCTATAATTTATAGAGGAAATTACCCCTAATACTCTATTTTGACATATTCACAACATATTTCAATGAATGTATGCATGCTTTAGCTTATCTAGTTGAACATATGAAATAGTCCTAGGGTTGAATTAAATAATCATCCAAATCCTTTTTTTACTAAACATTTAGGGTCCATAACATACCACATACTATTCACACAAAAAATCATTACATTCAAACATTACACATACCATTTGTCACCACAACCATCACCAAAACTACTTACATTACACCAAAATTATACTTTCACTTCAAATCAATCCAAACATTTGAACACCCATTTCTTCAATCACCCTCCTAAACCGTGACATATCATCTTTGATAAGCAAAACCCAACATCCATTTACCACCTAATTACATCTTAGGCTTAAATCAATATCTTAATCTCACACCATCACTAAACCAATACTTTATTAAGAACTTATCTTATCTCAATTTAGTAATCATAATTAGGTTACAAATCTCAAGCCAAAGTTATATAGGTTAATTGAACATTTATTCACTTAGGAACTTAGCCTATCCTAAGTAGGAAATCCATAAAAAATGAGCTTACATTATAAATTTATTTTAGTTTAAGAATAAAACTCTCCAACCATCCATTTTAAATCAAACTTCAACCCTCACCCCTTAGTATAAGTTCCCTCTAAAACCATTTAAAACATTTCAAAATAACATCCCTTCACTTTCCACAAACATTTCATGTCCATCACATGATTACAAGCATACCTACAAATGTATTCATGAGATAAACAAACTTTTTGATCAAATTACATTGTACCACCTCAAACATAGATCCATCTTCAACCCAAGGATCCACATTAGGTAATATCAAGGGCTTTGTGAACCAACTAAAACGTAGTGACCCTATTAGTATGACAATTTCACTTTCCCCATGATTTGTGAAGTTCCTCAATGAGAGACAATTCCTAAAAGAGTTTGAGCATTTCATGAAACATAATAAGGACAAACTCCTTGAGGATCTTATAGCTGAAGGAGCCAAAATTTCATGTAATTACAATACTAATAAACTCAAGAAACTCCATAATAAATCACCATATCCCATATCTGACAATTAATGGGGGTAACCATCTAACACATCTACTCCAATACATTCCACTTATCATGTTGATCAACAAACTAATGACATCATGCTACCTCCTTCATCATTTTACCAACGTGCGGTTCCCAACAAAAAATAATTCTATCACAAAACCAATCACTTTCTTCACATCAAGCATCACAACAATACATTCCAAATTTTTCTTCTATTTAATTTTTGAATACAACAAACATTGACTAAACTCTTCAACCTCTTTCCATTCCTAAACATGCAACTCATATCCAAATAATTCCATCTATAGTGTCTACTTGATAGTATCAAGCTCAAACAAGTCACTCAATCATGTCATGCTCACAATATCAAACACCTTCCTATAAATCACAACAATAAGACCACCCCAATTATCAATTTCCTCACAACACAACATGTCCTCTCACTTCACAACAATTCATAGTACCATCTAGTCACTTACAAAAATAAATGTCACGAATTCCCCTTCAAAAATTTTATGTTCTACAACAACCACCTCATAACACTAGTTACATCTAGTCAAAACTCACCCTTGGTAACCCCTTTGACCAAGAGTGGCAATAATGAAACAAGCTCTTAAGGGGATGTAAAGTGGATCACACGAAATGCTATACATCTTGTAGTTATGTATTGATGTCTTTATCAACTTAATAGAGGCTTTATGTGCAATAGTTTAGTTCTTGGTCTAGTGATAACTTTAGGGTCAAGCATACATTGGATACAACTACTTTTTTAGTTGTGTTAAATCATGTTAAGGATATCTCTAGGAACAACCTCCTAGGTCTAGCTAAGTCTCAAGTGAAGGAGAGAATATCTACTCTTAGCACTTGGTTTTAAATCACTCATGTTTTATTGTTGAGTTGATCAATCACCTTTTAAAACAATATTTTGGTAGGTTGAAATGAATTGATTCCTCTAAGAATATGAGTAGCAATTTTGAGATCCAACAGGTGACACAAAATGAACCAAGAGATGGTGAGTTTGTCTTTAGAATAATGCCAACATATTTCAAATAAAAACATTTAATTTGAAATTTGGAGGTGTTGCACTTAATACTATGGATGCAAATTTCTTTTTAGCCTAGGAATGGAATTGCATTTTTTAATTTATAGTGGAGTGTAATATGATTCGAGCTGATAGCTATTAACTGATGAAAGCAATATGCGTCATCGATTACCTATGCAAGGTCTTCGCCATGCTTACAATGAAAGCAATGCACGTCATCGATT
This sequence comes from Sequoia sempervirens, assembly GCA_007258455.2. Taxonomy (NCBI): domain Eukaryota; kingdom Viridiplantae; phylum Streptophyta; class Pinopsida; order Cupressales; family Cupressaceae; genus Sequoia; species Sequoia sempervirens. The sequence goes on from VDFB02271358.1 coordinate 1,165,036,889, forward strand.
ACTTATGAAACGCCTTGTGGAGACACGTTCTAAATGCTTTTGCAGTTCGATAAAATTTGATTGTTCGGTCAGCTGAATAAAACCATATTTTAATTTATTAATGATTCAAACCATTCATTTCTGCATACCTACCTATCAAGTGGAAAAAAACATTGCTTGTGGAGTATCGTTTGAAAAAGCGAAAGTGCAATTTGATTCGGTTTTTCCTATTTGAAGCGCACTCTCAAGAGTAGTTATAAACTTAATGGAACAACTATTTTGCTTATAATTAATAGACTGAGCGAGCGATTCCCACAGTATCTTAATCATAGTCTTTAGAGCTGTCTTTTCTCTATCTTATCTTCTTACTGTGTATCCCATCTCAACTTTTCTTTACACTAGGATAATGCTCTATTAAATTAACCCATGAATAATAGAAGAGAGAATTAAGTCTTTCACTATCATTACCATGTGCACTCTTCTTTTTATTTAATAAAATTAAAAGTATATTAATAAAAAAAGGGCCACAAGGCCAAGGTTACATATGAGGGAGATCAAAGAGACATGACGCATTGAAAGAGCAGAGCAAGAATAAGATTAGGGATGTTCATCTAAATCGTAATCAGATTTCATATTAAGAGGGTTATTAAAGATTTTTGTACAATAATTTCTATGAAAAAGGAGAAAGATAATGAAATTCTTGAATCAATATCAACATAAAAATATTATCTTCTAAGACACCAAGATTAACATTAAAGAAGAGCATGAGTGTGCTCTCGAAATGGATGAGATGATGCAAGGTGAATTAGGAAGATTGTGCAAGATGAATGAAGAAGATGATGCAACATGAATGAGGAAGATGATACAAGATAATGAATAAAATGTGGGATGGGAGGAAGGGATAACTAAAGGAGAAGATGATAAGCAAGCCAACACAAAAGGATTCAAGGAAAAACATGATGTCACTTGGGCCAAGCTACAAGTGAATATTGATTGAAGATGGATGGAGTGTTGTTGATGTGGGAATGATATATCCTAAAACAACACAAGGATTGAGAAGAATACATCTCGATGATGATGATGGGTGTTTTTTTAATGTAGGAATGATATATCTTGAAACACTAGAAGGTCTCTTCATGCTTTTCCCTTTGAGGGGGTTCCCTCTTCTATTGAGGTGGAATGGTGGTTTGCAGGAGTGTTGTGACTGTGGTGGGTTGGTTGAGTTGGGTTTTGTTTCCTATAGAGGTGGAGAAAGCAATTGGCTTTTATGGAAAACGATTGGAGCCTTGTGTTCTTGTGATGATCTCTCCTATAGAGGGGGAGAGGGTTTGTTGTTGGGCAAGGTTTTGTCTACTTTTGGGGCTATGCTTCTGCAGACCTATGACTTAGTTGTTTTTGCTAGTAGTATGGTGAGACTATTCTATTTGGGTGGCTGGTTTGTTATGGTCTGGTTGTTGTAGGCTTCTCTCTTGGGTTTAAGGTCCCTGCCAAAACCTGGTTATGGGTTGTTGGTCCTGTCAAAACCAATGGATTGTAGTGGGTTGTTGGTCTCGTCAAAACCAATAAAGTCAAGATTCATGTAGAATCTTGATTCTTTTTTGGGCTTCCTGCTGGCTTTTGGCTGGTTGTTGGCTTGCTGGGTCCCTGTTTTGTTGCTGGATGTTTTTGATTCTTTCTTATGGGAAGCTTGTTCTTCTTGGTGTGGGTTTCAGGTCCCCTTAAAACCTGATGGTTTCGATCCCATTCAAAACCTTTTGTAAATGGTTTCAGGTCCATTCAAAACCTATTTATCCTCTTTTCAAAAACATTAATGACACTCAAATAAGTACCTTGTTCTTCTATAATGCATAATATTCTATCACCATCCATTTTGATTTTGAAGAGAAGACTATTAGAATTTTCTCATAATCATGAATGGTGGATACAAGCTTCCCCATGTGTCTACCATCATCTCTAAGAGTCATCAAAATTCATGTTAAAGAAATATAGAAATGCTAAAGAATAGGTTGAAGGTCATTAGAAGAGCTAGGTTGATCATTATTAACAAATATTTCTTGAGTTACCCCTAGGTGGATCCCACAGTTACCATGACCAAAGTCATGTGGCTTTTTGGATGGGTTAGGATTCTCAAAGGTAGCCTTTCATTTACCCTTTACCATCAAAGAAAAGAGGGTATACTATTAACACCAACCAAAGTAGTAGAAGACAACAAATGTTCCACCTTATTATTATAGTTCTCACTCCTAGACTATATCCACCCATGATTCTTGCAATCTAATTTATCACATCTACCATCCATACATATGAATGAGAAGGATTTAGGGTAACTGAATGTTGAGGTGTACCAATATTAGAGCTCAAAATAGCAATAGGGGAGCTAGCTAAACTCAATTCACAATGAGTAATCAATAATATAATTGCAAATACCCAAGAAAAACTCATGAGTTTACCAATGACATTGGAGATTAAGAAGACTAACAAGATACTAAATACCATAATTTAAATGTTGTTTCATGAGGAACTTTTTCACCATTGAAGGATGAAGAAAGGATGTCAAGGTAGTCTTCCAAATAGAAGATAATCAATTAAATTTACAATATTATCAAAACTATAAAGAACCTATAAGTTATAAAAATTTCCTCCGATAATTTGAGATAATAAATAGGATGTAAGTAACCAATGCTTATAGGTAGAAAATCAATAGTACACACTAACTCAAAATAGAAATAAATTAAAATTACCCTAAATATATTGGCAAACTCATGCCTACAATAATAAGACAACCAAAAAGTAATAGAAACCCTACCTAGTGTGGAAATAATTTATAATTAAAGGAATAAATAATGAACTCATAATCATATATGAGAAGCAAGATTAATAAAAATAAATTAAAAATTGAACTATGAGCTAGAACCCTTAACCCACTCCATCTTCAAAAGGAAAACACTATCATTGAACCTATTAATAGAGGTAAGCCACCTCCAATTTTTATACACAACCATAACAACACTAAATTTGTCACTAGTATAATTAGAAGAAATCCATGAAAATATTTCATAGACATTTAACTTCTATTACACCATGAAAAGAACCAATCACATCAAAGAAAAAATATCAAAAATCATGATGAAGGAATAAACTATCTACATTAACTTCTTGTCTATAAGCTATCCTCTTTTATGATTTTTTGAAGTTCTATAAATAAAAAATTAGTCAAGTCTTTATCCATAAAAAAAAAAGTCATGATAAATTTCTTATAGACTAAGATTTGCAATATAATCCACTATCTAATTGCATTCATCAAATATTATATTAATTTTTAGCTTCCAAACAAACACTCTAAAGTATCTAATGGTACCATAGAAAAATGGATCATTTACATTTTCATGGTCTTGTAGATCTTTCTCTCACAATGCTTGGTCTATTTTGCTTTGATTTAATGTTGCAATGTAGCTTAAACATTCACATTAGGTCCTAATTATGCAAATTATGACATCTTGTGAAGGTGTTGTGAAGTGTTGTAACACATTTCTACACTTTTCTAGACTCTCTTCATTACAATTCACCTAAAAATCACCTTTTCATCACTTATCAAGTCCTATTTTAAAGTGTTGTAAAGTCTTATAACAAGATTTCACACTTTTCTAGGCTTAATTTCACTATTTACACCTTTCTTATGCTTTATTTGACCCCTTTATGCACTCATAAGGTTTAATTAAGTGTATTTTTGAATGTAAACCTGTCAAACAACATTAAAGGCAAGTTAATTCCTCACACCCATTTACAAGTTTAAGGTGGGACCCATTCGCCATGGGTGGCAAATGAGTCCCTCTTGGCTCCAAATTCAAAATATTTCAAATTTTCTTTTGGGTTTTTATTCCAAATTACCCTATGTCAGCCTGTGATGAGGTATCATTGGGTTACTAAGGCACACGTGTGTATAAATAAGTGTTTTCCTCCTCATTTTACATCTCTGCATTCACTTGCATTCAAAAAACATGAATTCACATTTGAGTACTTTACATCATTTAATCAAGCATCAATCAAGTATCTTGGAGCAACCATTGACATAACTTCATATTTCTTCAAAAAGGTTGTAGTGAGTTTAGGACATTTGCATGTTGTTTATTCATCTTTCCTTGTTCATTTCATTCCATTTCTTCATTAAGGGTTTGATTACCAAAGTGGGATTTAACCAAGGTAATCCCAATAACCTAACCCTTAACCATTTTTCCCCTTTTGCATATGTGTTTGCAGAATTGTGTATACAGATTTGTCAAGCAATTAGGTGTTGAAAGGTGGTCAACAAGTCAAAAAAGTGTTTCAAGTAAAATCAACCCTATTTCAACTTGGAGACAATCTATAGTCCGTTTTCTGCAGATTTGATTCCATCCACCTAACAAGAAGACAAGTGCAGATCTGGAGCTACAAAATTAACCTTTGATTTCACAGAATTTTGGGAGAGGACTGATTCGCCATCAGTGGTGAATGAGTCCCACCTTAAGGCTGAAAAAGTAGATTATGTTAGATTCTAGTTCTCAACAGTCAGAAACCGATTTTTAGAAGTTTTTGCCAGAAGTAAGACTGATTCGCCATCAATGGCGAATGAGTCCCATTGGTGATTTTCATTGAATTCTACCAGCATTCAGATCATTCCATATTCAACATTCACTGCCTAGGTGCACTCTGTTCATCTTTGTTTAATCTTGTTTGCATTAGTTTACTTCTTTATTGCATTTTCTGCATATCACATTGTGTTTTCAAATATTGTACATTTCTTAGGTTTTACATTCATAATCAGTCAATTACATTACTTAGTTGCATTTAGCCTTAATCAAATCACACATACATTAGATTGAGTGAACCACTACAATTTTGTAGGTTATTATATCTCTCCTTTTAGGTGGAAGATCCTAAGAGTGCAAGAGAAGCCTATAGAATCCAAACCACAAATTTTTTTGTTCATTTTGGTGAACCTGCATATAGAACACTTTATCTTTTGCATCTTGCATTCTAGGTTTCATTTGCATCAACATTCATTTAGATTATTGTTTTGCTTTTGCATCTTAGGGTTTCTCAAATTGCATTAGTGAAAGACTCATATAGACTTCAATTTTTTCATATCATATCATTAAAAACTAAAAAAATTCATTTGCATCTGGGTATGTACAAGATCATCATGGAAAAAACAGGCCCTTAAGTGGCAAAAAATTCAGAAAAATTAGAGTTAGGCAACTTGACGTAAAAATTTGAATAAGTTATCTATATTATTTCAAAAATATGTAAGAATAAAATCTATAGCAAATTGAATGTAGTTTCTAAACTACTAGGTTTATTTAAAAAATAAATAAATCTATTTGGTGAAAATTTGAAATTTCAATACAGTAGTACTTAAATTTCAGGAAAAAAATAAGAAGTAGGTGTTTGTCTGACCACCCTAACCACAATAAAATAATAATTATATTTTGTAAGATTTTAGATATAAGTAAAGGACTCATGTCCCAATGTGATGCATATTTTTTTGTAATTTTTTTTGAAGTAAATAATTAATTATGAATTTTTTATTGCAAATTTAAAAAAATATAAAAACTCGTATGTCTGGCCATCTTAACATGGTCAAAACTTCATGAAATTCATTTTTTAAAAATCCTATAGTATGCAAAGCATAGAATGTGACACATGTTTCAGATTGAAAAAATGTGATACCGTTTGAAAGCTATAGATGTTTTTCAATCAGCCTATCAATCAGGACCTTAGTCGTAATTCAAATAGAAAATGAATAATAATCATTTATTAAATTCAAAGTAAAGAATAATTTATATTGGTGGAAAGTTGAGAATCTCATTTAAAAACCCTTTTGTTTCATCAATTTTGGGTAAAAGAAATGTCATCAACCACATGGGCCATTATATCACTTACATATTGCCACTTTTTGGCCCATCATGATCCTGCACATGCCCATCCTCATTTTGCATCTAAAAAGCATTAAAATCACTTTAAATTTTCTGAAAAACATAAAAAAAATATCATACTTGGACTCATTCGCCACCCTAGGCGACTCAGTCCACCTGCACATTTTAAATTGCATTTTTAGGCATTTTCTGGGCATTTATTGCATTTCTATTCTCTGATGTTATTTTTCTATTTTAGTTTGCATAATTTCTATTATTTGCATTTTGCACTCCTAGATTGCATTGCATTTGCATTCACCCCATATTTTGTAGTACTTACTTGTATGAGTTTTTGGTGTCCCATTGATAATACTTTAGTGAGATGAAGTTCTAGACTCGTGGCTTCCCGCGATAGCACTTTTGTTGTGGACCTTGGGATCTCAAGAGCTCCTACTCCTACTATAGACAATGGTGAATTAAGTATGGATACTACCACTAGTATTTCTTTACCTTCACATCCAATGCATGTTAACACAAAAACTAGGTCCATTCTACAAGAAAAAGTCATTAGTATTCATGAGGATTTTGCACATTTGCAACAAGATGTAAGTCTTGAAAATATTTCCAGCACTACTATACCTATGATAGAAAACCTTTATCACTTGATTGAAAGTGATGATGGTTTACAAGTTATGAAAAGAATAGCTGAGATATACAATAAACATGCTCCTTCCACATCCCAATCAATAAACATAGTTATGAGCCAAGGAGGATCTCATATTCCTCCTTCAATCATAGCATCCATACCAACCTATGCTACTCTTTAAGTTACAACAACTATGCAACAGGTTAGTAGTCATGCGACTCCTTTCATTATTCCAACTAGCATTCCTAATTATTTTGTGGCATCAAATGTTCCATCTTTTACTTTCACCCCTCTAAGTGTTCCTTTCACTTCCCCTAACATTACATACACTCCATCACCATTTTCCCTTCCCCCTCATACCACTTACACTAATCCCATCATTACACAACTCTTTCACACCATTTCATCCATGCAACAAAAAATATCCTCCATTAGCCAAAGTCAAAATGCTCCACCCACATATCATGTCCTCAGTAGCCCACTATCTCTAGAGATCTTGAGAACAAAAATGCCACATGGAATTGAAATGCCTAGGTTTGAGAAATACAGAGGTAAAGGAGACCCTACTAATCATGTTAATTCCTATACAACCTTGTGTAGTGACTTTGTCCTCAATGATAAACTATTAGCCAAACTTTTTCCTAGGACCTTAAAGGACACTACATTAGAGTGGTTTTCAAACTTACCTAATCATTCAATCCGATCATTAAAATGAACTTGTGGATGCCTTTATAAGTCATTTCCAAGTCCATATGACTCCCTAAAAGACAATGGTTGATTTAATGCGATGTAAACAAAATGCAGATGAAAAAGTAACTAATTTCATTTCACATTATCAGTCATTGTATGCTCAAATTGATGTTAAGATTCCTGATTCACATTTGCAAAAGATTTTTATCAAAAACTTACACACTCACCTTTAGGATAGGTTAACTATGATGAAATTTCCTTCGTTCATGCATTTATGCATGACCCTTTGTGATTATCACAACTCAGTTTCTAGTCATGATTCAAAGTCCACTTCTAACTGAGCTGAGAAGTCTGAGCAAAACAACCAAAACAATGCACAAAAATTTAGAAAACCAAATAGAGGCTTTTTATAGTTCAATTTGGACACCTTCTCCACAACCAACCCAACTTACAGTTCTGAGTCAAGTGTTAGCTATTAAAGCAATAATGCGCTTTACCTATGGAGACCCGAAGAGACAATTTACCCCCTTACCTGATACTCTCCATAGCACAATGAACCAATTGCTCCAACAAAAAATGACCACTTTTCCTATTGTTAAACCACTTGATACAACCAAGCCTTTACCACTCACCTTTAAACCAAATGCTTATTGTCATTTTCATCACCAAAATGGACATGAAACTGAACAATGTAAGCGTCTCAAACACTTAGTTCAAGACCTCATTGATTCTGGTCGTTTGTCCATTGTGGGTGTCAATGATCAAGGCATAAAGTCCATTGCACCCTCCCAAACCAGAATTTACAAATCTCTACCAACCCTATGCCTAAACACAATGTTTCATTTTTCAAGGCTAGTGAACCTTCAAACACTCATGTGATGAACATTGATACCAATAATGAACAACATGATATAACTCCAAATGTTACCCATGTCAATCCTATGGATGAACCTGTGGGTACGATAGATGTTATCCTGAGTCGTAAGGGCCTAACCACCAAATCTCTTGATATCACTTTTTCTTCTAATAATATACTTAAAAATCTTCCTGATGGTCCCCTTTACATATTCGGCTACATCTATGATAAGCCCACCAATGGTATATTAATAGATCCCGCTTGTGTTGAGAATGTGATCACAGAAGAGTTTTTAGTATTACATGATCTCTATCAAGATGATTACAATAAACCAACTACATGGATTAAAACACATACTAGTTTTGTGTTCCCTACAATCGGATTAATCGTACTCCCATTATATGATAGGACCCAAAACTTTGAATGTAACATTTTCTATTATTCCACAATCGGGTCAGTTTTGTTGCGGTTAGGTCATCCTTGGCTTCCCTCGATGAAAACTATTCCTTCAGTTGTTCACAAATGTTTGAAGTTTCCACATGGCAATGAAATATTTACCATACACCATAGTGGCTTTAATCCATTGTCCTCTAAAGGTATTTTTTCCTTAGAAGCCTTTTGGCCTAAACCTATAGAACCCATCACCCCTTGAAAGGACTTCTTTTTCATAACCTATCAAAAGTTTAAAGCCAAACGAATAGCTGAATTATCTCTTCGTAACATGTCCCCATCCACTTCCGCTGATCCTATCCTTGATGAAACGATGCTTCAACCTAAGTCCAAAATTGAACAAACAATACAACCTCATGAGAAACCAACCCTAGACACTCCCTCTTCCTCCTTTAAATGCCCACGAGATAATGAAACCAATCCCATTATGCCTCCCCGCATTAAACAAGTGTATAAAGCTAAAGAGAAAGTGATTGACCCATCTTCTTTGGTTTCTTCCATTCTTCCCCCTTCAGAAGAAAAGGAACCTATGGTAGATCAACTTGATCTTACACCTCAACAACTTCAAAATAAAATTAAAAGAAAATGTGGTGCTAGGGAGTGTAGGCATTGTCATCGCCACGTTTCTCGTCAAATGCAAACCAATAATAACAAAGAAAATCAACCTCTGCCTTTGAAAGAAGCAATAAATGATCACACTCATCCTCCTAACCCACCATGAGATAATACAGTCCAACCCTCACAATAAAATGATATGATCTAATAGCCCCAACTTTTGATACATCCTTCCTTGGAAATAACCCTTCATCATCCTGTCCTCATCAATCTTGATGATTATGACAAGGAGATCACAAAAATAGATGAAGAAGTGCATAACAATATAAACTCTTTATTTTCATCTACCATGAGCTTAAATGATAAACCTTCTACACCAAGTGAAGAACCTGGTACATCTCCTAGTTCGACACTCACAATTCTTCGTTTGGACAGTCAACCGCCCTTGCAATACTTTGAACATGATTGGGAGCTAGATGACTTGTTAGATGATTGACATGCATTCTCCTTGCTAGCCTTTTACATTCTTCTTTTATTTTCTCTTTCTTTTGCAATTTTATGTGCATATTGTGTTCATTGATAATGTGTGTTTGATGTTCTCCCTCTTTGTGGACTTCCTCTATTTGTACCTCTATTCTTCTATATGTCATACGTTTTGCATTTCCTTTTTCACTTTTGTTTTTTTTTCCTTTTGGGGATGACACAAAGAATTGAGAAGTCCTATGTCTCTTCCATGTTCACCCAACAAGTCCCTTTTCCTTTTCCTTTTCCTTTTCCTTTTCCTTTTCCTTTTCCTTATTTTATCTTTTCTTGTGTTTTTCCTTTTTCCCAGATGACACAAGGCATTGGGACTGAAATGTCTCCTTCATGTTGACCCAAAATATTTTCCTTTTCTTTCACCTTTTCAATTGTGTTTTCTTTTTGGGGATGATGCAAAGCATTGAGACTGCAATGTCTCTTCCATGTTGACCCAAAACAAACTTTGTTTTTCTTTTGTTTTTGCTCTCTTTTTGTCATTCTTCTAGTTCTATGTGCTTTGGGGAATGATGACAGTTCTAAGATATTTAATAAAAACATTGGAGCAATGAACATACTGACCCCAAATCCATATATCCCTTATGTGTTTGGTGTGTTCCTTTCCAGGGTAAGCTCCTTTTCTTTTTTCTTTCTTTTTTCTTTACATGAAGCAGCCTAACATAGAAACATATGACTTGGAATAGGGGCTTTCCAAGTTGGCTCTCATGTCTTGTTTTCCTTTTGCATTTTTCCTTCGCTACTTTAAAGTAATTACTCATAGAACGGTGTGTAGCAATTCCTTTAAAGTGGGGGGGCATACATTGGAATAATTTCATTTGCATTCTTGGTTCTTAGTGTAGCCTTGTCACTTCATACAATGTGTTTGCCACATTGTGGATTGTAAGGAAAGACTAGCATGTAAATCACTTTCTTAATGTCAATTCATAGGGGAATAATGTAGGAGTACTCTTGATTTCAAATTATAGAGCATTAAGATTCACACGTAAAAGAATAGAACATAATAGACAATAATATCAACGAAGAATGGACACCAAATTTACGTGGGAAACCCCTTTCAGGAGAAAAACCTACCACCAAAGAAATATCACTTTATTCAAAGTAAAAAGAAATTACAATAAAATTACAGATCCCTTATTCATAGGTATTTTCTCTTTGATATTACACAACAGCATTACAATAGGGCCAATGATGTAGTTCTTACAAACAACAGTCAATCACAACACTGTTACAATGTGCTTTCAACATACAGTACACACTCAACTGAAACCAATCCTTTTTCTTCTTTTAACACAAAACTCCAACCGGTCCGCCGTTTCACCATACTCCCTATATATGACTCTTTGATCTCCAAGTTCATATTTTGTTCAAACTGATTCAGTCCATTCAACTTTCAAAGAAGTTCAACTATCAACAATTATCCCACATTGGCGCATAATATGAATAGTCAATAGTTTAAATCCAAAATCCTGAAGACTTTACTTTTCCATGAGTTATACCTTTTGTTACTTACTCACTCATACATCTATGGGAACAAAACACCTATTGGCATGGCTCCAACGAAGTGAACACCCATCGACATGTCATGTAAAATTATAACTTCTCAACCACCACAAAAATTTAAGAAATTTCCCGATGCCCACGACAAGCCGATACCACTGTCGCCTAGTCGGAGAAAACTCAAACTTCGTAACCTTCACTGTAGGTTAGAGAATTCCCAAATGTTGTGATAATGAAGCAGATCGGCTAGTCAGGAAGTTAAGAAACTTCCAAACTCTATGACAAGGTTCTAAAGTTAAAGAAAACAACGTTAGTTATCATGGCCAACACATTATCACCAAGTTAGGAACTTTTATAACTTTGTGACTTAGGTTACAAAGTTAGAAACTCTAGCAATTGACTGAAAAAGAAGACCAAACAAAGGGAAAAATGCTAGGTCTTTAACTGAGATTCAAGCTAGTAAATTGAGACATAATTTTCCAACAATCTCCCACTTGATGAAGACTTACTGGCTTTCTCAAAACTCAAAGTTAATGAAGGTCATGGGCTTCAAGGCCCAAACACACCAGGGTATGTGCAAGATCATCATGGAAAAAGTAGGCCCTTAAGTGGCAAAAAATTCAAAAAAATCAGAGTTAGGCAACTTGACATAAAATTTTGAATAAGTTGTCTATATTATTTCAAAAATATGTAAGAATAGAATCTATAGCAAATTGAATGTAGTTTCTAAACTACTAGGTTTGTTTAAAAAGAAAAAAATCTATTTGGTGAAAATTTGAAATTTCAATGCAATGGCACTTAAATTTCAGGGAAAAAATAAGAAGTTGGTGTTTGTCTGACCACCCTAACGATAATAAAATGATAATATTTTTTTATAAGATTTTAGATATAAGTAGAGGACTCATGCCCTTATGTGATGCATATTTTTTCTAATCTTTTTCAAAGTAAATAATTAACTATGAATTTTTTATTACAAATTTTAAAAAAATATAAAAACTCGTATGTTTGACCACCTTAACTTGGTCAAAACTTCATGAATTCAATTTTTCTTTTTTTTAATCTTATAGTATGCGAAGCGTAGAATGTGACGCATGTTTTGGATTCAACATTGATACCAATAATGAACAACATGATATAACTCCAAATGTTACCCATGTCAATCCTATGGATGAACCTGTGGGTACGATATACGTTATCCTGAGTCGTAAGGGCCCAACCACCAAATCTCTTGATATCACTTTTCCTTCTAATGATATACTTAAAAATCTTCTGAATGGTCCTCTTTACATAGTCGGCCACATCTATTATAAGCCCACCAATGGGATATTAATAGATCCCGCTTGTGGTGAGAATGTGATCACAGAAGAGTTTTTAGTATTACACGATCTCTATCAAGATGATTACAATAAACCAACTGCATGGATTAAAACACATACTAGTTTTGCATGCCCTACAATCAGATTAATCGTACTCCCATTATAGATAGGACCCAAAACTTTGAATGTAACATTTTCTATTATTCCACAATCAGACCAGTTTCGTTTGCAGCTAGGTCATCCTTGGCTTCCCTCGATGAAAGTTGTTCCTTCAGTTGTTCACAAATGTTTGAAGTTTTCACATGGCAATGAAATATTTACCATACACCATAATGGCTTTTATCCATTGTCCTCTAAAGGTTATTTTTCCTTAGAAGCATTTTGGCCTAAACCTATAGAACCCATCACCCCTTGAAAGGACTTCTTTTTCATAACCTATCAAAAGTTCAAATCCAAACAAATAGCTGAATTGTCTCTTCGTAACATGTCCCCATCCAATTTTGCTACTCCTATCCTTGATGAAATGATGATTTAGCCTAAGTCCAAAACTGAACAAACAATACAACTTCATGAGAAACTGAACCTAGACACTCCCCCTTCCTCCTTTAAATGCCCATGAGATAATGACACCAATCCCGTTATGCCTCCCCACATTAAACAAGTGTATAAAAATAAAGAGAAAGTGATTGACCCATCTTCTTCAGTTTCTTCCATTCTTCCCCCTCTAGAAGAAAAGGAACCTATGGTGGATCAACCCACTCTTACATCTCAACAACTTCAAAATAAAATTAAAAGCAACCGTGGTGCTAGGGAGTGTAGGCATTGTCATCGTCTCCTTGCTCATCAAATGCAAACTGAAAATAACAAAGAAAATCAACCTCTACCTTTGATAGAAGTAATAAATGATCACTCATCCTCCTAACCCACCACAAGATAATATAGTCCAACCCTCACAAAAAAATGATTTGATCCAACAACCCCAACTTTTGATACATCCTTCCTTGGAAATAACCCTTCATTATCCTATCATCATCAATCTTGATGATGATGACAAGGAGATCACAAAAGTAGATGAAGAAGTGCATAACGATCTAAACTCTTTATTTTCATCTACCATGAGCTTAAATGATAAACCTTCTACACCAAGTGAAGAACCTGGTACATCTTCTAGTTTGGCACACAAAATTCTTCCTTTGGAAAATTAACCACCCTTGCAATACACTGAACATGATTGGGAGGTGGATGAATTGTTAGATGGTTGACATGCATTCACCTTGCTAGCCTTTTGCATTGTTATTTTATTTCTCTTTATTTTTCAATTTTATGTGTGTATTGTGTTCCCCCGTAATGTGTGTTTGATGTTCTCCCTCTTTATGGACTTCCTCTATTTGTACCTCTATTCTTCTATATGTCATACATTTTGCATTTCCTTTTTCACTTTTATTTTTTGTTTTCCTTTTGGGGATGATGCAAAGCATTGAGATGCCCTAGATGTCTCTTCCATGTTCACCCAACAGGTCCCTTTTCCTTTTCCTTTTCCTTTTCCTTTTCCTTTTCCTTATTTTATCTTTTCTTGTGTTTTTACTTTTGGGGATGACATAAGGCATTGAGACTAAAATGTCTCCTTCATGTTCACCCAAAAAAATTTCCTTTGCTTTCGCCTTTTCGATTGTGTTTTCCTTTTGGGGACAATGCAAAGAATTGAGACTGCAATGTCTCTTCCATGTTGAACCAAAACAAACTTTTTTTTTCTTTTTTTTTTTCTCTCTTTGTGTCATTCTTCTAGTTCTATGTGCTTTGGGGAATGATGACAGTTCTAAGCTCTTTAATAAAAATATTGGAGCAATGAACATATTGACCCCAAATCCATAGATACCTTATGTGTTTGGTGTGTTCCTTTCTTGGGGAAACCTCCTTTTCTTTTTGTTTCTTTTTCATTTACATGAATCAGCCCAACTTAGAAACATATGACTTGGCATAGGAGCTTTCCAAGTTGGCTCTCATGTCTTGTTTTCATTTTGCATTTTTCCTTCGCTACTTTAAAGCAATTACTCATAGAATGGTGTGTAGCAATTCCTTTAAAGTGGGGGGCATACATTGGAATCATTTCATTTGCATTCTTGGTTGTTAGTGTAGCCTTGTCACTTCATATGATGCATTTGTCACTTTGTGGATTGTAAGCAAAGACTCTAGTGTGTAAATTGCTTTCCTAATGTCAATTCATAGGGGAATAATGTCGGAGGACTCTTGATTTCAAATTATAGAGCATTAAGATTCACGCGTAAAAGAATAGAACATAATAGAAAATAATATCAACAAAGAATGGACACCAAATTTACGTGGGAAACCCCTTTCAAGAGAAAAATCCACCACCAAAGAAATATCACTTTATTCACAGTAAAAAGAAATTACAATAAAGTTAAAGATCCCTTCTTCACAGGTATTTTCTCTCTGATATTGCACAACAGTATTACAATTGGGCCAATCACGCAGTTCTTACAAACAACAGTCAATCACAACATTGTTACAATGTTCTTTTAACATATAGTACATGCTCAAGCAAAACCAATCCTTTTTCTTCTTTCAACATGAAACTCCGACCGGTACGTCATTTCACCATACTCCCTATATGACTCTTTGATTTCCAAGAATATTTTGTTCAAACTAATTCAGTTCGTTCAACTATCAAATAAGTTCAACTGTTGACAATTATCCCACATTGGTGTAGAATATGAATATTCAATAGTTTAAATCTAAAAGCCTGAAGACTTTACTTGTCCACGAGTTAGCCCTTTTGTTACTTAGTCACTCGTACATTTTTTGGGCACAAAACACCCATCGGCATGGCTCCAACAAAGTGAATACCCATCGGCATGTCACATAAAATTATAACTTCTCAACCACCACATGAAGGTTAGAAATTTCATGATCTCCACGACAAGCCGATACCATTGTCTCCTAGTTGAAGAAAAATCAAACTTCATAACCTTCACTGTAGGTTAGAGAATTCTTGAATGTTGTTATAATGAAGGATATCAACTAGTCGAGAAGTTAAGAAACTTCCAAACTCCGCGAGAAGGTTCTAAAGTTAAAGAAAACAACGATGTCGTGGCCAACACACTATCGCCAAGTTAGAAACTTTTAGAACTCAGCGACTTAGGTTACAAAGTTAAGAACTCCAACGATTGACCAACAAAGAAGACTAAACAAAGGGAAAATTGCTAAGTCTTTAACTGAGATTCAAGCCACCAAATTGAGACATAATTTTCCAACAATCTCCCACTTGACGAAGACTTATTGGCTTTCTCAAAACTCAAAGTTAATGAAGGTCATGGGCTTCAAGGCTCATCAAACTAACACACCACTTGTACTTGTCTATGCTCACAGGCTTTTTCAACACATCTGCAACATTTTACACAGTATCCACCTTTTCTAAACTAACCTTTCCATCCTCCACCATATATCGTACAAAATGATACTGCACATCAATATGTTTCATCCTAGCATGGAAAGTTGGATTTTTCGCCAAACAAATAGCACTCTGACTGTCATAGAAAATTAAAAATTTCCTTGCACTGAAGCCAATATCAGAACACAAATGTCTAAGCCATACAACTTCTTTGCAAGCGTGTTTTTCTACCATGTACTTAGCTTTAGTAGTGGATAGAGCAACTACAGCCTGTCGCTTACTCATCCAACTCACTGCACCACCATTCAACATGAAAATATATCCATTGGTGGATCTTTGACTGTCAATGTCCCCTTCCCAATAAAAATCCACATAGCCTTGAATGTTGAGAGAATGTTATGATCCAAATGAGTTACCATGATAACACAAATCATACTGAGATGTACCTTTTAAGTATCTAAAAGATCTTTTCATAAGATCCCAATGTGGCCTTCCTGGATTCACCATAAACTGACTAAGAACTCCCACTGCTTGGGCAATGTCTAGCCTTTTGCAGACCATTGCAGACATTAAATTTCCAACTGCACTTGCATAAGGAACTCTAGTCATGTCCTCCATCTCAATAGGAGATTTTGGACAATCTTCAATAGATAGTTTCATTCCTTGCAAAACTAGAACAACTAGCTGCTTGCAATTAGTCATACCAAATCTCTCCAGAATAGTGTTGATATACTTCTCCAGAATAGTGTTGATATACTTACTCTGGCTAAGACAAAGTTTTTTTCTCTTTTTGTCCCTAGATATTTCCATCCCCAGAATATACCTAGCTACACAAAAATCTTTCATTTCAAACTTTGCAAACAATTAAGATTTTAAATTAGAAATCATAAACTTACTATTCTTTATGAACAAAATATCATCAACATAAAGGGAAATAATAAGAACACGATCATTTTCAGTCTTGTAGTACACACAATGATTATATTTTGATCTTACAAATCCCAATGACAAAAAAAATGTGTCAAATTTTCGGTACCACATTCTAGGGGACTATTTCAAACCATACAGAGATTTCTTTAACTTGCAAACTAGATTTTCTTTATCTTTTACCAAAAAATGCTCAGGTTGGGACATATAGATTTCTTCTTCAAGATCTCCATGAAGAAATGTTGTCTTCACATCCATCTATTCAAATTCTAAATCATATATTGTTGCAAGTGACATAAGAAATATGATGGATGTCAGCTTAGCTATAGGAGAAAATATTTCTCCATAATCAATTCCCTCTATTTGGGAATATCCCTTTGATGCAGAGTGGCAGGGGAAGCAATACCTTTTTCCAATAGCTTCTCTAAATGCACACATCAACTTCACTATTCCTTTCAACAAGAAACTTGATCACCCAACTCAACTCACACAACCAGACATGTTTGAAGGACTTGGGGATGCTGTGTACACTCTCAAAATTTCAAAACAAGACCAAATAACCTGACTTTACACTCAAAAACTCCCATTCTTTCATCACTCTTACACAAGCCCATGCAACCTTGCAACATTGCCAAATAGGACAGTCAAAATAAAAACTTATTAAAGGCATTAACCAGATAGTGAAATCAGGTTTTAGACTTCTAACAAGATCCCCCACAAGTTCCCAAAAGCATAGGATCAAACACCCAACGCAAATGTATCAAAAGATTGATTTACAAGCCATAAACAAGGCTTAACTAGGCATGTACAAGGAAGCTTTCAACTTGTCAAGGCATACCCCAACACCCCTAATGCCTTTAATGGACTCAAACAGGTTCCCCAAGACCCCTTTCACATTTTTTATTCATTCCATTTCTTTAAAATACTCAGAAATCAAAAGAAAAGCTTACAAATGATCATTTTCTGGACTGTTTCAAGGTAAAACCAGACCTAGGGCATCACATAACTTTTGCAAAACTCCATTTTTAATATGAAACAAATTTCAGAATGTAAAGGAGTCCTAAATCTACCAATCCACCAGTTTTTAGATTTTTCCCACGGTGGAAATGGGAATTACATCCATTTTGGTGACCAAACCCTTGTTTTGCAAGATTTCAGACCCACTTTCACTAAAATTGATGTAACTTATTCAATTCTTAATGGAGAAAAATCACCACCAAAAGAAAGTAGATTCTTCCCTCTTTCAAACCATTTCAATTTGGAGTCCGTACAATGATGTACCAGACCGTACCAAGCACGGGATCAGGAAAAAATGCTGTTAGAAAAAACAAAGTTTTCTTCTTATTAAATGCTTCAAAACTGCCAACAACAGCCCAACCTCGACCCATTCTTAAACTTGTTTCCCATCATTTACAACTGCCCTCAACTGATTTTTGAAGGAGGGAACCATTAGTTAATGAAATTACATCATTAATGCTGATTTTACGCCAAATTTCCTTATGACAACTTTGCATTTTGAAGCAACTTTGCAATCCTAGACCTAAGACCTTAACAACCATTCAAATAACATTGAAACAGCCTTATTACATTTTCCCCAAACCTTGCACAATTACATAAAAATTCACATTTTTTCCTTCAAAGGCTACAAAAGCAACTTTTAGTGCAAGATTGCATTGTTGCATATTTTGACTCAAAACTCAAAAACTCACCCTAGATCTTGCTCAATGGTCTTGATTGACCTTATTAATGACTAAAAGACTCAAAAAGACTAATTCTAACCTCCTAACAACAAATTTTCATTAAATGAGCGAAAATGGAGGATGAGGTGTAGGTGCTCTTGCACCACCCTTCACATCCAACCTCGCTTTATACTTTTCAACACTTCCATTCAGACTAGTCTTCCTCTTAAATACCCACTTATAGCCAACAACTTTTTTTCCTTCAGGAAAGGGCACCAAACTCTAAGTTTCATTCTTCTCTAATGATGTCATTTCTTCATTGATGGCTTCCAACCAAGAGTTTGAATAAACCATTCTAATTGCCTCTTTAACATTCCTAGGCTCATTAGTGCCAGTATTTAAAGCATAGGAATAATTTGAATCTAACATAGAGAACCCATACCTATCAGGTTGATACTTTTCATGTGTAGAACTCCTCACGGGCTGAGGTTGAGGTTGTGGTTCTACTTCTTGTTTAGAACTCTTAGAGCTGCTCGAACTCTCCTTAGATTCAGGTACACTATCAATTTTTTGTTCCTCTTTTTCAGGTGTTAGAGGAATTTCAGCACCATCATTTTTCTCCTTGACTTCTTTCATCCTTGACTGTAGATCCACTGAAGAATGTTTTAGCTCATGAAAGATTACACTTCTACTGTATACCACCTTTTCAGTCACATGATTCCAAAGCTTGTATCCTTCCACACCAATCCGGTATCCAATGAAGATACACTTAACAAAAAAAAATTCCACTTTAGTTCTCTTCTCATTCGACACGTAAACATATGCTTCGCATCCAAAGACATGAACATGTCTTAGAGAGGGCTTCATACCAAAGAAAGCTTCCATAGGAATTTTTTCAACAAGTGTCGAAGAAGGAGATCGATTTACCAAGTAACATGTTGTATCCATAGCCTCAGCCCAAAACTTCTGCTCCAGACCAGCACTGCTCAACATACTTCTTGCTCTCTCTATCAATGTCATGTTCAACCTTTTAGCAACTCCATTTTGTTGCGGAGTGTAAGGTGTCATTTTATGCCTTTTAATTCCATGGTCTTTACAATACCTATCAAAGTCTATAGAACAAAATTCACCACTATTATCTATCCTCAAACATTTTATTTTCTTACCAATCTAAATTTCGACAAAGTTCTTGAACTCTTTGAATTGACTGAACACTTCTAATTTACTTTTTTAAAAATATACAAATTCCCTTCTCAAATAATCATCAATAAAGGAAACATAATATCTTGATTTTGATAATGAAGGAACATTTACTAGACCAAAAATATTAGAGTGAATATAATCTAGAACACCAGAAGATTTATGACTAGAGTAAAAACAAACACGATGATGTTTTCCATATATACAATGTTCACAAAATTCAATTTCCAGGTTACAATCTTCGAGCCCCTCAACCAGGTTTTATTTTTCAAGGCTTTTAAGCCTTTCTCACCAATGTGATTAAACCTTTGATTCCATAGCATAGTCTTCTCTATAGGAAGTTTAGCTTCCAAAGAATTAGCAGATATACAAACTTCAGTCTCCTTTACATGAACAACCTTTTGTGACTTTGCAAAGACACTGTTACATTGAATTTCAAGTGCATCCAACTTGTGTAGAGTACCAATTCAAGCACCCCTAGCCAACACCATCGAGCCTCTAGTAATTTTGCAACCATTTCTAGAGAACAAGACTTGCACTCCAACATCATTTAGATTACTTACAGAAAGTAAATTCTGAGCCAGACTTGGTATATGCATTACGCCATCAATTTCCTTAATTCTTCCATTGGGAAACTAAATTATGACTCTTCCAAGGCCAAGAATTTCCAGAGATGAATCACTTGATAAATACACCTTTCCACCATCGTATTCTTCATATTTTGTGAACCAATCTCTATGAGATGTCATGTGGAAAGATGCTCCAGAGTCTATTAGCTATACATCTCACTTTCCAAGGCTACAATGAAGGAATTTGCTTCGCTCTAAGAAGAATCATTATCAAAAGAGTTATTCTTCTTCTTTTTCTACTCTTTGCAATCCTTTCGGACATGACTAGGCTGCCCACAGTTCCAATATTTCACCTTGGACTTCTTTCCAGGAGACTTTGATCTCCCTTCAGATTTTGATTTGGACTTCTTGTCCTTCTTCCTTCCTTCCTCCTTCGATCTACCACGAACAATAAGAGCCTCCTTCGCCATCTCAGAAGATTTTCTTCTAATCTCTTCTGATAACAAAGAAGCAACCACATCTTCCATCTTGAAAGTGGTTGTCGTTCTCCCAATCGCCATCACTAAATGATCCCAAGAATCAGGAAAAGAACATAATAAGAGCATACAATGATCATCATCATCTATCTTTACACTCACAGATGTTAACTAAGCAATAAGCATATTAAAAGTATTCAGGTGATTAGCCACAAATGCCACCCCTTCTTCCATCTTCAAAGAGTACAACTTCTTCCTTAAGAAAAGCTTAATCACCAAGGACTTTCCCTAATAAATATCTTCAAGCTTCTTCCACAAAGAAGATGAAGTCTTCTCTTCATGAAAGTTTAGGAGAACATAGTCTGCTATATAGAGTCTTATCAACCCTTTTTCTTTTCTATCTACAAGATCCCAATCTTCTTTCTTCATGCTTGAGGGTTTTGTTCTAGACATAGCAAGCCAAAGGTTACGATCCACCAACAGATCTTCCATTCGGAGTTTCCACAACTAAAAATTGCTACCATTGAATTTCTCAATTTCAATCCTTCCTGATGTACTTGCCATCTTAATCTGCAATCAAGATTACCAATTTTCTACAAAACTCCCACTTCAGAATTGACACAAAAAACCAACCCAACCCACAAGGACAACACAACTGGCCAGGCTCTGATACCACTTGTAAGGAAAGTCTCTAGTGTGGAAATCACTTTCCTAATGTCAATTCACAACATAATAATGCAGGAGTACTTTTGATTTCAGATTATAGAACATTAAGACTCACATGTAAAAGAATAGAACAAAATAGAAAATAATATCAATGAAGATTGGACACCAAATTTATGTGGGAAAACCCTTTCAGGAGAGATCACTTTATTCACAATAAAAAGAAATTACAATAAATTTATACATCCCTTCTTCATAGGTATTTGTTCTTTGATATTACACAACAACATTACAATTAGGCCAATCACGTAGTTCTTACAGACCACAGTCAATCACAACACTGTTACAATGTCCTTTCAACATACAATACACACTCAATCAAAACCAATCCTTTTTCTTCTTTCAACACGAAACTCCAACCAATCCATCATTTCACCATACTCCCTATATGACTCTTCGATCTCCAAGAATATTTTGTTCAAATCGATTCAGTTCGTTCAACTATCATAGAAGTTCAACCGTCGACAATTATCCCACATTGGTGCAGAATATGAACAACCAATAGTTTAAATCCAAAAGCCAGAAGAATTTATGTGTCCATGAGTTATTCCTTTTGTTACTTACTCACTTGTACATCCATGGGCACAAAACACCCATTGACATGTTGCGTAAAATGCTAACTTCTCAAACACCACATGGAGGTTAGAAATTTCCTAATCTTCACGACAAGTTGATACCACTGTCTCCTAGTCGAAGAAAACTCAAATTTCATAACCTCCACTGTAGGTTAGAGAATTATTGAATGCCATGATAATGAAGGAGATCAGCCAATCGGGAAGTTAAGAAACTTCCGAACTCCACGACAAGTTTCTAAAGTTAAATAAAACAACAGTTCTGTGACCAACACATTGTCGCCAAGTTAGGAACTTTTAGAACCCCATGACTTAGGTTACAAAGTTAAGAACTCCAGTGATCGACCAACAAAGAAGACCAAACAAATGGAAAAATGCTAAGTCTTTAACTGAGATTCAAGCCAACAATTTGAGACACAATTTTCCAACATGGATGACATTGGGTTTGATTTCCTTCATAAGTGTGATCTATCTTAGCATATTACATTCCTCTTAGTGGCCTGATGGGATGCACTGCATCCCCTAAGTTGTAAATTTTTAATTCTTTGATTGGTCCTCTCTTGTAGATATTAGACACAATGTTCCCTAAGTGACAGACCTTGCATGAACTTAACAAGAATCCTTTGGACATCTTTTACACTTTTATAGTTCTTACATTTTACATTTTTTCCACCTTGCATAGCACAACTTGTATGCCTATGGTACCTTGCCCTTTGTTCATAAGTTATAAGTATATAAAGTATTTCTTATCTCATGAAGCACAAACCGACCTTTTCCTTTGTCGCTTCTTATTAAAGTTATCAGGAGGTATAACTTTAATATGGTTGGGCAAAAAGCCCATTCAACGACATGACTTTCCCCATAGCTACCAATGTGTTTGTGAGTGCATACCAACTAGTGTATGTTTCTCACCTTTTGGGTCTTCTCACTCGAAAGAATGGCATGAGTTATGTCACCCCAGAGTGAGTGTGCACTTTCTTTTTCTCACAAATAAACCTAGATCTAATTCACAACTAGTTGGACGAACGATCAAAGCTTGATTCGATTCTCATGTGCATTCCTTTGTTCTTATGTTTAGTTTTCCATGGGATCTTCATCCTAGGGGCTTGATCATCCCTCTTGATTGTTGTCATTCCATCTTTCTAGCATAAGTGAATTTGGACTTCCTTCTCGATGTGCATGGCTACTTTAGTGTGAGTTTGAAGCAAGTTCATCCTCTCACTAAAGTCAGGGCTAAATGTACCATAGAAAAATGGATCATTGACATTTTCATGGTATTTTAGGTCTTTCTCTCATGATGTTTGGTCTATTTTACTTTGATTTAATGTTGTAATGTAAATTAAACATTCACATTAGGTCCTAATTATTCAAATTATGACGTCTTGTGAAGGTGTTGTGAAGTGTTGTAACACATTTCTATACTTTTCTAGACTATTTTCATTACAATTCACTTAAAAATCACCTTTTCATCACATATCAAGTCCTTTTTTAAAGTGTTGTAAAGTCTTGTAACAAGATTTCATGCTTTTCTAGGCTTAATTTCACTATTTACTCCTTTCTTATGCTTCATTTGACCCCTTTATGCACTCATACGGCTTAATTAAGTGGATTTTTGAATGTAAACCTGACAAACAACATTAAATTCAAGTTAATTCCTGACACCCACTTACAAGTTCAAGGTGAGACCCATTCGCCATGGGTGGTGAATGAGTCCCTCTTGGCTCCAAATTCAAAATATTTCAAAATTTCTTTCAAGTTTTTATTCAAAATTACCCTATGTCAGCATGTGATGAGGTATCATTGGGTTACTAAGGCACACATGTGTATAAATAAATGTTTTTCTCCTCATTTTACATCTCATTCACTTGCATTCACAAAACATCAATTCACATTTGAGCACTTTGCATCATTCAATCAAGCATCAATCAAGTATCTTGGAGCAACCATTGACATAACTTCAGATTTCTTCAACAAGGTTGTGGTGAGTTTAGGACATTTGCATGTTATTTATTCATCTTTCCTTGTTCATTCCATTCCATTTCTTCATTAAGGGTTTGATTACCAAAGTGGGATTTGACCAAGGAAAATCCCTATAACCTAACCCTTAACCATTTTTCCTCTTTTGCATGTGTGTTTGAAAACTTGTGTATGCAGATTTATCAAGAAATTAGGTGTTGAAAGGTGGTAAACAAGTCAAATTAACCCTATTTCAAGCTTGGAGACAACCTATAGTTTGTTTTCTGCAGATTTGACTCCGTCAGCCCGAAAAGAAGACAAGTGAAGATATGGAGCTACAATATTGACTTTTGATTTCACAAAATTTTTGAAGAGGAGTGATTTGCCATTAGTGGCGAGTGAGTCCCACCTTAAGGCTAGAAAAGTAGATTCTATCAGATTCCAGTTCTCGACAGCCAGAAACTAGTTTTCAGAAGTTTTTGCCAAAAGTAGGATTGATTCGCCATTAGTGGTGAATGAGTCCCACTAGTGATTTCCACTGATTTTTGCTAGCATTCAAATCATTCCATATTTAGCATTCACTACCCAAGTGCACTCTATTTAGCCTTGTTTAATC
Organism: Sequoia sempervirens; assembly: GCA_007258455.2. Classification (NCBI taxonomy): domain Eukaryota; kingdom Viridiplantae; phylum Streptophyta; class Pinopsida; order Cupressales; family Cupressaceae; genus Sequoia; species Sequoia sempervirens. The sequence goes on from VDFB02271358.1 coordinate 1,165,061,433, forward strand.
TTGTTTGCATTAGTTTACTTCTTTATAGCATTTTCTACATATCACATTATGTTTTCAAACATTGCACATTTCTTAGGTTTTGCATTCATAATCAGTCAATTACATTGCTTAGTTGCATTTACAACATGCCATTTAGCCTTAATCACATCACACATACGTTAAATTGAGTGAACCACTTCAATTTTGTAGGTTATTCTATCTCTCTCCTTTTAGGTGGAAGATCCTAAGAGTGCAAGAGAAGCCAATAGAATCCAAACCACAAAATTGTTGGTTCACTAATGATTAGATTTTTGGTGGTTCAAGTTATTTATAATTAGTTTTGAATCAACTTTGAAGATAATATTTCAAGATTTAGTTATGACTCCTAGTTTTAAGCCAAGAATTAGTTGGAAAAATTTTCTTGACCTTGCATACTAAAGCTAGGAACACTAAAAATATAATTACTAGCCTATTGAGTAAAAAGAATTGGGTTTCTAGGCTTGATCATTTTTGGCCTAGATCTTTTTTAGTATGGGTTGTAACTAGCAACATAGTTATGGGTGTAGACAACTCAAATCCACTTTAGAGTTGTCCATATCACTGCGACATGAATTAATTTAATTAATTTGACTAATCAATCTCATCCATCATCAATAATTAAATAAATTTTATTTATTTAACTATTCAACTTAAACTATTGATTCTACTTAATTTGGCTAATACATCCATTTCATCCTCATTTATTAAATAAAATTTATTTATTTGATTTCTTGAGCTAATTTTGATTCTTAATTAATTCAAATAAGCCTTGTCTACTTAAAATTATTTAATCTAATCCATTCTTATAAAATATTCTAATTCTTAATTAATTAAAACACATTTTATTACCTTTTAATCTCTACCATCCATTATCCCAAGAACATATACACTCTTCATTCACATACATGTGTGAGATCTTCCATTTATCATTTGAATTCAAATCCCCACTCTCATACAAATGGGATATTTGCTACTTGTTATGTCTCACAATTCTCCACATTTCTATATATGTGGGAGGTCTACCACTTGTCATTATCACACAAACCTCCATATTCTCACATGTGTGAGACCTTAAAATTTTCACTTCCACACACATTCCCATATTCTTTCACATGTGTGAGTCTTTCACTTGTCACCCTCACACTCTTACCTTCTTCCACATGTGTGAGAACTCTCTCAACCTACCATATCCCTCCACTTCACAGAAGGAGATCTTACACAATCAATAAGAAAATATCCACCATTAATCTCCCAAATTAATCCTCACCCTTCATTCCCATGGTTGGAGGTCAATAAATATCAAGCCTCTTATAGAAATATTTGATAAGAGAAATTATTGAACCTAGGTACATGCTATCAATTTATGCAACTTTCAAGAAAGAGAAACCCAAATATCAATCAATCATTACACTCACACATCTTGGGAAACCTTACACAAAAATGGAGATATTTAAGATTTTTTTTGTTATGTGTATTTTATATCTATGCTCTAATGAGAGGTGTATGTGTATTTCTAGATTGAAGTGAATCATTTTGTATGCATTTCCTATTATTTTGTCTAAATTTATTCACCACATTTTTGGCATGCCTAGTAGGAATCTTTTCCCAATACTAATTTTTTTCTTGGTGTGGCTATGAGTGTGTTCTTATAGTTTTTTGTGTTTTTGGAAAGTATAGAACTTCCAACATCTTCTTGCTATGCCTAAATGTCTATTTCCAAAAATTGATGTCTCCATCAATAGTTTTAAAATTTCTATTTGATCATGTATGTTTCATAGGTATAACATGTGTGCTCAATTTCATAGCATATGTACACATTGGCTTTCATGTTAGTACCATATTTCATAGAATGTCTATTTTCTCAATTTCACACACTTATTTCCTATGCAAGTTTTATCTCTCCTTGGAGTCACTTACCTTGTTCTTAAATTAACCAATCTATTTGTTATGTTTTTTCTCATTACCTAGTGTCTTCTTTTTTGTTGTTATTATTTGTTGATGGTTCTTTGATAATATCTCTCTTGTTACCTTAGGGAATCATCTAACCTATCAAGGAAATTTGCATTAAAAATTTCTATTGAAGACCAACCTCTAACTTTTTTTTTGATTTTGTGATTTGGGTCTAATTTTGTTTTTTTTCTATGTTTTTACATCTATGTTTTGTTCTAGAGAATATACATGTAGGCATCACTGTCTATGTGAGTAATTTTGATTTCTACACTTTTAGTCTATTTTTTCACCATCTAATACTATCTTTTGTGGGTTTTATCCCTTGCAAGAATCATTGAAACTCGAGAAATTCCAACACTCTAGTCAAGTAGGTATATGGTTCTTTTTGTATTGTACATAGTTTTGATGTCTTCACTATTTTCTTGAGCCTAGTGTCTACATCACTACATTAGGAGTATCTATTTCTTATTTTTTATGACATCTATGTACTTCCTAAGAATTTATGTTAGTTTTTTGGCATCCACTCTTTGACTTTTAATGTGTACACTATTTTATAGTTTTGTTTAACTTTTTCTAACCATCTTATTTGAGATAACATATTTTTGTTATCTTGACTATATTTCTATTATTTGACTTTGTTTTGAATTTATACCTTGTCTTCTTTGTTTGGAAGGTTAATGTCTTTGTATTCTTAGAGGTTTGGCATAGTTCATTATGGGGTTTTCATTTCATCCTGTTGTGATTATGTTGAAAAGGGGAAACTAAAAACAATGGAGAGATGGTATCATAAAAAAATTTAGATGGCTTCATTTGTTGCCACATTTGTATAGTTTTTCTCCCCCTCCTAGTACTGATAGTAAGAAATTTACATGGAATTGAAAAAGGGATCATGTCTTAGGAGTTATTGCAATGCATATTGATGATGCCACTTTGAATACTATTGATCATTTTGAGTTTCCTCATATTCTTTGGACTAAAATTTGGGAGATACATGGAGATCCTAATACTCAGCTATTCCTAGATGATCCTATTTCAGATTGTTTTGTGCCTTTCATTTTTTAGACAAGATACCCTATGACCATGCTACTATGTAGGAGTTTAAATTTTTGAAATACTTTGAATATTCAGATGAGGATGATGAGGGTTCTTCAGATGCTCCTTCTTTACAACTAAAATAGAGAGACGATGTTGTATTATGAGAGTCTGATAGCAGTCATGTTGTCTCTTGATTAGTGTAGTAAGTTGTTAGGCGGATTTTGGAGTGTGGGTTTTTTTCTCCCAAAAGGGTTTTCTCCACGTACATCACAATGTCATGGTATGCATGATATTCATGTTTATTTTTGTTTAATTTTTTGTAGCTATTAAAGACCTATAATTTTTTTGCATTATTCTCCTCTCAATATTAGTGTAGGAAGTTTTTCTGCTACCTTAGCTTCCTTTCAAGTGGTATTAGAGCCTGATCATCTTTCATTTCAATTGTGGGTTGTTGGGTTTTTCAGACTAATCTAGGTTTGGGTGGGAGCTTATGCAAAAGATACTTTGTGATCTTGTTGTAGGAATCTTCAGATGGAAGTTTCATTGGGAAGAATAGAGGTAGATAATTTTTTTGGAAATAATTTTGAAATGTGGAAGCTAAAGATGGAGGATTTATTGATAGATCAAGATCTGTGAGATGCTATTGATGAGAATGTTTCAAGGCCTACAGATCCTACTCTGACTGCTCAATATGATGTTATAGACTATAAAGCCAAGGGTCTAATTAGATTGTGTTTGGAAGACTCTATTTTGATTAATTTCCATGAGGATACCTCTGCACAAAAAACTATACAAGAAGCTTGGTGAGATGTATCAGGCCAAATCCTTAGTGAACAAGATTTCTTGAGGAAGAAGTTGTATTCCTTGAGAATGGAAGATGGTGGATGAATCATAGACCACCTGGAAGAATTCAATATGTTTGTGGCTCAATTAGAATCTGTTGGTGTCAAAATGGATGAGGAAAAATGTTAGATCTTGCTGTGTTCTTTCCTTGATTTGTGGGATTCTCTTGTTATGGCTATTGGGAGTACTTCTATAATTTTGAAGACTGAAGATGTGGTGGGTTCTTTTCTCTCTGAAGAGATGAGGAGGAAGGTATCTATCACTACCAAGGAGGCCCTAAATTTCCATTGAAGACCTAAGGAAAAAGGAAAGAAAAATGAGAAGCATGACATCCAAGTCTAGGGGGAGATCTAAATCTCCTAGAAAGTCCAAAGTTATTTGTTGGATTTGCAGTAAGCTTGGACATGTTCATAAGGAATGAAAAGAAGAAAAGAAGAAGAAAAAGAAGAAATTTGATTCTAATTTTGAGTTTGAGAAGGAAGATGGCGACACATTCATTGCAGCTTTGACAACGCGTGCATGTAATGATGCATAGTTAATTGACTCAGGTGCATCTTTCCACATGATCTTTAAGAGAGATTGGTTTTCTGAATATGAAGAATTTGATGGAGGTAAGTGTTGGTGTAATTAATTATTTAATTACACCTTAGCATAAGTTTACTTAGGCATATTTTATTTCCTAGGTTAATTATTATTTAATTATCCTTATTTGATGAGTTTTTCTCAAGATAAGATTAGGGTTGGTTTTTCTTGCTTTATTGCATGATTTCCTTTTTGAAGGCTTTTGTATTATTTGTAAAACAATTACATTCAATAATAAATTATGCTGATTTTTGCTTGCACACATTGGCTCTGAGGGTTTACAAAACATATTTCTTTTTGTTCTGAATATCTATTGCATGTGATAGGTGATTGCTTGCAGGTGATTCTTGGGGATTGTGAAGTTGGTTTTTAAACTTCTACATAGTATTAGAGCTGCAGACCTGTTGCTTCCTATTCGTGATCTGAAGATATTCTCTCACAGCGTCTTTTTTTGTGCAAGGGTTTGAAGTTAGATTTTTTTTTGTAGATCTAGGGGTAGCCAAATTTTCTATGCATTTTTGGGTCAAACGGGCATTGCCATCACGATCAAGGCATCAAAAAACCCGAGAAATGCCTTTCGTTTTGTCGATTTAGGCAAAATTTTAAAAAAAGGAAAAAAAAATAGACAGAGAGGTCATATGGCCTCCCTAGCACACAAATCAAGGATTTTTTTTTTAAAAAAAATCAAAAAAATCAAATTTGTGTTTGATTTTTTGTGCCACTCATTTCTAAAGGTAGCACCACCCTTGCAGGTGGCGGCCACCACCTTCTTCCACCACTAGTGGCGGGATTGCCACCGCACCTTCCCATTTGGCTGTTCGCTAGCCCCCTGCCAGGGTTTTATCGGCGACTGGGAGCTCCGTGACTAGCCCCACCGGCTTCTTTTAGCCCCAGCGCTGGTCACATCGATGACCAGGGGCTCTAGCCCAGGAGGTAGACCGCCAGCCCCCTAGTCCTACATGCGACCAACTATCCTTTTTTTTAGCCCCTAAGGGCTCTATAGGACATATTGAGCAGATTGGAGCACTTTTACGAAATCGGGTATATATTGGGCATTTTTTCTCCATTTTTTGAACAAAAATAGCCATTGGAAAGACGATTCTGGTGCCGATCTGATGGTGGAGGTGTTGGAAAGCTAGTTTTGTCCTCTTCTCTGATCTCAAACCTAATTTTTGTAGAATTTTCTCCAGGTATCTAATTTTTTTGTCAAAATTCAACCTTTGTTTTGTGAGTTATTTTGTTGGGAAATGTGCAATCAAGAGTTTTTTTTAGATCAAAGAGGTATATTTTTTTATTTGAGAGTATATACTACTATTTTTCTGTCATGGATTTACATAACATTGCACCCCTTAATCCATTCAACTATTTTGGTTGGAGAAAACAAATGGAGATTCACTTGAAACATAAAGGGATGTATAGGGTAACCATGGGTACAAAAATTGAACCTACAGGTGCTACTAAAAAGAGAAAGTGGTTTAATAGGTGTGATGAAGCTTATGGTACATTATGTCTATCTCTTTCATCTGACCTTATTTTTCACATTTAGTCTTGCACTACACCCAATGAGATCTGGATTACTTTAGAGTCTTTGTTTGGGAAGTAGGATACTATGAGAGGATTTTAGTTAGAGAATGAGCTTATTAGCTTAAATCCTAGGGATTTTGACAGCATCCATGAGTTTTTCACCAAACTCAAGTCTCTTAGATTGTAGTTGTCATAGTGTGGTGTTTAGAAGGAATACTCTCAGTTGATATTGTCCATTCTTTCTCAGCTTGGACTAGATTATTCAGTTTTTGTATCTACCTTTTATGCCACTATGGATGCACTTGGTACGAGATTCACTATGCCATATCTTGATGAATTTGCTTCATTTCTCACTCGAGAGCAAGCTAAGTTAGCTAGCATGGTCATGATGAAACCTTCTTCCTCATCACATACACTTATTGCATCACATGAGCCCATAGATCAGAAGGCTTCTACAGGAAAAGGAAAGAAACAGAAACAAAAGGATTCCACACCTCATGAGCAGAAGGAGTCCTCAAATTCATCCTCCTCTTCCAAGGGGAAATCATCCAGGAAGGAGAAGGGTCCATGTGCATATTGCAAGAGGGAAGGACATGCATAACATAATTGTTACAAGAAGGACATTGATGAGATGAAAAATATTCTTCAAAAACATCAGATTAGTTTTCCTTCTAGGATGTCTACATCATCTTCTTCTCCTCATTCTTCTTCTTCAGAGCGGCATAACACATGCACAACTAGTTCACATACTTCATCAAATATGAAGGGACATGCTCTTTGTGCTTCTTCAGGTATTGGATCAGGGAGATGGCTTCTAGATTCAAGAGCATCTCATCATATGGCATCTTCACAGACTATGTTCACTTCCTTTGAGCCTTGCACTATGTCTCCCATTTTGATGGGAAACAACACTTACATGAGTGTTATAGGGAAGGGGTCTATTATTTTTGGGGACCACTCCTTTCAAGATGTCTTGTGTGTCCCTCACTTGAAAAACAACCTTCTTTCCATTTATCAGATCACACATGGAGGCACTGGGAGATCTATGGAGTTCACACCTGATTTGGTTATCATCAGAGACTTGGAGAGTAGAGCAGTTATTGCTACTGGGATAGTGGATCACTCATCTCGGTTGTATTCCTTCACTTATTTTGCTACTAGTGGTGCTTATGTTCCTACAGTTGTTCCTCAAACTTCTAGTGTGCATCATCATTCAGAGGAGAGATTTTGCTTCTTGAACATTGGTGTTCTCACTTCAAGTCATGTTCTCGAGCCTTCCATTCCATTTCCTCCACCTCTTGTTGCTTCTTCTATTTCAGTGCACCAGGATCCAGTTGATCATACATCTTTGGAGGTTTCTATCGTGTCTTCACCTACTTTGACTTATTCATTTGTTGAGGTCACACCTACTTCTATGGAGACATCTTGTGCTACACCTACTTCACCTTCAAATATTTCTTTCATTTGGCCTCTTCCCTCTCACTTATTTCAGGAGATGCAATTTTTTCACTTCTTTTGGAGTTACTTCATTCTAGGGGGGATCTGTGGTCTCTTTCTTCCTCTCTTATGGGGGGATTCATTTATGTATCTTTGTGATGGATTGTGTCCTTGGGGGGTCTTATGGAGTCCTCCATCTTTTATCACTTAGTTAGTTTGCATTCTATTTTGGGGAGGAGTTTTTTTCCCATGTAGTTTTCTCCTTTACCCTGTTTGATTTAGTTTGCATTGCTTTTGTAAATGAGTACCTAATCAGGCCTTGTTGTCAGGACTCATCTTTGCATAATAATTTTCTTCTCCCTAAGTTGCACTTATGGGGTAGTGTTGGTGTAATTAATTATTTAATTACACTTTAGCATAAGTTTACTTAGGCATATTTTATTTCCTAGGTTAATTATTATTTAATTATCCTTATCTTGTTGAGTTTTGCTCAAGATAAGATTAGGGTTTTTTTTTCTTGCTTTATTGCATCATTGCCTTTTTGAAGGCTTTTGTATTATTTGCAAAAAAATTACATTCAATAATCAATTATGTTGATTTTTGCTTGCACACATTGGCTCTGAGGGTTTACAGAACATCTTTCTTTTTGTTATGAATATCTATTGCATGTGATAGGTGATTGCTTGCAGGTGATTCATGGGGACTGTGAAGTTGGTTTTTCAAATTCTACAGTAAGGAGTACTTGGGTGATGATTCTCATTTAGACATTATTGGCCATGGTAAAGTTAAAATCATATTTCCTGATGGTAGAATAAAAAGCATGAATGGTGTGTTACATATTGCTAGATTAGCATGAAATATATTATTTGCAAGCAAACTAATAGATGTGGGTGTGCAGGTAGTCTTTTCTGATGTAGGATGTAAGATGGTTAGAGGTGCTCTGGTGATTGCTAGACGTGTTAGATATGGCACATTGTATAAGCTTGATGCATGCACTATTGAGTGCAATATTACTTCTATGAAAAGAAAGCCTATGGAAGAAGTGAGGGTTTCACCTTCAATAGATGGTCATGGATTTTGGGTACCCAAGGGTGCTCTTTCTTCTGAAGCAAAGTTACTTGTAGAGAAAACTATGTTATGGCACCATAGACTTGGCCATGTTAGAGAAAAGGGTCTAAGGACCTTGAAAAATAAAAACGTTATTAAAGGTTTGTCTAATTGTAATCTTGAATTTGATTTATGTGAGAATTGAATTTATGGAAAATAAAACTGTGTTCAACTTTACTCAAGTTCTCATAAATCTTGTAATGTATTTGATCCTATTCATTATGATGTGTTTGGTCCTACAGATGTTCCTTTGATTGGTAAATCCACATATTATGTTTCATTTATTGATGATTATAGTAGGACATGGGCATATTTTTTAAAGAGTAAATATGAATTTTTCAATCGATTTAAAGAATTTAAAGCAATGGTTGAGTTGTAGATTAGAAAGTGTTGGTGTAATTAAATATCTTGTACCTTGTCCTAGGTCATAATTACACCTTAGTTAAGTTTACTTAGGGACCACATAGGAGGTTGTTGGAGAATCTCCACTTTTGGTGGACTTGACATGTCATCACCTCATCATTTCCACCTTTTGTGGACACATCATGTGATTATCTCTCCACCTTTTGTGGAGTGATAAGTCTTCATAGTTGTCTCATGTCATAAGATTCTGACACTTGTCATAATCTTATGCCCTTCTATGTTCTCACCTTGGCTATATAACCAAGGGGTCTTTCTCATTTGTAATCAATCATTGTACTGCATATCATATTAATGACATTGAATACAGTTTATTCTTGTCATATCATTTCTCTCTTTTTTGTGCTTTCCATTTGGTCCATAGATCTTGGGTGGCAGCCATAGCCAATTCTAACATGGTATCAGAGCGTGTTTGGAGCCATTGGAGAGTCTTTTTCTGAAGAGAGATTCTAGATCTGAGGAGGTTCCGTTCGTGGCTCTTTGTTGCAGGTTCAAATCCGAGCTTGCTGGTGCAAATCTGAGCTCACCATTGTGTCCAGAAGGTTCGAGATAGTTGATTTTGCCTTTTGTTTCATCCAAATTGGAGCTACGAGGCCAAATCTATGAGGGTTTGAAGCTGAAGAGTGGTTGCCAGATCCAGAAGGTGGCTGCAATTTTGGAGAATTTTGGGTCAAATCCGACCCTGCCATCGCGTCCAGAAGGGCCAAAAACCCTAAGATCGACTGTCAATTCATCCGATTCGGAGCAGTTGTCCGTGAGGCAAATTTTTTTTTGCCCAAAGAGCCGTACGGCCCCCCAGGGGTCATTATTTCGTCGACGGTACGATTTCAGAAAATAAAATATTTAATTTAATTTCAAATTATTTTTCTGGAAATTTTTTATTGTATGGTCGAAATTCATTTTCAAAAATTTCATTGTAAAATCTTTGAAAAGTTTTAAAAAAATAAAAATAAAAATTTTAAGCGACTGTAAGTCGCTGCAGACTTTAAGTCTGCAGTACCACCGTACCTGCAGAGTAGAGCCACGTGGCCGTCCGGCCGTGGCCCCACCTCGCGAGCCCTCCACATCCGGCGCCGTTCAAACCTTTCCAGCGGGAGAAATTTCCTACCGGCGGCAGCGTCGTTTCCACCTGCGGGCCCCTGAATTCTTCACCGGCGTCTGAAAAAAAAATCTCGGGCAGCGAAAATAGAGATTCCATCAGATTCCGTCTGCACGAGATTCCTTCGGAATATTCCGTTGAGTAGTATATTCCGGCAACAATTTTCTGGCAGGCTGATCGACGGGCATTTTTCCGGTACGGGATTCCGACCGTCAAATTTAATCACTAAATTGATGACGTCCTTTCCGCGTCAGCGTGACGTCAGCAGTTGGTTTGAAAAATTTTTCCCCTCACCATTGAGCTTTTCATTTTTGCAGTCTAACTTTGAAGCTCCATAACTTGCTCATTTTGAGTCCTTTTTTCAAGAATTTTTTTTTGATTTGGGCTAAAATTTCATGCTCTACACACTGGTGCAATCAGTTTTTGGTTTTGGTGCCTGGTTTTTCCAGAATTTACATATTCTCACAGGTGTTGCTGCTTCGTCCTCGTTTTGAGAACTTTGGGAGCTCATATCTTGCTCCTACGGTAACATTTTTGTGTGCAATTTTTTTTGAAAGTGCATAATTTTTTGTGTACTTCTCAGTGGTAGGATCAGATTGATCTCATTTTGTACCAAAAATTGTACTTGATACTGTGGCCTATTTTGGCATTTGTAAGCACTAAGATCAAGTCTAGCTTGCTGTTTTTGGCATCTAGCAACTGTAAACGCACTACTAATAAAGTGCCAAATCAGATATTTTTTGGGGGTTAATCTTGCAGTGATTATTTGCATTCTTTTGCTTGATTTGTGTTCTTACAATGGGGAGATCTCAAATTGAACCCCTAAATCCACATAATTATGCTACATGGAGAAAATCAGTAACAAACTATCTCATGATGAAAGGTCTAATAGGTCATCTAAAGGACACAATTCAAAAACCTACAGATGCTAAAGAATTGGCAATGTGGGAAATTGATCGTGAGAAAACACTTGGATGCATATGTTCATTAGTCTCATTTGATTTGCAGTTTCATATTGAATCATGTAATACACCTAAAGAGGTATGGGAGACTTTTGAGAAATTGTATGGTAAAACAGATAAGATTAGAGGCTATCAGATTGATAATGATTTGATGAATCTTGATCCTAAGAGTTTTGACCACATCCAAGACTACATCTCCAAAATCAAGCAACTAAGAACACAATTGAAAGAATGCACTATTGAAAAAGAGGATTTACAATTGATTCTGAATGTGTTATCCAAGCTTGGTCCTGAGTATTCAGTGTTTGTTTCTGGCTTTCATACCCATCGACTTTCTATGGGAGCATCATATGTTGATCCTAAGTTTGATGACTTTGCAAATCTCTAATCCAAGAGGAAGCTAAGTTAATGAACATGGGTCTAATCAAGTCTTCCAAACCACAAGCATTGGTGGCTAATGAGTCTAAGGTACAGAAAGAATCAGACAATCTTGATAAGAAGCAAAAGAAGAAAAAGAACAAACCACATAAAGAATCAGAATCCTCATCATCAAAAGGAGAAACATCAAAGAAGGAGAGACCTTTTTGTGCATATTGCAAGAAGGATGGACATGAAGAACACTATTGTTATAAGAAGGACATAGATGAGTTGAAAAATCTTCTCAAAAAGAATCACATTGATTTGCCTTCTAGAATGTCTAAATCTTCTTCTCCTTCTACTTCAAAACAGTCTAAAAAGGACAAAAGTCAAACATATATATCAGGATATAAAGGACAAGCTCTTTGTGCTCATTCAAGTCCAGGATCAGGGAGATGGCTTCTAGATTCAGGAGCATCTCATCATATGGCATCTTCGCAGACTATCTTCTCTTCATTTCAGCCTTGTTCAATGTCTCCTATCTTGATGGGAAACAATACATACATGAGTGTAATAGGGAAGGGATCCATTAGCATTGGGGAGAACACTTTTCAGGATGTCTTGTGTGTTCCTCATTTGACGAACAATCTACTTTCCATATATCAGATTACACATGGTGGAGATGGGAGAACTATGGAGTTCACTCCTGATTCAGTTATCATTCGTGACTTGGAGACTAGAGATATCATTGCTACTGGGGTGGTTGATCATTCATCTCGGTTGTATTCCTTTGCACAGTTTGCTTCTGATGATGACTTTGTTCATTCGACTGTTGATCACAACTATGATTCTGAGGAGACATTTGGCTTCTTGAACTTGGGCATACTCACTTCAGATCTAGTCCTTGAGCCATGCACTTCATCTCCTCTATCGACTGTTGTACTTGATGATGCTTGTGTTGCTACAGTTTTGGCTCCTAGTGATTCAATGCAACAGAATATACATTGTCTTCCAGATATGGTTACTTTGGATGACTTCCTAACAGGTATTTCAGACTTGTTTGTGGAGTCACATCTTGCAGATTTGGAGGACACCATTGATGACATACATCTTCTCTTTGATGAAGATGAACCTTCTTCAGTTGTTGTGAGGGAACACTTTGACCCTCTTGTTCATTCTCTACATGATCACTCTTCTCAGCTTGGCGTGAGTGTGGATTCTTTTGGACAGCATTTGGAGGAGGCTTCTTTGTCTTCATAGGGTATATCTTTGTCTTTGGATTATGTTCTACATTCATCTCTACTAGATGTTGGATTTTCCTCTTCAGCAGTGTGGCCTAGAATGCTTGATTGGAGTGTGATAGCTTTCTGCATCGACATGGAGACACTTGAGCATGCTTCAGAGACATCATCGCACATCATCCATCTTCATGATATCCTGCATACATCCTTGGTTTTGTTTCTTCCTAAGGGGAGGAACGTTGTTCGGTGAGATTGGATCATCTTCAGCATTCAATGTCGAGCTTCTACCATCTTGCAGGAGACTCAACATTGAGGGGGCTACCTTGCTTCTCTTCTACTTCTCTCTTATGGGGGGGCTTTTTCCTCACATGGGGTTTTACCTTCTCATTCTTCATTGAGAGCATTTCTATTTTGTATTTCATCTCTCTTTTGAGGGGGAGTTTTGTCCCATGAGGTTTTCTCCCTTTCCTCGCTTGTGAGAGATTGCATTGATTGCATTGTTGTACATGGGTACCTAACATGGCCTAGTAGCCGGGACCCATCTTGCATTGTTTGCATTTGTGCACTACTCCCTAAGTTGCACTTAAGGGGGGGTGTTGGTGTAATTAAATATCTTGTACCTTGTCCTAGGTCATAATTACACCTTAGTTAAGTTTACTTAGGGACCACATAGGAGGTTGTTGGAGAATTCCACTTTTGGTGGACTTGACATGTCATCACCTCATCATTTCCACCTTTTGTGGACACATCATGTGATTATCTCTCCACCTTTTGTGGAGTGATAAGTCTTCATAGTTGTCTCATGTCATAAGATTCTGACACTTGTCATAATCTTATGCCCTTCTATGTTCTCACCTTGGCTATATAACCAAGGGGTCTTTCTCATTTGTAATCAATCATTGTACTGCATATCATATTAATGACATTGAATACAGTTTATTCTTGTCATATCATTTCTCTCTTTTTTGTGCTTTCCATTTGGTCCATAGATCTTGGGTGGCAGCCATAGCCAATTCTAACAGAAAGAAAATAAAATGTTTGAGGACTAATAATGGCAGTGAATTTTTCTCTAATGATTTGGATAGATTTTGTAAAGATTGTGGTATTCATAGACAAAAGACAACTCAATATTTTCCACAAAAGATGGATTTTTAGAAAGACTGAATAGGACACTGATGGAGAAGGCTATGAGTATGTTGAGTGGTGTTGGTCTAGAACAAAGGTTTTGGGATGAAGCTATTTCCACTGCCTATTACCTGATTAACAAGTATCCTACACCAACTCTTGTTGATAGGACTCCTATAGAGGCATGGTTAGGTTACAAGCCTTCATTAAGACATCTTAGAGTTTTTGGCTACGAGGCATATGCACATGTGCCAAAGGAGAAGAAAAAAAAGTTGGAGAAGAAGGTTGTGAAACTTATCTTCATCGAATATAGTTATGGTGTGAAAGGATACAAGCTTTGAGAACCTATTGCACAAAAGGTAATATATAGTAGAAGTGTTATTTTTAGAGAAACTAAGCCTTCTTCCATTGCATTGCAGCTAGAACAAAGTAAACAGGAAGATGTAATGTAACTTCCTTCTACACCTAAGAAAGTTGAATTGAGACCCATGAATAGAAAAGAAGTTGAGGAGAGCTCATCTAGCTCTGAATCTTCAAAATTGGAGGAAGAACCTCCAATTCAACTTGTTCATAGGTCTAAAAGGCATAGACAACCAACTGAAAGGTATACACTTGATGATTGGATATGTATTTTTTCTTTGAATACTATGGATTAACCCAAATCTGTAGAAGAGGCATTAGGTACGAATGATGCAGAATCTTGGAAGATTGATATAGATGAAGAAATGAAACCTTTGAAAAAGAATGATACATAGGATCTTGCACCATTACCTAAAGGACAAAAACCTATTGGCTACAAGTGGGTGTTCAAGAAAAATATTGGTTCAAATGGAGGTATTGAGAAGTTAAAAGCAAGGTTGGTTGTGAAAGGTTACTCTCAAGTTGAGGGTGTTGATTATGGTGAGATATTATCTCCTATTGAAAAAATGGCATCCATTAGATTTTTTCTTGCTATTGATGTTGCTTATGATTTAGAGGTTGAGAGAATGGAAGTGAAAACTGCTTTCTTTCATGGTGACTTGGAGGAGGATATTTATATGACACAACCAGAGCACTACATGGTGAAAGGTAAAAGTAAGTTGGTTGCAAATTAAAGAAATATTCGTATAGCTTAAAATAGATTCCTAGGATGTGGTACCAGAAATTTGATACATATGTGTTGAGTTTAGGATTTGAGTGTTCTAAATCAGATCATTATGTTTATTATAAAACTAGTGGTGATCATTTCTTATTTACTGCATTATATGTTGATACATTATTCATTGGCAAAGGGAAATGTATGATTTTTGAACTAAAATATCAACTTGCTGCTAAATTTGAAATGAAAGATCTTGGTGCAACTAGACACATTCTTGAGATGGAAATTAAAAGAGATAGAGCTAACAAAAATCTATGGCTTGGCCAAAGTAAGTATGCCAATTCAACTTTACATAGATTTAACATGCATGGTTTCAGACCATTGTGTGTTCCTCTTTCTATTGGAACAAAGTTATCTATTTTAGATTGTCCAACATCCCCATCAAAGATGGAAGACATGACCAGAATGCCTTACTAGAGTGTAGTTGGAAGTTTGATGTATGTTATGTTTGTACTAGACCAGTCAATGCCCAAGCAGTGGTAGATCTTTCTAGATATATGTGTAATCCTAGTAGAGTTCATTGGTCCATGCAGTTAAAGAGTCTTCAAATATTTGTGTGGTACCTCATATTATTCCTTGTGTTATCATAGTAATATGACTAAAGATGATAATTCCCTTGATATTCATGGTTATGTGGATTAAGATTGGGCAGGTGATATTAGTAGCAGGCAATCCATTAGTGATTATGTGTTTACTTTATTTGGTGGTGCAATCAGTTGAATGAGTAAGTGATAGGCTATAGTTGCTTTGTCCACTACTAAAGTAGAGTATATGGTAGCTACTTATGCTTACAAAGAAGCCATTTGGCTTAGGATATTGTGTTTAGATATTGGAATAAAACAAGGTGTAGTGAAAATTTATTGCGACAAGTAGAGTGCGATATGCCTAGCCAAGAACCCAACATTTCATGCTAGGACAAAGCACATTCATGAATAGTATCATTTTTTTTGAGATATCGTCGAAGATGGTATGGTGAACTTGGTTAAAGTAGAGACTTTAATGAATTTTGTTGTTTCTTTAACTAAGCCTGTGAGCACAAAGAACTTCAGATGGTGTTTAGAGATTATGGGCCTTTTGGCCCCTAGCAATTAAGAGACAATGTTTACTCCCTCTTGTTGCTCTTGCAAGGTGCTTGACAAGTGGGATATTTGCTAGGAAAAATGTGTCTCAACCTTGCAATTATATAAAGGTTATTGTTGATAGTATATATATTTATATATATATATATTTGCTAGTTACACTGATAGGTGTAATATATAATGGAATCAAGGGGGAGGAGTGTGATGCGTGTAAAAAAAAAATTGTTAAATTTTTCAGGAAACTACTTAAATGGATGAAATACATTAGACAAATGATACATTGTAAATCTAGACCATTAATTATTAGGTTTAAGATCTAATGGTGGATATTTTTTTGGCTTGTCTTGCCCTAGAATGTAATCCTATTTTATGAGGTTATTATAGTATTACGACTGTAATAGAGAGATGGTGATGTATTCTAAGATTCTAATAGCACTCATTTTGTCTCTTGATCTTTGAGTGGTGATACTCCTATGAGAAGCTTGCTCTGCAAGTATACTGCAATCCTTGTGATTTAATGAATAATATATTGGGTAGATTTTGGAGTGGGGTTTTTCTCCAGAAAGTGTTTTCCCCATGTAAATCACTGTGTTGTGGTATGCATAATATTTATTTTTATTTCTATTTAAATTTTTTTGTAACTGTTAAAGATCTATAAATTTTTTGCATTATTCTCCTCTCAAGATTAGCATAGGAAGTTGTTATGCTACCTTAGTTGCCTTACACTCCTAAAATTCTTGTTTAGTAGGACCATTCATCTTGTGTTGATGATTCATTGAGAACATCCAATGATTCATTGTAACAAGTATCTCATTGTCTTCCTGATTAGCATTGCATCCTTGTTGTGGAGTTTGACATTTCAGATTTGGAGGACACATTTGAGGGGTTATCTCTCCTCTTTGATGACAACCATTGCACAACTATTTTCAAACCATCATGGTCTTTGAATATTGTTTAGCATCAGTTTTTGTATAGTCCTAATTTGTCACATTCTTCATTGATTGGGCATATATCTTATTTTATTATTGCATCTTCATCTTCAGTGGTAAAGGAGACACATGAGAAAATTTTAGAGACATCATCATATACATATTCATTCTTGTTTCTTTCAATTCCCATCTAGAATGGGAAGCATTCCTGCATTTGTACTTGGTTTTGTTTCTTCCAATTTAGGGAGACAAGTTGTTTGTCGATATTGGATTATGTTTTGTCTTTAGGCACTTACCATTTTTGCAGGCGATTACACATTGTGGTGGGCTACATAGTCTTTCTCTTTTCATCTTATGGGGGGATATTGATTTTAATATATATGTGATGGATGGTATACTTGGGGGTATCATGGAGTCCTCCATCCTTCCTCACATTATTTGATTTTTTTTGCATTTTCTCTCTTTTGGACAGGGGTTTTCTCGCAAAGGATTTTTCTCCTTTTCTCTGGTTGTGAGAGATTTCCTTTTTGCATTGTAGTTGTGCATAGGTACATAACATGGCCTTGTAGCTAGGACCCATCTCACATTTCATTTTGCATAATAATCTCCCTAAGTTTGCACTTAAGGGGGGGTGTTAGTGTTAAGTTTTAATTTAGGTTAATTACTTGGGTAGTTTTTTCCTATATCGAGTAGTTTCTTACCCATCACATTTTTTATTCCTTTAAAAGGCATGTAGAATATATTTTTTCTCATCTCATTTTTTGAATATCTTGATATTTTGGCAGAATAGTGTTGTGCTTCTCTTGAATGTATGAGGGTGATTTGTTTGTAGGATGAGGATCTTGGGAAGGAGCTATCATCTCCTACATACAGGCCTTTTAAAAGCATGAAAAAAGTGACTGGTGAGAAACTACCCAATATGAGAAAAACTAATTAAGTAATTAACCTAAGTTAAAACTTAACACTAACATAATGTCTCTTAATGTTATAAACTAGATGCATGCTCTCTTCTATGACAAGGTGATATTAAAGATCAAAAGTTGTTTATTTCACTTACATATCCCAAAATGAGCCTTATGCATGCTCTCTCCTCATGTCTTCAAGAAATCATGGAGATAATAGCACATGCAACTTTATTTCTTTTATAGGTATTTATCACCAATTGTCAATTAGAACTCATGTGTTTTGAAGAGGTACCAAAATTGGGTGGATAATTAAAAGACTCTCCATTCATGGTGCGTTTTCCATTTACATAAACTAGAAAGAAACATTATAGCTTAATAAGTGAATGAGGAAAGTGGGTTACTCTATCAAAAAGATACATTAGACATAAATCTTGATTTAATGGATTCAAACCTTGTGTACCTTTGTGTATATAGAGGACACCAAATAGTGATCCTTGTCAATCCTAGTTTAGAGAAGCTTTTGGCCACTTAAATTTTGTAGTGTATCAATAAGTTTTTAGCCCTAATAAGTTACTCTCACCATAATTAGAGAAACCAAATGGTCAAACATGTATTCTCTCCTCTTGTATCTTAAAGTGATTTTAAAGATAAAAAATGATTAGTTCATTAAGGTCAATAGCTCATATTAGTCGCAAATGGGTCTAAGTATATTTATGAGCCTACAAAAATAAGCATACCTTCTTGAATAAGATGGCTAGTTTGTGTATTTTCTTTTTCCTTGTATTTGTGCAAAATTTGTACCAAAAAGAAAATAAATAAAAAACTAAACCTTTATTTTACAAATTTTAATATTGAAAATTATATATTCTTGTGTAGAGGAAGGGGACCAACCACACCAAGGCTCTAGGTCATGAAGAGCCAAGAGCGGAAGGCTTCCATAGTCTACCTTAGGTTGGACAAGTGTTGTAGGTCAAGGATAGAGAATGAAGAGAAATCTCAAGTGCTTCTATCACTCTGCTAATCCAAAAGTCTTAATGGGACTAAACAAGTAGGCTTCTAGAGCCCAAATTGTACCTCAAATAGCTCTCTACTAAAGGAAAACAGTGTAGGTCAGGGATGATAGTGCGACATGTTGGTTTCTCATAGGTGCATTGGTGTCTATATGGCTAGAAAGTGTAGAAGTACAATAAAAGTACTAAAAATCTACTAATAGTTTACTAAATGAAGTTTAAAGTGATAACTAAAATGATAACTAATAGAATAAGAAAAATAACTAGAAAGATGATATAGAAGTGACAAAGAAAAAGGTGGTGGAAATAAACTCATGAATTTTACAGTTCACCACCAAGCTCTACACGAACATGTACCTACACATAGCCAAGAGAGGAAAAATGTTAGAGTTGTATAGGGTTTTGCCGCAGTCAAACCCCCGCTTTGGAGTTTCCGCCTCCATGGATAGCCAGATAGAGCTCAATAGATAGAAATATGATAAAGGAAATAGTACTAGAACATAAATGAAACCAAATACTACAAGAGACACTATGCTACTCAAATCCAACAACAAAGTAATATGAAAGTGTTACCACCCTCGACCAAAGGCACTCAAGGCCAATGAGAGAGGAATGTAAGTCCACAACTATGGTAGAGTCGACGTAGCTACAACATCGAAAGAAGTCTCACAAGACACCAAGCTATAGCTTTTATGGTAGATGTGTAGGATATTGTGATTCTTGGAATTGTGATGCCAATAGTGCAACAAGTAGCAAAAGTATGGAGCAAGAATTTCTAAGAACATGAAGCAAGATCAAGCAGGCATGTAGAAACATGAAGAAGTAGGAATGAGAATGAAATGTAGCCATTTGAAGGCCAATACGGAGGGAAAGAGCTAATAAGAATGAAATATAGCCATGTTCAAAGGTCAGAAGGAAGGAATAGGGGTGTTACATTTCATCGCCAATGGAGAACATAATGCCTTTGTAGATCCCAAAGGCGAGAATCCTGTTAGGACGGTAGCATACCAGATGCGGATCCCGGATAGAAATTTCCCCACTGGCACTAAAAGCAAGCTCCAAGTGGATGGAGTATGGAATGACGACATGAAATTACTTAATTGGATTTAATTTTTCTAAGTCGAAGGGTGTAAAAGGGGAATTTGCAAGAGAGGTGAAAATTTGCTCCTATACATGGGTATGTGCAAGATCATCATGGAAAAAACAAACCCTTAAGTGGCAAAAAAGTTAGAAAAATTAGAGTTAGGCAACTTGACGTAAAAATTTGAATAAGATATCTATATTATTTCAAAAATATGTAAGAACAAAATCTATAGAAAATTGAATGTAGTTTCCAAACTACTAGGTTTGTTTAAAAAATAAATAAATCTATTTGGTGAAAAATTGAAATTTCAATGCAGTAGTACTTAAATTTTAGGGAAAAAATAAGAAGTAGGTGTCTGCTAACCACCCTAATCACAATAAAATGATAATTTTTTTTTATAATATTTTAGATATAAGTAGAGGACTCATGTCCCGATGTGATGCATATTTTTTGTAACTTTTTCCAAGAAAATAATTAATTATGATTTTTTATTACAACTTTTAAAATATAAATAACTCATATGTCTAACCACCTTAACTTGGTCAAAACTTCATGAAATTCAATTTTTCTTTTTAATCCTATAGTATGTGAATCATAGAATGTGATGCATTTTGGATTCAAAAAATGTGATACCATTTGAAACCTATAGATGTTTTTCAATCAACCTATCAATCGGACTTTAGTCATAATTTGAATAGAAAATGAATAATAATTACTTAATAAATTCAAAGTAAAGCATAATTTATATTGGTGGAAAGCTGAGAAGCTCCTTTAAAAACCCTTTTCGTTTCATCAATTTTGGGTAAAAAAAAAGTCGCCAGCCACATACCCATCATATTGCCACTTTTTGGTCCATCATGATCCTACACATACCCACATTTTCCCCCCACTTTAGCAAACATGAGTGCTAATGAGTGTTCGATAAAGTATATTAAAATTTTTCAAAAATGTATACCAAAATGTCAAGGAAGCAAACCGCAATCTCGTGAACTCAAAAGCGTAGGGTAGGAAAATAACTCCACAGTTACTCTCTCCTGAGGAGGTTTGAACAAAGAGCACTGAAGGCCTACAGACCAACAATGAAAAAATCTTGCAAGATACAAGTGCTTCATAGGTTCTTGGACCTACAAAGAAGGCACCCCTAGGTACTCTCTCCTGAAGGAAGCCCAATGTAAGGGACTCCATAGAGTCGGCTTGGAAAGTAGCTTCATAGGCACACCTACAAAGCAACATGTTAATCCACATACAAAACATGTTAGGAAAAAAAGGAAGCCACACAGGCAAGCAAGCAGACAATCAAAAATTGAACTAAGAGATTTCAAAGGGGTACCTTGGGAACCCTTCAAAAGAAAAAGGTTCCACTCAAGGGGTACTAAGTTTGAAAGTACAAGAGTGTTTTTCGCAAATCAATTCAACATCCGGGAATCCTTTTGAAATATGTTCACTTCATCAAGGAATTTGAAAGGAAGAAGGTCCCCTTGCAAGGGGAAGGTCAAAACATCACTCGCAAGAGAAGGTGCTCCCTCCTTGGAGGAAAGTTTTTAAAATTCTATCTTTGTGAACCCATGATGAAGGAAAAATATTCTGCTAGGGGTCCTTGTTGAGGAGTGTGATTTTTGAAAAAATATTTTGAAGGGATTTTCAAAAAAATATTCATTGGCCACTAAATACACTTTTTAAAAAACAAAGTAGTGTGAGATCCCCCACTTAGGATGGTGTGTTCCAAACACAAATGCACATGACATCCTAAGGAGAGAAAATCAAGAATGAAAAAGTGATGTTGTGGCATGTGGAACATAACAAGATGTAACCATGGTAATGTTGTCCCACATGTGAGGGACAACACATGAGCACCAAAACATCACAAAGCAAGCAAGAAAGTTGAGAGTAAAGAGAGAAGAGATAATAACACCACAAACAAGGGACAGGGGCAGTATGATATTTTGGGGTCAGAGCTGCTCATAAATATAGATAAATAGCTATAATAATATATAAATGAATTGGAATCAACCCCCTACTATATCAGACCATATGAAGAAAGTTATGAGAATACAAAATAAAAATAAAAATTGGTTCAAGATGGAAGGGAAGCTTAAATGCCCCAAACCCTTTACATTATCCCCAATTTTCAAAAATCAATCCACAACAGAGGAAGTTTTATGACACAAAAACATTCATGTATCCAAGCACCTATGAGGGTGACAAGGGTCATCTAGAAAAACACATAACGCAAGCATAGGGGAACACAAAAACACACACAATTTACTCTACATATAAGGAAGAGGCGCCCCCTAGTCCTCATCAACTAAGAGGTCACTGTTCTCCCAATCTAGATCACTATATGGGGAGGGAAGACAAGCCTGTAAGGGTGGAATATCAAGGGGGGAACCTTTTAACCATCCCACAACAAGAGACAAGGAAGAAGGACCCTCAAAGTCTTCTCTACTTAGTTCTTGTGGGGTGAAAGTCAATGACTTCACAAAAATTGATGATAGGGCCAAAACCTCATCCAAAAAATTAAGCATGCACTTCATAGGAGTGCCATGTGTTAACTCAATAGGTGAGGAAGGCAGCACCCAAGATTCATTGGTAGGCTCTATTGGCAACACAAGGGAAGACAAATGAGAGGGGGGGTGAATCAGTTCTCACATAAATTAAAAACTTGTTCCACCCATTAACCTTATTCTCAAATTTGATTATTAACCATGAAAACATAAATCATCAACACATCAGAAACAGACATAACACGAAGATTTTTTATGTGGAAACCCTATTAGGGTAAAAACCACGGTGGAGGTTAGTCCAAAAGATTATACCCTATTAAAAGAATAATGAAAATGAAATATGGGGAATGTACATGCATTCAGGCACACTGCCTAGAGCTCACTTCTCAATTACAAAGGAAGACACACTGTCTTACAAAGAGATTCAGATTACAACCATCCATATTTTGAACTGAGAAAATAGCATATGGTAATGCCTAATTCCAGTTTTGGTTAAGCACATGAACAATTCTTTACTCTTTTGCACACTTCTTCACACTCTACTCTGCCTTCGAATGATATTCACACATATAAGCACACTCTGACATACAATCATGCACTCTTACACACTCTTTCACTCTTCAATTCAAATAAAAAATAACTCTAATATATCTCCAACAAGAAATTTCATCCCTTTATGTTGGCCTCAACAAAAATAATAAAATGAATAAAAATTGTTGGCCCAAAACATTAAATATTAACAATGCAAATCAACCAAGTTCGGCCATAGCTTAGTGAGGACCCAAATAAACATCTCCAACATGAAAACACTTCAATTAATTTCTCCTCGAAGATCCACAACATGCTACAAACACTGTCGTTGAAGAACAAGAAAAACATGAACAAGAAAGAGAAAATTGCCAAACACGACCACAACGATCAATGTAGATGTGCAACCAAGATAAAGCATGATCAAGAAACATACAAAAGCATCATGAATCACAAGATAAGCATCTAAAACAACTGCACTAATTGAAATAGCATCATCTCCAATCAAGAACACTGACTGAAGCAACAAAAAAATGTCCGACTAAGAATCTTCATATCTCGATCAAATCTTCATGTGGATCTCTGAAACTTGATGTGGATAAACTAGATACACTAAAAAACAAACCATTTAGTCCACAACCTCTGATCAACAATGTACAGAAATAACTGACATACTGAACTTTACTTCACTACTAACAAACTGCAACTCATTTATTACAATTTTCTTAATATCCTCAACATATACAGCTTCAAATGAATTAATGCTAATAGTGTTGACATCAATGAAAACCACATATTAGCAACACAACCACAACATCCAAGAATCTCCCCCTTTGGCATTGATGGCAACACATGTGAAAAAAATCAATGCAACTAACTCTAGACACTTACTGCCCCTTAGGATTTGACTCATCTTCTCCTCAACAATTTCACATAATATTTCTCCCCACAAGGCTCATTTCCCCAAATAATCACCAGTTTTTCACAAGTCTCTTCTCCCCCTTTGACATCAATGACAAAGATCTCTAAGCTCTAAACCACATATCTAAATTTTTGAACCATTTGACTACTCCCCCTGAGTAGCAGCCACCACAACATCAATTTGAATTAAGATATGATTGCGAAATACATGGACTGATGCAAAGCAATGCATCCTTAGTTCTGATTAGAAGGGGAAATCACCCCTAACTTCCCTTTGAGATACTAAAAATTATCCTTAGGCAACAACTTGGTGAAAATATCTACAATCTACTCCTCAGTAGGCACATACTCAAGTTTGACTTCCTTTTCACTTATGTTCTCCCTAAAAAAGGGAAACTTGATAGATATATGCTTTGTTTTTGAATGCAGCACTAGATTCTTGGAAATTTTAATAGCACTTGAGTTATCACAAAATATAGCAATAGACTCATCATATACAACTATGATATCCTTCAACATCTGTTTCATCCACAAGACTTGAGTACAATTGTTAGCAGCAACAATGTATTCGACCTCTGTAGTAGACAAGGAAATGGCATTCTACTTCTTGCTTAACCATGAAATTAGCTTCTTACCTAAGAAAAATGCTCCACCACTAGTACTTTTTATGTCATTCACATCTCCTTCCCAATCAACATCAGTAAAGGAACTCAAGGTAATATCATCATCTTTAGGATACCATAGGCCAAGATCAACAACTCCCTTCAAGTATTTGAAAATTCTCTTCACAGTAGTCACATGAGGTTCCTTCGGATTAGATTGAAATCTTGCAACAATACATACAACATTCATGATATTACACCTAAATTGAGTTAAATACAAAAATCCACTAATCATTGAACTATATCTTGTCTGATTTTCTTTCAGAGAATCATCTTCTATTGTCAACTTGCATCCGGTCACCATGGGTGTACCAACTGGCTTTGAATCTTCCATACCAAACTTCTTCAAAAATTCCTTCACATACTTGGATTGAGATATAAATATCCCTTTATCTAACTGAGTAATTTTAAATCCCAAAAATAATACCATCTCACCAATCATAGACAACTCAAATTCATTTTGTATCTCATTAGCAAACTTCATGCACAAACCAACATCTCCTCCAAAAATGATATCATCAACAAAGACTTCAACAATCAAATCTTTATTATGATCAATCTTGAAATACATATTACTATCAGTAGTACCTTTGTTAAATCCAAGCTTCAACAAATACTTATCCAATCTTGCATACCATGCTCTAGGGGTTTGCTTGAGTCCATACAATGATTTCTTTAATAGACACACCATATCTTCCTTATCAGTCAACTAGAATCCATCAGGTTGCTCAACATAAACTTCTTCCAATTCACCATTTAGAAAAGCTGATTTGACATCCATCTGATAAACTTTGTAGTTCTTGTGAGTGACATAGGTGAGAAATAATATTACAGCTTCAATTATAGCAACAGGGGCAAATGTCTCTTCAAAATCAATTGCTTCCATCTGTGAATATCCTTTACATACCAATCTTGCTTTATTTCTAACCACTTCACCTTTCTCATTTAGTTTGTTTCTAAGGACCCATTTGGTTCCAATTACATTATTTTCCTTAGGTCTGGGAACAAGAATCCATGTATCATTATTTTCATTCCGTTTTAACTCTTCTTTCATTGCTTTAACCCAATGCTCATCTTTACATGCTTCATTCACACTAGTAGGCTCAGTCTTTGAAATCAAGCAATAATCTTCTACAATTTTTCTCCTAGTCTAGACACCTTTGTTATTATCACCTATAATTTGATCTTTTGAATGATTCAATCTTACATACCTTGGAGTCTTCTTAGGATGTTCATCAACTTCAGACTCTTTTGGTCTCTCTTCTGCAACTTCATTGGTTTCTTCTTCCTCTTGATTTACTAGATTGATTTGCACTTGATTTATAGTCTAAACTTGCTTTCCTTGGTTTGTACTATCATCATGATCATCAGAGTCATATCTACAGGTTTTGGATGGTGTACCTAAGTCTTCATCAATCTTAACATTTACGGTTTCAACCATTTTATTCAATCTTTTATTATAACACTAGTAGGCTTTGCTTTTAGTAGAATAACCTAGAAAGATACCTTCATCACTCCTAGCATCAAACTTCCCTATGTCTTCATCTCTTTTAATATAACATCTGCTTCCAAATATCTTGAAGTATTTAATAGTAGGCTTTTGACCAGTCCATATTTTAAAAGGGGTCTTAGTAGTATCACTTTTGATTTGTACCTGTTTGACTACATGTACACAACAATAATCCCAACTTCTCTCCAATAGATATGATGGATGTTTCCTTCTAGCGTCATAGTTCTAGCAACATCTTCAATTGTTTTGTTCTTCCTTTCCACAACTCCATTTTGCTTAAGGGTCCACGGTTTAGATAATTGTCTCTTTATTCCATGTTCTTCAAAAAAATAATTAAATATGGGAGTGAATTCACCACCTCTATCTGATCTTAGAAATTTAATCTTCAAACTTGTCTTTGTCTCAACCATAGCTTTAAATATCTTTAACTTTTCAAGTGCTTTAGATTTCTCCCTTAAGAAAGTAACCCATACCATTCTAGAATAATCATCAATGAGTAACATGAAATACCTGTAACCTTGTAAACTTCTGACCTTAGAGGGACCACACAGATCAGTATGCACAAGCTCTAACAATTCATTTGAACAATGCTTTTTAATCCAAAATGAAATCCTAGTTTGCTTTCCCAACTGAAATTCCTTGCATATTTCATTAGTAGGTTTCACCAACATAGGTAGATCTATCACAACCTTAGTGGAACTTATCTTGAAAATATTATCAAAGTTAACATGACACAATCTTCTATGCCATAACCAAATTTCATCAACTTGAGCAATCAAACAACTTTTACTAGTAGCACTCAAGTGAAAGATATTACCTTTTTTTTTGTACTTGATGCAATTTCATTTATAGAACTCAATATTCTACACTTTCCATCCTTGAACTAAAGATTGTATCCCTTATCAACCATTTGACCAACACTCAAAAAGATTATACTTCATGCCTTCCACATACAAAACATCATTAGTATTATGATTACCATCAAGCAAAATACAACCTCTTCCACGGATCACACCAATTGTATTATCACCAAATCTCACAACACCACCATCATAATTTTCCAAGCTTACAAACTTATTTTTGTCTCCTTTCCTATGATGTGAACATCCACTATCAATTACCCATTCATCTTTTTCTTCAACTCGAGCAGCTAGGGCTTTCTCCACATTTGTACAACCAACAAATTCAATAGGTATAGGATTATTTTCCTTGATAGCAATACATACCCATTCATCATCACTTCTATTTATTTTATCAGATTCATCATCTATCACACCTTCATCAGCAACATAGTAACACTTCTTCTGAAATCTAGGCTTGTTATGTCTTGGTTTAGGAGCTCTTTCTAGACACCTTGATGCAAAATGACCTATCTTATTGCAAGAAAAAAATTTAAGAGGAAATTTTCCTTCATACTTACCTTTTCCTCTTGGTACTCTTTTGACAATAAGTGCTTACAGCTCTTCTAGCTCTCTTTCTTCTTCTTCAATCTGTCTGATTTCATCCTCATACTTGAATGTCTTTCTAGATGAACTTTCACCTAAATCATATCTATGCCTATCTCTTCTGCAAGTAGTAGCCTTAAATGAAGATTCAACCTTAGGAAGGGCATCACCAAATTCACTCAATTCAAAAGCAGTTAGCTTACCAACCAATGTATCTTTGGTTATGTTTGTTACAGTCCTGAGCTCTTCAATAGCACTAGCTTTGACTTTGTAAGAATTAGGTAGAGATCTAAGCAATTTAGCAATAATATTAGATTCATCTATCTATCCACCAGCACATCTAATACCACACACAAGTTCATTCACTCTTTGCATGAAAGTATTAATGTTCTTATCGTCACCCATTCTCAACCTTTCATATTTCCCTTTCAAACTCTACAATTTAGCAATTTTCACATTAGAATCACCTTCATACAAGGTTTCCAACTTTTTCTAGATCTCATGAGCAATCTTCAGATCCATAACATTTTTCATCTTAGAATTAGTCAAAGCACTCAACAAAGCTTCCTTAGCTTAGATATTATACTCATCTCTGATCTTAGCAGAAGTAGTAGGACCATTTTATGGAATAATATACATATTACTTGTAATGCTCCAGTAGGGTTCACCAATGCACCTTAGATGGCACTCCATTCAATTCTTCCACAAATAATAATTTGTTCCATAAAATCTCCGACTATCCTTCTTGTAACTTTCCATCCTGGATCACCTTAATTTGTTAAACTTCTTCCAAGGAACTTGCTTTGATACCAATTGTTGGAAACAAAAGGGCAGACAACTGAGAGGGGGGGTGAATCAGTTGTCACAAAAATTCAAAACTTATTCCACTTATTAACCTTATTCTTAGATCAAATTATCAACCATGAAAACATAAATCATCAACACATCAGAAACACACATAACACCAAGATTTTTTACATGGAAACCCTCTTAGGGGAAAAACCATGGTGGAGGTCAGTCCACCAGATTATACCTTGTTAAAAGTATAATGAAAATGAAATTTAGGGAATGTACATGCATTCAGCCACATTGCCTAGAGCTCACTACACAATTACAAAGGAAGAGGCACTATCTTACAAAGAGATTCAGATTACAACCATCTAGATTTTGAACTAAGAAAATAACATCTACTAATGCCTGATTACAATTCTGGTTAAGCACATGAGCAATTCTTTACTCTTTTGCACACTTCTTTACACTCTTCTTTGCCTTCGAATGATATTCGCACACACAAGCATACTCTAGCATACACTCACACACTCATACAACCTCTTCCACTCTTCAATTCGAATAAACAATTGCTCTTATATATCCGCACCAAGAAATTTCATCCCTTCATGTCAGCCTCAACAAAAATAATAAAATGAATATAAATTGTTGGCCCAAAACATTAATGATTAACAATGTGAATCAACCAAGGTTGGCCACAACTTAGTGAGGACACAAATCAACATCTCCAACACGAAAAAAACTTCAATTAATTTCTCCTCGAACATCCAAAAGACACCACAAATACTATGTGAACCAAGAACAATAAAAACATGAACACACAAGAGAAAATTTCCAACCACAAGCACAACGATCAATGCAGACATGCACAAAAGATAGAGCATGATCTAGAAACATCCAAAAGCATCATGAATCACAAGAGAAGCATCCACAACAACTGAACTAACTGAAATAGCATCATCTTCAATCAAGAACACCGACTGAAGCAATAGAAAAATTTTCAGAATTAGAATATTCATAACTCGATCAAATCTTCACGCGGATCTCTCAAACTTGATGTGGATAAACTAAATACACTCAACAAAAAACACTTTATTCCACAACCTTTGATCAGCAACGTACATAAATAACCGACATACTGAATTTTACTTCACTATTGACAACCTACAACTCATTTATTACAATTTTCTCAATATCATCAAAATATACTTCAAATGAATTAATGCTAATAGTGTTGACATCAATGACAACCACATATCGGAAGCACAACCACAACATCCAACAGGCTCACCAAGTGACTTGGGAGCAATGACGAACTCTGGGGATGTCGCGGCTTCCTCCATCACTAGGACAAAACAAGCCAACATGGAACCACCCTCTGAAGAAGAAAAAAACTTCTTTCAAGCCCCATTGCAAGTGAGGTTATCCTCCATCTTCCACTTAATTGGAGGATGTGAGATCCCCACGAATGAAGCCAAAGGCATAGAGGAAGAGGAGAAAACTATGGCAAACACCACTGAGGTATTCGACATGTCTGCAGGTTTTGAGAACAGTGGGATGTCCAAGAGGCATGTCAAAAGGGGTGGATCAACCGAAGGAGCAATAAACACCTACACCCTCTTTGGGTGAGGATCACTTACACTCATGGTGGGAGTCGGAAGCAGGACCGAAGTTGAAGGAATTGAAGAAGAGATGATGGGAGAGGAGGACATAGTAGAAGGTACCAAAGTAGGAACTACCAGCTCCTCTTCCATCTTCTATAGGGTGGCTTGCTTAGTGGCTAAAGCCTTTCTCTGAAAATTGTGCTCATGCACAAGGCTATTTCTATCACTCTGGGAGCTAGAGGCTGGAGGCTAAGATAGGACAAAAGACTTCTATTTGACCATCAAAGTATCCATCACAACCATTTTTGGAGTAGGGAGGGACTCTTGGATGGGAACAGGGGGGAAAGGTTGAGAGGATGGTGAAACAATAGTGGAGGGAGTTGTCTCTAATGCCTTAGCAATGGGCCTCTTCCCATTCACTACCTTAGAGGTAGGAGTATTAGGAGGCCATGAAGGCCAAGACATAGATGAATCTCTATGGGGACCATTCCCCTTACCATACACAATAGGTAGAGGTCCCATGGGTAGGATAGGAAGGTAAAATACCTGACACTTGGCATTCTACCAAGTGGGAACCATTGGACTCCTTATGTGAAAACCAAAAGTAGTAACCCAAAGCTCCTCTGTAGGGATGGAGGCAGAGGTAGGGCCCTGAGCATGGGTAGGTTTTCCCTTCCTTTTTTAAGAGGAAGAGCAACTTGCTATTGCACTACAAGCTGAGTCACTTTCAGCTGTCCCTTTCCCATGATTTTGTACTTTACATAATTTCAATAAATTAGGCCCGTTATAGGAGGAAGCAGACCAATCGAGGTGGGCCAAAATTTATCTAAGGAATAACCCCCATGGGATACCAATGGTTGATATCCACTTTCATGTACAACATGCACAACACCTTCATGAGGGAACTTTAGATATTTATGAATAATGGAAGCAATTATGTTTAATGGAAGGTAGCCATGGGATGCCCAGCTTTATCCTAAATAGATCGGATTCTAGAATGAGATTTAAAGTTATATCCACATCCCTAAGTCCTACTAGGACGAATAGAGTTATAGAGCCATACAATGCAAGAGAAAGACTATTATGCGTACGTATAATATAATTCATTTTCTCATATTCCTCCCTCTGTAATGAATTTAGCCACAATGTCTCCTCCATAATAAAATTCACTCGACTTGTGGGATCAACTAAGACTTTTGTCACAATGTTTCCATTGAGACAAGCAGTAATGTATAGAGGAGAGGGCTTGTTATTCAGAGACAAGTGGATTGCTAGGTGAAAATCACATCTGGTGAGCCAATCGCAGGCTGCGAAGGAGTAGGAGTGAAAAAATCCATATTAACATATGTTGAGGCTTTAGGAGAAGCATCAAAAGGATCAATAATCAAGTTTGCAGAGTGAGATGAAAATAGGTCAATATAAATCTACAACTCACTATTTTCCTTCTTTTCTTACTTATTTTTGTTCTACTTCTTTCCGTTGAGACAAATGGTACCATCATTAATGTGATCCTGTATCTCATGATGCAGGAACATACAACATTCAATATCATGCCCATGAATTTGATGGTACTAGGAAAAGGCATTTCCATCATACCAATTAGGGTAAGGCTCCTTCAAAGGTTGAGGATTTTTCAACATTATAATCTTATCCTTCAATAACTTTTGTAGAATAGAAGAATAAGGTTTAGATAATTTCATGAAATTTTTGTTGTGCCTGAGGCTGTGATCATTAGTTGCAACAACTAAATTTCCAATAGCCTTTCCTTTTCCTTAAATGGACACTATATATTTTCCATCAGAATAGGAGTGTGAGAAGGGTCCTCTGAACTAAACCACTATTTGTTGGTGCTCCCACAACGTAGTACACAGATGTGTGAAAGATGGTTATTTCATTAAGGAAAATTTCTCCTACTAGGCTCATTGCAGATTGCCTATGAATACCATCTGCACATCTAAGTCAGGTAGCATGTATGAGATTTGTGAAAAGAGTGCTTGGTATCATATAATGAAATCGTTTATCTTCTTGTATTCTCCATGCTTACATCGGGCGAGATCCAAGAAGGTCATCTTTGGACTAATGTTAGCCTAGAACTAATGGAGAAACTAACTGATGAGTTGGTCAAATGAGAATATAGAATTTTTAGGAAAGGAACAGTAACACTCGAGTGTTGTACCCTTGAGAGATTGAGGGAAAAGCTTCGCCATTAGAGCATCATGATGAAAGAAATTTGTACAAATTACATATTGAAAGCGGATACATGTGTCTACAGATCCCCTTTACAACCATACTTTTTGAACTTAGGAGTATCCATTCCTTGAGGGAAAGGAGTACTCAAGGGTATGTGCAGGATCATGATGGGCCAAAAAGTGGCAATATGATGGGTATGTGGCTGATGACTTTTTTTTACCCAAAATTGATGAAACGAAAAAGGGTTTTTAAAGGAGATTCTTAGCTTTCCACAAATATAAATTATGCTTTTCTTTGAATTTAATAAGTAATTATTATTCATTTTCTATTCAAATTATGACTAAAGTCTTGATTGATAGATTGATTGAAAAACATCTATAGCTTTCAAATGGTATCAAATTTTTTGAATCCAAAACATGCGTCACATTCTATGCTTGCATACTATAAGATTTAAAAAAGAAAAATTGAATTTCATGAATTTTTGACCAAATTAAGGTGATCAAACATACGAGTTTTCTATATTTTTTAAAAGTTGTAATAAAAAATTCATAATTAATTATTTCCATGGAAAAAATTTACAAAAAAAAATGCATCACATCAAGACATGATTCCTCTACTTATATCTAAAATATTATAAAAAAATATTATCATTTTATTGTGGTTAGGGTGGTTAGACAGGCACCTACTTCTTATTTTTTCCCTAAAATTTAAGTACTACTGCATTGAAATTTCAAATTTTCACCAAATAGATTTCTTTTAAAAAAACCTAGTGGTTTAGAAACCACATTCAATTTGCTATAGATTCTATTCTTACATATTTTTGAAATAATATAGATAACTTATTCAAATTTTTACGTCAAGTTTCCTAACTCTGATTTTTTTTTTGCCACTAAAGGGCCTGTTTTTTCCATGATGATCTTGCACATACCCTCAAAATTGTTACCAAAAATGAACTATGTCAGGAGAAGGGTTGAAAGATAGGCTAGGAGGAGGCTTCAAATAAGTTCGCAAACTGGCTTTGCATTTGGCCCATATTCTGAAGAAGAGCATTCATAACAGGTTTTGAAGATGACAAAGGTCTAGTGGAACCTCCCCTAGAACCACCACCACTAGAACCACCTCCAGAATCACCTAAGGAGCCACTTCCATGACTGCCACTAGAGCCACCACTGAAACCACTAGCGTGACCTCCACCAGAGCCACCACCATGGCCTTCGCTAGAGCCACCACCACTAGCACCACCACTCATTCCACCAAAGCCCCCACCACTAAGGGTAGTAGGAGCGGTGAAGCTAAAACCAAGGGGTATTCTCCTTGCCTTGATAGTGTGGGGTTTCTAAAAAGAAGAGGAAATGCTAATTGAGGGGCTTGTTTCGGCCATGCATAATGTGGTAGGCATTGAGACACCTATTTGTCTCTCATAGGCGTTGAGCACTTCTCCTTTAGTAGTACCCAATCTAGTGTTATATGAATGGATGTATGCTTCGGTTAGATCGGTGAGGCCACGCAAAACTTCCACACCTATCTGATCCTTACCTAACATGTATCTCACCTTACTAATGAGCCTAGAGACTCTTTTCATGTTTGGTGCCTTCTCTAAATGATTCACGAGGTCTAACAACCTCCTGTCTAATGTCAAAAGATTTTCTACAAGAATATGTATAATGTCATCCTCATCCATAGATGAGGCCATAGGGGACACTGGTGGATTGGGTGTATGAGTGGTCTCATCAACGAAACCCATCTCATTTATAAAGCCTATAGAAAATCCAGTAGTAAAACTAAAAGAAAACTTCATATTTTTCATTTGTAAGTGTCACACACTTCTAACCACATACTAGGAGGTCATAGACTAGGTTGTGATGCTCATAAAACCTCACAACACCTAAGTTTACAATAATCACCAGATGTGAGGGAAAAAGTCTTAGACACCAAGAAATGGATAGATGTTGTTCATGTCAGGTTCACCAAAATGTAGCTTGGGGGACCAATCACACCAACGGTCTAGGTCACAAAGAGCCAAGAGAAGAAGGCTTCCCTAGTCTACCTCATGTTAGACAAGTGTTTTAGGTCAAGGATAGAGAATGATGAGCATTCTCAAGTGCTTTTGTCACTCTACTAACACGAGAGTCTTGATGGGGCTAAAGAGTAGGATTCTAGAACCTGAATTGTACCTTAGACAGATCTCTACTAGAGGACAACAATGTAGGTCAGGGACAACAATGCAACATGTTGGAATCTCATAGGTGCACTGGTGTCTAGAAGTACAATAGAAATACAATAAAAGTGCCAAAAATCTACTAACAGCTTAGCAAATGAAGTTTAAAGTGCTAACTAAAATGATAACTAACATAATAAGCAACATAACTAGAAAAATGATATAGAAGTGACAAGGGAAAAGGTGGTGGAAATGAACTCACGAAGGGTCCAATTCACTAGCAAGCCCCACACAAACACATACCTACACACAACCAAGAGAGGAAAAATGATGGGATTGTATAGGGGTTTTCCATATTCAATCGGGCCCTCTTTGGTGTTTCCACCTCTATAGACAACCAGATAGAGAGATAGATAGAAATATGATGAAGGAAATAATACTGGAGTGAAAATGAAACCAAATATTATGGGAGACACTATGCTACTCAAATTAAACAACAAAGTAATAAAAAATCATTACCACCCTTGACCAAGGGAACTCAAGGCCAATGAGAGAGGAATGTAATTCTATACTATGGAAGAGTCGACATAGCTGCAACAACACCGAAAGTAGTCTCACAAGAAACCAAACTATAGCTTCTATGGTAAATGCACAGGATATTGTGATTGTTGGATTTGTGATGCCAATAGTGTAACAAGTAGCAAAAGTATGGAGCAAAATTTCCAAGAACGTGAAGCAAGATCAAGCAAGCATGTAGAAATGTGAAGAAGCGGGAATGAGAATAAAAGATAGCCATTTGAAGGCCAATTAGGTGGGAAAGAGCCATTCAATTATCATCAGGAAGGCACAAGGGCATTACATTTTGTAGCCAATGGAGTATGTAATGCCTCTACAAATTCTAGAGGAAAGAATCCTGTTAGGATGACAATGTGCCACACAGACATTACACATCACACACTCATTTTTGACAAAAATTCCCCCACCAACACTAAAACCAAGCGCCAAATGGATGGGGTATGGAATGAGGACGTGGAATTACTTGGTCAGACTTGATTTTCCATGATCGAGGGTGTAAAAGGCGAATTTGCAAGATGGGTGCAAATTCGCTCCTATACACCTTGCAATTTCACTCTATTTTTTGTGTCCACTTTGGTGTTTATTCCCTTAGTGATTTTTAGGCTCATTTCAATCGTTGCAATACCTTTTTTCCTTCCCATTGTGTTTAGGCTTTATTTCTCATGGATCACTTTTTGATGACAGCTTTGTGTTAGTGAAAGGAAGTCAGGTGAGCAGAAACAAATTCCTACACTAATCTAAGTAGGGGAGAGTTACAAAAATTTCATTTTAACACCTTTTAACAATTACAACAAGAGAAGCACATAGAGAATAAGGGAATATAACATCAATAATGAATAAAATAGTGACACCAAATATACATCATGGGGAAATCCCTTTCGGGTAAAAAACCACACCCTCCAAAAGCACAATACTTCTCTATTACTTCAAATAATGGTTTTAAGATATCACCAAGTACACACTTCTTCAACAAGTGCTTCAATGCAAGCACCTATTCTAGAGTAATACTGGTAACACTTCATTACCTGCAAAAAAACTATGCATTCTACAACTCAAGGCACTCAATAAATATAGTGTTACAAGCTTTAAGAAGCATCTAGAAGGTGAGGGGATTCCAAATCCAAAATGCACAACTTACACCTTAGACATGCATTTGGACACATTTTCAATATTCCCTTACACCCCTTACACTTGTCAAACATGCATATAGTCTTCTTCCAAGCTTGGAAACCTAGAATATGCTAAAAATAGGCTATGATAGATGCCTTACACATCTTAAAATTGTCATAGAATCTTTCATAACTGACAACTCTTACAGTTGTAAGAGAATCTATCATAACTGGCTAATAATAGCTGATTCTCTTACACTTTGTCATAACCCAACTTGGGCACCAAATTTCACCCATGCATTCAAATATGCCTTATGAAACGTCAGAGAATCTATCATATGTCATAGATTCTAGAGTGGGATGATGATGTGTCATCCAGTCACCTCCAACGGGGATGCCACCCAGCTGGTGGGTCCCAATTAGTGACATGACACTATAGGAATTTAAATAATACATACATTAATTACATTAATTAAATCAATGTTAAGACTCTAAGGTTGAGACACCTTAATCCCAACATTATCTCACTTGTCGAGGACCTGCTAAGAGTCATACATAATCATCTGCTCAGGGCCACAAGGCCCATGGAATCAGAACACTGTCTAAACATTTTTGTGCTCACTGGTTTTTCCAATGCATCTACAACATTCATGAAAGTGTCAACCTTCTCTAGGTTCACCTTTCCATCTTCTACCATATCATGAAAAAACTGATACTGAACATCAATGCGCTTTGTTCTAGCATGGAAGGTAAGATTCTTTGCTAGAAAAATCACACTTTGACTGTCACAACAAATAGTAATCTATGTTGCATCTAAACCAATATCATAACACAATATCTTAAGCCAAATGGCTTCCTTATATGCATGATTGGATACCATATACTCTTCCTCTATCATGGACAATGCAACTATAGCCTATTGCTTACTCATCCAACTAATAGCACCACCAAACATCATAAACACATAACCTCTAGTGGATCTTCTATTATCAATGTCACCTACCCAATTTGAATCCACATATCCTCAAATGCTCACTGAATGCCGAGGTCTAGTAGGATAACCATGAAAACACAAGGCATACTCGAAAGTACCCCATAAATATCTAAACACTCTCTTAACAACATCCCAATGCACCCGTCTAGGATTAGCCATGAAACAAATAAGGACTCCCACTACTTGGGAAATTTCTGGTCTCGTACACACCATCGCATACATTAGACATCCAACTACACTTGCATATTGTACTCTGTTCATGTCCTCCATCTTAGTAGGAGACTTTGGACAAACATTCACAGAAATAATTTTCCCTTGCATCACAGGAACAACTAACTATCTGCAATCGACCATGTTGAATTTCTCCAACACAGTGTTCACATACTTGCTTTGGCTTAAACAAAGCTTTTTGTTAGCTCTATCTCTCATGATTTCCATTCCCAGAATGTACCTAGTTGTACCTAGGTCTTTCATCTCAAACTATAATGACAACTGAAACTTCAAATTTGAAATCATACTTTTACCATTCCCAATAAACAACATATCATCTGCATATAATACAATAACGAGAATGTGACCATTATTAGTTTTAAATTACACACAATGGTTAGATTTAGATCTCTAAAATCCAAATGACAACACATAGGTATCAAACTTCTGATACCACATTCTAGGAGAATGTTTCAAACCATAAAGAGACTTTTTCAATTTGCAAACCAAATTTTCTTTACTTTTTTCAAAGAAATGCTCTGGTTGTGACATGTATATCTCTTCTTCCAAATCACCATGAAGGAATGTTGTCTTCAAATCCATCTATTCCACTTCTAAGTCATATGTTGCTACAAGTGACAATGAAAGCCGAATAGATGTTAGCTTTGCTAGAGGAGAGAATATCTCCCCATAATCAATTCCCTCCACTTGAGAATACCCCTTAGCGACCAACCATGCCTTATACTTCTCAATGTTGCCATTAGGACCAAAAAAATTCTTCAAAATCCATTTACAACCAACAGGTTTACATCCAATAGCTAAAGGTACCAGATTCGAAGTCTTGTTTTTATTTAAAGAAGTCATCTCTTCATCCATGGCTTGCATCCAGGAATCTAAATCATTCATACCTAATGCCTCTCTAACCTTCCTAGGATCATCAGTATTAGTAATCAAGGAAAATATACAACTGGAATCCAATTATGAATATCCAAACCTTTCCAGTTTTCGCTTGACTTGTGTAGACCTCCTCAAAAGCTGAGGTTGAGGTTCTCCTTGTTCTTCAAAAATTTTAGAGCTACTTGAGCTCTCCTCATCATCAGGTCCGACACGAGTACTTGGTTCTTCTTTCTTTGGAGTAGGTGGAATCTAAACCACCTCCTTCTTTTGTTTCTCCTCTTTCTCTAGTTGTAGCTCAATAGAGGAAGGTTTCATCTATCTGAAGATCACACTTCTGGTGTAGAGAACCTTCCGAGCTTCTAGATCCTAAAGCTTGTACCCTTTCACATTGACACCATAGTCGATAAAGATACACTTAACAACCTTTTGCTCCAGCTTAGACCTCTTCTCAATTGGAACATGAGTGTAAACTTCACAACCAAATACTCTAAGATATCTCATCGAAGGAATTTTACCAAACCATGCCTCCATGGGTATCTTTCCAACAAGCACTAATGTAGGAGATTTATTGATCAAATAACATGCAGTGGCTATTGCTTTAGCCCAAAATTTCTACTCAAGGCCAACACCACTCAATACTCCTAGCCCTCTCCATCAACATTCTGTTCATTCTCTCTACAACTCCATTTTGCTATGAAGTTTAGGGAGTATTCTTATGTCTCTCAATCCAGCGCTCTTTATAAGACTTGCCAAACTCTATGGAATAAAACTTGCCACCATTATCAATTCTCAAACAATTAATCTTTCTGCTAGTCTAATTTTCTACCAAGGCCTTAAAATCCTTAAAATGACTAAAGACTTTAGCTTTACTTTTGAGGAAATAAAAAATGTCCTTCTATTGGAATCATCTATGAAAGAAACAAAATATACATATTTTGATAACGAAGGAACATTTACAAGACCAAAAACATTTGAATGTACACAGTCCAAGACCCTAGATGACTTATGAGAACTAGAGTAAAAAGAAACACGATGTTTTTGATATACACAATGTTCACAAAAGTCAAACTCGAGATTACAATCATCAAGGCCTTCAACAAGGCTCTTATTTTTTAGGGTTCTAAGACACTTCTCACCAATGTGACCAAGTTGTTTGTGTCATAACATTGTCTTCTCTATAGGAAGTTTCATTTCCATGGAATGAGCACCGTTAGGTACCCAAAATGCATGACCATTAGATGTAGCTGCAACATGCTTCTTCTCTGCACAATCAGATGGTGAGGATGAAGAACCCAAAGGTCTCTTCTTTAGTACATTAGAAGAACTATTACACTACATAGTGCATGCATCTAGCTGAAACAAAGTCCCAATACGAACTCCCTTAGCCAACACTATAGCTCCTCTAGTCATCTTGCATCCTCTATCAAATAAAACAACTTGCACTCCCAAATCATTCAGTTTACTTACATAAAGTAGGTTTCATGCTAAACCCAGGATATGCAAGACACCATTAATCCCCTTCAGGTGAGATTCATCACCCTTGTACACCTATCCACCATTGTAATCCTCATACTTCGAGAAACAATCTCTATGAGAATTTATGTGAAAGGATGCACCTAAATCTATAAACCACACATCATCTGATGCATGGGCTGCCAAGGTTGCAATAAAAGCTTCTCCATCATCTTGGGATGATTTCTCAGATTTAGAATAAGAGAAGGACTTTCTTTTCTTCTTCTTCTCCTTCTTGCAATCTTTTCGAATGTGACCAAGTTCACCACAATTCCAACATTTTTCCTTGGAATTCTTACTAGGAGACTTTGAATTAGATTTCTTGTCTTTCTTTTTGCTTCTCTCTTTTGGTCTACCATGGACTGCAAGGGCCTCCTTGGCCATCTTAGAAGACTTCCTTCATATCTCTTTAGATAACAATGAGGCAACATCCTCATCCATCTTAAAGGTGGAAGTAGTGCTTCCAATAGCCATTACCAGGTGATTCCAAGAGTTCGACAATGAACAAAAAAGGATCATGCAATGGTCTTGTTCATTTATTTTGTCTCCAATGGAACCCAATTGTGCAACCAACATGTTAAAAGAGTTTAGGTGATCTACAATGGATCCTCCATTTTCCATTTTTAGAGAATACATCTTTCTCAAGAAAATATTTTTTACCAGGGATTTAGCCTAATATACATCACCAAGATTCTTCCACAGAGAAGCAAAAGTTTTCTCTTCATGGACATTTAGGAGAATGGAATCAGCCAAACAAAGTCTAACAAGACCCTTGGCTTTTATATCCATGAGATCCCAATCCTCTTGCTTCACATTCCTAAAGGTTTGGTTCTAGAAATTGCAAGCCATAACTCTCAGTCTACTAACATGTCTTCCATTTTGAGCTTCCATAACAAAAAAATATCATTGTTAAATTTTTCCATCACAATCCTCATAGATGTTCCTGCCATCTCTTTCCTGCAGCAAAGTTATGAAATACACACTTTTGCAAAACTCCCACTGAAACAAAGATTAGCTCAAGAAACCCTTCTACCCAACAAAGGAACCAAGGTTGGCCAGGCCCTGATACCAATTGAAAGGAAGTTGGGTGAGGGGAAAAAAATTCCTCCACTAATCTAAGTATGGGAGAGTTATAAAAAAAATCATTTTAACACGTTTTAACAATTACAACAAGAGAAGCACATAGCGAATAAAGGAATATAACAACAATGCATAAAACAATGGTGCCAAATATACATGGGGAAAACCTTTTTGGGTAAAAACCGCACCCTCCAAAAGAATAGGAACTCTATTACTTCAAATAATGGTTACAAGATATCACCAAGTACAATCTTCCTCAACAAGTGCTTCAACACAAACACCTGTTCTAGAGTAATACTGGTAACACTTCATCACCTGCAAACAAACTATGCATTCTAGAACTCAAGGAACTCAATATTAAATAGAGTGCTACATGTTTCAAGAAGAATCTAGAAGTTGAGGGGCGTCCAAATCCAAAAGGCACAACTTTAAACACCTTAGACATGCATTTGGACACATGTTCAATATTGCCTTACACCCCTTACACTTGTCAAACATGCATATAGCCTTCTTACAATCTTGGACGCCTAGAATATTCTAAAAATAGGCTATGACAGATGCCTTACACATATTACAACTATCATAGAATCTTTCATAATTGATAGTACTTACAGTTGTAAGAGAATATGT
Organism: Sequoia sempervirens; assembly: GCA_007258455.2. Taxonomy (NCBI): domain Eukaryota; kingdom Viridiplantae; phylum Streptophyta; class Pinopsida; order Cupressales; family Cupressaceae; genus Sequoia; species Sequoia sempervirens. The sequence continues at coordinate 1,165,102,597 of VDFB02271358.1, forward strand.
CATAACTAGCTAAAAATAGTTGATTCTCTTGCATTTGTCATAACCCAACTTGGGCACGAACTTTCACCCATGCATTCAAAGATGCCTTATGATATGTCATAAAATCTATCATATGTCATAGATTCCAAAGTGGGACACCTATGTCCACTTGGGATGATGACGTGTCATCCAGTCACCTCCAATGGGGATGCCACCCAGCCGGTGGGTCCCAATTAGTGACATGATACCATAGGAATTTAAATAATATAACTAAATAATTAATTACATTAATTAAATCAATGTTACGACTCTAAGGTTGAGATACCTTAGTCCCAACAGTTAGCTCTATGTTTTTTGTGTCTCATTATTTTTTATCATAAATTGTCTAATAAATTAATACATCATGTGGAAATTCATGTGTGCCACACTATTTCCCCATGAATTTTCTTTACTTGGTGACCATTCATAATATTTTTATAATATTGAAAATAGTTGAAGACAATTCCAAATAGTTCATCATTAGCTTTCTCTTACCTCCTCTTCTCATTTTTTAATCCAAATTTTTATTGTAGGATCTCTCTCAATTTCTCTAAGAACTTTCAAGCTCATACATAAATCTATCAAGAACTACATCTTTCTAGAACACTCTTACAACATTGTTTATAGTTCTCTTGTTCTCTTTAGCTTCCCCAAGCCTCCATAGGTGATATTGTTCTTGTTTCTTATTATTATTACTTTGTTTTGTTGTGCCCCTGAGCACCTTAGTATTATCACATCCTATAAATCTTTCATTTTAGTTACTATTTTTGTTTCTTGATGCACTTAGATTAAGACAACATGGTACTTTTTGTAGATACTAATTTTGGCACCTAAATGTCTTTCTAGCCCTTCTAGGTTTTTTCACCTAAAAGGGGAGAGATGGGCCAAAATGCAATGTATACATTCAAGAATTAATATGATATGTATGTAATGTGCCTAGATTAGATGATCTAAATGCAGAAAATGAATAAAATGATCTATGGATTATGTATGTAAACTAAGAAATGCAAAGTGTTTGAAAAGATAGTGTTGTATGCAAACATGAACCAAAAGTATGAACAAACAAGAACATAAATTAATAAAACTGAATGAGGTGCACCTAGAGCTTGAAATCTAATGTTGAAAGGATCTGGAATGCTACAGAGATCAGTATTGAATCCCATTGGGACTCATTCGCCATAGATGGCGAATTAGTCTTATTTCTGGTAAAATCTGTCGAAACAGGTTTTGGGGTGCCAGAACATGAAACTTCAAAAAACACTTTTTCCAACCTGGCAGTGGGACTCATTCACCATAGATGGTGAATCAATCCACCTGTAGATTTTTAAAAACTCAAGAGTCAACTCTGTGGGTCCTGGTTTGCACTTTTCTGCCTAACAGCTTGTCGGATCTAAATTTGGAAAATATGATGAGAAAGCACCCTCCAAGCTTCAAATAGGGTTATGTTGGCTTTGATGACTTTTATGACTTTGCAACACCTTTTTGAATCCTTTCTCCTTGGAAAATTTGCCTACAAGACCTACAATCATACATGCAAAGATGGAAAAAAGGGTTAAGGGTTAGAGTATAGGGGTTTTCCTTGGTCAAACCCCAATTTGGTAATCAAACCCTTGATAATTAAATTAAATAAAGGAGGAATGATGAAAAAATAACATGCAAATGTCATAAACTAACTAAACCCTTGAAGTTGAAGTTTGAAGATATGTTGCTCCAAGATGCTTCAATACTTGATTGAATGCTAGAGTGATTAAATGTTATGATAAATGCATGTATACTTGAATGAATGAGTGAATGGATGAATAGGGGTTAAAATGAATAGAAAATCATGTATTTATACATAATTATGCCCTAATTTCCCAAAAATACATCACAGGCTGACCTTAGTTCTTTAGGAATAAAAATCTGCCAGTAATTTGAATTTATTTTGATTTTTGTGCCAAGAGGGACTCATTTGCCCCTAGTGGCGAATGGGTCCCACTCAAGGCATGTGAATGGGAGTTGAGAATTAAATTGTCTTAAATGATGTTTTTTGGGTTTACATTCAAAAATACACTTAATTAAGACATGTAAGTGCATAAAGGGGCCAAATAAAGCATAAGAAAAGTGTATTTGTTGATGACAAGTCTAGAAAAGAGTGGAAGTTTGTTACAAGACTTCACAACTCTTTAAAATAAGACTTGGTAAGTGATAAAAATGGGTTATGTAGGTGAATTATAATAAGAAGAGTCTAGAAAAGTATGAAAATGTGTCACAACACTTCACAACACCTTTACAAGACATCATAAATTCTTAATGATTCATAAAGATTCAAGACCTAATGTGAATGTGTGGGCCACATTGCAACATTAAATCAAGGAAAAATCAAGCCAAATAAGCACGGGGAGGGACAAAACAAGAAAAAGTAGAAGGTTTAATTTTTACGTTCCCACACTTTTAATTTTATCTATCTATCTTTGCTATTGTGGAGGCTTTGTCTAAGTAAAATTCCCAAATAACTCCAATCTTTTTTCCTTTTCTTTTGTACTTGCAATTATTTCAAAGGCACTCAATTAGGTGAATGGAAGATTGGACTTTTTATGATTTATGGATTCATTTTCATCTCATGTTCATATATATGAAAAAATAATGTTTGGAAATTTGTGAAACACACTAGTGTCATGTGAAATGACTTCCTCCTTTTGGCTCCAATTTCTTGTTTTTGTTCTATTTTTAGTTGTATAACTTATTTTTGTAAGGTATTTTTTTTTATAAAATAGTCTTTTATCAATTTTCTTCTATTATTTTAATTAAATAAAATTATTTATTTTAAAACACTTCTTGTATTGTAGGGTTATTTTTTTAAATAGTTATAAACTAGTGCAACCCTAATGTGAAAGTGGTGAAAAAATTTGGCTAATACATTTTAGCTAAATAGTAATTTTTCCTCTTCTACAAAAATGTACACCTCAAATCTAAATAAGAAATTTTGAAGCTAAGGTTTCAATAACCAAAGTGAAAACCTTAACCACCCTAGGTCAACATCTATCATTTTCAAATTCCACATTGACAAAATTAAGTCTAATACATATCCCTAAACTCCCATCCAAAAATTATATTATTTAAAATTAAAATTTTATTCAATAAAACTAATCCAACCCATCTTAAATTTTCTCACCCATTCAAATCCAAAAATATTTGAATCAAAACCCAACCTCAAACCATCCAAAAATCAACAAAAAACATAAACGGGCCAAAAAATCATCAAGTCTGAAAAAATCAAACCCATCCTCCATCTCAAAGGAATCAAACCTTTAAACTTAATCATTAAAATCAAATGAATCCAAGATGACAATTTTTTTTTCATAATCAAAGTTTTTTGATTAGCGTAAAATAGGTTTTGAAGGGGGCCTGGAACACTGAACAAAAGAAAAGGAAACAAATATAAAGTAGTTAAGTTGCCCCACCAACACAAAAACCAGGCTGATTAAATAGTAATCAACAAACCATCAGCAAACAACAACCAAAGACATGAAAAACAAAAAATAGAGGACAAAAATAGAATCTTTTTATTTTCCTAGTGAGTTAATTTATTTTCCCTTTATATAGTCACAAAATTACACCCCTTGCAATTTCGCATACATTCTTGTATTTGCTTTAGTGTCCACTCCCTTAGCATTTCTGTAGGCTCATTTTAGCCCTTGCATCAACCCTTTTCCCCTCTCAAGATGCTCCAACACCCCTTTTCAATAGCTACCCTTGCATGCCAACTTTTCGTTGAACCTGGGGCTTTTCCCATTCTTGACATTTTGTAGTGTGACATGTCAAAACACTAGCGCGTTGTGCGAATGTTTGCACGCCGCGCTAGCATCCTGTGATGTTTCAACACTCAATCAGTTGTCTCTGAGTGTGCTTTCCACTTGTCACCTTCTTTTGTCGATGGTAATGGCCTCAGATGCCTTGTAACGGCTGGAGAAGATTCTTCTCTCTCCTTAAAAGTAGTCTTTTCACTCCATTTGCATCTTCTAACTTTCTCTAACTTCTTCTAGCTGCATTCTTCTAAGTTCTTCTAACCTCTACGTCCATCTCTAACATTCTTCTCCTTCTTAGCTTCTTTCTTAAGAATTATCCCATCTTGCTTGCTTTTACAACTCCCTTGCTTGTTTTATAGTAGCCTTAAGCTTTCAAAACAATCCTTTGCAACACACTCTTGGATTTTATAGCTCTCTTTGTCTCCCAATTTTTAGCTCCTTTGGCTCTTGTATACCTCCATTGTTCTTTGCACCTTTGAGCATCTTGGGATTTTTCACTTCCCCTTCCAATTGCATCCTTACTTCGTGATACAGGTTCTCCCCCTCGAGTGAGGATCACTTTTATCACTCATACTTGGTGGTACGGGTTCTACTCCTGAGCAGGTTTTTCTTTCGCCACATGTGTTGTCCATTTCAGTTCTTTTTCCTCTTTATCTTCTTGGTTGTCCATGGAGGTGGGAACACCAAAATGGGGGTTTGACTAAGGCAAACCCCTATATAGCCCCAACACTTTCTCCAAATCTTACAGACCCAGGTATTGAAGACATTCACTTGTTGGAGGCTTCATCACTCGCATGGTTGTAAGTATTTCTTTCCTTTCATTTTCTTATTTTTATCAGTTCTACTTCATTTTATTGTACTTTTATTACATTCTATTATTTCCCTATATTCTATAAGCTCTCAGCAATCGAAGTAGAAGTAGCCATTTAAGTATTTTTTGTGAAATTCTTACTTTCTGGTCCGTACGAGATGCCAGCGTGCCTTAGGGACACCAGTGCATCACACTGTTGTTTGTATTCTGCACTGACATCCTTTGGCCGAGAGTTTGTCAGTTTGTCTAGATAATCTTCATGACTTGCTCTTTCTGATTCTAGAACTCTTGTCGTTGTTCCTTGAGGTAGTTTAGGGAAGTTTTCCCTGTGAGGCTATCTGAAAGACGAGAAATCATGAGTAGTGAATCCCCCTTCAATACATTTTGGTGAACCCGACGTGAAGAGAAAATCTTCCAAAAAACTAGAAATTTATTTACCTCTACGTGGCGGGGTCATAACTTTTGTCTCGGTGCTCAGAATTCAGAACCGTTTGCACTATTGGAAAGGTCTCCTAGAGAACTAGTTTAGTCCCTAAAATACAAGTTCCTTTGACAACCAAATTTTAGGAATTGATGCAAGTTTCAACCTCAAATTCCGCTTTGGAGACCTCCAAAAATGTAAATCACTAGAACATATAAAATACCCAAAAAAATCATAATGAATTTAATACCTTCTTTTAATAGTTGAGTATCCAATTTTATTCAAAATTTTAATAATGTTCCATTTAATGTGTGTGATAGTGACTTGGATTTTCCCATGTCACTTAGTTTCTTTGATCCTTCTCACGAAATTCCTCTTGCTTCAGAGGATATTTTGTTGCAAGAAGATGAAATCATTGATACCTTTCTTAACATTACTCTACCTTCTCTTCATTCCAAGGAACTCCCCTTTGGGGATGATGCATTTGTGAATGATGAATCTCATCTTCATTCCAATGCACTCTCTTCTAGAGATGTTGCATTCGTGAATGATGAATTTCCTACTCCTTCCAATGCACTCTCTTCTAGAGACATTGCATTTGTGAATAACGAGTCCCATATTTATTCCAATGCACTCTCTTTTGGAGATGATGCATTAGAAAATGATGAACCTCCTTCCACATCTAATCCTCCTTGGATTGATGTTGAGAATAGGTCTTCAAATAATTATTCTACTAGTTGTGATGATTCTGTAAATGTAATATATGTCTCTGCTATGCCTCAAAGGCCTAAGAGACTGGTCATTTATGTGACTCCAGCTAGTCCTTCTCCTAAAAGGATTTGTTCTATTGATGGTGTTCCATTTTATGGAAACTCTCCTAACCTTTCTACAACTCCCTCTTATAGAGCAGTAGCCCATACTTATGAGAATAGTATGAATAAAGAACTGAGCCTTCCTCAAGAACCTAAACCTACAACTAAAGCACCCAATGATTGTGATCTTGTCGAGCAACTTTGAGTTACTCCAACTAAGATCTGAGTGTGGGACTCGCTTCAGTCTGCTCTAGTTTATCAAGGTATGCTTCAAGAAGCCTTGCAAAAGATCCTCTTGCCTTCTTCCACTAGGCTGGTAGATGTTGATGCATTGATAGCTTATATTCGTGCGGATTTGCTAAATATTACATTTTATCCATAGGAACTCCCACCTCCAGAAGTACACAAGCAAGTGGATCCTCTAATGATTATAGTTAACATTAATAAGACTAGCATTAGACATACTCTTGTTGACACTTGTTCGGTGCTCCATGTATGTAGTGTCGATCTATTGCCTAAAATTAATATTGATCCATCTTCTCTTAATGCTTCTTTTGTTTCCATTTGTGGGTTCGATAATGTCAGTCGGCAAGCCCTACGCATGATAGTCTTGCCTTTGAGGTTGGGACTTGTTACCGTACCTACCCTTGTATATGTTATGTCAGAAAAGCTACTGTACAACCTTCTTTTTGGTAGACCATGGATTCATGTTATGGGGAAAATCCTGTCTACCTTGCATAAATCTATTAATTTTGTTTGTAATAATAAAGTAGTCACTATTAAGGCTGACCCTGATGCTATGCACTTATGTGAGATGGCAGTTGTTGGCCAAGATTCAGTTGTACCTACTCTTATTCCTTCAGTGTCTTCTACTATGTTGATGTTTACTCTAGCAGTATCTACTACAAACCTTAAGTATTCTCCTTCTACCTCTTCTCTGTCGATGTTTACTCCCTAAAGAAGATCCTTCTGAAGTGAGAAATCTTAAGTCTGCTCCTTCTACCTCTTCTCGAAAGAATGCATGTCTTGGTGATGATTGGGGTTATGTAGACTTTACAGACTCCATTAGGGAATATAAAGTCAACCCAATCCACTTAGACCTTCCAATAACATCATCCACACCCACTATCAAAGATGATTGTTCTTTTGTATCGCGGGATGGTGTGAGCTCAAATTGTAATGTTCTTAATGTTGATCCTTCTTCCGAGGAAGATGATTACGCTTCTACAAAAGAGGATAATGTTGACAGTCCTGTTAAAGAGGATGATGGCGATCCCACAGAGGAGAGTGATCCCCGTTGTTGGGATAATGCTCTTTAGGAGGATCCTCCTTCCTTTCAAGACTTGCAAACATGTTATGGCCTCGACTTTAAGCTTTCCTCTAAATATGGCTATGAGCGTAAAGGTTGTTGGTGTAATGAACAAGGCATTCAAGTCCCTATAGAATTCACACCTCACAAGTGTAATTTGGGACTTGGTTGCTTAAATTAATGATCTAAACATAAGCCATGGTTAAGTGACAAGAATTATTCTCAACCTCATTATGTTGAAGAGATTTTTTTGCCTTTTTTTGATATCTTTGTACCCTCCTCTTCTGAGCGGTCAAGTATTTCTCCACAAGAGAAAGGGTTGCTTCCTACTCCTCATCCTTTATTTGAGTAAGAGTGTATTTTGTTGCGGCTTCTAAAATCTCACTTAATCACTCTTCCTTCTCCTACACACAAGAAATATCAAGAACATAATAAAGAAGAACATTCTTTATGTGCATACCATCGAGTGCTTGGACATTCGACTAGTGAATGCAAAGCCTTGAGGGATAAAATACAACTTCTTGATTCAGGTGCTATCAAACTACCATTTGATTGATGCACCTACCTCTTCTTTGAATGATAAGTGATATTGAGGTCTACCTCTCTACTGCATGTTCTAAGTATCTTACATGGTTCTCCTCCCCTGTATGTTGGGGGTAGCAACAACGTGATATGGAGATGTGTGTCCCTCTTAAGGACCCCCTTCTCTTCTATATTTCTTTCAATTGAAGCATCCCTTGAGTGAACCCCTTTCTCTTTTGAAGGGTTCCTGAGGGAGCCCCTTTGAAAGTATTTATCTCAAATGAATCCTTTAGCATCTAGCTTGGGGATAGCTTGACGAGACCTCACTTTTCAAATAGTGCATCCCTTGAGTGGACCACTCTTCTTTTGAAGGGTTCCTGAGGGACCCCTTTGAAAATTTTCCAATATATCAATGGTCTACGTGACTTTCCACTCAATTTCCTACGTGGACACTTTCACTTTGCAAGTGTGCCTATGAAGCCGCTTTCCGACTATGTAGTGTCCCCTTCCTTAGGTTTCCTCCATGTGAGAGATCTTGGGGGATACCTCCCTACAGGTATGAGAACTTGTAGGGTGCTTCCTTTGAGATTCCTCCATGTGAGAGATCTTGGAGGACACCTTCCTTGTAGGTCTGTGGGCATGTAAGGTGATTTTTTTGGGCTTCCTCCATGTGAGAGATCCTAGGGGATACTTCCCAGTAGGTCTGCGGGTCTGTAGGGTGCTTTCCTAGCTTCCTCCATGTGAGAGGTCTTAGGGGACGCTTCCTTGTAGATCTATGGGTTTGTAAGATAATTTTCTAGGTATCCTTCATGTGAGAGTTCTTGGTGGACACCTTCCTTGCAGGTCCGTGGGCCTGTAAGGTACTTGCATTCTTAAAATTTTCTTTCTTCTCTTATATATATACTAGATCAAATATTTGCAACTTCTTCATCCTGAGTATATGGTCCTTCTCTCTTCATCTTAGAATTCTTCTATGTGTAAGTGTTTTTCAATTTGGGGATGACACATAGTACTTATACAACCTTCTACATCAAGGTCTCTTTACTTTGCTGACTAGAATCCCTTAGTTTTTTGTGTGCTAACCTTGTTGTTTGGTGTAGGTTTTTCTTGTCTAATGCATTTTTTTTGCAGGTCTTCGGCCTGGGGGAATGCTTCCATGGTTCGAAGAGTTGTTTGCTTTCTCTACAGTATCCTTTTTCCATATGATGTTATTTATGTTTAGTAGATTTCCTTTAGTGTGCATATTAATATAGATTCATATGCCTGCTAAAGTGGGGGAAAAATGTATAGTCGCAAAATTGCCACCCTTGCAATTTTGCATACATTCTTGTATCCGCTTTAGTGTCCACTCCCTTATCATTTGTGTAGGCTCATTTTAGCCCTACATCATCCTTTTTCCTGTCTCAAGATTCTCCAGCACCCCTTTTCAACATCTACCCTCGTGTGCTAGCTTTTCGTTGAGCCTGGGCCTTTTCCTGTTCTTAATGTTTTGTAGTGTGATGAGTCTAGACACTAGTGTGTTGCGTGGATGCCCATGTGCCATGCTAGCATCTTGCGGTGTTTCAATGCTCAAACAGTTTTCTCCAAGCATGCTTGCCACTTGTCACCTCCTTTTGTATGTGGTAATGGCCTAGGATGCCTTATAACGGTTGTAGAAGCTTCTCTCTCCTTAAAATCAATCTTTTCACTCCATTTCCATCTTCTAACTTTATCTAACTTCTTCTAGCTCTATTCTTCTAAGTTCTTCTAACCTCTTCCTCCATCTCCAACATTCTTCTCCTTATTAGCTTCTTTCTTAAGCATTCTCCCATCTTGCTTTCTTTCACAACTCCCTTGCTTGTTTTACAGTAGCCTCAAGCTCTCACAAATATCCTTTGCAACACACTCATGGCTTTTATAGCTCTCTTTGTCTCCCTCTTTGTAGCTCCTTTGGCTCTTGCATACCTCCATTGTGCTTTGCACCTTTGAGCATCTTGGGATTCATCACTTATCCTTCCAACTACATCCTTACTTCATGATACGGGTTCTCGCCCTTAAGCGAGGATTTATTTTATCACTCATACTTGGTGGTGCAGGTTATACTCCTAAGCAGGTTTTTCTTTCACCACACACTTTGTCCATTTCGGTTCTTTTCCCTCTTCATCTTCTTGGCTATCTGTGGAAAATCCCAACACAACCCCAACATTTTCTCCAGATCTTATAGATGCAGGTATTGAAGACATTCACTTGTTGGAGGCTTCATCACTCGAGTGATTGTAAGTATTTATTTCCTTTCTTTTTCTTATCTTTATTAGTTCTACTTCATTTTATTGTAGTTCTATTACATTATGTTATTTCCCTATATTCTATAAGTTCTCAGCAATTAGAGTAGAAGTATCCATTTAAGTATTTTCTATGACATTCTCACTTTCTAGTTTGTACGAGATGCCATCATGCCTCAGGGATGCCAACGTGTCATGCTATTGTTCATATTCTACACTGACATCCTTTGGCTAAGAGCTTGTTAGTTTTTCTAGAGAATATTCATGACTTGCACTTTCTAATTCTAGAAATTTCACCACTGTTCCTTGAGGTAGTTTAGGGCAGTTCACCCCGTGAGGCTCTCTAAAAGAAGATAACTTGTTAGTACAGTGAATCCCCTTTCTCTACACCCTTAATCCTAGTTTTTTATACACTTAAATTATTAAGCTTTCTTTGGATAATAAAGTGAGTTTATTATATAATAAGTAGGAGATAAGGTGATGAGTTATCCTCATACAATAGGTTTTTATTTTCTTAGTGAGTTACCTTTTTTTTTTAGGAAAAAGTGGCGAGCCACTATAATTATATTAATAAATATGTATAAATATACAAAATCCTAGTTCAAGTGAGCATACTAGCGGGAAAGAACCAGGCAAGAAAACCCCCAATTATAGCTCGAGTAACTAAAGTTCTTCGATTTGACCATTTTACCTAGATAATAAAGTTTCAACTCTTTACATATTGCAAAACTAATATTTGGATGAGAGCAAAATCTAGATGTAATGCCTGACCTTTCACATGACCCTATACATTATAAACCCCATTACATACCCTATTACATAAATGCAAACCCCATTACATACCCCATTACATGAACAAGTCCTCCCTATACAAAATAACATGATAAGCTGAAAATCATGTACTACCCTATAGAAGATAGCATGATAAGCTAAAAACCCTGTACAAATCTCACTATATTGGCCGAATATAAAATTGAAACTTAGATCTGTTGTGCACCCCAAAGTATAAGAATTGAATTAGAAGGAATTTGATTTGCTTCTAGGTCTGCCCAGACCATTTATAGAGCTTTCATCATTCACCACCTATTTTTGCTTGTAATCACAATCATAAGATGGAACCATTTTGTTTGTGTCTGGAACATAATGATAACAAAATTTTCCCTTCATAGCATGAGGGAGAGTTGACCATTGCAAATCATGTACGCATATATGATTTCTGAAAAAGGAAATTGCATGATATTTACACTTAAAATTATCAATTTCCTCCACAAAAATTGTAGACCTATACTTGTTAAGAACGTGGTATAGGTGAGCAGAGGAATCATGCATTGTTGACAAGAGCATTCCTTGAAATATTTCTGCATATCTTTTTTAATAAAAGATTAGATGCCTTGGGAATAAACCTTCCACCAATCCATCACCCATTGTGGAATCATATTGCTGAACAATGTGAAGTAAAGCTTCATTCTCCAAATATGGACTAATAACAAATTTGTTAGCTATATTCTTCAAAACATTGAAGTTTTGAATCAGGTTCAAGATATTTGATAATAAGATTGACAATAAATTTGCTAGAAATATGATTCTCTGCAAATCTGTGTGCAAAACATCTTCACCTATGATAACTTTAATGCAATTCATCACAAACTTACATTTTACTTTGAAGACTCTTTGCAATTCATCTTTGTCGATGTTGCCTGAGAACAGTTCCTCCCACGGTTTGAGTTAATTTATTTTCCCTCAGTCCTAGGTTTTTATACACTTTTATTAAGATTTCTTAGGATAATAAAGTGAGTTTATTATATAATAACTAGGAGATAAGTTGATGAGTTGTCCCCATACTTAAAGGGTGGAGCATTTACCACTTTTGGTGGCTACTTCCACTTTTTCTAGTTAACTCTTATTGGTTGGATTTTCCACTTCCATTATCTCCTTAGTTCTATATAAACTCACTACCTATCTTGTATTTTCATATTCATACATACTCTTACATACTTTGGCATACATGTACATTGATGCATGTAGTCATTATTCTACAAGTTTTCTTTGAGCTCCTAATGCAATCTTGTCATCTTGACATTTGCACATCTCTTGGAATTTTGGGTCTATAATTGTGTTATTTCATTTACAATTTTATAGCTTATCTCTCATATAAAGATCTTGGTTATTCATCTATTTTAGATTTATATCATGGTATCAAATCTTAGATTTTGATATTTTTTAGTACTTCGATTCTTGATTAAGAGATTGAATTCGTGTATGTTCTCTTGTGTTTCAATATGATCTGGAGAATCAAAAAGGAATTATGATGATTTGTTAATACTGTATTTGCATGTGTGTTTAATCATATTACAACTATTTTGGCTATAGTGGAACCATTTTTTACTATCCAATTACATTTGAGAGGCTTAAGAAAGTTAGATCTGGCTTTTATTTCACTCAATTTAGCCACCATATGACACAATATAAAATAAGATTTTGAAGCTCAAATTTGAAAAACAACTTTTTATTGGAGAAATTTTCCCAAATGGACCTTTCCATTATGTTCAAATGGTCCAAAAACCCCTATTTTCATATAAAATTTGTCTATTTTAGATGAATTTAATTTTTGAGAAATTTTTATTTTTCTAGGAGGGTCATCACTATAGGCTAAATTCAACCATTTAAAAAAAAACCTTTTTCCACACTGTTTGCTTTGGCACATGAGACCATCAAAAAGCTCTAGATGAGTACTTTCCATCCATAGACCTCATTCTTTATGCATTTCAAGTTTTTAGTTCAAACTTAGTGTAAATATGTGGAGTATATAGAGTAGTTTTTTGTACAATTTTTTTTTGGTTTTTCTCTAGTACATGACTTAGGGGGAGTCAACTCAATATTTCAATTTGTGCATATGGATATATTTCTCAGGGGGATATCTAGCATAAGAAAAAAAATTGTTGTAGGCACCCTTTGCCCTTGATGTCAAAGGGGCAGAATGATTTGGAGAATTTTGAAGACATCTTTGCATGTTGCCATCAATGAAAAAGGGGGAGATTGTTGGAAGAATGTCATTGATGTTGTTGTTGGAAACATGAGCATGAGAAATAAGCATGAGGTATATAATGATGTGTTGCAACATTGTCATTAATGTCAAAATTGTATCTTGATGTGGTGTAGATCATTGCAGATCATTTTGGTTGATTCTAACAAGTTTTGGAGTGTTTGTGGAAGACATTTTTGCAAGATGGTTTGATCTGTTGAAGTTGGTTGTGATGGAAAATCGATTAAGTGTGAACTCTATTAACTTTTTGTAATAGAGAATCTAATTTTTGGGTTTGCACTAGTCTACAAATGAAGTTTTCACTTTGCACTTCTAACATTATTTTTTTGGTTGTTAGAGGTATCTAATTCCAAAATTCCATTATATTTTGGCTTTTGATTTGGGACATCTAAGTAATAGAAGTTCAAGTTGGTAGATTATAGTTATTTCCTATACAATACATTTGAGTGGGAGTCTACACTTGTTTGCAGAAAAGTTTTTGGCTTTTCACTTTTTGAGGATGTGTTGATAGATGGCATTAGTGTGTGAATTCTAGTTGGCATTGAATTTTGAGGTCCATATGTCTGATTATGGATACACAATCAAAGAATTTTGATATTAAGTCTTCTACGATGCTGACCTAATAAGTTTGAAGGTATGTGAAGGCTAAATAAGTGTTGTGGTCTTATGTGGGATATTATAGGTCCATGCTAACCTATTTCAAGTTATTTTGATATTTAAATCTTGGCATTAAGTATGTGTGTGGAAGAACTTAAGCCGACAAGTTATATTTTGAATGTTACATCTGATTAGGCCAAACTAATTAATGTTATGCTTTAAGCAGATATATATGTTAGATATTTTTTAGTATTTTGGATTAAGTGATGAATCTTACAATTATTCTACATGCATATGATGTGAATATTATCAGAGCAGTGCAATTTTAAGTTGTGAATGTTGAGTAGAAGATTAAAGTGATGTGAATGTAGTGGAAACCATAGTGTTAGATCTAAATTAGATGAAGTGTTTAAATTCAATTTATTGAGCTTCATTGGAACTATATTTCATGCATATGATAGATGCAATTGTAACAATTCAAATTAGGATTTGAGCCACAATCTCTTTTCCATCTTTTTCTCTATGGGCACTAAGTCCACTTAGACAGTGAGTCCACTTGTAGTGAGCACTTCTATAAATATACTATAACCACTTATAATATATTGTGAGCTAATCCTCATTGTGGTTTTTCCTTTTTTTTGTTTTGCATGTAAAAATCTTGGTGTTCATGTGTTATGTGATGTTTTTGATGTTTCATGCTTTCTTTCTTTACTGTAGTTAAATGTGACAAGTGGATTGGATGTTTAAACATTTGAATGGATTAAACAAATATTGATTCACCCCCCTCTCCTCTCAATATTCTGGGTGTTCAACATAATATGCATTGTTGATCCTAAAGCATCCAAGTATTCAAGTATCCAAAAAATCAAGAAAAGAAAGATATGATTCCTTCGAGTGATGTGTTTGATTTCAATCCTTTAAAGGAAGCCATTAAAGGTTTAGTGATTTGTAGCAAGAAAGTGTTCATTCATCATTCCTCCCATTTATCAATTTCCATTATCATTCTATCAAGTTTTAATTACTAAACATGGGGTTTGACTAAGGAAAACCCTCATCCAAATAAAAACATTCTAAACTCTCAATATACATGTAGATTTACAAGTGAAAGGACTGAAAGGATCTCAAAGAGCAATTTTGCAACATTAGGTTATAAGTTGTCACCATTGCTTTCAAGCCATAGATACTTAATTGTAGATCTTATTTCTAACTTTCTGAAAGTGGGACCTATGTCAAACTAAAGCTAGGAACCAACATTAGAGGAGTTTCAAAGATTTTTGTGTACACCCTACCTATGAGCCATTCACCCTAGGGTGAACCTATCCTTCAGCAATGCTCATTTTTTTTTTTAATTCCAAGTGCATTTTTCCAAACCCTTCTTAGTCTCAGTTCTTCCTACAAACTGTCAATTTTATTCTTGTAGCTCCGATATTGTGCATTTTATCATATAGGACATATTGTTCATTAGGTTTAGTTGCATCAAACCATTTTCATTTAGTTTTAAATCCTACTATCCTAAGAAACCAAGAGATTCAAGTCTGATTGGCTCACCTTAGGGTTGATAGTCAATCTCCACATCTTGCAATCTCCTAGTTTCAATAAAATTGTGGGAAGAGGGATATCTTTAGTTCCTTAGTTCTTTGTGTGAAGGACCTAGGACACCTTATTTTGGGAATCCCCCCATTTTCTCCACCTTTTCAATATCCATATGCAAAAAATATTACCATAGCTAGATGAACAAGGAAGAACCATATTAGAGCCAAATTCAATTATTTAGGCAAACACAAAGAAGTTGAGAACTAGAACACTGACTAAGAATCTCATTTAATGGAAGAATTTATTGGTTGAAGATGCCACAAGGGAGGATGAATAATTCATCCAAAAACATCCTCACTTGATTATTATTTGAGGGAAATGCTTCTTTGAATAAAGGGGGAATCCTTAATCTTAGAGTGGGAATAGGATTATGAGTAGTTATATTCTAGCTACCTTAACTCTTAACTAAGTTATATGATCATTATTATAATTCTTTAAATATTTAGGTCATCCTAAGTGTCTAAGTCAATCTAGATGACAACCAAGATATCATTAGGTATATATAAGAGGTAGAGGATCATCAAAATGTGAATTATGTTCTCATTAAGTATACTTGAAGGTTTTCCCCCTTGAAGTGGCTTGTTATTCTTGATTATTATCAAGTATCTGTAGAATATTTTATATTATATTCTTATTTTGTGCAAGTTATTTCATTAAATATAACTACTCACATATAAGTGGAGATTGATATATTAAAAGGTTTACCTAGATAAATTTTGTTCAAGGTTGAAGTTAATGTATGAAAATAAGGATTGAACTATAAAAATGTTTTATTTTTCTACCATAACTTTTTATAGGTGGGTCACATTACTATAACTTATAATGTCTCAAAATCATATGCTTCTACAAAACGTATTTGTTAGAGGGGGGTTTGTGTAGGAAATTAATTTGTTAATCGACAAAATCTAGATTCTTCTATAGATTCAAATTATTCATCTCCCAAGTCTCCTTTAGAATAGCTCAAAGTTAATGAAATTTATAAATATTTTTCTTGCTAGGAAAAATCTTTTGTGGTATCTCCTTCTAAAGGAAGAGAAAAATTCACTCATTAGGGAGGATGGTAGTAGTATCGAAACTGAATGAAAAGGGTTGTAACTTGAAATAAATAAAGAATGAGGAATTTTAAATGGTAAGTATTTGCTTCAATCTTCTCTTGGTGATAATATCAAGGTTGATCCTCCTAGTGTCTCTATATTATATTTTTGTAAGAAATCTACTAAATACATCCTCTTTAAAATTTCAAATGGAGTGATCAAAATTGGAAGAGGTTCAAATGCCCATTCCTTAGGCTTTCAAGGTAGGGAATGCTTTGATGAAATTAGGTTTAAATTATGTGAGAGAATGTGGCCCTAGTGAATTTTTATTAGACTAGATAAAATAGTCTCCTTTTGCATCTCTAACATCTAATATTAATGAGGGAGATTATAGTATTGGTTGGATTAAAGTGTTATCCTAGAAAGTGTTATCCTATAAAGTGTCATAAAGGAAAAAATAATGGCATGGTTTTGTTTTTCCTATATGGATTTTTCCCCCCTTGATTTCTTATCTCCCTTGCTCAATATTTCCACAAGCTTTTAGTGTATATTTTAGTATATATATTGTTCTTTCTTAGGCTATGGCCTTGTAATTGATTGTAATAATTTAATAAAAATTTAAAACACATAAAATTATAAATATGCTACTTATGCACCATCCTATCACACATACACCTAGGATTTGAAGATAGATTTTAACATACTATCTAACTGCCCATACTACTTACAAGTTCAATGATAACATCTACCTAGCTTAGGTTTGATTCTCCACCAAGCTACCTTAAAGTTTGGCAATTATAACCAAGTAACTTAGGGTTCAATGGTTCTACCAAACTATGTCAACTTTGATAATTTCGTATTTCCCTTTGTACAACTCTTCACCACATTTGACTACCTCCCATCAATAATTTTGGAATGTCTCTCTTTTTTCTTTTAGGTCTTCACCTAGACCTATTGTAGCTCTTCCAAGTCTCTATGACATCTATCCTTGGGCTTCTCCCTAGGCCTATTTTTTTCCCTCCTCTAGTAGCCTTTGTCCATTACAAATTTACCACTACTGGTTATTTTACCTTGCTTAGAGTTTAATCCTTGTGCAATATAATTCATAAGTTCCCTCTCTACCTACAACCTTCCTAGATACCAACTATTGGTACCTTTTTTATGAAATTCTACATAGGAATTAACACTTGATACTTACTATACAAGTCCCTCATGTAATCCTATGTAACCCTCTATGTGTTGTCAAAGCTTGAATCTCTCTAATATCATAAAATGGTGCAATCATAGGTGAGGTCCCCATTACAAGGGAACTTGACCATGCAACCTATAAAATACATAGTGGACTCACACCCATGTATACACACACAATGGGCACTTCAAGAAGTATACAATGGACAATAAAACATATTTTCATTTGACCATGGAAGGAACTAGATGGCTATATTTTACATGGGATTAATTCCTCTTACATTCTAGAATGCACACACGTTCCACGTACATATGACCATTTCCTCACACTTCAACCTACTTTTTTTTATCTTCTTATCAATATATCATTATATTTATAAAATTCAACTAATATATATATAAAAATTCACTTTTACAACTATAGGCTATATTGTTTAATATATTTGTAAATATGGTTCTCAATTGCATATGAATGCACCATCTTATGTCCTATGTACAAATTATGCTTGCAACATCCTCACTTATTATTAAATTAGATCAATAATTATTTTCTAA
Source organism: Sequoia sempervirens (assembly GCA_007258455.2). NCBI lineage: Eukaryota > Viridiplantae > Streptophyta > Pinopsida > Cupressales > Cupressaceae > Sequoia > Sequoia sempervirens. Next base: position 1,165,120,549 of record VDFB02271358.1, read on the forward strand.
AAAGTGCATCCACAATGCCTATGGCCTGGGGGGCCTATCGCCCACCATAAACAACTGGCAGGTTGACAAGAACGCCAGAATTTAAGCTCTTTCCACTCTGTGGAAAGGTCGCCCACGTTTGTTGAATATTCCTCCTCATGTCGTTTTAGTGAGCTTGCCCTTTCTACGCTATGCAAAATTGGGCCGGCACCGCTTAAATGCCACGGAAGATGTTTCCTTGCGTTCCTCTGAAAGAAAAGAAAAACCACAGCTTTGGAGTTGGCAATTACCAACCTGATTTCCTTTAAACTTGACCGAAAATATAACCCTCATAATCAGCCCTGCACACCTCTCCTCCACATCCGCACTCATCCCGTTCCAAACGTCTTAAACGCCTGCTCACATTTCTGCTTTCCTCCCTGCATTTGCTAATTCCACGCCATATTTTCTGTCGATCTGCTTCTGTTGCATCACACTCACCAACTGTTGCCGACACTGCAATATGCAAAGCAGGAGTAACCACTGGCAGAGGCAGATCATCTTTCACTAATGGAAACCAGTTGCTTAAGGAAAGAGTGGGCGATGACAATAACTCCTTCCACGGAACTTCAACCCTTCCCAAAACTTTGCTCTTCGATCCTCCAAATATTTCTCTTTTTCTTCTCCACCTCAATTCAAATACAACTGAACCTGATTCCTTTATTAATGCAGACAACATTTCATCCATTCCTTTTCCCCCACATTCCAAGCAGAATGTTTCTCCCCAGTGGGGCTCTGAGGAACCCTCAACTTCCTTCGTATTCACTGCTATGTTCTTGTTCAGATAATATCGAACAAAGAAACTACCTTTGCAGCCAGGCTGAAGAGTAATGTTTCTTGCTCCAACAATATCCAACTTGAGCTGCACACAACATCTTGGCCTTGTTTCCTCCATTGAATTTCCTTGTTGCAGAATGTTTACATAGTTGTTCAAAGCAGAGCTCTGTCGGACAAATACTCAGTCGATTAGATGTGGAGATAAGAGGAGTAGAAGTGTTAACAGGCATATATAACCATTCCCATCGTATCTGATGTTGTTTTTCTGACGGGGCTTTCCATTGTTATCCGTATCCCGAAAAAGGTATAAATGAAGATAGCGGATAATATGATATGACTAATTTCACCATCCACCCACTGTTTCTAAGTCGCCCAGCCTGAAATCCCTTATCTATTTACGTGGCTTGGCCATACACTTGTAAATACGTGGCTAGAATTTCGTATTCTACTGTTGGGAAGCAAGTGGTGGTGTTGTGTGCTACTGTTTTAGTATTTAGCCGATAGGCTATTATAGGTGAGAATTCAACTGGAAAAGTCTCACTGTCTGATGCCGGCTGAGACTATTCCAGTTGGATTCTCACCTGAAACAGGCCATCGGCATTTTTTTCCCTTAGAAGCTCATTAAATATTTCCTGTTTGAGATATGCGAATATTGCTTCTTCACTGTGCTTGCCGTCAGCAAATTCCCGTATCTACTGTGCTCGCCGTCAGCAAATTCCCGTATTTCACTGAGGCATGGCCATTCCTCCTTTTTTGGCGTTACCAGGTATGGGTGGGAGCCGTTCGCGCCGTTCTACACCACTCCCCTGGTCTGCGTGTGTTGCCTGGCATTTACAGAGTCACCAAATATTTGTGAGATAATAAATGCAGCCTGCTTTAAGATGGCTTCGACCTTTACTGTTTTTGTGCAGCGAACAAGCAGTTGCCATGAAGTCTCAGATTTGATTCGTTTTTGAGGAAAAACGGTTTAAGAACAGTGGGACGCGTTATTTCTGAAAGAGAACGACTTCTGAAACAACATTCCATTGGGTTGTGGTGGCTTGCGAGAGTTGGAGAGTGGCATTTTTGTGTTGCTGTTGACTAAACACCTCATTTTATAGAAGATTCGAGTGTTAAAGAAGGCTCTGAGTATTGGCTCTTGCATTGCTGGGCGTCCTCTTCAATTTCAAGCTGAGATAACTACACTTCCCAATCATTTTGTGCTGCTAGCATATTGCAACTGAGATTTCAGAGTGTTATTCAGGTCACTAACTCCAAGTTCCTTTCTTGCACTTACTAGTTAGTTTGTGCAGTCCTACTCGTCATTTTTCAGTCAAATCTGTAGATGAATATTCTGTGTATTGAAAGTTATTAATCATGCTTTTCCATTAAAGAACTCCCCAATAGTTTGACATTAAAGTGCCTTCATAACAGGCTGATAAAATTTGTAATCAGTTGTATCATCTTTCTATTAACGAAATCCTTGGGAAGATATAGGACAACTATTGTTAAAGTACCAGTATACTGTAGCTGCATTTAGCTTAGTTACAATGCTTGTAATCAGACCTGTTATGCTCAAAAATCAATGTTTCAGTTGTTGATAGAGTCTCAATAATGCTGTTATGTATGAAATGCATAGTATGGGTTAACCAAGGATTCAATGGATGAAGTTCATATTGGTTTCAGTCACTGAATCTTCTCTTCCGGTCATCTCTTACTGTTGTCCATTGTTTGCAATAATAAACTGAGTCCTTTCCATTTGTAATCAATCTGGCAGCAGATAGTAATTTCACCAATCTGTGAACCTTCCTGTGTTGTGTTGATGGAAGGAATAGTATATCAATGTCACTTCATTCATTAATAATGAAATCTGAAAGTAGTTGAGGCATATGACGCTTCCAGAGTTGGTCGATTCATGAGCTTGAGATATGACTTTCGTCATCCTTCTCACTAGCATAATAACTACTGGAAAATCACCCAATCCCTACTAGGCTTAGCCAAAGGAATAGGAGTATAAAAAAGTCCAGAGATTATAGAAGTGTTGGTGTAAATATTTAATGCTATCTCATTGAGCTGATCCTTTTGCCCTCGTTCTACGAGTAGAACGAGACTATCTTATTATTCCAATTCCATTCGCCCAAAATTCCCAACTCTCTAATTTCTATGTAATGTCAATCACGCATACCCCATCTCACAGATGACATCATTTGAGTAGCTAAAATAAAACTCGAGTAGATTTTGGTAACATAATTATTAATTGGGAAAAGTTTGTGTGTAAAGAATCTCCATTCCTTTCGTTTGGGCTAGCCGGCTGATGGGTGCGATTCATAATTTTTATTGTCAGTTTCATTGGGCTTCATTGTAAGAACTGTTGCTTATTAATTACCATCTAAAAATAAATAAAAAAATCTACAACCTAGAGCCAAAGTCCTTAGGGCTGTCAGAAATGGAGTTAAGCATGATTTCTATGCGGCCTTAATTTCATCAACTAACTTAAAGTCTCGACGAGAGTTCTCATTGATGTGGAGTAGAAGTGGTGCTCAAGGAAAAATAAAAAATAAACTTTTCTGTTGTAGGGCCCCACATTCTTTCTTTTCAAGAAGTCCTCCTTAAATATGATCCCGTTTTCTTTAGTCATTTAAATAATGAAAACAATAAATAAAAGAAGGATATGTTCCCACATTCCCGTGAAGAAGGGAAGTATCTAAACTAAAAAGGATTAATTTTGTTTTTTGAAAGAAAGGCTAAAGAATTAGGTAGAATCGAATTTTCTTTAAAAGAAAGGAAGTTTCCCATTCTATAGTAAATAAATTTAAAAGATATAAGTAAATACTGTTATTAATTAATTATATTATTCATCATTGATGTAATTATATATATATATATATATATATATATATATATATATATAAAGAAGGAATGAATAAGTAGTTAGTTAAATAAATAAATACATTATATATAGGTAAGAGATATTTTAATTTGAGTTTAACATTGTTAATATTAAGGAAATATTATTATAAAGAGAAGTATTAAGATATTAACATTGTCATTGTAAAGAGAGGATTAATAATTGTTAGTTGTATTTTTCTTTCCCTATTGTAAAATATGGATATTGCATATTCTCAACCCTCTTAATTATAATAGCTTTGTCAAATTTAAGTTAATTACCTTATCCAATTTTTGGACTCATTACTCAATTAGTTTGCATATACCCTATAAAGTAATGTTTTGTGAAATAGTTATTTTAATGATTTTTTTTTAATATGATTTAGTAGCCTCTAGCAAAACACTTTAAATTAAATCATCAACATGTTGTTGGGTAAAAACCCAACCTAGAATAATTATTTAATCTAACTAGCCCATTATGCAATGCCTTATATGCAAAGCTTAAATTATTCAATTAATAAATGTTATTAGGGGCTCACGCTAGATTTGAAAAATTTAATAATAAGTTGCACTCAAAAAGAATAAGTCGGCTACATCTAAGTATTTTGGATGTAGAGATTCTTAAGTTCCCCCCCCCCCCCCACGCGAATATTAAAATAATTATTTTAGAGTCAACCATTCTTGTAGTAAACTAAATTGTCCAAACTAAGACATTTAAGTCGTTGGAAGGAATTTGAGGTTTATCCTCCAAGAAACTCGTCTATAAGGAGTCACCCAACATGAACCCATCGCTAATTAAACCTTGAGTTGTATCTCATTCAAATGTATTATTATCAATATAGTGATAGGCTTAGGAGTTGTGTTGTATAATGGTGGCCTGTTGTGTAAGTGTTAGGTTGCTAATGTATGTTGTAAAAAAAAAAAAATTGTTAGGTTTTTTAATGAATAGTTCTAGAGTAAAAAATTGGTCCCCTAAATCACATAGCTAGGAATAAGTTAATAAGCTAAATGGGAGTTTGGAATTGATAGCTAATTCCAAACTGCGTTTATTATAAATATCAATTAAGAGGACTACTGTGAATAGAAGAACATGGGGACCTTTAGCTCTATTGTCATTTATTATATGATACTGGTTGACATGAACATATGAATAGAAATTTTCCCTAAAACTTTGTCACGACATTTTTAGAGAAGGATAGCCTTCAAAAAAATGTGAAACATCTCTTTCGTTTCTCCATCTGCAAATTTAAAATGGGAAGGATTTGGACTGTGTCGGCAGTGTTGATGGTAGGTTCCAACTAAAAATCTTTCAAAAAACATTCAAATAACCTAAAACTGCCAACCTTATTTTTATTTAGATAGAAGTAATTTTAGTAAGGTAAATTGACATTAAACTCGGGTTAAACATTATCATCAGTATAAGCTTAATGATTTAGTTATAATGTTTAGATGAGATAATTAATAATATTACCAATGATTAAATTGGCGATTTTAAAGAGTATATGGTGGCCATTTTCAAAGAGTTATATGTTGGGATAATATTATTTATGTTTAGATTGAGGTAAATAAAAAAATAATATTAATGTACGGTGGAAATGTGAATACTCAAGGGGTTTTACCCCATGTATAAAAATAAAATAAAATAAAATGTGAAATATTGGTATTAAGGAATATTTGACTTTTGAGTAAAATAATCGTATTATTGTAGAAAGAATTAATAATAATTATAGTGGTAAAATTTGTAAATTATAAATACAAAAAAGGGTAGTATAGTAATGGGATACAATTAATGGTACACATTATATTTAGTAATATTATTTTATAAATAAAAAACGTTATTGTTAATTGGTGGTATACTAATAAAATTACTATCATAAATATTGTTATTGTTAATTGGTGGAATAACAATAAAATTACTATTATAATTCCAAATAACGTTACTCTTAATTCTTATAATTAACGTTATTGTTAATTCCAAATACTTCATCCACTTATATTGTCATTTAGATTTTCTCAACTAAAAGTGAATTGGGAAAAAGGGTCTATAGAGACATATAGCCAACACATCTTTCCAGATTTCCATTTTATTCACAAATTACTATTTATTTAATATAGTGTATATATATTAATGCTTAATAGGCATACATCTTGAAATATGAACATAATAATCTCTATGCAACTTTACGTATTTGAAAATTTAAATTTTGATCGCATTTTACACATTATATGACCTATATTATAAAAAATCATTTTATACTTATCGGACTATTTTATACACATCATTATATCCTTTATATTTTCAAATTAATTTTGATAGATAACTCTCTTTCTGAAAATACTCATGGTATAAATACATTTACTCGTTACAAATTTGATAAAATAAAAGCAACTATTTCAAATAAGTATAAATATATTTGCTCATTGTAGATTTGCAAAAATAAGACCAACTCTTTCAAATATACAATTTCATCCAACAAATATGGTTTTATTCAAAATACAGATATTTTCTTAGAAACTACATTAGAAATGACATCTTTTGGGACTATGATGAGATTCTTCATGAAAGTTCCTTAAATTTAAAGTCTTGAAGGTGCTATGTTTCAATATAGAAATGCCTTGTTAACATAAGTTTATCTAATCATTTAGGTGTATAATCAAATACAAAAAATTAAAGTACATTGTAAGATGGTTTAAATTCTTTTCCATCTCTTTTAGAACCATCAAACATGTAAGATCATTTAAATCATTTTTGCATCACTTTTTCCCATATTAGTGCATTGCTTAGTTTAATGGTTATAATTTGATGGCTTAAGGTAAATAGTATTATGGGAAATAGTGTAGTTGGTTATAAATATTTGTTTGATGGTCACTTGGTAGGTGCCTTACAAATTTTAAGCAAAGGGGCCTCCTTTAATCTTCTCTATTGTGAAGATTGAATTCCTTGCCCTGGGTAGAGTACTTTCCCTTATTGTTTTTTCCCCAACGAAGTACCTTCATAGGAGTACTTGTCGTATATCAAGAGGTTGGTTCATGGTTTTTTGTCAAATGTTTACTTGATGGATTACTATATTCCTAAGTAGTATAGTGTGATTCATGGTGTTTAGATATGTGTGGAAAAATTAGGTAAATGAATGATGTTGATAAACTTTTCACATGTTCAATTATTGGGTAGACAATTCTTCTCCCATTAATTACATCACTTTATATCCTCTAGGTTTTAAAAAAAAATAGTGTGTGGGATTTTATAATAGTTATATATATGGATTTTGAATTTAATTTTAATCTATATTTATATTTGTTGAACTTGATTATGCATATAAGGGAATTTGTATGTTTCTTTATTGTTGTATGCTATTTTTTAAAAATTGTAGTTTAACTTTAAATCTATTCCTTAGATAGAATAATTTTTTTTTTAAAATGCTAATTTTTATTTGTTGATCTAATTACAAATATATGACTAATTGAACTAATAAAATATCTCCCTTCATCAATTCCAAGCATGCTCATAAAGAGAATCATTATTTCATTTTCTAAGCATTTCTCGATGAAGATTTTGTTTCTATTATGGTTGTCATGTTCCCACCCCATTTCCAAATGTCCTTTTACAAATCACACACATGCAACTTTTATTGTTATCAAATACTCAAAGATGTTCCTCTTATGAAACTCCCCAGGTGATGGAAAACTTGCACCCACCACCAGACATTATCACGATATCTAGCAGCTCATCTGAGGGAGACATTACAGGATCAAAAGCTAATGCTGGTCCTCCCTCACCTTCAGACTCTTCTTCTGTTATTTGGCCTGGCGTGTACCAAAGCAACATTGCAGTCCTTGCAGAGAACATTGTGAGAGGTTGTGAAGACACTATTGAAGATGCTAAGAAGACATGCAAAGAAGGCTTCCAAGTGGAAAACCATGACATCAAGATGGTGCAACAGGCTGTCCAAAAATTCCATACAACTTATTTTGTTCTTGATGCGTATTGCGACTTCCTTCGAGCAATGAAATATGATGCATTGTATGGAATGGGAAATGGTACTAGGATTAAGGAAGATTTTCTAAAACTCCTAGAGACATAAAGTAGATTGTAAATAGCTTGCTTAAGATAGCTACTTGTTTTTTTGTGGTGTTGGGGAGAATGGTTTTGCTTTTGACACAACACGATGACATCGACTTAGGATTTTTTGTGAAGATGGGGAGCATGGCTTCCCTCTTGATATATAATGTATACAACGCCTGCTAATCATCTGACCCCTTCTTTTTCCTAGCACAACAAGTAGTTAAACCTTATATCTGGTGTTGGAAAATCTACTATGCAGTGGGAAGAATGTACAACTCCTTCCCCCCCCACTCTACTACTTTTTCCTTTGGTCCTTTCCATTGTACATATGCATCAACCAATATGGCAATTGACTCGATGTTTCTACGTGTTACTTTTTTGTCTTCTTGACTTCATGTATCTTGAATCTATTCTAATTGAACTATACAAATGTATCTTTGAGCTATTACAATCAAAACTATACATATTCCATGTATGCAACTGACTAAAAATTAGTATAGCTGATGGTAAATTGCATAGAGAGTGTCTATTTTTCCTTTCCTTGCTCCGCATAATGAGGTAGATGTTCACAAAAAAATGTGCATAACTGAATTTCCCCTAGCTGTGTTGCTACTTACACTCGTTTCAATTTAGTTGCTTGAATCTTCTTTGGACTACTCAACTTTATCTACCAATAAGTTGCTATAGTTTGATGGAAGGGTTGTTCTATTGACTTCTTCGCACAAGCGCCTTACATCCAATACATTTGTGCAAGATTCTCTCCTTGCCTTGTACCATGGCAAGCTTATTGACTCCATATGCAATTAGATTGATGCATGGAGGAAATGTCGCTTTGGAACCTCATGTCCAAGTCATAGCTATCTCAAGTTTTGGCTTCGAATATACACACATCAATCAATATAGGGTGGAAATCTCTGATGGTGTGCACAATCACAAAGCATCATTACCAACTAAGTATAACTCCTTCATAGAATCCAATGTGCTTGCACCTAGCTCCATCGTGCAATTGAAAAGATACAGCTGTCCTCAAACAGGTAGCACATGGTATGTTTATGAACTAATTTCTATATCGCACAAGAATAAGTGAGACCTACTCTCCTCTTAGATTTTGTTACTTATACTTTATCTTGCTTTAAATATTTAGGTGGATTGTTATTGTCGACCTTGAAATTGTGCACACAACACATGCTATTGTTGGGGAGCCAGTTTTCCTATGCACACAAGATCTTCAACAACTTGGGCGCTCAACAGGAGAATCCTCTAGCTTGGCCACATCTTCAAAAAACCCTTGCCTTCCTGAAATACTACCTCCTCGACGTCTCCTATTTGGTGTCAACCCGATCCTGCCGAAGGAGGCACCATTGACAATAACGCCTATCAAAAACTTGAATCCATTTCAGCCAAGGTGGACTGTTAAAGGTCGTGTAACTGTGAAGTCTGAAATACATAGCTACACCACACAAAAAGGAAGTGGCCATATCTTCACCTTTGATATCATAGATTGTGAAGGAACTGAGACATGTGTGACATGCTTCAATGAAGCAGCTCACACCCATTGTGATAAAATTATCGCAGGAGCTACATACACATTGTCTGGAGGCACGGTTCGACCTGCTAATAGAGTCTATAACAAGCTTAATAGCGGGTTGGAAATTTCTCTTATGCCTGACTCAAGGGTTTCCCTCTGTGAAGATGATGATTCCATCCCTAAAGAGCACTACTCTTTCACACCCCTCAATGCATTGGTGAGCAAAAGCAATAGTTCAAATGTTGATGCAATTGGAATTATCACTTGTGTACATCCATGCACCACAATCAGGAGAAGAGATGGGACAGAGGTCACAAGACGGACTTTAACAATTCTTGACATGTCCAACACAAATATAAATGTTACTTTATGGGGCTCGTCAGCCGAAAAGGAGGGTGCATAGCTGCAAGAGAAATACCTCATGCGTGAATCCCCAGTTCTCACAATTAGAAATGGGCATGTGTCTAAATTCAATGGAAAGGTGATCAGCACCTCATCCACTACAAAACTATCGATAGACCCTCAAATAGAAGAGTCAGAACAGATTAAAACATGGTTCAAAGAAAATGACAGTACAATTCAGGCTTTGTCTACTAGCTCCTTTCACATGCCCCCACCTGCTAGAAGACTGACGATCAATGCCATTCGTGAAGAGGCTCGAAATATAGCGCAACCTCTACAATGCATGTTGGTGGCAACAACACGATTCATAAAAACTGACTCATTTTGCTATCCAGCATGCCCTTCCCGCTCAAGTAACAAGCCTTGTAAGAAAAGACTATCGCAGACAAATGATGGAAAGTGGTTTTGTGCAAAATGTAATGCAATAATTGACACCTGTGACTATAGGTATATACTTCAAGTCAAGTTGCAGGACCACACAAATATAATATGGGCAATCGCATTTGATGAAGGGGTGACACAACTCATGGGAATGCCTGCAGACAAACTATACAGTCTACAATTTGATCAAGCTGCTGATAGAAATGTGGAGGAGGTGATTAGGAGTGTCTTGAACAAACATTATGTATTCACACTACGTTGTAACCTTGAAATGTACAATGCAGAGGAACACTTAAAAGCAACCATTTCCAAGGTTGAACAACAAGATTACATTGAAGAGAATAGCTTTTTGCTAAAAAATATCCAGGAAATGTGCAATGTAAAGGCTTCTCCCCCCATTGAACCCGATGTTGTACCAGAGCTAGTTGTGCAACTCATAGGATCGCCATAGCCATACTACATAGCCTAATATAGTTGCCACGCTCTCTTTACAAGTGTAGTATGACTATGGATGGTATGCATCGCAAAAAAAAACTCATGTTGTAAAGAACTATGTCAATATATTTTTTATCTAAAAAACTATCATGTTAATGCCTTTAAATGGATAGAAATATGTAAAATATTGTTTTCCTTTATTTAAAAAAAATGCACATGTTTGTTTACAAGCTTACAGATGCACCTTTGTCTTCTACCTCCAAATTGTGTTCCTTCTCATATTGCAACATGCATTCGTGAACCAATGAGGAGTATCTTTACATTTTCATCTACATTTTGGCTATGTAAGCATTTTGGTTTCATCTTGTTTTGCTATGCTCGTATTCCTGATCTACCCTGCCGTGTCCAGACCCGCATATGGCAGACTCCTCAACAGGGAACAATGCAAGTGACCCATATAAAAAGGAGGTAAGAAGACAACAAAACCGAGAAAGAAATCGGGCCTACTATGCTCGCCATAGAGAAGAGATAGCTACTCGAAGGCGACAAAAAAGATTGCATGAGAGTCAAAATAGCCCCCAACAAACAGAAGCCCGAAGACTACAAGACTGTGAGAAAAGTCGAGCTTACTATAAGCGTCATAGAGAGGAAATAAATGCAGAAAAGAACAATAGATCTTTACAGAAACAAACATGCCTATATCAACATGGAACAACATGCAACAACAATGATAACTTCATGATGGCAATGAAATTTTTTTGTCAAAGAATAGATGCACTGTCCAACCGAAAAACATGCATTGTATGCAAGGAATGTTACCCAGGCATGCTCATCCATTCATCGGGTGCTAATGCAACTTGTAAAAGATGTTTCGCTGAGAGAGGCATCCATCGGTTCTCTGCACTCAACAACATGGACCTAGGAGAGCAACCATTTGTTTTGAAAAGACTCACCCAAGTGGAGGAAATACTCATTGCCAGAGTCAGCCCAGTACTACAAGTAACCCACACTCTTGGAGGCCAGTATAGATATAGTGGCCACATGATCAGCTTCCCACAAGATATCACCGACATTTCAAAAGTTCTTCCACGAAGAATACAAGAGTTGGATGTTCTCATAGTTCGAAGATTACATATAGAAGGTCATTATTATGATTGTTATGTCAGTAGAAGTCATATCAGAGATGCGTTGCAATACAAAGTCAAATATGACCCATACTATCATGATGTTGCAATAAGTTTTGAGCACTTAGAGCAATTTCCTGAAGCAAGAACAAACATAACGAATATGCTACACACTGTTGAAACTAGTGAAGACATGGTGGTTCCAAATAATGAAATTGACTCTGATGGGGATGATATTGAATGCAGCATAGTAAACACATCGTCATTTATGGCTAGACTTCCAAATAGATGCTGTGAGTTAGAAATTATTAAGAAAACATTATACCTTGACGAAAACACTAACAACATTATAGACTAGCCTGAAATAAACTCATCGCCAACAAATGAATACAATACTGAGGGGTTGCTTGATATGGCATTTCCAACACTCATTCCAACTGGAGTTGCACTACAAATGCAACCATGAATTAGGGAAGTACACATGCATGAGTATGCACTCCACTTAATGAGATTTCATGACCATAGATTTGGAAGGCATCCAAGGTTCCGATATTTCATGCTTAATCTTATGATGTGACATCGTAGCCAGGGGCTTGCTGCAGTTTTCATTTAAAAAATGCAGAAGAAAACATGCCAACCACTATTGAGGACCTCCGAGCACACTTGAAAAACTTACCTGACACACAATTAGCTCAAGAGATCATGCACTTTGGCTCTTCAATGCGGGGTACAAGACCATATTGGAACAAGTATGATGCTGAACTAACAAATATGATCAACCAAATAGGGTCTCCCACTCTATTCTTCACATTAAGTACAACTGACACAAAGTGGCCAGACCTGCAATGTTTGATCTCAGATGGTGTACCGGTAGGAATGCAAACAAATAAACAACGTTTAGAAAATGTAGTCAACAACCCCCACACCACATTATTATACTTGCATCAACGATTCACAGTGTTTCGTGAAGAGGTTATTGAGAAACTACTCAACGCAAAAGATTACTGGTACAGGTATGAGTGGCAGTATCGTGGCACCGCACATGTACATGGATTCCTTTGGCTCCATGATGCACCAAACATGGATAAACTTGATTGGGATGATAGTGTAGCAGTTGAACAGGCTAGGAAATTCTTTGACAAGTATGTCAGTGCTTGGAATCCCCGTGCTGCATCAGCAAGAGACAACTTGATTTTTTGATCTTTCCAAGACGATCCTTGCTTACTAGACACAATAAATATATTTGCTATAGACCCCTCTCATGACTATGAAGAGATCATCAATCATGTCCAGAGGCACACAAAATGTAGAGAGGGGACATGCTTGCGAAAGAAAGGGAAAAAACTAGAGTGTCGATACAAAGCTCCATGGAAAGAGAAAATTATATCTACCCTATCATGTGACAACTATGGGACAAAAAAATATGAACCTGCACGGAATGATGATAGGCTAAACATACACAATCCAAAAATGATTTCAATATGGAGAGCCAACATAGATTGTCAGCCTGTCATCTCACGGGCAGTTGTTTTGAAATACATTGCCAAATATGCATCAAAAGCAGAGAGAGCATCTAAGACTTGTACTGATATGCTAGCAAGAATATCTGCAACCCAAAAAATAGATGTCCCGGCCCTTGCAGCATACCGAAAATTCATGGTAGAAATCGTGGCAGAGCGTGATATTGGAGCACAAGAAACATGCCATATGCTTCAAAAATTGCCGCTTATTGTTTGTAATTTGGCCTTTTACATCTTTGAATGTTGGCCACAAAATGTTCCATCGAATAACAAGAGGACCACATGAAAGCCATCTATAACCTAGCTACCTTCATTCGTACATTAATTGACCTCCAGATTTGGAGACAACAACGCTACTTGAATCTGCACGATCTTTCACGTACTCTGCGAGTCGCAAGGGATGCAAGTGGAAAGAAAGAAAGGTCAAAGTGATTGTCAATGTTTTCCCAAAGTTCTACACCATCCCAAACGAGGCCTCAGACCAGTTTGAAACATTTTGTTGGAGTGAGCTTCTACTGTACAAGCACTTCCGAAGCTTCGAAATCGACATAGGGATAACTAAGGATACAATACTTGCAAATTGGAAGCAAATGAATGCATCCAAATATGATGTATGGCATGTCCCACGCACTGCCCCCTCAGACGAAAACACTGACGATGCAGAATCAGATAGCAAAATTGAGGTGGACAAAAGGGACATACTTGAAATGAATGAATGGGAATTATTTTCGCAAATGGGCCCCTCAAACAATATCAACCTAAATGAGCTTGACCTGCTTGGCAGGCGTGAGTTTGATAGCAGCTATAGATGGGAACAACTTGCAGTGCCCCAGGAACTTCATGAAATTGCCACATAATTCATAAACATGAAAAAATCATGTAGCCATGAAAGGCATGCTCCAAGTAAGTATGATGTCCCAGACTATACATTATCTTCCAAACAAAAACTAGCACTCACACATATTATCAACCATAGCAAGCATCACTCAAATAAACCATTGCACATGATTATTCAAGGGACAGCAGGTACAGGGAAATCATACTTGATTGCTTGCATAAGAAAAGCACTTGATAGTTACAATCTGCACCAACAAAGCCAACTACTCACATTGGCTCCTATAGGGGTTGCTGCATTTAATATACATGCATCGACTATACATTCAATGCTTCGAATTCCTGTCAAAGAAATGCACCCACTGCAAGGACAATCATTAATAACATTTCAGGAAGAGATGAGCTTCATAGGACCAAAGTTGCTACTGAAGATAGATGCAAGACTACGTGAGGCCTTCCCGCATCGACAACATCTTTATTTCGGTGGGGTGTCAATAATCCTGATTGGTGACCTTGCACAGCTCCCGCCTATAATGGACAAGCCTATTTACACATCACACTCAAATGCAAAAACACTATGGGACCAGTTCATGACCGTTGTCACCTTAGACATAGTGTTTCGTCAACAAGGTGACACTCCATAACAAAGGCAATTCCGTCAACTATTGCAAAACATATGCAATGCAAAAGCATCACAAGAGGATTGGGAACTTTTACAAACACGCACAGACAAGCATCTCACCTCTAGCGAAAAAGAAATGTTTGACAATTCAATGCACTTGTTTGCTACCAATGATTTAGTTAGACTTCACAATAGAAGAATGTTAAAATTGTTAAACCGTCCAATTGCAATAAGTGCTGCAACTACCACCAGGACTGAAGCAGATAATGCAACTACTGATGAACAACTTGAAAAGCATGTATTGCTTTGTAGAGGGCAACGCATCATGCTGACAACCAACATATGGACACAAGCAGGCCTTGTAAATGGAGCTCTAGGTGAAGTTGTTGAGATAGTTTACAGCCTTGGTTCCAGACCACCAGATGTTCCACTTTATGTTGTGGCAAGGATCGATAATTATAGTGGGCCAGCATGGAATGAAAAGGACCCCAAAAGTATACCGATAATACCTGTATCATTGGGCAGCCGTAGGCAAATTCCGCTCACAATGGCATGGGCTATTACCATACACAAATCCCAAGGCCTAACGCTGCCAGAGCAACTATCGACATTGGAAAAATAGAACGACAAGGACTAACATTTACAGCTATATCTAGAGTGAAATCGTTGAACAACCTTCGTATTCAGCCAATGTTCTCCTTAGAGAGATACTCAAAAATGCATAACCACCCATACACAATTATGAGAAAAGAAGAGGAAGCCCGATTACAACAACTATCTCTAAAAAGCCAAGGTACACAACTCTTTTTCCTTTCTCCCTCATGTCGCTCCTGCTTATTCTTATATCAGCAATTTCTCTTTTACAAATTGAACATGCCCTCAACATGTTCATGTCCTTTGGGTAACTTTCTTATTTTATTGGAAAAAAAAAATATTTCCCATTAATAGTGTTATAATAAATTGAACATGGAGCAATCATTGTACATGTCAACAAATAATGTTCCCAGCTAACCATTCCATTCCTTTTTCTTTGCAGGCCTTGAAGCCAAATGGCATATATCATAGCCCCTCACCCTCAAACACCAACAATTGTACTGTATTTTGTTCAAAAAAAAAGTTTTAATGCAAAATTGCTCACCAACATTTTGACTTTTCATAGCACACATTTTGTATATCATGACCTACCAACAAAAGTACTTTGTCCAGTTGAGCTAAAATGCTCCACCACTTCAACCATTTAAGATAATATATTGTGTTGTTCATACACTACCATAGTATACCCTCCTATCGGCGTAACCCTTGCGCCTTGCTAACGTGCAAGCGCTAGTTATGAATTTGGTGATAGTGGGATGATAGTGGTTCTCTTATGTGCTCGGTTTGGTGTTGATGGACTGCAAGTTGTTTTCCACCAAATGATATAAAATTCTTATGTAGGAGAATCTCCATAAATCTTGATTGATCCCATTTTAAAGAAGCAAAGCACAATTCAGATTAATAGAAAAGGAAGATCCCATTTTATAAGACAACTGTTCAAAAGTAAACAGGAACACAGATGTCCAGCAGAATAAAAGATCATCAAAAGTACCTCAATAATATCTGAGATCTGATTTTTCCTCGAACTAATCTTTTGATTGTGGTGTGTTACGCAGCTCAACTTTTAATTATACGAGAATACAACTCATTTTAAAAAAAGTCATGAATATAAAAAGAACCGCAAATTAATTAATTAATTAAAGCCTTTCATTATCAATCATATAGTAATTAACACAAACATAATTAGCACTTGCTCTATTAAGATAGGCAGTCTTAAGTAGAGTAAAGGGTTGTAAGCCAAAAATAAAAGATTTATCAATACTTGTAGATTGGGTAATACTATTGTAATAAGTTTTGTCTATTTTATTATTAATAAATTATTTGAAAGTAAACAAGAAATCATTTTTTCATATTGAAGAAATATTTATGTTTTTTAAATTAGGGAGGTAAGATATATGACTTTAAAATGTTTCAAAATTCTAAGTGTTATGAACAGATTTTTAAGAACGATAGATTTTTAGATTTTTTAAAGAATTTTATTATAATTTGTTTTCTATTTATTTATAATATTATAAATAAAGTGATTTTCTATATAAATACATATTGAAAAATCATTAATAATAATATTATATTTTAATTCTTAATGATTTAATATATTAATTATTTTTAATAATTTAATATATTTTAAATATATTGTGTAATAAACTATGACATAATAATTTGATATTTTAATAATATATTAGATTTTTTAATAGTTTATTATATTTTAAATATATTACACAATAAAATATTATAAAAATATAATAATAATATTTTATTTTATTTTTTAATAATTGAATATATTAGATTTTTTCAATATTTTAATATATTTCAAGTTCACATTATGTAATAAATTATATTATAAAAATATTATATTTTAATTTTAATGATTCATATATTAGATTATATATTATATCAATATTTTAAACTAACAATTGTGCGTTGGTGTGCAATGGGTATGCTAAAGAGGTGTGAAAGAGCAAGAGAGAGGGGGCTAAGGAGTTAGAGATAAAGAGCTAGATAGAGGTAGAGATGGAGAAGAGGGGTATGGAGAGAAGGAAGGGGAGAGATAAAGAGAGAGGAGAGAGGCATAAATAGAGATGGAAAGGATAAATTTATGGAGGGAGAGAGAGAGGGAGAGATAGAAAGATAAATATATAGAAAGGAAGTGATATAAAGAGATAGGTAGATATAGGGAGAGATATAGGGGTAGAGAGAGATGGAGAGATAGAGAGATTGAGATAAAATGGGAGATGAAAAAGGAAATATGGAGAGATAGAGATTGAGAGGAAAAGATATATCGATGTAGAGGTCTAGGAAGAGGGAGGGTGAATGAGAGAGAGAGAGATTGATGGATAGAGGGATACATGTATAGAGATAGACCCTAGGAGAGAGGAAGATAAAAGGGAGAGAGGGAGAGGGAGAGATGAAGATAGAGAGATAGGGAGATAAAGAGGGAGAGATAGAGAGATAGGGAGATATAGATGGTGAGATAGAGTGATAGAGATATATAGATATAATGGGATATAGAGAGGGGGAAGGGAGAGAGAGGATATATAGATAGAGAGAAATACAAATAAAGAGAAGATTATTTTCCTTCTTCCTCTCCTCTATTTGTATCTCATATATTTTTGTTTTTCATTCCCTCTCTCCACCTCTCTTTTTCTCTCTCTTTATTTCAATGTATCTATCTCCTATCTCCCCACTCTCATGTTCTCTATCTTATTTTTTCTTTCTTTATCCTCGTCTTTTTTTATTTAAATAATAGTATATGTAAAAATATATATTATATTTATTAATTGTATTTGTTTATTTAATAAATATAATAAAATAAATACAATTAGTATATATGTTATTTTATAATATATAATATTAATAGTATATTTTTTAATTTCTATAATATAATATAGTTAACATACATTATAAAAAATATATTATATGTTATTTTTTTATTTAATAAGTATAATAAAACAACTATAATTATTATAGATGTTATTTTATAATAATATAATATTAATATTATGAGTTTGAATTGCTATAATATATATAATATACTTGTATAATATAATTATTAACAAAATATAATTATAATATAAATAATATACACTATTAATAACTATAAATAATATAATATAATATGTTTTATAAATATATGTTATAAATCGTCACAACATATAATATATTAATATTAAATTTTAAATTAAATATATTAATTAATAAATGTTATTTTTTTTTTGTTTGCTTGATGAATCACTGCTTGTGGGGAAACACCCATAAAGTGAACAAAAATAAAATATGGATTGCTTCAAACCCACAAATGGGGAGCACAAAAAGACAACATCAAATCAATTTTACCCTTGCCTATGGATTACTCTGACTAAATTCCATTAAAAAAGTTGACCACCATACCCTATTCAATTTTCATAGAGGAATTGAAACCTTGTTCATTGTTCCCATTTTTCACCGAAGATTGCATGTGAGGGGTGACTTTTTCCTCTTTACCTCTATCCATCCATGCTCATCCTAGAAAGGATCCATAATGCTTTGATCTACGTCATTTGAAGAGAGTGTTCTCCTCAAGTCATCTGACCCTCCCTAACTGTTGTCGATAACATCCTTGACTCCATCCCCACCAAGCACCAAGCCATTTGAAGACACAAATTTTGTTTCCTCGGAGGTGGCAGTGTTGTTAAGGAGAGTCACGAGGCTCGAAGATTTGAGAATTTTTGGAGAGGTGGAAGTTATCTTTAAAGGAGTTGCAAAAGAGCACGAAGCTGATTGTGAAAAGATTAGATAATGATGAGGTTTAGCACCAATCCACCATGTGGGGGTGCTACGAAAGGATTGGTTCCCAAACTCATGACTTTTTTCTTTGGGACATTGTGGAGTATGATGCTTAGTTGAGAAACACCTCCTACATCTGAAAGCAATTTTTTCGTAATTAACTTGTTGTCTCCATAGTCTCTTCCCCACCTTTAATGAAATCCTAGTTGGAGAACTTCAGAGAGATCCATTTCCACATGGGCATAGGTGGTGCTTGCATACTTAATTGTTTCTTTTGAGGTGCATAAAAACTTACCCAAACCATTTCCAATGGTCTGTAAACAATCCCACTCCCAAAAATGTATTGGGAGGTATGATAGTCAAACCCAAAGAAAGCAAGAATTGAAGGTTTCTGTATGAGGATCAAAAGAGGGATACCAAACTTTCATACATAGGAAATTGTCTTGAACACCCACAACCCATTTTTTACCACCTTTTCTTTGTCTTTGTAGGATGAAAAAAATCCTAGCACAAGGGAAGATACTAATTTCATCCTCCAATCCCTCCTTCCAAGTAGAATTGATCCATGAATGGAGATCTCACAACCTGGGCCAAGTTTTTACAAACCTGCAAATGAGATTGTTGTCATGGACGAATTCCTCCATGGTACTGGGCCATCTACACAAATCTTAGGCACATTCCCAAAGTGATGGAGATGGAATGGAGAGTGGTTTATGTTATCCTTGGTCATGGTAGAATCAACTTCCTTACACCGAGCAAAGCCATCCTTCACCTCAGTTGGCCCGTGTGAATTAGAAAAGGGCATGTGCCCCAGATCCTTTGTTTCATTTTCCATGGGTGGAGAGAAATGGGAGCCCCACAAGCTATTTTTTCACCTTCAAACCCTTGTAGGAATGCTTCAAACCAAGAGAAAGAAAGGCGAAACAAGCCCTATCAGATCCTCAGAGGGCATCAAAATAACTTCACCTAGGGTTTGCATGTGACAAAGCATGAAAATGAGTTTCATTTCGCATAGGTGTTGGACTACCATTGCCCCCAGCACCCCCATGATCAGCTAAACCCTTGACGTAGGGCAATGAGGAAGTAGCATGAAAAATTGCTGACCGAGACACTGTGAAGAGTAATTTTATAATTTTTAATAGATGTTAAAATTTACTATTTAGATAAATATAAAATTATACACATAAAATATAAAATTAAAAATAATAATAATATATTACAATTTATAAAACAAAACTTTTGGTCATATTAATTATTTATATTAGAATAAGACTGAAAAGGAAGTGTGTGGGCCAGGGCAAGCGCTTGCCCAAGAAAATAAATAATTAAATATGTAGACATTAATGAGGCTAGCAATATATCGTAGTCTTTGATTTTTTTGTCTTTCCATTTTTTTTACCATCACCTCAACTTCTCTTGACTTTTGGTCCTCCAAATAACTAAATGTTTGTACGTGATAAAATCTGAAATTTATGAATAAAAAAATTATGTGGAAAGTGGACAGCGTGAAAATGGTGGACGATGTGAACATAGTAAAAAGTGGTGGACCACGTGTGAAACATAATGAACAGAATATGCAATGAACATATCAAAGGATGACAAGACTTTCAATCATCTTCACATTGGATATTCTTTTGGTGTAAATAAATAAATAAATACATACATATATTTTTCAATTTTTTTATAAATTTTAATTGAATTTCATAAATATAATGGTATATTGATAAGAAGATGAAATAGAGTAGATTGAAGTGTGAGGAAATGGTCATGTACATGTGAAACATCTACGTGCAATGTGAGAAGTTCTAGCTCGTGTGGGGAATTAATCCCATGTAAAATAGAACTATGTAATTCCTCCCATGATCAAATGAAAATATATTTTATTGTCCATTGTTTACTTCTTGAAGTTCCCATTATGTGTTTATACATGATTGTGAGTCCACTATGTACTTTGTGGCTGGACTTAATTGGCACACTCTAAATGTTGATGACTTAGATGGCTACTGTAGGTGTTAGTGTATTCTACCCTAGTTAGGCTAACTTAAGCCTAGTTAGGTGTTAGAGTTGACCCTTGACTCATTCCCCATGAGGTGTCACAGATGTTGAGGTATCTTGAGAGGTGTCCAATCCCTCTTGAAACCTCTCCCTTGCATAGAGGAGAGCAACTCACCACCACTGCAGGATGAGGAGTCATCTCTTCAATCCATGGCATGTACAACTCACCACCACTACAGGATGAGGAGTCCTCTCCTCAATCCATGGCATGTGATTTCCTATTCTTGTGGCATGAGTTTTCTCATTCTCATCCTTTATAATGAGGGTTTGAGCTCATTGTTGATACTAAGCTAAATACAATCTTATGCATTTTTCATGTGTGCTTGTCTCTTATCTCCTAGATATTTCTAATTCTAATAGTGGGCCTATTCTTTTGTAAGAACAAGCCCAAATAATAAAACATTAGCAAACAGGGAAAAATAGAGCATAAAACAATTATGAAATGGCTCAAAGAAATTATACTAATCTAACTTGCTCACATACAATCCAACAACTTACCTCAATAGTAGTGTTGTTCACAATAGACAACCTCATATTTATACTTGAGGCCTCTAAGATCTAGAAACTTCTAATGTTCTAGATATCATATTACAAGCAAGATACAAAGAAGGGGGGAAGATAAAAAGGAGAGAAAGATACAAAGGAGAGGGGAACATTATACTACCATCCCCCCTTAATGTTCACCTCTAACATACCAAGAACTTTTTGTAATTTCAAGAATTTGGCTTCAGTCATACTCTTAGTAAATACATCAGCTGTTTGTTCTTCACTTGGACAATATTGTAGATTGACAATATTTATTTGAACAAGATCTTGTATGTAGTGAACACCAAGCTCAATATGTTTTGTTTTAGCATGGAAAAGTGGATTGTTGGCAACCTGTATAGTACTTTGATTGTCACGGTACAAAGTAGTAGTAGAACTTTAGGAAAAACCAAGCTCAAATAGAAGATGTTGTATCCATACTGCTTCCTTTCCTGCTTCTTTTGCTGCTCTAGATATCTCTAAAATTGGAATGCTCTTTTTCCTTGAACAACTTCTAGTAGCTTCCAGTTTCTAGATTTCTAGCCCTTCTAGAAGATTCTAGTTCTTTTAGAAACATCTTCTAACTTTTCTAGACAATATTATTCCTTAACACCTTTTGTCGTCTATTCCTATTTAAATAATAATCATCGTTAAATGTTCAAATTCAAACTATTCCCATGTGAAATTAGGTGGACCCTCATAAACATCTGATTTTCAGGTATGTGCAAGATCATCATGGAAAAAATAGGCCCTTAAGTGGCAAAAAATTCAGAAAAATCAAAGTTAGGCAACTTGACGTAAAAATTTGAATAAGTTATGTATATTATTTCAAAAATATGTAAGAATAGAATCTGTAGCAAATTAAATTTAGTTTCTAAACTACTAGGTTTATTTTAAAAAAATAAAATGTATTTGGTGAAAATTTGAAATTTCAATGCAGTAGTACTTAAATTCAGGGAGAAAATAAGAAGTAGGTGTCTGTCTGACCACCCTAACCACAATAAAATGATAATATTTTTTTATAAGATTTTAGATATAATTAGAGGACTCATGTCTCGATGTGATGCATATTTTTTTGTAGTTCTTTTCCAAGTAATAATTAATTATGAATTTTTTTATTACTGTAACACCAGAAATCTACAAACTTTTTATTTCTCTTCCAAGTATATCAGCAGGAAGTTAGTTAAAAGAAAGCAAACACAATGGCATTCTTTATGAAATAATCCCTTGTACTCTATGAATATAACAATAAAACAAACTAATTGAAGTACTAAGGAGCATAGTGAATAATCTATTCCATAGTGGATTGGTGCTATTGTGGAAAATAGCCCTTTCCCAACCCTTGATAGATAAGCTAGATGTTAAGATGCTATGAAGATCGAGTGGATGGGCAAAATCAATTCTCAGTTTAAGAGAGTGACTTTGCAAGAGATGTAGATTTTGTGGAGATTCTAGAGGATTTGATCAAGAATGAAGCCTCTATTTTATAGATTTTCAAATGCTAAGAGTGTTGAAAAGGGACCAATGTGGGACTAAAAACAGGCCAATGAAAAGAGGCCACTTGTCAACTTGTGAGTGGTTGATGCATGTGCAATATTTGGGAAATGTGCCCAAGAGGGGGAAATTTCAAATTCAAATTGTGGAATAAATGTTGAGTTTGACTTGTGCAAGGGACATGTAAGAGACAATAATTTCTTTGTTGGATGTCCATGTCCACTTGATTTTGAATTCAAAGTTGAAGGAATATTCCTCAAAGATGCCATGTTGATGGAAAATGTTGATTTTAATAAATCAATAAATTGATTTATTTGTGCAAGTGGGATTATCTAGAGGATGTGATGGGTGGTTAGGTTAGGCTAATTAGGATTAGGTTAGCTTAATGATGATTAGGATCATTTTGACTTTTATGACTTAAATATTTGATTTATTTAAATAAGAAAAGGATGGAAAATGCATTTGGATTTAATTAAATCAATGTTTGATTTATTTAATTAGAGGGATGATGTAAGACAAGTTGATTTATTTAATAATCCTGATTTACTTGGTGAATGGATTTGATGAGTTTGATTAAATTAATGAGTGGATGAATGTGAAACCTGGTTTACTTGATGAATGAACCTGATTGAATGCATAATGCTAATTTTGTATGTCTACATTTTTCCCCTCTTTGAAGCAATGTACTTGTTGCGTTGGTTCAAAGAATAATCTTGCCGCGATCAAAATTTAAAAAATTTCTGATTTTTCGGATGCCCCAGCGGAAAGTACACTGGTACATTGCCCCCTCGAGAGATCGAGCGAAAAGATTCAATTTGAGGGTCGATCTCACGATAAAGAGATTCAAAATGGATGGTTATGGATGATGATGCACATGATATTGTTTTAAGATGCTTAGAATAACAAATCTATATTATCCTAAATAACTTAAATGATGATATGATATATGAGATGTATGGGATGGAGGATCTAATATGCCATGATTATGCAATGGATGTTTTATGAAAATGATTAGACTAATAGATCTATATTATGATGATGAGCATGCATGTGATATGATATGCAGAGTACTGATGGTTTGTGGATGTAAGATGGATGCATGATGTTAGTGCGGAAAAGATGAAATTAGATGATGACAAGAGGATCCAACAAGTCCATGATCTGATGAGACTTTATTAGAGATGATGATGATGATAGATGATGATTTGCTTATTAAGGATTGGGATTTTAAAAGGGCTACTTACCTTATGTTTGATTACACACGTAGATATGATGCATCAAGGTATAAAAAACCAGGATGGCGTTGTACGTAGTGCGATGGAATTTGACTTGACAAGTAGATAGGAGTATTCTTGTTTACCATTGACATACGAAAACCTTGCTAGGATCTACCTAACAAAGAAAGTATTCACCAAGTTATTTTACAAGAACGTCCAACAAGCACAGCAAACAAAAGATAATGATCGTTTCCCCATTCCTATCTCTCTAAATCCTTCATTCGGATATCATCAAGAGGTCCTTGGAATGAGCGCAATAAGATAAATCAAAAGAAAAGATCAAGTACGCAAACAAGCCAATGTTCTTCATATCTCCAACCAAAGGGGTTTGTTTTGATAGGATAAGAATCTAAGGTGATATCCAAAATGATGCCCATTGTCGGAACGATATATCCTAGGACATGCATTGTATAGGATGATGATGGTTTTGATAAGTTGATTGATAGGCTGTTAATATAAGGTTGATTGACATGTTTGAAAATGATAAAGAGTTTGATTTTGCGTTTAATGGTTTGTTGCTTCGATTTTGATTTTGCGATTGAAGATTGATTTTGCTAATTGTTGTGATTGTTTCTATTTGTTTTGCCAAAGGATGAAGGTGACGATTAGTTTATTATGGATGATTGATTATTTCGAGTGAAATCCAAATGGGATGGATGGATTTTTTCAAATATTTGGATGTTTTTGACATTTTGAAATGTTTTGAGGCTGTTTTTGATATTTTTGGATTTTACAAGTGTTTTGATTTTTAGATTTTCCAATGTTTTCATGGTTTTGTGAGATTTTATGATTTTTTTTTGGATTTTTGTGTTTTTTGAATGTTTTTGGATTTTGATGTCTTGGGGGCTGATCAAGGATGAGCCTTGCCTATGTTTAAGCTCAGAGATGA
Source organism: Sequoia sempervirens (assembly GCA_007258455.2). Classification (NCBI taxonomy): domain Eukaryota; kingdom Viridiplantae; phylum Streptophyta; class Pinopsida; order Cupressales; family Cupressaceae; genus Sequoia; species Sequoia sempervirens. The sequence goes on from VDFB02271358.1 coordinate 1,165,145,714, forward strand.
CATAGTTTGGATTCCATGTTTTTGATGTTTTTTTGACTTTTTGAGTGTTTTCAGATTTGTGATATGTTTTAAATATTTTTGGATTTTCTAATTTTTTGACGTTCTTGGATTTTCGCATGATTTTGACGATTTGGATATGGATATGTTCATTTTGGATTTTGTTGAAAACCAAGCTAAGGTTGATTGATTGAATCGATGGGTTGATGATGATGATAACATTGTTGAGGATACACAATAATGCAAGGATTGATTGATCAGGATTGATGATGATAACATTGTTGAGGATGCACAACAATGCAAGGATTGATTGATCATGATTGATGATGATAACATTGTTGAGGATGCACAACAATGCAAGGATAGTGTTAAGCAACAAAATGATATCCTGATATGATTTTTTGATTGGATTTGATTGATCATGATTGATGAAGCTTGATTTTAGAACAAAAGTTGTTTGAATGATTTGACATGATGTTTGAAGTGTAAATTAGATGCGATTGATAGCGATTGTTTGGATCGATGTTTGATAAAAGATGAAGCTTGATAAGGAAATTTTTCTTGTCAAAATATTCCATGGGCTAGTGATTTGGATTTTGGATCACAAATGCTTTGACCAATTTGGTTTTACGTTTGTCAATGTTCAGATCGCCACATAAATTGGAGGATATAGATCAATATTTATTCTCAAAACAAGATGCAAATATCTACCACCAGTGTCTAGCAATATATGGAATGTCATGGATGGATTCTTGGATTATCTTGTGATAAGATAAGGTGTTTGAATGAAGTTATCCTCATTGGATGATGCTTCATGGCTTAGATAATAATGGGCAGGATAGGATCAATGAAAATGACCCATGTCAAGATGTTTACCACAAGCAAGTGTAAAGTGTGCCCCAAACTTTCATCAAGATCAAGATAACTTGGATGATGGATGCAAATGGATGAAAATGGATTGGATCAATGGTTTATGGATGGATGGATTTATTATGGATAAGATGGATGGAATTCTCGATTTATTACGGATGGGATAAGATGCTTTCACCTGAACTAGCACACGTAGATGCTCGATTCTACACATGATGCATGTTTTCCAGTTTTTCATCATGGTCTTGCCCAAAGTTCCACCGTAGTGGTTTTCACTAGAGGATGATTTTTTTCTTTACTGTTTTCAATCATTTTTTTGATTTTTTTTTATTTTCATATTTTTTGATTTTTTTGATTTTTCTGAAAGATTTTAATCTCATGTTGAATCACAAGGTGTTGCTGATGTAGATGCCCCTATCATGATGTACCATTGATAGCCTGCTTGAAGAATTTTCTTTGCTAAGATACGTGAACTTGAATGCAACTTTTGGGATTCTTGATCTACTTTATTGATACCTGGGTTAACTCTATCTTTGTGCACAGATTGCAATAGAGTGCCTTCAGAATCCTTATGATGAAGGGTCGTTGCCAATACATGGTCAATTTGAGAATTGGATATCATGTGTGGAGGCGTGGATGGAGTGTGTTTAGGGATAAAAGATGGATTGGTTGAGTTTGGAACCTTTGACTCTCAAACTTGGGAAGATGAGCAATGATGGGTGGATACGGAAGTGTGCATGGAATTAGGACCAACTGCTTGATACACTTTATACGTCCTTGGAAAGCCTAATTTTTTTCTTGTGGACATCTTTGATGGATACTTTTCCCATTTTTATTTTTCCCCATAGTTTCTTTGACTGATGGATTTTGATAGGGATGATCTTCCTTTGTATTTTTTGGTATCCATTTGTATTTGATTTGTCTGATATGCTTTTTAGCTTCTTTTTCTTTGATAACATCGTTTGTGCTTTGATTCAAATCTTTCTTTTGACGTTGGTCCCAATTCATGGATGGGATGATAGGTGGATGAAGATTCATGATGTGGCTAGTTGTAGTATTGGCATTGGTTTCATCATAAGGACTCTTTGTGCTCCCTATGTTGACGTTTGCTTGAGACGAAGTTGCCCCCAGTATGGTGGAAGTAGTACCTTCATGCTTTGATCCTGCCTATTCTAAGAGCTCCTACTTAGAGTGCATTATCTAATAAATGACCACCGTAGATGATGTTATTTCGATTGGATGCTTTGTTGACTTTGGAATATACTGTTCTGTCTGACTTGTTTCCTTGAGTGGATAATGTTGGATATCTTTATTCATGATGTCCTTAGTTTGAATTTGTGATATATCTGATACTGTTGTTGACAACTCTATTTGATTGTAGGAATCAATAACCTATTTTTTTGTGTAATAATGTCAGGAGAAAAGGAATCTTGTTCTGAATGAAGATCATCTACGTGTCCATCTGCAAAAAGCATCTCATGGGTAGATGGAGGAGTATGTGTTATATGGATATGATCATCTTGCATAGATAGGAGAGTGTCCTTTAGATCATTGTAGTATCTTGAAGATACAAATTCTTGATCTTGAATGATTTTTGAGTTGCTTTCGACATGCTTTCGATCGAGCTCTTGACATGGGTCAATTTCAAAGGATGGATTTCTTATAAAGGGTTCTTGGATGTCATCATTAGGAATGGGAAGCGGCTCAATATCCTCTTGATCAAGTGTTGAGTTTAGGGTTCCTTCAGTATCTATAACCATGAAGTCGAAGGAGGTCAACATGTCTTGGAAGGGACCATTGCTAGACCTTGGTGATAGATTTTGATCATGCTTTGGAATAAATTCTTGAGATATGTCCTCTAACTCATAAGGCCATGTAGAGACATTTTCAACATGATCATATTTCAATGGATCATGCATTATGTTAATAGGATCAAATAATCCTAACACTCCTTGAAATAGATCACTAAAAAGTGGCTCTTGATGTATCGTGAGTTGATCATCAGGTGGGGTGGAAACATCTTCAAGGTTCTCATCGATGGAGAGACCTTGATCATTGTTTTCAACAATTATGGTGGAGGGATTTACAATGTCTTTAACCATAGGGTCAAATGATGTTGACGTTTCTTGAATTGGATCATTGTTGGGTATTGTTGGTGGATTTTGATCATGATTGAAAAGTGACTCTTGACATATGTTGATTTGATCTTTGAATGAGGTAGAAATAGCTTCAAGGTGCTCAATGATGGATTGATCTTGATCCTTGTTCTCAACAGTTGTCATTTTTTGTGTTTGTGCTTGTGTTTGTTGGGTAGCTTGAGAGGCTTGGGAAGCTTGGGTAGCTTGAGTGGCTTGTTGCACTTGTTGAGCTTGTTTTGCTTGTTGCATGGCTAGATATTGTTGGATGGCCTTTTGGTAGGTCTGGTAAGCTTTTAGCACAATGTTATATTGTCTTGTTGTGTTTAGTTTTGGTGGTAGTGGTGGCGGATTCAGAATTATGTTGGATGTAGTGACAAGTGGTTGAGATGCACTTGGAGCAATCAAGGTAGTGAGGGGTTGAGATATGATGGGTGTGATAGGGGTGGTTGGAATGATCGAAGTGATAGGGATGATTGGAATGACCGAAGTGATAGGTCTTTGGGAGACCATTTTTTTATTTGTTGGGATCATCATTGTTGGTGCGATGTCAATTGTATATTCAAAGGATTTGATGTGATGGCTTGATTGGTGTTAGGTGGATTGATTTGGATAGAGTGATTGGTGCTAGGTAGAGGGGGAAGCCCTAAACCAAGAAATGATGTTGATATGGGCAATGGTGGTGGAGATGTCTCTTGGCGCAATGACTCAACTATTTTGGTAAGTGCAGTGATTTGATCTCGCCAGATTTGGTCTTGATTTCGATCTTGACTCCCTTGATATAGTTGATTTGGCTTTTGTTTAAGCAGATTTGGAGTGTGTACTTGTGCTTAATTTTGGACAATGTTCTGATTTGGGATGATGTTCAAATTTGGCATTATGGGTTGAAATTGAACATTGTTGATGTTGGGAATCATATTGCCTTGTTTTAGGTAACTCTGATCTTGCATGGTGTTACCTTGACTTGGAGTTGTTAACATCTTGTTTGGATTTTGAACAATATTCGTATGATTTGCAACCATATTTATCCCAAAGTTTTCTGGATTCATGTTTCAAAAACTTGTACTTGGTACATTCTCATTTGGCTTGTAGGGATTTGGTGGGATGACGTTGTTCATTTAAAGGCTCATGCTTTGATTGTTCGGTTGACAGACTTGTAGGTTTGGATTTAGATCTACCATCAAGAAATGTGTTCCAATCTTTGATTTGGGCATACTCACACTTGTTGTGCCATTGACATTTGTAGAATGTAATGATCCCATGTATGGATTGTATAAGTGTGAGTGTTGATAATCAATCGGCGTTGTAAGGCTTTGATAGCTTAGTATACTTGGATTACCCATGATGTATGGATCAAGTTTGTATTCCATGTTCCTCTTGTGTTCTGACCTTGTTGCAAAAGTGACCTCTAAGGTTCTTAGGACCAATGATGAGATGAAGGATGAAAGGTGGAAATGATATGAGTGTTTGAATGTTTAGGGACTTTGTATCAATGCTAGACTTAGGGTTTGATTTTTATTGGTTTGATTTGGATAAAATGAACTTGTAAATGCTTTAGATGTTATCTTAGGATGAACTTGTTCAAAGGAAGTGATAATTCAATTAAATATATGAGAACAGATGCATTCCCATACACCTAACTAAACAAGGTGATTTGGATTTTGATGACTTACCCAAGTCTAGAATGATGTTTTCAAAGCTCTAAAGTTGTTTGGTGGGATGGGTTTTGATAAATGTTTGGAATTTGGATGAAGCATTTGATTTGATCCTAAGAAGGACTTGTTTACTAGGCCAAGATGGTGAAGAACATGCCTTTCTCTAAGAGTAATTCAAAATCAAAAGACCAATGTTTGCATGAAAATCATATGACCAACAGATGCCAAACACATGTGTGGGGTTCTTTGCTTAATGGATTCTTTTTACCACAAACACGCTTTTGATTAGATTTTGAATCTAGATGTCTAATGTCTCAACTTTCCCCTTATCCCACAAAGTGTATTATGAGGAAACCAAGGAAATTTGAGGCAAGAGTTACCTAAAGTTGACTTTAGTAGAAACAAATTTGGTGCAGGAGCACCTAAGGAACAACAGGTAGTTCAATAGGTAAATAGGAAATCTAGAAGGGTAATTTTGTTTTGTTTTCATAAAGGTCATGTTGACCATTGTGTTGTTATCTTAGAGGTGTTTTTGATCTTTAGGAAAGAATTTTTCAAGAGATAAATCAGTTTAGAAGCTCATCTTGCTGAGTTTTCAAAAGTTGGCAAGGGTTGCAAAACATAGGGGGTTTTATAATTTTGATCATTGGGTCTTCAATAGGTTTGAAAAAGGAGCTTAATTATTTTTGGAGCCTATATATAGTGTGCTTCAACCATGGAGCAGGGTGGGAGGCATTGATATTATAGTGACATTTTGTGAAATTGAAAGAAACAACGTTCGGTGAGGCATTTTCTGATTTTTTGCATCTAAATAGTGCTTTGATGGAATAAACTTGCTATTATTTTTTATTATAGAATGTAGTGTGAATAGAATACAATTTTTTTGTGCCATCCATTTTCCTTTGTGATTCGTTTTCATCCTTTGTTTGTAAATAATTTGATTTCTTTCTTTTTCTAGCCTGAACCAGGCAGTCTTGAGAAAATGGAGTGCTAGAGCACTTTCCCACCGTACAAATTGTACGAACCTTTGGGAATAGTGGCTAGGCTCCATGAGTGTAAATATGGTAGGTTGTAGGTCTTGTGTGTGTGCAGGAGCAGCTAGCAATGTCTTTCCCTAGGCGAGCTAGGCAGAGTCCGGCTAGGGGACACAAGGAGTGCAAGGCACATAATTTATAGGGGTGCTAAGATTTTGGAAAAATACCTTTTGGAGAATTTAGTTGAGGGTCTTGGCAAGGCCTGGTGGTCAGGAGGAGGCTCCATCAACCCATTTTGTGTGAGAAGACTCTGATAGTTTGAAATCATCCTGGAAAAGGCTTATAAACCCTAGTTTTTGGCCATTTTTGAGTAAGGGAAGTGTACGGACTGTACAGGCTCAAAACCCCAAAAATATTCAAGGTGTGGGCATGGGAAACACAAACCCCAAGTGAAGAACCTTGGTCGTTTGGAGGGTTTTGGAGAAAATTTCATTTTTCTCAGGTTAAGAGGCGTAATTGGGGCTCTAGGCTTGTAGCCTTTTCTAACCCTAGGAGAGGGTTTGGTGGCAACAATGGAGAAATGGAGTTTTTTAATTGAACAAGAACCCTAATAGGCTGCTATAAGGCTTTTTACTTCATCTTTACACCCCTACAAAATCCTAACTCAATGTTGAGGGTAATTTTCCTTTAGGGAAGAGTAAGGGTCAAGGGTGAGATAGTGGAAAGGCATCAAGATTGGCTTGATGGAATGAAAGAATGTTGATAGTAGGGTTGGCCAGGAGAACCAAGGGTGCCTAACAAGCATTAGGGCCTATAGGTTAAGAAGGTGGAGAGTGACACCAAAGGGTTTTCCAAGGTGAGACCCAGAGCATGGGACAGTGAGTGTTCCATCCAACCCTACCCTATCAAAATTGAGATGAAATCCAAATGTTTAGATGCCTCTAAGGATACAAATCCCAAGGGAAAGTAATAACATGTGAATTTTTTCAAGGATATTTTCCTCTCCTAAAGGGTTTGCAATTTTGATGATTCTTTAAATGTTGGTTTCGATGTTTTTGATCAAAAAGCATTGTGTTTTCAAACTGACTCACAAGCAATATAACATCCTAGCTCAATTGGTACATTTTTCTTGGTGGGCTTTCCTCATGCCCTTCGTAGTAGAAGAGATGATTTTACATGCAACCAAGGATAAAATATAAAGGTATGTTAAGAATGAAGTCTTAACCTCTATATTCTAACCAAGATTAGACATGGCAAGTAACATCCTGGAATCCAAGTTCCAATGCACCACTTTGATAAACTCGTTGGATGGATTGGATGACTACTACAAACAAGGTTCTTAATGACACAACATCAGGGACATGGCATCTTACAAGCATCTAGCAAGCCACTAAAGGCTTTAATCAATCCTACTAGGGGCTCTTATACATTTCATGGTAGTACCCCATTCTGAAAGACACTGTACGGCTAAGGCTTACATACCATGAGGACTTGACAGTTTAGTCTTATCCATTTATATACCAGACCGAATGAAAAACCAGTCGGAGTCACCTTTGAGTTCTACTTTCAGATGTGTCTATTAGGCAGGCCCCTCTAAAGGTGACTCAAAAAAATAAAATTCATTTTGAGTGTTTCTCTTGCACCCTAGATCACACGAAGCGTAAGGGGAGAGGTGGTGTAGGAGCACCTGGCAAAGTTTAAGTTTTTTTTTTTTTGAAGTTTTTGGTTAAAGGTTTAATTTTGTTGTGTAAGGTCTTCTGGACCATCTTATTTATGGTTGAGAACCTTTTCTCCTTAGGCTAGAAGTGGTGAAGTTGAATAAGCTCTGGAAGCATTTGTTTGGTTGTTTTCTAAACAATAGACAAAGGTGGCAAAACACACTGTGTTTTACAACACTTATCCTTCAGACATTCCTAGGCTCGGAAAAGGAAACATAACTATTTCCAAGCTTTTTAAAAGGAATATCTCGACCTATTTGAAAGGTTGGAAGATTTGGAGCATTGGCATTTTGCATGAGAATAAGAAAGAAACAGTGATTTTGTTGTGGAAAATCTATTTTTCTATTCTTGTTTGCATGACAGCAATTGGATGAATTGAACAAGACATTTTGTTGGTTTTTTTAGCATGTAAAGAAGTCTTTTGAAGCATTCTTGTGGAATTTTAGATAGCTAGTTCATCTTTTCTTTCCATTCTTGTAAATTCTTTATTTTCTCCTTATTGCTGTTTTGACTGGTAAACTACATTAAGATGGGGTTTTAGACTGCATTCCCACCGTACCAAGAAGTATGGGAACATTGGGAAGGTGGCTAAACTCCATCATTGTACATATTTTAGCTGTAGAAGTCTGTAGGAGGCATAACATCATGATCAAAGTCTTTCCCTAGGCGAGTTGTTGATACCCGGCTTGGGAAGACAGTGAATTGCAAAGCCCTAATGTGGAAGGGGTGACAAAGATTTAACATTACAGGGTGTGTAGTGGTTGTAGGAGGTCTCAAGAAGGCTGGTAGGAAAGGTGAAATCCTTGTCAGACCAAATGGTGGCAGGAAGAAGCAAAATAGACCAAGAGATGGAATAAAAACCTAGTTTCTTGCAAAATCTTGGTTGTACCTGTGTACGGACAGAAAAGGTCCCAAACCCCAAAAATCTTGTAGAGCTTGGAAATTGAGCCAAGGTGTCAGAAGGAAGTTTGGCACAAACTTTTGAAAGAGAGGAGTTTTGAACAATTCCTTTGAGTTGAGAGGGCTAAAAGGGGCTCAAGGCTAGTAGCCTTCCCAAACCCTAGAATAAGGTTATATGCTAGCAATGGAGAATTGAGGTTTGTAGGTCAACCAAGGACCTTTGACAGATGATTTTGAAGTCATGTAAGTTAATACACACCCCTACAATAAGGTAGGGAAGCACTGGAGGTTAGCTAGTATTTAAGTGTATTAAGGGCTAGATGGAGAATGTGAGGAAAAGCACCAAGAATTGCTTGTTTAAGGCATTGTAAAAGATAGTAGGGTTGGCCATTAAGACTAGGAGTTCCATTATCAGGAATAGGACTTATAGGTTAGGGTGAAAAAGATCCCTTAGGAGTTCTCAAGGCAAGGACTCAGAGCATGGAACAGTGAGAGTTCCAACCAACCCTGTCTCTATTAGATTGGTATCAGAGCAAGTTAAAGATTTGGGAAAGAAATATTTCATGTCAGAAATTTAGTCAAGTGATTCTTCTACCATGGTGACAAATGCAGAACTAGCTAAGATGGTTGAAGAGCAAGAAGAAGACAATAAGCAGTTGAGGGAAAGAATAGCCCAACTTGAGGTAGTAGTGAGGAGTGCACAGTTTGAGGGAAGAATTTCAAAAGAAGAAGAGATAGCAGAGGAGGAAAAGACCCTTGAACCTGACCCTGTTTTGAAGGAAGAGCCTTTCTTGAAGGCATTGAAAGCCTTGAGTGGAAAAGCACTTGAAGGTATACCACTTTTCAATGGAAAGATGGAAGCAGACCTAGTCATGGATTGGATAGAAGGAATGGAGAATCACTTTGAGTGTGATGGAGTCACTGAAGCACAGAAGGTGAAGGTAGAAAAATCAAGGTTGAGAGGATCAGCTTTGACATGGTGGAAATTTGTTCAGACTGAAAGGGAGAAAGAAGGAAAACAATCCATATCAACTTGGAAAAGAATGGTTGCTAAGGTAAAGGAAGCCTATATGCCAGATGATTATGAGATCCAACTTCACAAGAAGAGGCAAAGTCTAAGGCAGAAATACTAAGATGTTAACACCTATAGTGAAGAGTTTTAGAAGCTTTGCTTGAGATCTAATGTGACAGAGGATGAGAGCCTAAAAGTGGCTAGGTATCTTAATGGCCTACAATGGAATATCCAAGAAGAGATGGCTCTTTTGAGTCCTAAAACAGTCCACCAATGTTATCAATTAGCTATGAAGATTGAGGAAAGGAACAAAAGAAAGCATGATCAGTCCTCTGAGGGCAGAGGAAGAGGTAGAGATCAAAGAGGACAGCGTGGTGGTTACCAAGGAAGAGGTAGTGACCAAAGAAACCAAGGAGAATCTAAGCTCACTGAGCATGGAGGTGAAACATCTACAAGAGGAGGATTTAACAGAGGAAGAGGACCTCAAGGAGGTTCAAACAGAGGAAGAGGAGTAGGCAAGAGCAACTCTTATTTTGCAAGTGTGAAGTGTTACCATTGCAACCAACTAGGTCACCCTGCTTATAGATGCCCGGAGAAAGCTTCTTCATCAAGCAATGAAAAGAAAGTGGCTTATGCACAAGAGGACACCATGAGTTCTAAGGCAACTGAGATCAGTCATATAGAATCTGAAATTGGAAAGAGTCTAATGTTTAACAGCGTGCTGATCAGACAACCAGTCAATGAGGAACCTAAGCAAAGAAGAGATCTTTTTAGAGTAAGGTGCAAAATACTTGGTAAAGTATGCAAGGTCATTGTAGATTCTAGTTCTACAGATAATATAATCTTAGAGGAGGCAGTAACTAAGCTGAAATTGTAGAAGGTACCTCATACCAACTCCTACAAGGTCACATGGTTGAATAAAGGGCAGAGTGTTTTGGTGAATGAGCAAGTAACCGTGGAATTTTCAATTGGAGGCTATAAAAACAAGCTGGTTTGTGATGTATTACCCATGGATGCATGCCATCTGCTACTGGGCAAACCATGGCAATATGATAGAAGTGCCATTTATGATGGGAAAGAGAACACCATCTCATTCAAGAAAGATGGAAAAGCCTTCAAGCTACAGTCATTGACAGAGGAAGATGAGGGACAGTCAAAGGTACCTAACATCATGTTGAGTAGTGGTAAAGAGTTCATCAAGGATCTACACCAAGGGAATGAAGGGTATGTGATCATGATGCAGTCCAAAGAGGAAGAAAAGGCTGAAAGGACAGTCTTACCAGAAGCAGTCCAAAAGTTGCTTAATAAGTACAAGAGCATAGTGAGTGATGGTACACCTGCAACTCTACCACCAGAGAGAGCAATAAATCATCAAATTGACTTCATACCTAGAGCCTCATTGCCTAACAAAGTAGCATAAAAGCTCACTCTTGAGCAGAACCAAGAGGTGGCAAGGCAAGTGGAAGAATTGTTGAATCAAGGTCTGATTCAAAAGAGCATCAGCCCATGTGCAGTCCTTGTGGTTTTGGCAACCAAGAAAGGAGGTAAGTGGAGACTTTGTACTGATTCTAGAGAAATCAATAGAATTACAATTAGGTATAGATTCCCAATTCCTAGAATAGAAGACTTGATGGATTGCCTTGGAGGAGCATAGTATTTCACTAAGTTGGACCTCAAGAGTGGCTACCATCAGATTAGAATTAAGGAAGGTGATGAGTGGAAGATAGTTTTTAAGACAAATGATGGCTTATATGAGTGGAAAGTAATGCCATTTGGCCTCTCAAATTCCCCTAGCATGTTCATGAGACTAATGAATGAGGTGCTTAAGGATTTCACAGGAATCTTTGTAGTACTCTATCTTGATGACATACTAATTTTTAGTAAGACAGCAGAAGAACATTTGAAGCATGTGGAGATGGTTCTTAAAAGGTTGCAAGAAGAGCAATTAGCAATTAACCTTGAGAAGTGTGAGTTCTTCAAACAAGAACTTGTGTATCTAGGCTTTGTATTATCCCAAGGAACATTGAAGATGGATCCAAGCAAGGTGGAAGCCATCCTAAACTGGCCCACACCAACCACAGCAACAAAGGTAAGGAGTTTTCATGGTTTAGCTCAGTTTTATAGAAAATTTATAAGGAATTTAAGTGGCCCATATGTGCACAAGTCCTAGATACTATCAAAGGTGGTCTAAAACAAAGTTTAAATGGACTCAAGAGGCTGATAAAGGGTTTGAAAAACTAAAACAAGAAGTGGCAACTCAACCCATTTTGTTATTGCCTAGTTTTGATAAGTTGTTCACAGTTGAGTGTGATGCAAGTGGAGTAGCAGTAGGAGGAGTACTTAGTCAAGAAGGTAGGCCTATAGCCTTCTTTAGTGAAAAGCTCAATGAAGCCAAGCAAAAATACTTCACCTATGATCTAGAATTATATGCTTTAGTGCAGTCCCTTAGGAAGTGGAGGCATTATTTGTTGCCCAAAGAGTTTGTGGTATTCACTGATAACCAGGCACTTAGTTACATTAACACCCAAGAGAAGCTGAGTAATAGACATTTGAAATGGATGGAATACATCCAAGCCTTCACATTCACTATCAAGCACAAGAAGGGACAAATGAATAAGGTGGCAGATGCATTAAGCAGGAGAATGTTGACCGTCCAAGAGATACAGCTGAAAAGCATTGGATTAGAGAGTTTCAAAGACCTCTATGGTGAGGATGAAGACTTCTCAGAAGCCTACAAGGTATGCTATGATTTTGAGAATCATTTTCACAGTCAATATGTTGAGTATACACTAAAAAATGGATTGTTATTTAAGGTTAATCTGTTGTGTGTTCCAAGAGGGTCAATGAGGGAGAATCTGATTCAAGAAAAGCATAATGGCAGTCTTAGTGGGCATTTTGGTATTAATAAAACTTTAGAGCTAGTTCAAAGGTTCTATTATTGGCCTAAGTTAGCAAGAGATGTCAGAAAATACGTGGAACAGTGTGTTGTATGCATTAAAGCTAAGGGAGGAGCTAGCAATGCAAGTTTATATCAACCCCTGCCTATTCCTAACATACCATGGGAGTGTGTGAGCATGGATTTTGTGGTAGGTCTTCCTAAGACCAAGACTGGTTTTGACAGTGTTTATGTAGTTGTGGATAGATTTAGCAAGATGAGTCACTTTATCCCTTGCAAGATTACACATGATGCAACTTACATAGCCCATCTCTTCTTCAGGGAAGTTGTAAGAATCCATGGATTTCAATTGAGCATTGTTTCTGATAGAGATGTGAAGTTCATGAGTCATTTTTGGAAGACTTTATGGAGCAGATTGGGTACCAATCTGTCATTTGGATCAGCATACCATCCTCAGACCGATGGACAAACAGAGGTGGTTAACAGAGTGTTAGGCAATCTTTTAAGATGTTTAACCAAGGAGTATGGACAAACATGGGATATGGTTATTTCTCAAGCTGAATATGCCTACAATGACAATGTCAATAGAACTACAGAAAAAGTCCTTTTGAGGTTGTGTATGGGATGCACCCAAGAGGAATTTGTGAACTCAGAGACCTTGGATCTATAGAGAATAGGAGTGGACATGCAAAAGACTTCACTCAGATAATGAAAGAGATCCATGAGCAGGTCAAGCAAATAGTTATAGTAGCAACCCAAAGTTGAAGGAAAAAGTTGATTTGTCAAAGAGAGATGTACAATTTGCAGTTGGGGACTATGTTATGGTCCACCTCAACAAATCCAAATTGCAGAAAGGAATGGCAACCAAGTTATAGATGAAAAGAGTGGGTCCATGCAAGGTGTTGGCCAAATATGGCAAGAATGCCTATAAGGTGGAATTACCATCAGATTTGGGCATCTCTCTAGTTTTCAAAGTTGCTGATTTGATCAAGCACAAGGGATCAGTCCAAGATGAGGAACATAACAGCAAGGAAGTCTTCAAAGACATCAGTAATGTGAACTTTCCTCAACAAGATAAGATTCAGGCAGAGTAGATCTTGGAGTCAAGAGTGCAAAAATCTACAAGGAACAAAGTGTACATGGAGCACCTTATCAAGTGGAAGAACAAACCTGACTCAGAGGATACATGGGTACAAGAAGATCAATTGAAAAAGCTTTTCATTGACTTATCATTGCTCTATCCTTACATTCCTTAGTGTTTGAGCTGAGAAGGGGAGAATGGTGCAGGAGCACCTGGCAAAGTTTAAGTTTTTTTTTTGAAGTTTTTGGTTAAAGGTTTAATTTTGTTGTGTAAGGTCTTGTGCACCATCTTATTTGTGGTTGAGGACCTTTTCTCCTTAGGCTAGAAGTGGTGAAGTTGAATAAGCTCTGGAAGCATTTGTTTGGTAATTTTCTAAACAATAGACAAAGGTGGCAAAACACACTGTGTTTTACAACACTTATCCTTCGGATGTTCCTAGGCTCGTAAAAGGAAACCTAAATATTTCCAACCTTTTTAAAAGGAAGCTCTCGACCTGTTTGAAAGGTTGGAAGATTTGGAGCATTGGTAGTTTTCATGAGAATAAGAAAGAAATAGTGATTTTGTTGTGGAAAATCTATTTTTTTGTTCTTGTTTGCATGACAGCAATTGGATGAATTGAACAAGACATTTTGTTGGTTTTTTTAGCATGTAAAGAAGTCTTTTGAAGCATTCTTGTGGCATTTTAGATAGCTAGTTCATCATTGCTTTCCATTCTTGTAAATTCTCTATTTTCTCCTTATTGCTATTTTGACTGGTAAACTGTATTAAGATGGGGTTTTAGACTGCATTCCCACCGTACCAAGAAGTATGGAAACATTGGTAAGGTGGCTAAACTCCATCATTGTACATATTTTAGCTGTAGGAGTCTATAGGAGGCATAACATCATGATCAAAGTCTTTCTCTAGCCGAGTTGTTGATACCCAACTTGGGAAGACAGTCAATTGCAAAGCCCTAACGTGGCAGGGGTGACAAAGATTTAACATTATAGGGTGTGTAGTAGTTGTAGGAGGTCTCAAGAAGGTTGGCAGGAAAGGTGAAATCCTTGTCAGACCAAATGGTGGCAAGAAGAAGCAAATTAGACCAAGAGATGGACTAAAACCCTAGTTTCTTACAAAATCTGGGTTGTACCTGTGTACGGACAGAAAAGGTCCCAAACCCCAAAAATCTTGTAGAGCTTGGAAATTGAGCCAAGGTATTAGAAGGAAGTTTGGCACAAACTTTTGAAAGAGATGAGTTTTGAATGATTCCTTTGAGTTGAGAGGGATAAAAGGGGCTCAAGGCTAGTAGCCTTCCCAAACCCTAGAATAAGGTTATATGCTAGCGATGGAGAATTGAGGTTTGTAGGTTAACCAAGGACCTTTGAAAGATGATTTTGAAGTCATGTAAGTTAATACACACCCCTGCAATAAGGTAGGGAAGCACTGGAGGTTAGCTAGTCTTTAAGTGTATTAAGGGCTAGATGGAGAATGTGAGGAAAAGCACCAAGAATTGCTTGTTTAAGGCATTGTAAAAGATAGCAGGGTTGGCTAGTAAGACTAGGAGTTCTATTATCAGGAATAGGACTTATAGGTCAGGGTGAAAAAGATCCCTTAGGAGTTCTCAAGGCAAGGACTCAGAGCATGGAACAGTGAGAGTTCCAAACAACCCTGTCTCTATCAAGAGGATATGCACTCAAAATGCATCAAAGACAAAATCACACACTTCAAGCACTTGTTCATTTTATAGCGCAAAGCAATAATGAGTTCGTTTTAAAGCACCAAGATAAATGTGAAGTTGATTTGTTGAATTTTAGAACCCAAAATGAAAAGACTAGTAAGTTTGTAAGGTTCAATTTTAACCCAACTTTCAAATCTAGTAGGTTTCTAAGGTTTAATTTTAACCCAACTTTGAAAGAAAACAAAGCAATGATTTAGTTGGTTTTAAAACAGAAAACGAATGCGGTAATTGGTATCCTAAAGCATTTAAAAATGCTTTGTCAATTTTCAAGTATCAATGCCCAATTTGTTTCAACTCCAATCTCACTTTACTTTCGCTTGATTCCAATGCTTACTTTAACCTACAAAAGTAAAAATGCCAAATCATATTTTCTTAAAAATTGCACCTATGTTGATGAGGAAAAATACACCTCATGAAATAGTGATTTAAAAAAAAAAAAACTAATGCTATTAGTCCACAAAATGAACTCCCCAAATGTGTTGCATTAACTGTGTATTTTTTTATTTAGTAATCATCCAATCGCTACCTTGAATATCAATCAAATAAAAGATCAAAAGGCAATCCATATGAAGCATAATAGACAAAATAAAAGCAGCAAAGTACATGGTATAGTTATAAACTGAGGCGCATACAGCTATGAGGTTAGCATAGATTCCAAATGATAAGGAACAACAATAAATTTAAGCAAAACTTTGATGGGAGAAGTAGTCGTATTAAATGCTTTCAAGTGATTTTGCTTGTCCAAGTTTGTGCGCAGCTACAACCACCAAGAATATCCAACGTTAACCTATTAAACATACCACTGGCTACGTAAAGATACTAGATCCTCAACAATTAATGCGAGTCACCTTGGCCTACATGTCATTTAATTATAGCCATATATTAATTCAATCACACTTTTTCATTGTTCATAGCCTTTCCATTGGTGGCCCGCCTAAAATGCTAGCACACCTCCACCCATTGCTTTTCCTTTGAAGTGAACAAATCAAACTACATCGAAATAATGACAATGTGCATTTTTCTTTGACATTTATTTAAATTTCATGCATCAAAATACTGACTCATTCAAGTTATGACTAATTTCTAATAAGGATTCAAAGTACGCCTTCTGATGCTGCAAACTGGTAGCTGGGCGTTTGGGAGAGGGAATTCACACTATGATCCAAATTGACTCCAGATACATGTCATAATTTCTATTGGACATCTACGCCACTAAACTAGTTCTCCAACAAAAAAAAAGAATCTGGGCGCAAACAATCATACCTCTCTAAACTCACATAGGGATCGAATGATAAAGCTATAGCATGAATCTTTGGATCGAATGGCAATAATAATAGAAACTGCACTGCCATCTACATCCCTATCAAATAAATGATACCAGGTGTTCACTTCTTGAGGAAGACAAATGCTTGGAGACAGAACAAGATTCATTTCATGGAGACTACTAATGATGGTCAGAGTTTGGGATTGAGAGATTATAAATGCGGCGGAGACATCAGCAGGCATAAATCAAAGTGTTTAGAGCAACATATCAAAACACGCCTTCCCCTACCTTGCGCACCATGAAAAAAAAAGAGGGATTTTTTCATTTTCTGGCATCTACCATTCAATGACTTACCTGTACGTAGACAGTGGGAGTATTGTCAGAAGCATGTAAAATATATTTTTTTGTTTTTTTGACAAAATAACTCAAAGGGATGCAATCCTTACAACATATATATAAAATAACTTTGAAATGTTAAAAATTTAATTGAATAGAGATACGCCAAGATCTATCACATGGTCAGAATTTGGTGAGCAGCTGCCAAACCCTGCACGGTATTCCATTAAATGTTCTTCAAAAATTCACTGAAAAAAGAATCCTTTGAATTTAAACAACAAAGTTTTTTAACGGGTGCAAATCAATGTAGGGACAACAACATTTATGAAATGATAGGAGCATAGACATAAAAAAAAATGTTTGACGGAATGTCTAAAGAAGATGTGGTCTCTCCGCATGCAAGGACTGTTGGGTATGCACAGATTGGATGTGCTTAAAAGGCTTCAGATACTTTTGATTAAATGCTATTTGGCATGCATGAATTTCAAATCACTATGTAAAGTCGCGCTCCAATTTCATTCAAAAATAATTTTGAAACTAAAGAAAATGGCAGGTGTAAACCCAGCAACCACCAATCTTCGACCAGCATCCTCTTTGCTTTGAAACAACTTGGTTAACAAACAGACTTCACAGAGAGCGATATTTGACTTCCTTCACAAAAATAATATGTTGCTAGAGAAAAGCAAAGCCAACTCATTATAATTCCTAATAACTATGAAATAAAGCAATAATTGGACTTGCTCAATGAAAAAGTTAGGAAATAGTGTACCAGTTAAAAATACAAGCTGAAAATAGAGAACATAAAGTAAAGACTTTAAGGCTGAAAAGGAAAACACTTGCTGAAAACAGAGAATAAGCAGAGACAGAGATAAAACAAATTTATCATTTGCTCTACTTCAAGTTTGTTTTGGCTTTGGAAATCAATGCTTGGTTAGAATAATAGACAGATCTTAAAAAAATGAAATTGCACATAAAAAAAGATCGTTGTCCAAGCAAAGAAGATAATGTGAAATGGATTTTGGTTAAGAACGGTGGGCGCCAAATGTAACACCAGAAATTTGCAAACTTTTTATTTCTCTTCCAAGTATATCAATAGGAAGTTAGTTACAAAAAAGAAAACACAATGGCATTCTTTATGAAATAATCCCTTATGCTCTATGAATATAACAATAAAACAAACTAATTGAAGTCCTAAAGAGCATAGTGAATAATCTATTCCATAGTGGATTGGTGCTATTGTGAAAAATAGCCCTTTCCCAACCCTTGATAGATAAGCTAGATGTTAAGATGCTATGAAGATGGAGTGGATGGGCAAAATCAATTCTCAGTTTAAGAGAGTGACTTTGCAAGAGATGTAGATTTTGTGGAGATTCTAGAGGATTTGATCAAGAATGAAGCCTCTATTTTATAGATTTTCAAATGCTAAGAGTGTTGAAAAGGGACCAATATGGGACTAAAAACAGGCCAATGAAAAGAGTCGACTTGTCAACTTGTGAGTGGTTGATGCATGTGCAAGATTTGGGAAATGTGCCCAAGAGGGGAAAATTTCAAATTTAAATTGTGAAATAAATGTTGAGTTTGACTTGTGCAAGGGACATGTAAGAGACATTAATTTCTTTGTTGGATGTACATGTCCACTTGATTTTGAATTCAAACTTGAAGGAATATTTCTCAAAGATGCCATGTTGATGGAAAATGTTGATTTTAATAAATCAATAAATTGATTTATTTGTGCAAGTGGAATTATCTAGAGGATGTGATGGGTGGTTAGGTTAGGCTAATTAGGATTAAGTTAGCTTAATGATGATTATGATGATTTTGACTTTTATGACTTAAATATTTGATTTATTTAAATCAGAAAAGGATGGAAAATGCATTTGGATTTAATTAAATCAATCTTTGATTTATTTAATTAGAGGGATGATGTAAGACAATTTGATTTATTTAATAATCCTGATTTACTTGGTGAATGGATTTGATGAGTTTGATTAAATTAATGTGGTGCAGGAGCACCTAGGCTAACCTCCATTTTGTTTGTGATAAGTTTTGGCTTGTACCTGATCTTAGCCAAATCAGGGTGTTAGTGTGTTTTCTTTGGACCTTAGAAGGTCTTGTTTGTGTGTGGAATAAATGAATTAGTCACTAGGACTAAGATCATCATAGCTTAGTTTTCATTAAGCATCTTTTGCTTTAGTTAGTTTAGTAGGTTAATGTGAGTGTTGAGCCTTTAATGTGTTCTAAACACATGGTCATTGTTAGAAGATGCCAAGATACAGTTAAGGGAGTTGTTGGCTAGAGATCAAGGAGATTGAGGTCCTAAAAAGGAGGATGGTGGCAAAGTTGCAAGAATGTTGCAAAGTTGCATGGCAACATTGTTAGGTTGCATGCAACTTAGTTGGATTGGAATCACTGAAATTTAGGAGCATGGGATCGATCAACTTCCCTTGAAATGTGGCAGAGGCATCTATGTAAAAAGGAAATGGCTCGTAGACAGCAGTTAGATACATTGTAATCAAGTTTTTGTTTTGGTGTGAATAGAGAAATCTACATTTCCCTATGTATACCATATATTCTCTAGTGGCAATGCTTGTAGATGAATTAGATCTATTAAATAGCTCTTAGATTTGTGTTTATATGGTAGTTTTGAGTATTTTCCATTTTGTATTCAAGTTGTTTTGAATTGTTTTGTTGCTTTGAAATCATAGTTTAGAGTCTAGAGGTTATAGTTGTTGTTT
This sequence comes from Sequoia sempervirens, assembly GCA_007258455.2. Classification (NCBI taxonomy): domain Eukaryota; kingdom Viridiplantae; phylum Streptophyta; class Pinopsida; order Cupressales; family Cupressaceae; genus Sequoia; species Sequoia sempervirens. Next base: position 1,165,165,004 of record VDFB02271358.1, read on the forward strand.
CGGAGCAGTCAGACTTTGAATGGCTCCCCCATAAACACTGACCACAGGATCTTCCTAAGATTGGTTGAATATGGATGGGGAGCCAGTCAATTGTAAATATTTATCAATAGGATTCATGGGAAGGCAAGCAAGGATTTTTAAACTCAAACCCTAGGCGAGCTAGGACAGTCCGGTTAGGAGTTTGAGAGTGAAAATTGAAGAGTACAAGTAGGGGTAGAAGGTACAGTACAGAACCTGTACGGTTTCAAGTAGGTCTTAGTCACATTTTGACATGTTGAAAGGATTGTGGTCTTTCCAATCCATTTGTGTAAGGAAAAGGGTAAGAGACTAGTGAAACCCTAAGTATTAGGTCTATTAGCCCTACTTCTCCTTGATTGTAGGAACCTACTATACGGAAGAGACAGAGGTCTAAAACCCTATGAAAGATTTAAGGGTCCAAAAAGGGTGTCTGGAAATGCAATTTAATTGCTATGTTGTTTGACAAGTTTAAGCAAAGAAGGCAAAAAAGTGACTGGTAAGGGCTAGTAGGAATTAGGACTCATCAAGGCAAATTCTTGAAAACGGGTAATTTGAAGATTGAACACCAAGCAAGATGGACCTATTTGGATGTGAGAAGCATGATGACAGTACCTCTAGGTCCCTTGCAAGCAGTTCAAGTCTAGTAAGGAAGATGGCACTTAGATCCTTCTAAGTGTATGAGATTGACTATAAGTTTGAATGGTGTTAAATCCTCTAAGGTTAAGCAAAAGGATTGAAACTCTTGTAACAGAGTTAGAGCAAGGCTTAGTTAATGATCTAAGTCAAAATAGAGCCTAGAAGTTGTCAGGTTCTTGGTGGAAGGCAAAGTGAAGTCTTCTGATAAGTTGGTGCAAGCAAACCTTGGAGCAGTTATACCACCATATTGGTATCAGAGCAACATTTGATTCAAGGCTTGTGATTGATGTTGCAGCCCACTGAGTCAGTAGGAGAGAACACACCAGTGGAAAGAACCATGGTGACTAATGTTGAGTTAGCTAAAAAGGTAGAAGAGCAAGAGGAAGATAACCGGTTGCTAAGAGAAAGGTTATCTCAAGTGGAGAAGCTCTTGGATGAAGTCCATGAGACAACAGACAAAGTGAAGGATAAGATAGAACAGAAGGAAGAGTAGGAAGCCAAGGAAAAAGAAGAGGACTTGGAGGAGGAAGCTCCAAAGCCTGATCCTATTCTTGCTGAAGAACCCTTCTTGAAGGCATTGCAGGCCTTAAGTGGTAAAGCATTGGAAGGTGTGCCACTATTTAGTGGACAAATGGACCCTGATTCAGTTGTAGACTGGATTGAGAGCATTGAAAATCACTTTAAATGTCATGGTATAACAGAGGCCCAAAAGGTAAAAGTGGCCAAGTCAAGGTTGAGAGGAGCAGCTCTCACATGGTGGAAATTTGTACAAGTTGAAAGAGAGAAAGAAGGCAAAGGTCCCATAGTTTCATGGAGAGGAATGGTAACTAAGATAAGGTAGACCTATCTACCTAATGATTATGAAGTTCAGTTGCATAGGAGAAGACACAATCTTAGGCAAAAGGATATGGATGTCCAAACATACACCTTGGAGTTTCAAAAATTATGCCTAAGATCAAAGGTGGTTGAAGATGAAAGTATCAAGCTAGCAAGGTACTTAAATGGGCTTAAATGGTCTATTCAAGAAGACATGAGCCTAGTGAACTTCAAAACAGTCTGCCAATGCTATCAAATGGCTTTGAAGATAGAGGAAAAAGGAAAAAAGAAGCAAGAACAAAACCCCAAAAGTAGAGGTAAATGGAAAGACAATAGAGGACAAAGAGGTGGTTATGGTGGAAGAAGTTCAGAACCAAGAGCCCAAGGAGAAGTTAGATATTGTGAGCAGCAAGAAGGAAGCTCTAGTAGAGGTGGTAGAGGAAGAGGTTTTAGCTCCAGAGGAAGAAGTGGTGGGCAAGGAAGAGGTAACTATTTCACCAATATGAAATGTTACCATTGCAATCAATTGGGACACCCGACCTATAGATGTCCAGAGAAAGGTAGTACTTCTCATGGAGGTGACAAGAGAACCAACCTAGTTCATGATGAGACAGCTGCAGCAGATAAACATCCTGAGGTACCATTGAATTCAGAAGAAGGTGAGAACCTCATGATGAGGAGAACTTTGATCAAGGAACCGGTTAAAGAAGAGCCAAGCCAAAGGAGGTCCTTGTTTAGGATAAAGTACAAGATGATGGGGAAAGTGTGTAGAGTCATCATTGACTCAGGTTCTACTGACAATATTGTGTCAGAGGAGGCAGTCAGCAAGCTGAAGTTGACAAGGATACCCCACAACAATCCTTACAAGGTCACATGGCTCAATAAGGGTCAACATGTCTTGGTGAATGAACAAGCATGGGTGGAGTTCTCAATTGGTAGGTACAAGGACAAAGTTTTTTTGATGTGTTACCTATGGATGCATGTCACTTGCTCCTAGGTAGACCATGGCAATTTGACCTCCAAGCTGTGCATGATGGAGCAAAGAATTCCTATACTTTCAAGAAAGATAAGGTAACCTTCAAAATTCAGTCTTTGCTAGAAGATATAGAGGTGCAGACAACAGGTTCTAAACTACTCATGGTTGGAGAAAAAGAGTTCCTAGAAGCCTTGGAAGAAGGAGAAGGAGTTGTCTATGCAGTGATGATCAAGCCAAGAGAAGTGAGCAAAGAGAAAGCAGCTGAAAAGCAAGAGTTTCCTAAGGAGATACATAAATTGTTGCAGACCTATGAAGGCACTGTAAGTAGTGGTCAACTAGCAACATTACCTCCTAAAAGAGCCATAAGTCATACGATAGACTTGATACCAGGAGCTACCCTTCCAAACAAAGCAACTTACAAGATGACACCTCAACAAAATGAGGAAATAGCTAGGCAGATTCAAGAACTTCTTAATCAGGGTCTTATTAGGAAAAGAATTAGTCCATGTGTAGTACCCACTGTCTTAACACCTAAAAAGGGAGGAGAATGGAGGTTTTGTACTAATTCCAAGGCAATAAACAAGATAACCATTAGGTATAGTTTCCCCATCCCTAGGATTGAAGATTTCATGGATTGTCTAGGTGAAGCTAGGTACTATACCAAGATATATTTAAAGAGTGGTTATCACCAAATTAGGATACATGAGGGAGATGAGTGGAAAATATCTTTCAAAACCAATGAGGGTCTCTATGAGTGGCTAGTTATTCCATTTGGACTGTCTAATGCCCCCTCCACATTCATGAGACTCATGAATGAAATCCTCAAAGACTACATTGGAAAATTTGTAATAGTGTATCTTGATGATATACTAATCTATAGCAGAACAAGAGAAGAGCACCTCCAATAGATAAAGTTGATTTTCAAGAAGCTGTAGGAGGAGAAGCTGATGATCAATTTGGAAAAGTGTGAGTTCATCAAAACATAGCTGGTGTACCTTGGATTTGAGCTATCACAGGGCAACTTGAAGATGGATAGTAGCAAAGTGGAAGCCATCATCAATTGGCCTACTCCAAACACAGCAACAGAGGTAAGAAGCTTCCATGGTCTTGCTCAATACTATAGGAAATTCATAAGATAGTTTAGTTCTATTTGTGCTCCTATGTTGGATACCATAAAAGGAGGAATGAAAACCAAGTTTGTATGGAATGAGCAAGCTAACAAAAGTTTTGAGTTACTGAAGGAAAAGATAGCTACCCAACCTGTTTTGGTGTTACCAAGTTTTGAGAAGCTATTCACCATTGAGTGTGATGCAAGCAATGTAGCTATTGGAGCTGTTCTCAGTCAAGAGGGCAGACCGGTGGCTTTTCATTCTGAGAAGTTAAGTGAAGCCAAGAAGAAGTATTCTTCTTATGACCTTGAGATGTATGCATTGGTCCATGCTTTATGAAAGTGGAGGCACTACTTGCTTCCCAAGGAATTCATAGTATATTCAGACAACCAAGCACTCAGTTTCCTGAATTCACAAGAGAAGTTGAGTCACAGGCACATGAAATGGGTGGAGTACTTGCAAGCTTACACCTTCAATATCAAGCACAAGAAAGGAGCTCTCAACAAGGTGGAAGATGCCTTGAGCAGAAGAGTCCTCACCATTCAAGAAATTCAGTTGAAAAGCATTGGGATAGATCATTTCAAGGATCTATATGCAGATGATGAAGACTTTGCAGATATTTATAAGGTATGTGCTGAATACAAGAATCATTTCCATAGCAAATATGTTGAATATACTTTTCAAAGTGATCTTTTGTTTAAAGGGAATCAACTATGTGTTCCTAGAGGTTCCATTAGGGAGAACTTGATACAAGAAAAGCATAATGGTGCATTGAGTGGTCATTTTGGGATCACCAAAACTCAAGAACTTGTCCAAAGGTTTTACTATTGGCCAAGGATGAACCTAGATGTTAGGAGGTGTGTGGAGAGTTGTATGGTGTGTTAAAAGGCCAAGGGTACTTCTTCAAATGTAGGCCTATACCAACCATTGCCTATTCCTACTAGGCCATGGGAATGCTTGAGTATGGACTTTGTAGTTGGGTTACCCAAGACAAGGCAAGGTATGGACAGTGTTTATGTGGTTGTAGATAGATTCAACAAAATGGCTCACTTTGTGCCATGCAAAACAACCAATGATGCCAGTCAAATAGCCTCTCTTTTCTTCAAAGAGATAGTAAGGATTCATGGATTACCAATCAGCATTGTATCAGACAGAGACACTAAGTTTATGAGTCATTTTTGGAAGACTCTTTGGCAAAGAATGGGCACTAATCTATCCTTTGGATCTGCATACCATCCCCAAAGTGATGGTCAGACCGAAGTGGTTAATAGAACTCTTGGGAATCTCTTAAGATGCTTGACCAAGGAATATGGTCAACAATGGGATCAACTGATTGGGCAAGCTGAATATGCCTATAATGATACTGTCTACAGATCAACAGGGAAGAGTCCATTTGAAATTGTTTATGGTCTACATCCTAGAGGTGTTTATGAGCTGAGAGAGTTGAAGGATGGAGTCAAGGGAAGTGGATATGTTGATGACTTTTCCTATGCAATGTAGGAGATTCATGAGACAGTCAGAAAAACATTGGCAGAAAATACCATGAAGCATAAGACTAAGGTGGATGAGCATAGGAAAGAAGTTCAATTCAATGTTGGAGACTTAGTAATGGTGCATTTGAACAAGTCTAGACTGCAGAAAGGAGTTCCTCATAAGTTGCAAATGAAGAGGATAGGTCCCTGTCCTATCTTGGAGAAATATGGAAACAATGCATTTAAGCTGCAGCTACCAGATGACAGTGGACTGTCCCCTGTTTTCAATGTTGCAGATCTGGTGCATTATAGAGGACCACCACCAAACATGGATCAGACACTTCATGAAGTCATCCAAGATGTGGAAGAACTCAAACTGCCCTCCACTACAGTCAAGCAAGCTGACAAGATATTGGATACTAGGGTCTATAAGAGAACTAGAACCAAGGAGTACAAAGAACATCTGATTAAAAGACATGATCAACCTAATGCAGATGTAGTGTGGATCAAGGAGTCAGAGTTCAAGAAGTTGGGCACTGATCTCAACTTGTTCAATCCAAGGGTGGATTGAAATTTTCTGTTTTGGGGAGGATGGTGCAGGAGCACCTAGGCCAACCTCCATTTTGTTTGTGATAAGTTTTGGCTTGTACCTGATCTTAGCCAAATTAGGGTGTTAGTGTGTTTGCTTTGGACCTTAGAAGGTCTTGTTTGTGTGTGGAATAAATGAATTAGTCACTAGGACTAAGATCATCATAGCTTAGTTTTCATTAAGCATCTTTTGCTTTAGTTAGTTTAGTAGGTTAATGTGAGTGTTGAGCCTTTAATGTGTTCTAAACACATGGTCATTGCTAGAAGATGCCAAGATACAGTTAAGGGAGTTGTTGGCTAGAGATCAAGGAGATTGAGGTCCTAAAAAGGAGGATGGTGGCAAAGTTGCAAGAATGTTGCAAAGTTGCATGGCAACATTGTTAGGTTGCATGCAACTTAGTTGGATTGGAATCCCTGAAATTTAGGAGCATGGGATCGATCAACTTCCCTTGAAACGTGGCAGAGGCATCTATGTAAAAAGGAAATGGCTCGTAGACAGCAGTTAGATACATTGTAATCAAGTTTTTGTTTTGGTGTGAATAGAGAAATCTACATTTCCCTGTGTATACTATATGTTCTCTAGTGACAATGCTTGTAGATGAATTAGATCTATTAAATAGCTCTTAGATTTTTGTTTATACAGTAGTTTTGAGTATTTTCCATTTTGTATTCAAGTTGTTTTGAATTGTTTTGTTGCTTTGAAATCATAGTTTAGAGTCTAGAGGTTATAGTTGCTGTTTCTGAGCAGTCAGACTTTGAATGGCTCCCCATAAACACTGACCACAGGATCTTCCTAAGATTGGTTGAATATGGATGGGGAGCCAGTCAATTGTAAATTTTTAGCAATAGGATTCATGGGAAGGCAAGCAAGGATTTTTAAACTCAAACCCTAGGCGAGCTAGGACAATCCGGTTAGGAGTTTGAGAGTGAAAATTGAAGAGTACAAGCAGGGGTAGAAGGTACAGTACGGAACCTGTATGGTTTCAGGTAGGTCTTAGTCACATTTTGACATGTTGAAAGGATTGTGGTCTTTCCAATCCATTTGTGTAAGGAAAAGGGTAAGAAACTAGTGAAACCCTAAGTATTAGGTCTATTAGCCCTACTTCTCCTTGATTGTAGAAACCTACTATACGGAAGAGACAGAGGTCTAAAACCCTATGAAAGATTTAAAGGTACAAAAAGGGTGTCTGGAAATGCAATTTAATTGCTATGTTGTTTGACAAGTTTAAGCGAAGAAGGCAAAAAAGTGACTAGTAAGGGCTAGTAGGAATTAGGACTCACCAAGGCAAATTATTGAAAACGGGTAATTTGAAGATTGAACACCAAGCAAGATGGACCTATTTGGATGTGAGAAGCATGATGACAGTACCTCTAGCTCCCCTGCAAGCAGTTCAAGTCTGGTAAGGAAGATGGCACTTAGATCCTTCTAAGTGTAGGAGATTGACTATAAGTTTGAATGGTGTTAAATCCTCTAAGGTTAAGCACAAGGATTGAAACTCTTGTAACAGAGTTAGAGCAAGGCTTAGTTAATGATCTAACTCAAAACAGAGCCTAGAAGTTGTTAGGTTCTTGGTGGAAGGCAGAGTGAAGTCTTCTGATAAGTTGGTGCAAGCAAACCTTGGAGCAATTATACACCATAATGAGTGGATGAATGTGAAACTTGGTTTACTTGATGAATGAACCTGATTGAATGCATAATGCTAATTTTGCATGTCTACATTTTGCCCCTCTTTGAAGCAATGTACTTGTTGCGTTGGTTCAAAGAATAATCTTGAATGAACCTGATTGAATGCATAATGTCTACCCTCCCCGGTCATGACAAAAAAGTCTTGTAACTCAAAAGATTGCTTCCATGGATATTTACGTTTGATAAGATTGCCACCATCATTCTGAGATGTGGTATTTTTCCTATAGAAAGGTGATGAATTGGCTTTGTTTATGCAAATGGTTGTTGCAACAAGGAAAATGGAGCTTCAGAGCAAGGTATTGAAATCCAACATAACATAATGGAAGTGGAATTATTGTCAGATATTAGAAAAATGCTCTAAAAATGTTGACGCATAGACAAGACACGTGAACTATTTGATAGGATGCCTCAAATAAATGTGGGTTCATGGAATGTTATGACTGTAGGATATGCACAAATGTATTTGTTGAAAAGGATTTAGAAAATTTCAATCAAATATAATTGACAAGTGTGAAATCAAATTTTATGTTGAACTAACTCTACTCTTTTAATCTTATATGAATGAAATACAAAATTATTATTGATTATTTAACTGTTCAATTCTTTAATACTTAAGTAAACCTTTTTATTATTATTATTATAAAATGTAAAAGCGTTATCTTATTTAAAGTTTAAGTTGAACCAACACCAAAAAAAATAAAAAAATAGTTTAAGTTGAACAAGACAGCTGTTTTACCCATCAAACTATTTAATGTTCTCTAGCTGAAAGAGTTGAAACAGATTGAACAAGTGAATTCCAAAGTAGAATCTCTAAAGAAGGAATAGACAAAGGCAGATGGTGCGGTAGGTCTCACGGCATACTTATCTCAATCTCCAAAAGGTATATGTAAACATAAGCTATAATATAACTAATGTCGCCATTTACTTAGCATGTCCAACCAACCACTACTTTGTACTCCAATCTACAATACTTTTCTTCCACTTCCCAAAATTACTTTTGGTATTCGGCTCCACTTACAAATTGTGGTGAAAAAATCGGATTCTGCTTGTGAATTGGGTGATGATTGGCTAGCTATTTATTTTTATTTTTATAGTGGAGTGCAATATGATTCAAGCTGATATGCGTCATCGATTTACTATGCAAGGCCTTCGCCATGCTTACAACACTCCCAGAATTTAAGTTCATGCCTATTTATTTCATGAAAGCAATGTACGTCATCGATTACTTATGCAAGGCCTTGTGGAGACACGTTCTAAATGCTTTTGCAGTTCGATAAAATTTGATTGTTTGGGTCAGCCAAATAAAACAGAATTTAATTTATTAACGATTCAAAACCTTTCATTTCTGCATACCTACCTATCAAGTGATAACAAAAATTGCTGGTGGAGTATCGTTTCAAACAGAAAAGGTACAATTTGATTCATTTTACCCTATTTGAAGCGCACTCTCAGAGTAGTTATCAAGCTAATGGAAGAAATATTTTTCTTATAATTAATTGACTCTGCGAGTGACTCTCACAGTATCTTAATAATAGGCTTTAGAGCTGTCTCTTCTCTTATCTTATCTTCTCACTGTGTATCCCATCTCAACTTTTCTTCACACGAGGATAATGCTCTATTAAATTAATCCATGAATAATAGAAGAGAATTAAAAGTCTTCACTGTCATTACCATACACGCTGGTTCTTTTCAATAAAGTTAGAAATATATTAATTAAAAAAGGGCCACCAGGCCAAGATTACACATGAGAAAGAGATTAATACAACATGACGCACTGAAAGAGCAGACCAAGAATAAGATTAGGGATGCTCATGCAAGGGGTAACCAGATTTTTGTATAATGTCTTTTATGAAAAAGTCAAATATGATATCTTGAATCACTATTAGAATTATCTGATTATATTCTAAGACACCAAGATTAATTGCACAATCTTCTATTACCATCCATTTTGATTTTTAAGAGAGGATTGTTAGAATTTTTTTATGTTCACTATTTGTCTACAATCTTCTCTAAGAGTCATGAGCTTTCACTTTAAAGAAATCTAGAAATGCTAAACAATAGCTTGAAGATCATTAGAAGAGCTAGGTTGATCATTATTAACAAGTATTCTTTGAGTTGCCCCTAATTGGATCCCACAATTACCATGACCAATCAAGAGGGTATCATATTCACATCAATAGGAGTAGTAGAAGATGGTAAAGGTTTCATCTTATTCTTAGTTCCTATTCCTAGACTATCACATCTAACACATGCAAATATGAATGATAAAGATTTGGAGTAACTAAATGTTGAGGTGCACTAATATTAGATCTTCTCAAAATAACAATAAAGGAGCTAGCTAAAGTCAAACCACCATGAGAAATAAATAATATATTACAAAATACCCAAGCAAATATCATGAGCATGCCAATGACATTGTAAGAAGACTAATGAGATAATGAAATCCATACTTCCAATGTTGTGCCATGAGAGGAATTTTTTCAGCATTGAAGGAGGAAGAATGAATGACAAGATAGTCTTTGAAATAGAAGAGAAACAACTAAAATTCTGAATATATTACAAATTATAAAGAATCTAAAAGTTATTAAATTTTCCCCCAATAATTCTAGATAAAAAATGGAATGTAAGTAACCAATGCTAAGAGGTACAAAATCAATAGTCCACACTAACATAGAATATAAATAACTCAAAATGACCCTAAATATATTGATAGTCATGCCTACAATAATAAGACAACCAAAAAATAATAGAAATTCTACCCAATGTCAAAACAATTTGAAATTGAAGGAATCTATTATAAAATCATAAGTATATATGCCAAACAAAACTAACAATAAAAGAAATAAAGTTGAACCATAAGCTAGTACCCTTAACCCACTCTATCTCCAAAAGAAAACACTATCATTGAACCTATCAATAGAGGTAAGCCACCTCCAATTTCTATACACCACCATAACAACATTAAATTTGTTACTACTATAATTAAAAGCAACTTAAAACATTGAATTTAAATTAGAAAAAATCTATAAAAATATTTTAAAAGTATTTAGTTTCTAATGACAGGATCCAATCATATGAAAGAAACATTACCAAGAATCACGATGAAGGAATAAACTACTGACATTAATCTAGAGCTTCCAAACAAACACTCTAAAGTATACATTGATTAGATTTTTGGCATTTCAATTTTGAATTCATTTTGATGATAATATTTTATGATTTTATCATTACTCCTAGTTTCAAAAAAGTGTCTTGACTTTGCATCATAAAGTTAACAACACAAAAATATAATTTCTAGCCTATTTAGTAAAAACCTCAATTTCTAGGCTTTGATCATTTTTTGTCTAGAATTTTTTTTAAATGGGTTATAACTAGCAATATAGTTATGGGTGTAGATATCCCATATCCACTTCAAACTTGTCCCTATCACTCCAACATGAATTAATTTAATTAATTTGAATAATCGATCCTATTTTTTATCAATAATTAACTAAATTTTATTTATTTAATTATTCAACTTAAATTTTCAATACAACTTAATTTGGCTAATACATCCCTTTCATCACTAATTAAATGATTTTTTTTTATTTAATTACTTGAGCTAATTCTTGTTCTTAATTAACTAAATACTTCTTTTCTATTTAATTAATTAAGCTAATCCTTTCTTCTAAAATATTATAATTTTAATAAATTAAAACACATTTCCTTACCTTTTTAATCTCCATCATCCATTATCCCAAGAACATCTACACCCTTCATGCTCACACATGTGTAAGATATTTGATTTTTTATTTTCACTCAAATCCCCAATCTCACACATATGAGATATCTTCCACTTGACATGTCTCAAAAATCTCCATATTTTCATATACATGGGATGTATACCACTTATCATCATCACACAAACCTCCATATTGTCACATGTGTGAGACCTTCCATTTTTCATTTTCACACACATTCCCACATTATTTCATATGTGTGAGTCTTTCACTTGTCACTCTCACCCACTTACCTTCTTCCACATGTGTGAGAACTCTCTCAACTTACATATTCCTCCACTTCACACAGGGAGAGTTTGCATAATCAAAAAGCTAATCTCCACATTTGATCTTCCAAATCAATCCTCGCCATTCATCCTCATGGTTGGAGATCAATTTAACAAGCCTCCTCTAGAGAGAAATAATAAGAGAAATTAGTGTGCCTAAGTGAATGCTATCAATTTATGCAACTTTTAAAAAGGGAAACCCACATGTCAATCAATAATTGCACCTACAGATCTTGCATGAATCCTACACAACAAAGACATAAGAATTTGTTTTGTTTTGTGTATTTTATATTTATTCTTTAATTTATTCTCTAACCAAAGGCGTATGTGTTATTTATATTTGATTGAATCACTCTATATGTACTTTTTATGATTTTATCTAAATTTCTTCATTACATTTCTGGCATGCCTAGTGGGACAATAGTCTTGATGCTAATTTTTATCTTGGTGTGTCTATGAGTATTTTTTATAGGTTTTTGTGTTTTTAGGAATTATAAAGCTTCAACATCTTATCTTTATGCTTAAATGTCTATGTACAAACACTTATGTCTCCATCAATAGTTTTAATGGTTCTATTTTATTATGTGTTTTATAGCTGTAACATTTTGTGTTTAGTTTTTAGTGTAGGAAAAATTATCCCTTTTTCACACTTAATTAGGGAATTTTTTTATAATAAAATTAACTAAATTAAATGCCTTATTTTAGTGTTGCAATATTTCTTACATATTCACATTAAATTTAGGGCCTTATTAATAAAATGGACTTAATTGTGCCTTACTTTTGGTGTTGTAAGGTGTATCTTTACACTTTCACACTAATCTAGGGCTTCATTAATTAATTGAGGTTAATTTTCCTTAATTGGCCCCTTTAATTCAAATCTAAGCCTAATTCATTACATTTTCTGAGGGATAGAACCCAACATTCATAAATGCCATGACATAAAACTCAACCTTGAAGAATGATTGTCCTAGGTAAGTGACCTAGGACCCATTCGCCATAGGGAGAATGGGTCCTCACTTGGGCCTAGGGACTAAATTTAAATATGTTTTTGGCAGTTTTCAATGATTTCAAATGTATATTTAGATGTCAGCTTGCGTTATTTGAATTTCAAAAATTAATGTTAAGATATGTATAAATAAGAGGTCATTTCACTATGTTTCACCTAGCAATTTTTATCCTAGAATTTTATGAGACTTCAAGAGAGCATTACAAGAGCAATTCAAGAGCATTTCAAGGAATTCAAGGGAAAATTTATTGAAGACTATTGCAGCAATAAAGATCTTATCATCATGTCAAATTCTTCTTGCATCATGCATGTTGTTTGAGTTAATATGGTGATGTAGAGTTCAAGATCTATTCAAGAATTCAAATAAATCATTTTAAATCAATTTTCAAGATCAAGATCCACATCCATTGAGTCCACTTCATGCTAGATGTAGATTTTCATTTCAAGGTTTTAATCAAAATTTTTGTGAGTTGTGACTGTTAGGAATTTCATGCAAAAAATATCAATTAAATGCAAATAAAGATTAAACAAAGGAATGAAAACCACAACAATAATAACAAGGAGAGACAATATTTAACATGGTTCACCGAAACTCGGGCTACATCCACCAATAGCAAGTCCAATATTGTTATCCAGTAAATCAAACCGATTACAACCAGTAATCCTTGCAACTCAATACCACTGCAAATGCTACAATACAATATCAATGGAAACCCTAACCCTTAGCCTTTTATCAAGACTTATTCCAATTACAAAATAGGGTTTTTTATGTTGGTCAATAGAAAAAATTAACTCTCAATGCCTTTATAAAATAATAAAAATTGTGAGAGGTTTCAAGGGCACTGCCCTTAACCCCATCTTGGGGGGTTGCCCCTAAACCCGTGTTAAATAATTTGGGGAGAAACCACATCAATAAAAGTGGGGAAAATTTAACCTCCAAGTCTAATTAGGCTCCATATAACAACAATCTCCCACTTGGAGACTGATCAGACTCCACCCCATATCATCTCCCACTTGGAGACTGATCATAACATCATTAACCATGTAGCTCCCACTGGAAATAAGATGAAGACCAACTGAAGCTGAAGATGAGCTCAACTTCTCCCTTGGCACTTCCTTTGTAAACATATCAACTGGATTGTCATTTGTATGGATTTTTTTCAGCCTTAACTGTCCATCATCCAACACCAACCGAATGAAGTGATACCTCAACTATATGTGTCTAGTCTTTGAATGAAAAGAAAAATTATTTGCAAGATGTATGGCACTCTGGTTGTATGTAAACAAATAATTGTTGGCTTGTTGTTTTCCCAATTCTTCCATGAAATATTGCAGCCATATCATCTTCTTGCTTGCCTCTATTGTAGCTACATACTCTTCCTCTGTGGTGGATAAAGCAACCACCTTTTATAACCTAGAGATCCAACTCACCACTATCCCACCTATAGTAAACACATAACCTATAGTAGTACACCTGGTATCAATATCCCCTACCAAATCTAAGTCTAGATAACCTACTAAATCAGTATTAGAGCCCCTAAAACATAATTTTTTATTGGATGTACCTCTCAAATACTTGAGAACCCATTTTACTACATTATAATGCTCCAGTCTAGGACTACTCATATACCTGATTACGACTCCAACATGTACAATATCCAGTCACATGCATACCATGGCATACATTAAACTTCCTACAACTGAAGCATATGGTACCTTTGACATTTTGTCTTCCTCCTCTTGTGTCTTTGGACACATCTTCTTAGTCAATTTCAAATGACTAGGAAAAGGTGTGTTGACAACTTTTGCATTCTACATGTGGAATCTTTGCAACACCTTTTCAACATAACCAGCCTGAGACAGAGTCAATTTTATGTTCTTTCTATCTCTACAAATTCTCATACCAAGGATTTTTTTTTCTACCACCAAATCCTTCATAGCAAATGATTTTTCTAACTGTTGTTTTAACTCACTTATGTGATCCATGTTAGACCACACTACAAGCATGTCATCAACATATAAACATAAAATAATGTAGCTTTCATTATCCAACCTCTTAAATAAGCATAATGGTCAAAATTACACCAACTGTAGCCTTGCTCCACCATAAAACCATCAAATTTCAAGTACCATTTCTGAGGTGCTTGTTTCAAGCCATATAAACTCTTCTTCAATCTACACACCAATTTCTCCTTGCTTTTGACCTCAAATCCTTGGGGTTGTTCCATACATATCTCCTCCTCCAAATCACCATGGAGAAAGGAGGTTTTCACATCTAGCTATTATAAATGAAAATCTTCAATAGCCACAATACTTAAAATAGTATGAATAGAATTCATCTTAACAACTGAAGAAAAAATCTCAACAAAATCAATGCCCCTTATTCTGTGCAAATCCTTTTACAACTAACCTAGCTTTAAATCTATTCTTACCTCCATCTTCCACTTTCAACCTATAAACCCATTTTTTTGGTAAAGCCTTTTTACCTGTGGGAAACTTGCATAATTCCCAAGTTTTATTTTTTAGCAAGGAGTCCATTTCTTCTTCCATTGCATTCTCCCATTGAACCTTTGTATCCACTTGCATAGCTTCATCATACCCTTCAAGTTCACCAGAATCTATTAACAAAATAGAATACAAAGAGGGAGAAAAATTTTCATGAGGTCTACCTATCTATGTTGACCATCTAACATTCACTGGTGTTTGTGATATTTCTTGTTGTTGTTGCGAAGAATGGGGAACCACTAGTCTAACATTACTATCTAGAGTATCATCCAACACCACAAAATCCTTTTCTTTCTTCTCATGTTGTTGCAACTAATCTTTGTACAACACCACCTCATTGAATACAACAACCTTTCTTCTCACAATTTTTAGATTTTTAAAATCCCAAAGCCTATAACCAAATTCATAAATGCCATATCCAACAAAGATACACTTTTTTTATTTTGCATCTAGCTTCTAGTTCTATTTTCAGAATCTGTTAGTGTAATTAATATTCAATTGCACTTGCATAACTTTACTTAGGTAATATTTTAATTCCTAGGTTTATTATTCTCATCCTTATCTTGTTCCTCAAGATAAGATTAGGGTTATGCATACTTTTCTTTTATAAAGAAAATCATCTCATGTAATTATGAATTTCTGAATAATAATATTTTTCACATCTTTTTGCAATAGCTTTGCTTTTTTTGTTTTTCTCTTTTGTAGAAGATTTTTTGGTTTGCATGTCTGATCTTGGTTTCTAACATGGTATTAGAGCCTTGATTTGCAGCCCCTTCTCAATTTTTTGAGAAAATCAGTGCAAAGTTCGTTCGAGATTCCTTGAGGATTTCATACCTTGAGATTGTCACTCTATTTGGATGCTCTTGCATGGTCACTTTTGGCACACATTGGAGGAAATCTGAGCTAATTTTCAAGTCCAGGGCTATCAAAAAAGTCAAGATTGGCTTTTGTTTCACCTAAATCTGACATTTTATGCCAGAGTTATGAGGGTTTGAAGATTTTCCAAATTTGGGAGTTGTGAAGCTTCTGGTGCATTTTCAGGCAGATCGAACCTCACCATCAAATCCAGAGCATCCGAGAGACAAAAATTGACATATAATATACCCTGGATTTTGAAAATATTTCATCAGGCTTTAATATTTATTTTTGGGCATATTACATTTGGGGACTTTGATTTTCAAATTTTATGCGAACTGTTTTGAATTCAATGGTACCATCGTACTAGCTTTTCGTCAAAACCTATCTGTGTTGACCGCCGGTCACATCCATGTCGGCCCCCACTTTCTCCATTGACCTCCCTTATTTCTCCGGTAGTCATTTGTTCCTCCTGCCGACATTCCATTCCCGGCCCACCAGCCATCTTTGCCCACCGCAGCCCCTTTACTATCAACTCTCGGTCACATCCTTGCCCCGGGGGGGTTTTATCGCTTGGGGTGACGCCATTGGCGGCACCACCAACGCCCAGCATGCCCGCCACTAGCCTGGTGGCGGGTTTATTTTTTGCAAATTTTTGCCCCCTGGTCATATGGTGGACCAAGGGGTGGCTCGAAAGGAGCTAAATTTATGTGCCCATTTAGCCTTCATGTACCCTGATTTGCCTCTAGATAGCCCTTTTTTCATTTCATCATAACTTTTGATCCCAGAGGAAATTTTTTTGAAATGAGATATCACCGAAAAGCTAGCTAGCCCAATTTTCTGATGGTGCAATTTTTTTTTAGAGATTTTTCTATTTGGTGGAATTTTTTTCTTGTTGAAGTCAGATGTTCATATTTCACTTCAGAGGGCATATCTTTTGACTCGGTGATCCTTTTTTCGCCATTCTTCCAACATTGGAAAGCTAGTTTAGTCCTCTACATAGATATAAGGTCTATTTTTATTTTCTATTTATGCATTTTTTAGAATTATCTCCTTTTACAATCATTGGGTTATTGTAATAAATGAACTGAGATAAAGTTCCATCAGGTGGGTTTCTTTATAATAATCTGATTAGAGTGTGCATGCACTTTGATCTCCATCTTATTTTGATAGCTCACATGGGTTATACCTAGTTTCCTAGTTTCTTTTGGACTCATATTTCTCTATCTTGACACATATCAGATTCACATCGGTTCACACTTTAGATTGGGAGTTTATGGTTATTGATTCACATTGGTTCAGATCCTTCTCAGTTTGAGGGCCATGTTTTTATGGTTAATGTTCCAGAGTCTTTATGGTACTTATTCCCATGGAAGATTTTTAGTCTTAGTTTGGCATCGGCATCGAGATACATGGTTTCCAGACTCTATCATCATTTCATCTACTATTCCTTCACAAATTCTAGGGTTGTTCCAATTTGTGATTTTTCTAGTGTTCCGTGGCATCGGGTCTATTGTCACATTATTATGATTCTGCTTTGGTTTTTTGTAGACAAAAGTATCTTTTCTTACTTGTCAGATTGTGGTTCAAGTGTTACTCCACAGTCTTCTTCCAATGCTTCTTTGCAGCAGTCGTCTCATTATAGGGGGGTTTTGTCCAACTAGGTTTTCCTTCTCTACCACATTATTGCATTTGTACATGGGTACCTTATCAAGCCTTGTTACCGAGACCCATTCATGCTTTCTTGCATTCATCTTAGTTTTAGGTGCATGCTTTTTTAGTCTCCCTAAGTTGCACTTATGTGGGGGTGTTAGTGTAATTAATATTTAATTGCGCTTGCATAACTTTACTTAGGTAATATTTTAATTCTTAGGTTTATTATTCTCATCCTTATCTTGTTGAGTTATCTTGTTGCTCAAGATAAGATTAGGGTTATGCATGCTTTGCTTTTATAAAGCAAATCATCTCATGTAATTATGAATTCCTGAATAATAATATTTTGCACTTTGTTTGCAATAGCTTTGCTTTTTCTATTTTTCTCTTATGTGGAAGTTTTTTTGGTTTGCATGTCTAATCTTGGTTTCTAATAGAATCTATATATGTGAAGATGCTTCACATTTGAAGGTTTTGAGAAATGAATAACTCACCTTCTTTCGTATCCATACTTCCTATGGAATACCACAACCCAAAGGAACGAAAGGACCTCTATCAATTAAATATATAGTGGTATTGACAACCTCTTCCCACATGTTTAAATGCATCCCAACATGCAATCTCATGCTCCTTGCATCCTCCATTATTGTCATATTCATGCGCTCAGCCACTCCATTTTATTGTGGAGTCCCTGGAACTATTTTATGCTTATGAATTTCATTAAAGGAACAATAATCCTCAAATTCTTTGCTACAATACTCACCACCCTTATCAGATCTAAAAAAATTTAATCTTTTACCTGTATCATTCTCATCCAAGCTTCTCCATTTCTTAAATGTTTTAAATACATCAGATTTCTACTCAAGGAAATAAATCTAAACCTTCCTAGTTGCATCATCTATGAATGCAACATAATACCAAGAGCTATAGAGAGAAGATACTTGAGCTAGTTGCCATACATTTGTATGCACAAGTTCCAAATTTTCATCTTTCTTTTGTTTCCCATCCTTGAGAAAAATAACTCTCTTTTGTTTGTCATACACGCAACTTGCATAAAAATCCATATTAATGCATTTCAAACCTGGTAGAAATTTCTTAGAATGAAGAACCTTCATACCTTTTTCACTCATATGCCCAAGTCTGTTATGCCACAGTGTTGTCTCAGAACCTACAACAACTATTTTAGTCTCTTCCTATGAACCTGCAACAATTGTTCCTGAACCTGTTTGTGTTTTCTATGCAAAAACTAAAGTAGAAGGAACAATGTGACTTGTACAAAGATATAAGGTGCATACTTTCACACCTTTTGCTACTACTAACACACCTTTTGAAACCTTCCAATTTTTATTATTAAAATTAATTGTGCAACCTTCATCACCTAGTTGCCCTATTGAAATTAAATTTCTACTCAGCCTTGGAATGTGCCTTACCTCTTTTAGTAGCCAATGATTCCCATTCTACAACTTAATCTTAATTCTTCCCTTTCCAACAATCTGACAAGGTTCGCTATCTCCCAAATAAACTAGCCCAAAATCCCCTTGGACATAATCAAGAAAATAACTTCTAATGGTCACAGCATGAAATGAGGCCCCTGAATCTAAAACCCATGAGTCATTAGCATTATCAAGGGAAAGAATCAAAGCATCCTCATAAAATTTTTTACTTACCACATTTTCCTCTTTACTTCCTTCCTTTTTGTCTCCTCCTTTATTTTTCTGAGACCAACAATATTTCTTTAAATGAGTCAACTTACCATAGTACTAGCAATCCTTCTTGTCTCTAGATTGGCACCTTTTGTCCTTTGATTTTCCTTGTGACTTCCCATGACTTCCAAAATTGTTTCCTCTCTCCTTTGTTCTACCCCTACTTTCTGCATTCAAAACACTGCCTAATGCAGATGTTACTCCTGATCTTTTCCTACGAATTTCCTTGCTCAAAATAACACCAACAACATCATCAAATTTTAATGTATTCAAATAGAAAACAAAATTGCTAGTTCAACAAATACCAAGCTATTCCAACTTTTAGGAAAAGAACAAAAAATCAAAAGAGCCCTAACTTCTTCATCAAAGTGTACAAATTTACAGAAGTTAATTGACTGGTAATTGTATTAAACTCATTTCAATGATCAACAACTGAATCACCTTATACCATTTTTATATTAAATAAACGCTTCATAAGAAATGCCTTATCTAAAGCAGAAAGCTTTTCATATAACTTCACTAGGGTTTCCATCAACTCTTGAGTTGTCTTTGTTGTTGTAATATTGAACACCACCGATTATGCCAGGTATAAATGAATGGCTCGCGGTGCTTTTCTATCCAAAATATTTCATTCCTCATCACTCATTGTTGTCGATTTCTTAGATATTCCTTCCAATGGCCTCCATAAATCCTTCTGATAGAGATAATCCTCCATATGTATCTTCCATAATGAATATTTCTACCCATTGAATTTATCTACCTTCAATTTACCCTCATTTTCCATTACTCCCACTTAACTATGAAACTCCCACTCAACTGTGAGACTTTCCTAAAGATGATAATCAAACACAACCTTCTCTAATACCACTTGTTAGGAATTTCATGCAAAAAAATCAATTAAATACAAGTAAAGATTAAACAAAGGAATGAAAAACATAGAAATAATAATGAGAGACAATATTTAATGTGGTTCACCCAAACTTGGGCTACATCCACCAATAGAGAGTCCAATATTATTATCCAGTAAATTGAACTGATTACAACTAGTAATCCTTGCAACTCAACACTGTTGCAAATGCTACAATACAATATCAACAGAAACCCTAACACTTAGCCTTTTATCAAGACTTATGTCAGTTACAAAATAGGGTTTTTTTTATGTCGGCCAATAGAAAAAATTAACTCTCGATGCCTTTATAAAATAATAAAAATTATGAAAGGTTTCAAGGGTGCTACCCCTTGACCCCATCTTCGGGTTGTTGCCCCTAAACCCCTGTTAAATAATTTGGGGAGAAACTGCACCGATAAAAGTGGGGAAAATTTAACCTCCAAGTCTGATTAGGCACCATATAACAACAGTGACATTTCTTGTTCATTCATCATTTCCTTCATGCTATTCGATTGCATTTCAAAGTTTAAACAATCAAGTGGGGTTTGACCAAGGTAGACCCCCATTCACCTAACAAATCACATTTTTCTCTCTTTGATACATGTGATTGCAGGTTTTAGGTTGAAGATCCTTTAAAGAGAAAAATTGAAGAAAGTTGTAAAGTTTTCAAAGGTTCAAGAAAAGTTGTCATTTCACAAAAACTCTTCTACAAGTTTTATTTCTGGATTTTGACAGTGAAAATTAGGAATATAGGAGTGCAAACAAAATAGAAGAGAACCCAAAAAGAACCTTTTCAGAGCCCTAACTAGAACCCATTCTCCATAGGATGAATGAGTTGTTAGTGAGATTCAAAAAGGAACTTTTGGTGACTAGTACACATTATTTTCCCTTTTCTAGATCTACCTTTTGATTGTTGGTTCTGTTAGTTTGGGGTGCAATCTTTCATTTGCATTTTAGATTTTATTTGATGGTTTTAATCTTTCTCCCCAAAGTGCTATTTAACTCTAAAATGAAGAAAATGATGAGCTCTCTTTCGCTTCTAGGGTTTTGGACCTAAAAGGAGAGAGACAATTTCCTACCTTTCACTCAAAAACAAACCCTTGAGATTTCAATGCAAAGGAGAATGAAATCTTGTAAAGGGATTGTTCTAGGGATTGAATGATGTATAATGAGGGGTTCACCACCAAGTGTAAACTTGAAAAAGATAATGAATTGGACGACATAATATGATATGCAAACAAATGTTAAATGACCTAAAAAGATTAACAAATTGTAATGAAAAGCTATGAAACTAAAAGTGTGCACTTGGAAGACTGAAGAAGATAGAATGGAGGTCTAGCTCACTAAAAATTTTGATATTGAAGTTTACTGGGACTCATACGCAAGGTTGGGTGAATCAATCCAATTTCTTGGAAAATGCACTAGAGCAGGTTTCAGCCAAAAGGGTATCCAAATTTGTAAAAATCTTGATCAGGCCTATATAGTGGGAATCATTCACCAATAGTGGCGAATCAAGATCCACTTCTACTTTTTTGGAAATTTTGAAGTGGATTATGTGCCTCTTGGTGTCGGTGTGCTCTGCTCTTTTTGACTGGTTTCTAGATCCAAAATTGCAAAATACCACCTGTAGGTCTTCTCCAAGCTTCTCCAAGGCTTGATGACAACTTTAACAACTTTTAGGGACTTGAAAACTTTTCTCCAACTTTGCTTTTTGGCCAATCTACAACCTAGCTCTGTAAATCACTCACAAGAAGAGCAAAAAACTATTGTGGGGTTAGTGAATAGGGGTTTGTCTTCGTCAAACCCCTTGTTGGTAATTAAAACTTGAAATAGAATGAAATATGAAAAGAGAATGATGCATGAACAAAAGATAATGTTGCAACTCACCAAACCCTAGCAATAAGGTGTTACAAATATGTAAGTAATGGCTACAATGGATGTAAACTTGGTATCTCACTTGATGTCGATAGATCTTGAATGAAGCACTAGCTTGAAACCCAAACCCTACATTATAATTGTTGGCTCTAAAACAACATGATGCAAGCAATCTTTTACATGATGAATGACACTTGAAGGTGCTATAGAATGCTTGATAAAATTCCCTTGAATTGAATTGAATGATCTTGTGAATTCTCAAATGCTCTTGTGAACTCACTAAGTGATGTCTTGAATTCTAGGTATGAATATGAGTGAAAGAACCTTGTATTTATATTTAATTATGCAAGAATTTTCTCAATTACAACACTACAAGCCGACATCATATTTAGAAGAATAAAATCCTATCATAAATTTGATTTAAATTTGAATTTTTTCCACTCAAGACTTATTCACCCAAGGTGGTGAATGAGTCCCATCACACATAATATATGGAACCAAAAATGAAAAATGCATAGAAATGTGTGAAACTTGCATCAGAGCCAAAAAGACCTAGGTGAGACTCATTTGCCCAAGGTGGAAAATGAGACCCATACACTAAATCTAGGTCACACAAGCTAGGAACACCTAAATTATTATTGGTTATTGATTGGTGTCAGGATTATCCCTGAAAAGATGCAATAAATGAGGCTTTTGGATGCAAAATAGCACCAATTAAAGCATAAGAAATCCAAATTATTAATCACAAGCCTAGAGGAATGTGAAAATGTGTTACAACACTTTACAACACTCCAACTAAGGCAAGATTAATGTTAATTATGGTTAAAATTATGTTTATTATGCTTAGTTAATTGATAAAACCCCAAAAAAGTGTGAAAGTGTGTTACAACACTTCACAACACTTTTGCAAGGCACCATTAAATTCCATTACTTCACAAGGGCCCAAGACCTAATGTGAATGTGTTATCCACATTACAACACTAAATCAAGGAAAAATTAAGCCAAAATCCACAAGGAGGACCCAAATGAGTGTGAAAAATGTCAAAGGACCCATTTTTTGACACTACAAACTCATACCCCCATCCTTGCATAGAAAGAAAATTTACTGACTCATACCTTAATTTGACTCACCTTTTGGTTGTTAGTCATCTCATTTTTTGAATCTCACTTCCTTGAATGAATAGAGAGAAATATGTCCTTTGTTATCAATTCATTATGGTGAACCCCCTTTTATCATAACCTTGCACCTATTTTTCTTTTATTTCAAGTTTCATAGAATCTATGCATTGGCTTTGTTGTTAGCATCACATTTTATGGCATGTGAATTTTCTCAATTTTATAAAAACTTATTTCTTGTGCAATTTTTATCACTACTTGGAGTCACATACCTTATTATTATTAACTAATCTATTTGTTAGGTGTTTTATCATTATCTAGTTTATTCTTTTTGGTTGTTATTATTGTTGGTAATTTGATTGTCATTGATGTCAAAAGGATATTTTAGTGATATCAGATAGGGAGTTGTTGACTAATGTCAAAAGGAATTCATAAGGATGTCAAAAAGAGATTGATTAGCATTATGTTTTCATTGAAGCAAGCCTTGAAGAAGTTCAAGCATCGGGCCTTGTGCTTACCTTATATCACTTGCTAGAGAAGGAAGGAGTTAGTCTTCTTGGCTAAGTACAATTAGGCTTTAGTCATACCTCATATCAAATGCAACAAAGAAAAATTTTTGAATGCAAAGTTCGAAGGGTGTCGAGCATCAAGGTTAAGGCTTATGCCTTACCTTATCGAGCATCGGATGTTAGCATTAAGGCTTATGCCTTAAAATAAAGTAAAGTATGAAGTATGTTGTAAACTTGAACCTCAACACCCAAAAGCTTTTGAAGTTCATGAGTTGAAGTTAAGGCTTATACCTTAATAGAAAGTTAAGTATGATGAATGGTGGAAGCCCGAAGGCCAATACTTGAAAGGGTTAATACTATCACCTCTTATGAAGAATTTTTTTTATGTTTTGGAGTTTTGGAGTTCAAAGTTTTGGATTTTGTTGTGTTGGTCTACAAATGGTATGAAGGAGGTAGATGGTAAAGGGTAAGGCCAATGGCCGAAACCTGATAGGTGAAAAATGCTTTAGACTAAGGTGTTCATACCTATTTCTTAAGTCCTTTAAAGAAATCCATTCATGAGGTAAGGAAGATTTGTGACTCCTAAGCCCCAAAGGAAAGTAAACTCATTTCTAGAAAAAATGAAAAAGTAGTTCCACCATTTCATGGAAGGTATGTGTTAACCAACATTGACCAATGTAGATATGTGGGAAAGCGACACGTGTTTAAGATGACAATTGGAAAAAATTGATTTCTTCACCAAAAATCACATTGTTGTTGTTGTAATGTCATAAAATTGCACTCCTTGTAATTTCACATACATTTTTCTATCTGCTTTAGTGTCCACTCCCATAGCATTTGTGTAGGCTCATTTTAGCCCCTACATTAGCCTTTCTCCCTCTCAAGATGCTCAAAAGGACCCCTTTTCAGAAATTTCCTTCGTGCGTCAGCTTTACATCAAAACTTGTGCTTTTCCCATTCTTGTCATTTTGTAGCATGATGTGTCTAGATATTTGTACACTATGTAGATGTCTATGCACCATGCTAGCATCCTACGACATTTTGATATTTGAACGACCATTTCGAAGCATGTTTTCCACTTGTCACTTACCTTTGTCGGTGGTAATGGCTTGATACACCTTGTAACCACTCAAGAAGCTTCTTTTCCCTCCCATTCTCCCTTTAAAAGTGATCTTCTCAATCTATTTGGCCTTCTTGGCTTATCTCTTGAATTCTCTTCTCTTCTATACAATATTATCTTGTTATCTTGCTTGTACAACTCCCTACAACATGCTACAATAGCCTCAAGCTCTCAAGCTCTTACAACGCTTTTTGCATCTATCTTGGCTCTCATAGCTTTGTCTCTCCCTTTGGATTCCTTAAGCATTGCAGTTGATATCTCTCTTACCTTGTGCCTGCAACATCTTGGTATTTCTCACATCCCCTATCAATTACATCTTTATCTCATGATATAGGTTCTCCTCCTTAAGTGGGGATTTCTTTTCACTCTTGCATTCATTTCATTCCTATTATCTCTATCTATCTATTTGGATATATGTGGAGGTGGGAACACCAAAATGGGGGTTTGACTGAGGAAAACCCCTATACAACCCCAACATTTTCTCTAGATCTTATGTATGCAGGTATTGAATGTAATCATTTTTTATAGGCTCCATTACTTGGATTTTTTTGAGAATCTTCTATCTCTCATCCTCTTTAACTTTATCATTTATAATTCAATTTACTTTAGTTATGTTACTTTCCATCATTTTCCATGTATTCCAAGAGTTCCTAGCAGTTAGGTAGAAGTAGTCACTAAATTATTTTATGGGATATTCTTGCTTTCTAGTCCATATTAGACACAAACGTGCCTCTAGGATTCTAGCTCACTATGTTGTTGTCCTTATTATGTGTTGAGGTCCTTTGGAAGAAAACTTGCTAATTTATCCAAAAAACCTCAGTGGCTTGCTCTTTTTGATTCTACAACTCTCAATTTGTTCCTTGAGGTAGTTTAGGGTAGTTTTCCCCTTCAGAATCTCTTGATAATAAAGAGACTCATGAGTAGTGAATCCCTCTTCTCTATAGTTGTGAATCATTAAAGATATTCCAACCTCATTTAAAGAGATCACATCAAATGGCCAGGGTTTTATGGTTGAGTAAGTTGAGCAATCTAAACATTAGATCATGGCATAATAAAAAATATACCGCCAACATTCAAAGATCACATTTTTTCAACAGATAGGTGGTAGAATAATGAAACTCCTAGTTATGAAAATGAGATTGTGGTACAGAAAATGAGGTAACTGCTACAACTATATTCTTGCTAGGGATTGGAAGAAATGAACGCCATTAATACATAGGTGGCTATGAAATTAAATGCAAAGGAAACTCTAGGTGTGATTGGTGCCAAAAATAGAAAATGTGAATTTGGTCAGTGATGCATGGGTCGAGGTACATAGACTTGTCAGTGAAGAAATAGGAGTTATATTCAAGTAGAATAGAGATGAAATGAATAGGAATGAGTGTGAAGAATAACCTAGAATTGATAAATATCATCTAGGTGAACCATAGATTTTGGGGTGTAGGATGTTATGACTCTCTTGCTCAATTAGGGTTTTTCATCTAAAGGAAAAGAGATAGATCCCACACAAAATCTAGGTGGTTCAATCAAAATAATGCAAGTAAAATAGAATTATGCCTAAATGAAATGATCTAAATACAACAAATAGATAAGATAGATTGATTATTTATGCAAAACCTAAGAAATATGAAGTGTTCAAAAACACAGTGTGATATGCAAACAAGTATAAAAAGATGAATCAAAACGCAAATGAAACAAAATAGAAAGTTACAAGAATGAAAGTGAGCACCTGAAAACCTGATGAAGACTAGAAAATACTCTGAAAAACTAGAAATGCTAAATTTTTGACTAATTGGTACTCATTCGCCACCCTGGGTGAATCAGTCACAGATCAGGGTTTCTACTCAGAATCTTGTTCCTGCCAAAAGGGTACTGGAATTCACACTCTATCCTAGTAGACACCTCTAGTGGGACTCATTCGCCATCCATGGTGAATCAGTGCTTTTCCTATTTTCTAGAAAATCAAGTTTCAAATCTACACTTTATCACCTACACAACACTTCTTGACATAAACCTGAATCTGAATATATGAAAATACTTGCAAACGAGTTTTAAATTTGTTGTCTAATGGGGGGTTTGTGTTGGTCAAACCCATAATTTGGTAGTTAAACCTTGAATAGATAAAATCTACATAAAACCCTAGCCCTAAGTGTGTCTAAGACTAGGAAAATATGAAGTAAGAAAAAACCCTATTCTAATATGCTAGAATAAGATAAGTGAATGTGATTTGAATGAAGCAAGAATTCAATCCAAGAAACCCTAAAAATTTTAAAATGAATTTAAATGACATGCAAACCTTAAATCTAAAGATAGAGAGAAAATGGAAGATGAAATCACTTTGAAAACAAGTCATAAGGTGTGATTTGTTGGCTAGTTGCATCTCCTCAACCTAGATTTCTCCATGATTCTCCATAGGCATCCATGATAAAATCTTAAAATCTTTGCAATGTTGGATGTTAAGTGAGTAGTGAGCTCGAAGACTTGCAAGAACCCTATCTTGTTGTCCAAAAGCTTCAACTTTGTTGTAGAAATGCTAATGAAACTTCTTGTGGAAGACTCTCAAAACTTGAATTTTGAATTTTCTTTGTAAAAATGACTAGGAGATGTGAAAAAAGACCTAAAATATGTATTTATAGGCATCAATACCTAATTTTCCCATTATTTAGACATAAGAGGGCAACATCCACTAAAAATTTGAATTAAGTCAGTGAAATTCCTACTCAAAATTAAAATTTTCCCAAAAAGGGACTCATTTTCCACCCTTGGCGAATGGGTCCCACCAGAGGGGACTCATTTTCCCAAGGTGGCGAATGGGTCTCACTTGTGGTTTTTGGAGGTGAGTTTTTGAGATATGAATGAATTAAGTATTATTTGTTAGGATTTATATGATTTTTAAGTGAAATGGACCTCTAGATCAAAAGTAATGGGTCTTAGGGGCCTATAAATGTTGTTTTAAAAAATGATTAAAGTAAGGGTACTCAAAAGTAAGTCCAAATTAAGCATGAAATTGTCTCTTTTTCCAAGAGTGACCAATTTTCTATGCCACATTTATCCCCCACTTTAGCGCCCATATGACACTACATGAATATGTAAGCTAAAGGAATCTAAACAATACACTTTATTACACAAAAAGATACTCATTCAAAAGACGAGAGAATGAATCCCCCGACATAGTTGTCTGTAAAACCATAACTTTAGGAACCACATCCTGCAACACAAATTCATTAATTTTCTAAAAAACCTTTTATCTAAATTATAGAAATCTAATTCAAGGGTAGATGTATGCTTGGGCCCTTGATTTCACTTTCTTTACAGAGGTGGAATCAAGGTAGCAATCTAGCCACGTTGAAGAAGGAACAATCATATCGTAGGTAATTTCCAAGTACCATGCCACATAATGATAGACAATTGATGATGTCAAGTATAGAATCATGATTCCAATGCATCAAACAGTGTCGAAAATGGAGTTCCCTAGCTCCTATTATGTTGTTTTGAAGAAAAAGTATTTTACTTATTCTTAAGAGAAAATAACCCTAATTTAATGCATAAGAGTAAAAGGGATGAAAATAGGTGAAAAGAGGTAAAGGAGAGTAATTTTACACTTACAATTTCATTTTACCTTCTTTTAGTTTGAGAGTGATGAGTGAGATGAGAAGATGCCAAGTCGACAGGATTACAGGCCTTCATGATTGGATGTGCTTTGAGAGCAGGTGGCACGCGGTGAGCTGTATCCTAAGGTGCATCAATTCTGCAACCTTCACTTAGTGATTTTACAATGATTTAATGATTTTTAATGCATTTATAGGTTAATTTAGGATCTTGGAAAAAAATTCACAAAGTGTCTCTTTTCTTCACAAAGTGTCCCTTTTGTTCACAAAGTGTCTCATTTCTTCACAAATTGTCCCATTTCTTCGCAAAGTGTCCCAAAAGGGTCCTAAAGTGTCTAGGGCCTTTAGAAAAGCTCACTAGAAGAACTTTAGCACACTTTCATGAGGAATAATGTTAAAATTAAAGATATTAGATGAATTTTTAGAGCATATTGTTTGATTTTGATAGGTACCTGCTGGGTCGCAATAATAGCTAGGGGAGACAGTTAAGCTTTTTGAGAGACCTTGCTCTAGCACTATCAGTACAGGAGATAGATCATCTCCAGGTAGTAGGAATATATTGGGCATACCTTATGCCTTCTATGAGACACCACGATGTCATGTTGATGGTCCTATGTGAGCGTTGGAAAGCTAATACATGTACATTTCACCTCCTGACCGGGGAGATGACTATTACCTTAGAGGATGTACACTGGATTCTTTAAGTTCCTATTTAGGGAGAATGGGTATGCTTCTGAGGAGATCGGTCATTTCACAAATAGAAGGTCGACATGTAGTATTTCCTTGATGAACCTATTCATGATGAGCGTGTGAGAGCACGAATCAAGCTACCAATGCTAATATATTCATGAGCCCCCATAGTGAGATGGATTATGATGCACATGGTGGCACTAGTACTCAATCCATATGGATGAGCAACACACCTTGATGAAGGATTAGTTCACCTAATTCACAGGATGGTAGAGCATAGGATGGTCTATGCTTGGGGATGATGTATCCTGGAACATCTTTATTATGATTTGGGTCAATTTGTTTTTCTGGAGATAGATAGTATGGTGCACTACACGCTTCTATAGGTGCAGTGCCATGAGCATATTACATGCACTAGGCCTATCAGTTTGCCATGTTTTGTAGCCATAGGGTATCCACAAGCCTTTGGCTATCCTCTATGGGGTGTTGCCACAATAGTGGTTTACACTTTCTGGGAGATCCTGATTTTTGCTGAAATCACATATTTTTAGAAAATATAATGATTTAACCCTTGAAAAGTTTCATTTAAAAGATTCGAATTGAAGAGGTTTTGATCAAACCACCTTGTACCAAGCCCCCTTGGATTGAACCCCACTAGTTATAAACCATACCTATAACGGTGTCTCCTTTAAACCTATTAAAATGTTGATAAAAAAGCACTTTTGATTTACCTTTTGGGGGATCAAATGAATTCATTTAAAATTTATTTTTTGTTAGTATGTAGTCTTTATTATAATCTTACAAAAAAGTATAGTTTTAATTAAATTTAATTTTATTATTATATTTATTTTTTATTTCTTGTGAATGTAGGTTTTTCACTGAAAATCAAGCTCTATATTCTGCACATGTGGAAAAAAAGAAGATTATGAAAAAAATATTAAAAAATATAAGTGCACCAGATATTGAAGTCCTTGATCCAACAAGAGAAATAAAATTGAATTTTGATACATACAAGAAATGTTATGTGTTATACAGTCTGCCTATGTCTGAATTGTAATTGGTTTGACTTTGAAACTTGATTAAGGAAAAAATATTCAAAAAACACTATGAAACCAATTGGAAGCACTATATATCATAATTAAAAATCTAAATTATAAAAAGTAGAATTTTATCCTTCATGTAAAAAAAATTATATGTTATACGGTGAGCATCAGTCCTTAAAAATGTTGTTTACTGGAAAAAAACTAGTTTTTGAAGTAGATGGAAAAATAAATACAATCTGATTCCAAAAATTTTGGAAAAAAATATTTATAATCTAGAGAAAAAATGTCACAAATCACTAGTTTGTATCATCTTCAAATTCTTCATGGTTTAGCCGCTATAGGTGTCTGAAAGTGAAGATTTAGTTAGAAAAAATCAATTTAGCATCCAATTTGGCCAAAAATTGAAAAATAGTATTGTGGGATCACCCTATGACGCTTATGGCAGTATGGAGACTTGCATTTTTGGATGGCGAGATTTGACCAGCTGGAGGAGGACGAGATCCATTGGAGGCCTTATCTACTTACACTATAGTGGCCAGATCCCACAGGGAGGTTGAGGAGGATGCAGGTGGATAGATTGTTGGCTGGTCGACATGACTATGTAGTACATCCTTTCTATTATGGTTGAGTCATGCAACAATTTGGGTAGGTGCAGACACCACTGAGGGCATGCCCCTTTATCAGGAGATCATTGTGGAGTTCCTAGAGGCCAAGTGATATCATATGACTCACTATAGACCATGTTGTCTAGAGTGACTCCAATGATTCAAATCACAATCGACCACTAGTCTCTAATGCTGATGACATCGGTATCACATATGAGCATGAGGAATGGT
The DNA here is from genome assembly GCA_007258455.2 of Sequoia sempervirens. Lineage (NCBI taxonomy): Eukaryota > Viridiplantae > Streptophyta > Pinopsida > Cupressales > Cupressaceae > Sequoia > Sequoia sempervirens. The sequence continues at coordinate 1,165,195,759 of VDFB02271358.1, forward strand.
GGTCAGCGACATGACCGTCTCTTGTATTTCTGATGTATGTCCCTATAGGTGATGCAAGACTAGTGCCAAAGGAGGGAGATGAGGTAGAGGATAGGGTCAAGGATGTATGATACAAGGCTACAGATATATTCACTGATGTTATAGATGATGAGTATGATTTGGATGTTGATCCTAACTATGATGGTCTGGATGATTAGGTAGTAGCTGAGGATCAACATGAGTGGGGAGACTCCTCACACATTCATGTGACAAGATCACGTGTAGCAACCATGGCAGACATCAGTATCCATGGTCACAGAGAGGCCAGCATGTCCACCATGCCCCCGAGAGAGGATGAGGTTGATATCCCTCAGCTTGTTGGAGATATAGGTGATGATATTTAATTTATGTATTTACTTTATGTTAGTGCTTACATTTCATACATATATGAGGATGTGTATTTATTATTTACTATTTCTACCTTATGGGAGCCTTGAGAGACTGGTGAGATGTCTACTAGAAGGTGGATGTAGAGATAGTTCTTGCATCCATCGATAAGAAGGCAATGGACCCTGATTACACACCCCCACCGATCATGGAGTATCCAAAATCACTCAAGCCTTTTGCGAGGCTATGGGCAACATATGAGAGCATGAGGAGACAAATTCATTGAGTTGACACTGTAGGATAGTCATCCCAGACTCTAGTAGAGGTGGAAAGACTACAGGTAGAGGTATCACAACTATGGGTAGAGAGGGATCAGATAGCGAAGGAGCATCATGTGGCTCTTAGGTGAGTACAGGGTTTGGATTTTGCACTCAAAGTCGGTGGATCATGATCATGATCACACACAACCGTCTCATGACATCTAGGTACCACATCATGGGCACCAGAGCCTGAGGGGTCTAGTTCTTAGAGACCTTGATGATGTTGTATATTGTGATGAGATGTACATAAAACTTTGGATATATATATATATATAAGGATTTGATGTTTTTCAATATATCTTAATGTGTTTGAATGTTAAATGGTAAGGTGATTAATTAAATAACTATTGTATAATTATTTAATTAATGTCTACATGATTTAACATAATTGATATGATCTAATAGAAAACATATTTCAATTTTGTGTTAGATACAACATTGTTATTTTAAGGAGGGTATGTTAAATCAGATACACCTATAATTCATATAAGGATCAAATTTAACATAACACGAGGGTGAATAGTATGAAACCTAAAGTAATTATAAAATTAATTAAATAATCACCTTATTGTTCAAGAAAAACACATGATCATTTGTTGAGAACGAAGCAATGTGAAAGTATAATTTTAAAGAATGTAACCAAATAACTTTAGAGAACACTGTTTTATCATTCATACTATTCAAAGAGACTAGAGGTAATACTGTCACAGATGCACAGCATTAATAGGTTCCTTAATGGGTGTTCCATCGAGCTTTGTTAATACGTAAGAACCAGATCCATAACTGGTATTGATTATGTAAGGTCCCAACCAATTAGGGCTAAATTTATCATTGTCCTCATGGTTAGTATGAGTATTTCTTTGATTCTCATAGAGAATGAAATTGCATTTACTAAATGTTTGAGGAATTACTTGAGTATTGTGTTTTCATTTTACTTGTTTAATGTAAGCATGGAGATGCTCAAGAGATTTGATGCACTTTTCATCGAGCATCTCAAGCTGGTGAAATCATTGTTCTTTATAAACGGTATCATCAATAAGGTCTTGAAGAGAAATTCATAGCATAGGAATTTATAATTCCAAGGGCATGATCACATCAGTACCATAAATAAGGTTATAGGGTGTAGTTCCCGTGGATAATTTGACCCTCATTCAATAAGCCAAGAGCGCATAATGTAACTGCATATGCCAATCCTTACGATGCTTGTTAACAGTTTTCTTTAGGATTTGTTCAAGAATCTTATTAGTGCTTTCAACTTGTCCATTGGATTTGCGGATAGTATGGTGTGGAAAATCGATGTTGAATGTTGAATGTTTCAAGAAATTTCTTTACATCAATATTCTCAAATGGGGTTCCATTGTCTGAAACTATTGTAGATGGAAGTCCAAAATGAGCAATTATGTGTTCCAATATGAAATGAAAAATTACTTCAACATTTGTAGATCGAAGAGGAATAGCTTCCACCCATTTTGTAAAATATTTTGTTGTTCTTATGATAAATGTATGTCCGGTAGAGGAGGGTGGTAAAATTTTTCCAATGAGATCCAATCCCCACACTGAAAATGGCCAAATGGGAATTTGGGCATGGATCTTAGAAGTAGGGGCATGGATCTTAGAAGTAGGGGCATGAATTAGATTGCTATGTTCTTAACATTTGTGACATCGTTTAACATAAGAAAATCAATATATCTCCATATATCTCCAATAATATCCCACACGGATGAGTTTTTGCACTAGTGATCATCCTCCAAAATGGCCCCTGTAGACATGCAAAATTAACATTGTGCATTCAATCAAGTTAATTCATTAACTAAACTAGATTTCACATTAGGTCCATTCATCATCTTCATCCATTCATCAGGTAATCTCATCTCCTAAGGTCATTTATTTAAAATAAAATAAACATTATCATCAACCTTTTAATAAATCAAACATCCATTTAAATCAAATCCAAAATCATATTCCATCATTTTCTAATTCAAATAAATCAAATATCAAAGTCCTAAAAGTCAAACTCACCTAATCACCATTAAGATAACCTAATCCTAATTAGCCTAACCTAAACCACCCACTTTTATCCTCTATATATCTCCACTTGCACAAATAAATCAATTTATTGATTTATTAAAACCCTCATTTTCACTTAACATGGCCCTCAAGTTTGAAAAGCATGACAAGTTGATTTTTCCCTCCAACATTGCATTTATTGCTCATTTTCTTGTCCCCCTCTCAAAATTTATTGCCAAATTTGAATTCAAATTCTCCCTCTCATGGGCACACTTCCCAAATCTTGCACATCCATTGGCCTATCACCACTTGACAAGTGGCCTCTTCCTATTGGCTTGATCTTTGTCCCACATTCATCCATTTGGACAATCTCTCATCAAAAAAATCTATAAGAGAAGGCCTTAATCCTCATTCATGCATCCACAACTTTTATGCAAGGTTACTCTCTTCGTTTGAGAACTCATCTTGCTCTTCAACTCCATTGCATCTCATCATCTTAAGCTTTGATCAAGGATTGGGAAAGGGTCACTTGCACATGTGACACCAATCCACTATGGAATAGGTAACTTGTGGTTGCTTTCATAATGCTTTTAGTTTTCTTTCATCCTTTGTTGCATTTTGAAGTATTTGCAAGGTATTTCATAGGATTTATTTTGATAGATTTGTAAAATACTAACCCATGTTTGAGATGTTAGTATTTGCAGATTTAAAAAGATGCTCACATTGTGGCGCTAGAAGGAGGGCGAATCTTTGTCAGTTGAATTTTGAATGATACATCACTATTTTTCTGTATGCTAAAATGTTTGTTGCTATTTGACTATTGTGGCACCTTGCTAAATGTTCTTTATTGATCTTTCACAAACTTTTTTTAATCTCCTTTCTTTAATTGGATGAAAAAATCCTTTCTTTGCATTGATTAGTTGAATCTTTCTTGCTAAAATTGGGACTTCCTATTCAAATTGTCATCTACTTAGTTGATTTTCTATTGCTGCTATGATTATGATGACGTTTATTTGTCTCTGTAAGTTGATTTAATTTTTTATGATACTAATGGTAGAGACGTTCATTGTCTTCTGTACACAAAAGAAATCACTGTAATGAAGAAAATCATTAATTCTCCACCACATCTACATCTATTCACATGGCTGTCTTTTCTTTCTGTTGCAATGCTTTTCTTTCATCATAGTGGATGTCTTTTCTAAAAGAAAAGTCAAAAGCGGGAAATTGTGGGCAAGAGTCATACAAAGACAGAAAAAACATAAAATAAAAGAGGAGTTATGCTGTGTTGAAAAGAAGTCAGGCGACATGCATCCATAATTAGATAAACTATGATGACCAGGGCTGGAAAATAGAGGAAGGAAGCTCGCCGCGTAGGATATGCCATCTCTTTGGCTTCACTCATTCCAGACCAATCTTCCAATGACCTACATACCTATCCAAATACTTGTCTTCTTTTTCGTATTTCTTTTCTTTCATGAAAGTTGTATCCAGAGAGGTACGTAGTTGTTGTCTATCCTGATCTGCGCATTTACCTCACTACAGAGAAACATCTATCTTTAAGATATTTTCCTTTAAGCTATGAATCACTTGCCATTTTCTAGTTTAGGCGTCCAACTCGCTTTCTATCAATCACATCACTCAATATAATATAATATGGCGTAATTATCTCTGCTAGTTTCTCCCATTAAGTGCCAACGTGCGAAAAGGGAATGAACTGTGTCTAAGTGTCTTCTCAGATTGTATTTTATTTTAAAACTGCATTAGCTGTCGATTTTTTACCAATAAATGCATCAACCTGATATAAGTCGATATGAATTTAATGTTGATAAAGTATGTTTATAGCAAGCCGAAATCAAGCGGTAAGAAGAAATGCAAGTGTGTCTAAGATATTTTAAAAAGTTACAAGCCCGCCACTTACCAGCTCGAACACCTTGTCTATGCTTTCACACCGCTATGATTCCTGAGACTGCATTTCCATGAGGTAGACTATCAAACAGTCCATGCATTTTGTCTATACTCCTGGATTGTCAAATAGTCCACGCGCTTTGTCCATGCTGTTGGATTGTTAAACAGTCCATGTGTCTTGTCTATTTAACAACTTATGTTTTATTTGAAAGTTGTTGAAGCTTCTTCATTCAAATTTACTCCCGCCATTTCTATAAATTTGAAAGCTCCGATTGGTTAGGTGCTGGTTCTTGATTGCGTAGGTAGGGTGAACTTTGTTCTCATGTCATAAATACAATCGATCGAAGATCTCTTGCTATGCATTTATTATTGATTAGTATCCACTAGCCAGATGCATTTACTTGGAGGTTTCTAAAGCCTCCTCAGTGAATCCATTTTGAATGTACGTTGCAATCATCATAGCCATAAGATCATGACTGTCAGACGATCTGTTGCGTCCTCTCTGTGATTCATCTCTATTCAACTGTCAAATGCATTTACTTAAAGATTGTCTTATCTGTTGCCTTCTTAGTACGTAGATTATACATGCTAGGTTAAAAGTCTTACCTTATTTTGAATGATGACCTACGGCTAGTGAAAATGAAAATCCTTCATGGTAATAACTGCACCAAATGGATTCTTTTTTTTATTATTTTTCTCTCACTGGCTAAAAGTGAATTGACAAGAGCCATTGTTGGCTGTCCTAGGTATTACCTCATTCTCCCGTGCCCTTGTTGCTAGTCACTTCCTGTCCTAGACTCTAATCTGTGTTAGCATGTGAAATGGTAGGCATAGGAGCTAGCTGAATGGACTCTAAAGATGCTAATATTTTATCATTTAATCACTTAGTATTCTCTGCTAGCAAACCAATAAGGGTCAATCTAGAGTACCTCAACATTAAAATACATTTGAATAGTGAATATCTAAAATATAGGATAAAATTGTAGCTTTCTATGTTTGATCTTCAGGAACAAAAAAAAACATTTAATATAGATTTAAAGTTATTGTTGTCTAGCTACCTTACTCCCATTTTACTATGAATATCTTTAGCTAAGAGTAGTGTCCTCTGGAACAGATAATTGAAAATCAAAAACCAAAGATCCTTATTAATTGGTGTTGGGTAAAGGATATTTCTAATCTTACTCAAAATTGTTGTAAATATTTATCTATTTACAAATCATGGTTCCAATTAATGATTCATCTCATTAGTTTAAAATCATTAGTATTTTACATTCCCTATCATTTAAAGTTAATGTTTAAAATAATAAACTAATTTTCTTTCTTAAATAGGTACAAAAGCAAATGAAGGACAACAAAGGTACAAGGTACAAACAAAGGAAAAGGGAAAAAGGTACAAAAGAAAATGAAGGACAACAAAGGTACAAGGTACAAACAAAGGAAAAGCAAAAAAGGTACAAAAGTAAACAAAGGAAAGCAAAGGTACAAATGAAGGAAAGCAAGGAGAAGGCTAGCAAAGGAAAACAAAAGGAGGAGGATATTTTGAAAAAAACCAAAGTGTTTTTAAATGCTTTAAGTGTTTGTTTAACACTTCTTCAAGAAGTTGTTTATCTTTTCATTTTAGGACACTAATTTTTGTTTGGGTTTAAAAAGAACACTTTGTTTTTTTTTGCAAAGGCTAAAACTAACTTTAGGATCACAAATTACTAGATTTTGTTTGGGATTAACAAATTGAACAAGGAAATTTCTCGCACTTCATTTGGTCCTCTAAAAAATGAATCAAATCATTGCTTAGAAGGATAAAATGAATGTGTGCCTTTGTTGTTTTGTAATTGTTTACACAAAGTAATATCATCAAAAGACGTATGCGCTTCTCTCGCGCCTCACGGTGATCTTGAGAATCAAAAGGATTTTGGTGACACTAAGTTGTGTAAATAATTTCCCATACACACTTTGATTTGGGTTTAAAATTGAACATCTTGTGCGAGTGTGAGTAGAGCATTTTCGTGTATATTCTCTTTCTTTGTGCCATCAAAGATTGATCGAGTTACGGATTTTTTCTTTGCTTGCTTTTGTTTATCCTAGAGGGCCTGCCTTGGGGAAAAAGTACTCACCCAAGGGAATGACTCAACTGGTAACACTCTAAAGCCAAGATTATTTCCAACTAGGATATAAATGTGGATATTGGAAGAAACGCCAATATCATGCGATTGACTCCGACAAGATGGATCCAAAAGGGACTCTTGCCACGTTGGGTCAACTCCTATGAATGGAAAGTCCTTACTGGAACCCATGTGCTAGAATTTTCCAAAATCCTTAATCTATTTCTTGGTGCAAGAATGGTCGTTCTGAAGCTGCCCCACACTTTTACAGTCTTTAGTAGAAATGGAAAACATGCCATGGGAGTTTCATGGGTGTTGATGCTTGGCTGCCCCGTATAAGTGAGTGTCGTGGAGGGGAGCCAGTGGGGTCAAGCATCTAACCATTCACTAAAGATAAGCGTAGCTAGACTTGTCCAAGTGGAGATTCAACAAATATTGTCTTACACATCCATAGGGTTTGTGCTTGTTTTTGGTTTGAAAACATAGTGTTGTATTCAAAAACATTTGCAAACAAACACTTAACAATATCATTCAAATTTCAAACCCTTTTGGAGACAAATGACATTGACTCAATCCATATGTTATTGCTTTCCCTTGGAATTCACATCCTTATAGGTTTCTAAACATTGGATTATATCTCAATTTGTCTCCTTAAGTAAACAATAGGAAACCCTTGCCTTAAGTTCATTAAATTTCCACATAACATATCTTGTGGAGTTTGAAGAAATTAAGACATTGGACATCTTAGTTTGAAAACTTAATCAAAGAAAGTGTTTTTGGTAAAATAAAGCCATTAAGCAAAGCTAAGCAAAATGGATTTTAATGTGTGATTGGAGACTCACAAATCCCAAAGAAAAAATCATTGGAAATCCAAAAATGAATGTTCAAATGAAATCATTTCTTGGTTACAAAGGTCTTTAGGAAGCATATGCATGCTCTTCAATACCTAGGTCTAGGAAAACAAAGTGTCTTTTTTAGGTTCACCTAAGGATCAAAAAAAATCAAACCTCTTTCATCCATCTTTCAAAATATCAAATCCATCCCACAAATCATCTTTTGGAAAATCTTGAAATCACCCTTGATACTAGGCTTTGTGGCAAAATAAAAAATCATCCAAAACATTGAGACCAAATCCTTGAAAACATTATCAAAATCACCTTTGGCTAGGTATGTGTAGATTCATCCTTTTGCATATGCTTAGTCAAAATCACCTTGTTTAGCTTAGTATATGTAGATGAATCCTTCGTCATATGCTTAGCAAAAGCTATCGTCTTGTTTGAATAGGTGTGGGTAGATGCATCCTTCTCCTCACACATATTCAAATAGTCATTCTTTGAACAAATCCATCCCTTAGATCATTATCAAACATCTTAGGGTCCTTTTGCTCAAAAATCAAAACAAAGTCAAAATCAAAGTCAAGGACAAAATCCCAAAATCCAAAATCCAATCAAATCCAAGTCCTAAAGCCTAGTATCTCTTTCAAGACTTACCAAAATATCATAACATCTGCGCCATTCATCCTTTACATCATTATCATATCATCACCTTTGGTCCTCAAGACATCCTAAAACTTCACACTTTGGGGGCATAAAATAATGATCAATCCAAAGAATCAAGATATTCATCTCCCATATTCCCAAAATTGATCCTTGTTTTATGGTTCTCACTAGATCTCAATACAAGAAGAGTATGGAAGCTAACAAAGAAACACCCGCTTCAAGTGATCTTAGCCAAACCAATGCAGAAATGAATCCAGTAGAATCAAGTAATCCATTGACCCTCTCATCATCGCAAAATCTGCAAGAAGAAAACCAAGGAGAGGACCCTACTTTTGGAATGTCTCGCAAGGAAATGACAGAAATGCTCCAAAATCCGGATAATCATCAAATCATCAACGTCATGATGAGACTCAACCCTTCGTTATACATGCTTGAATTAGCAAAACAAGGGGCCAAGTTACCTTCGAATTTTGATGTGAGTACCATAGTGGAGACATCATTTCCACCAATCTCATCCACCCCTATCACACCCATCATATCTCAACCACCTGTCATCACATCCAACACCATTCCAAATCTGCCACCACTACCACCAAAACCAAACTTAGCGAGACAATATGACATTGCACTAAAGGCTCACCAAGCCTACCAAAAGGATATCTTACAATATCTAGCCACACAACAAGCAAGACAAGCTCAAAAAGCCTCTCAAGCTGCCTAAGCCTCTCAAACTACCCAACAAACAACAACTGTTGAGAACAAGGATCAAGATCAATCCATCATTGAGCACCTTGAAGTTGTGTCAACTCCATCCAATGATCAAATGAACATATGTCAAGAGTCACTTCTCAATCATGATCAAAATCCACTAACAATACCCAACAATGATCCAATTCAAGAAATGTCAACATCATTTGACCCTACAATATGGTTGAAGACATTAGAAATCTCTCTACTACAATTGTTGAAAATAATGTTCAAGATTTATCCATCAATAAAGATATTTTCACTTCATCTAATGAGGCATCGACCAATGATCATGTTGAAAATGTATCTACATCACCTAATGAGGTAGAGGGCATATCTCAAGAATTTATTCTAAAGTATGATCAATGTCTTTCACCAACGTATAGCAATGGTCCTTTCCAAGACATATTGACATCCTTCGACCTCATGATTGCCAATATTGAAGGAATCTTCAACTCGACACCTGATCCAAGTCCACTCAAAGATCACAAAGATATTAAGCCACTTTCCATGCATAATGAAGATATCCAAGAGTCATTTGTAAGCAGTTCATCCTTTGAAATTGACCCATGTCAAGAACTTGATCCAAAGCATGTCGAAAGCAACTTCAAAATCATTCAAGATCACGAATTTATATCTTCAAGATACTATAATGATCTAATGGACACTCTCCTATCTATGCAAGATGCACATACTCCTCCATCTACCCATGAGATACTTTCTACAGATGTACACGTAGATGATCTTCATCTAGAACAAGATTTTTTCACACAAAAAGAGCAGATTATTAACTCCTACAGTCAAACGGAGTTATCAACATCAGGATCAGATATATCCCAAACTCAGATTAAAGAAATCATAAATAAAGATATCAAACATTATCCACTCAAGGAATAAAATTAGACAGAACAGTATAATCTAGAGTTAGCGGAGCGACAAATTGAAACAATGTCATCTATAGCGGTCATTTGTTAGAGCATGTTTATTGAACAAGATATCTCAAAACAAGCAGAATCAAGGAATGAAGGTGATACTATCACCATACTAGGGGCAACTTCATCTCAAGCAAACGTCAACATAGGTAGCATGAAGAATCCTTATGATGAAACTGATGTCAATACTACAACCAGTCATGCCATGAATCTTCATCCACCTATCACCCCATCCATGAATTGGGAGCAACGTCAAAAGAAGGATTTGAATCAAAGTACGAAGAAAGTTATCAAAGCAAAAGAAGTTGAGAAGCATGCATGACAAATCAAATACAAATGGATACCAAAAAATACAAAGAAATATTATCCCTATCAAACTCCACCAGTCAAATAAACTATGGGGAAAAATAAAAAAGGGAAAAGTATCCATCAAATATGTCCACAAAAGAAAAAGCGGGATTTTCAACCAATGTACAAGGTATATCAAGTAGTTGGTCCTAGTTCCATGCACACTTTCATATCCACCCATCATTTCTCATCTTCCCAAGTTTGGAGAGTCAAAGATTCCAAACTGTCAACTAATCCATCTTTTATCCCTAAACACACTCCATCCACACCTCCACGCATGATATCCAGTTCTTACATTAACCATGTATTGGCAATGACCCTTCATCATAAGGATTCTGAAGGCACTCTATCACGATGTACGCACAGAGACAAAGTTAACTTCAGTATCGATAAAGCAGATCAAGTATCCCAAAAAATTGCATTCAAGTCCACGTATCTTAGCAAAGTAGCTCCTTCAAGTAGGATATCGATGGCACATTATGACAGGGGCATCTACGTCAACACCACCAGGTGGTTCAGCATGAATCTTTCAAAAAAAACCAAAAAAATCAAAAAATATGAAAATCCAACAAAAAAATCAGAAAAAGGATTGAAAACAGTAAAGAAAAAAATCATCCTCTAGTGAAAACCGCATGTGTGGCACTTTGGGCAAGACCATGACGAAAACTTGGCAAACAAGCGTCATGTGTGGAATCGAGCATCTACGTGCACCACTTCAGGTGAAAGCATCTCATCCCATCCATAATAAATTGAGCAGTCCATCCATCTTATCCATAATAAATTCATCCATCCATAGCCACTGATCCAATCCATTTTTATTCATCTACATCCGTCATCCAAGTGATCTTGATCTTGATAAAATTTTGGGGCACACATTACACTTGCTTATGGTAAACATCTTGACATGGGTCATTTTCATTGATCCTATCCTATCCTATACAACATTATCTGAGCCATGAAGCGTTATCCAAATGAGCATTCTTTATCCGAACATCTTATTGCAAGATAATCCTTGGAAACCTTTGTGTATCCATCCATTCATACACCTATCCAAACATCCACCATAACATTCTATATATTTCTAGACATTGGGGGAAGATATTTACATCTTGCTTCGAGAATAAATCTTGATCTATATCCTCCAACTTATGTGGCAATCCGAACATTGGAAAACATGAAACCAAATTGGTCAAGCATTTGTGATCCAAAATCCAAATCACTAGCCCATGGCATATTTTGACGAGAAGATATTTCTTATCAGTCTTCATCTTTCATCGAACATCAATCCAAATAATCAATATCAATCACATCTAATTTACAGTTCACGCATCATGTCAAATCATTCGAACAACTTTTATTCCAAACCAAGCTTCAACAATCATGATCAAATCAAATCCAATCAAGAAATCATCAGGATATCCTTGTGTTGCTTAACACTATCCTTGCATTGTTGTGCATCCGCAACAATGTTATCATCATCAGTCTTGATCAAATCATCATCAATCCATCATCATCTTGGGGATATCTTCCCAATCCTTGTGTTTGTTAACACTATCCTTGCATTGTTGTGCATCCTCAACAATGTTATCGTCATCAATCTTGATCAACAAATCCTTGCATTGTTGTGTATCCTCAACAATGTTATCATCATCATCAATCCATCGATCTGATCAATCAACCTTAGCTTGTTTTTTAGCAAAATCCCAAAACAGAGAACTAATATCATCAGACACATCCTTATCCAAATCGTCAAAATCATGCGAAAATCCAAAAACATCAGAAAATTAGAAAATCTAAAAACATGCAAAACATCAAAAAATCCAAAAACATTCATAAAAGTCAGAAAACATCAAAAACATCAGAATCTGAACTATGTCATCTCTAAGCTTAAACATAGGCAAGGCTCATCTTTGATCAGCCCCCGAGACATCAAAATCCAAAAACATTCAAAAAACAAAAAATCCAAAAATAGATCACAAAATTCAAAAAATCAAAACATCGCAAAATCCAAAAAAATACCAAAAATAGCCTCAAAACATTTTAAAACATCAAAAACATCTAAATATTTGAAAAAAATCCATTTGTCTCATCTCGCTTGCACCCGCAATAATCAATCATCCATAATAAACTGATCATCACATTCATCCTTTGGCAACACAAACAGAAACAATCACAACAATCAGCAAAATCAAGCTTCAATCATAAAATCAAAAGCAAACAATAAACATTTAAAACAAAATAAAACTCTTGATCAGTTGTGAACATGTCAATCAACCTTATATCAACAGCCTGTCAATCAATTTATCAAACCATCATCATCCTTTACAATGCATGTTCTAAGATATATTGTTCCGACAATGGGCATCATTTTGGATATCACCTTGGATTCTTATCCTATCAAAACAAATCCCTTTGGCTAGAGGTATGAGGAACATTGGCTTGTTTGTGTATTTGATCTTTTCTTTTGATTTATCTTATTGTGCTCATTCCAAGGACCTCTCGATGATATCTGAACGAAGGATTTAGAGAGATAGGAATGGGGCAATGATCATTATCCTTTGTCTGCTGTTCTTGTTGGATGTTCTTGTAAAATAACTTGGCCAATACTTGCTTTGTTAGGTACACCCTAGCAAGGTTTCCGTATGTCAAGTGTGAACAAGAATACTCATATCTGCTTGTTGAGTCAAAGTCCATCACACTAGGTACAACGCCATCCTAGTTCTTTATACCTTGATGCATCGTACCTACGTGTGTTATCAAACATAAGGTAAGTAGCCCTTTTAAAATCCCAATCCTTGATAATCAAATCATCATCATGATCATCTATTATCATCATCATCTCTAATAAAGTCTCATCAGATCATGGACTTGTTGGATCCTCTTGTCATCATCTCATTTCCATGCTAACATAACATCACCAAAGCATCGCCAATGCATCCATCATACATCTTGCATCCACAAACTGTTAGCATGCCACATATCATTCATATCATACATAATAGGAAACATTGATCATTTGACATGCATTGCATTGGATCATCATCATAATATAGATCTGTTATTCTAAGCATCTCATAAATCATCCATTGCATAATCACATCATTAATCATATCCATCTTACATCATATCATCATTTAAGTTATTTAGGATAATATAGATTTGTTATTCTAAGTATCTTAAAATCATCTCATTTGCATCATCATCCATAACCATCCATTTTGAGCCTCTTTATCATGAGATCGACCCTCAAATTGAATCTTTTCACTCGATCTCTCGAGGGGGCAATGTACCAGTGTACTTCTTTCCACTGGGGCATCCAAAAAATAAGAAATTTTTTGAATTTTGATAGCGGTAAGATTATTCTTTGAACCAATGCAACAAGTACATCGCTTCAAAGAGGGGAAAAATGTAGACATGCAAAATTAACATTGTGCATTCAATCAAGTTAATTCATTAACTAAACTAGATTTCACATTAGGTTCATTCATCATCTTCATCCATTCATCAGGTAATCTCATCTTCTAAGGTCATTTATTTAAAATCAAATAAACATTATCATCAACCTTTTAATAAATCAAACATCCATTTAAATCAAATCCAAAATCATATTCCATCATTTTATAATTCAAATAAATCAAATATCAAAGTCCTAAAAGTCAAACTCACCTAGTCACCATTAATCTAACCTAATCCTAATTAGCCTAACCTAACCCACCCACTTGCATCCTCTAGATATCTCCACTTGCACAAATAAATCAATTTATTGATTTATTAAAACCCTCATTTTCACTCAACATGGCCCTCAAGTTTGAAAAGCATGACAAGTTGATTTTTCCCTCCAACATTGCATTTATTGCTCATTTTCTTGTCCCCCTCTCAAAATTTATTGCCAAATTTGAATTCAAATTCTCCCTCTCATGGGCACACTTCCCAAATCCTGCACATCCATTGGCCTATCACCACTTGACAAGTGGCCTCTTCCTATTGGCTTGATCTTTGTCCCACATTCATCCATTTGGACAATCTATCAGCAAGAAAATCTATAAAAGAAGGCCTTAATCCTCATTCATGCATCCACAACTTTTATGCAAGGTTACTCTCTTGGTTTGAGAACTCATCTTGCTCTTCATCTCCATTGCATCTCATCATCTTAAGCTTTGATCAAGGATTGGGAAAGGGTCACTTGCACATGTGACACGAATCCACTATGGAATATGTAACTTGTGGTTGATTTCATAATGCTTTTAGTTTTCTTTCATCCTTTGTTACATTTTGAAGTATTTGCAAGGTATTTCATAGGATTTATTTTGATAGATTTGTAAAATACTAACCCATGTTTGATATGTTAGTATTTGCAGATTTAAAAAGATGCTCACAACCCCCACAAGCACCAACATGAGCCTGGTCAAGAGCTATAGGAATTTTAGAGTCCCTAAGACACCTCAATAAGAGACCATTGAAGGATCTTCTATACAACACATTAGTGAGGATTATGTATTTGGCTACCAATTTGCGTAAATGATTTTGAGTATTTGTAGTTGTGGGTTTGGGAGTGGTACCATCTTTTAAATAATTATATATTGTATCATACCATTCTTACGAGTCTTCTAGAGTTGTTGTTAAAACATCTTCTAATTGGGTATCAATCGAAGGTTTCATGATTGGATGGATAACAAAGGTGAAGTCTGCTGAAGGATCATGTGGGGATATAAGAGAGGCTACACTCGCTATTGCATTCACATGTTGATTTTCTTTTTGTGGGATGTTATCAATGGTAAATGATTCAAACTTCTCTAATAGTTGCATTATAAGATCCTTTTATTTTTGTAATTTTGCATATTTAGTTTGATATTTCCCATTTATTTATTTGATCACTAATTTTGAATCACCAAAGATTTTGATATCTTTGGCACCCATGGTTAAAGCAACTCGCAATCCAACAATTAATGCCTCATACTCAGCTGTATTATTTTTACATAGGAAATTTAATCAATAGGACAATGGAATAGGATTTCCTTCAAGTGTAATTAAGACCGCTCTAGCACCAAAACCTGTTCTACAGTTAGATCCATTGAAATACAATTCCCATGTTTTAATGAATATTGTCAAGACATTGTCATCAAGAAAAGAATCACGACTAGGTAAAGCGAGAGGAGAAGGGGCATCAACTAAGTGATAGGTCAGGGCTTGTCCTTTCATTTCTTTTTGTGAAACAAACTTAAGGTTAAACTCAGTTAACAACATCACCCACTTAGCTAAGCATTTGGATAGGTATTTTTTATTAAAAATATGTTTATAAGGATCAAATTTTGTTATGACTTGTATTTCAACATTTAGTAAATAATGTCACAACTTACTAGTAGTGAATACAAGAGACAAGCATTGTTTTTCAATTCCAGTGAGTATTGGGTTTCATAATCGATTAAGGTTTGACTAATATAATAGATAGGATGTTCTTTTCCATTATCATCTTTTTGAGCCAACAATGTTGCAAGAGCATGGTTTTTGATGCAGCTATGTAAAGGATAAACGGTTTGTTTGGCATAGTGGGTTGTAAAATAGGTGGAGTTTCAAGGTATTCCTTTAAACTCTCAAAAGCTTATTTACAATCCACATTCTAAGAAAAATGTACATCCTTTTTTAGAAGACGTGTGAAGGGTAAAGTGTGATCAGCTAAAGATGCAACAAAATGATGGATAGCTTGAATTCATCCATGTAATGTGCACAATTGAGAAATGTTCTTAGGAGGTGGCATGTTAATAAGGACATAAATTTTATTTGTGTCCACCTCAATTCCTTTATGAGATATGAAAAACCCCAAAATTTTCCCACTATCTACGCCAAAGACACTTTTTTGGATTTAGTCGCATGCTATATTTACGTATTTGTTCAAAGATCTTTCTAAGGACATTTACATTGTCTTGTATTCCTAAGGATTTAGCAAGGATGTCATCAACACAATCTTCCAAGATTTTATGTATTTAATTGTGAAATATCAATTTCATTTCTCATTGATAAGTTGCACCAACATTCTTTAATCCAAAAGGCACCATAACCCAACAAAACGTTCCCCAAACAGTTGTAAATGCAGTTTTGTATTGATCTTGTGATTTGATAAAGATTTGAGTATAACTAGAAAATCCATCCATGAATGACAACAAAGCATGTCCAATAGTTGAATCCATGATCATGTCAATATTAGGAAGTGGAAGATCGTCTTTTAAGGAGGCTTTATTCAAGTCACGAAAATTCATGCATATCATAATACGATTATTAGGTTTAGCAACTACAAAAATGTTTGAGATCCAAGGAGAATAATCAATAGGTCAATGAAACCTACTTCAAGGAGTTTTTCAAGCTCTCCTTTAACATGCAAGGCTATGTTGGGGTGCATTTTTTATATCTTTTGATAGACATGCTTAGCATTTTCAGCAAGAATGATGTTATGTGTTACAATTTTTGGGTCAATTCCTCGCATATTAGAATATTTCCAAGCAAAATTTTAGGAAAATCATGAAGTAAAGTTGTAGTGTCCTCTTGTTCTTCATCATCAAGGGACTTCCCAATATTAATAACTTTTTCTTTATCATCTATGTCCATTGGTATATCAATTGTATCTTCTAAGGGGAGTGCATTAGACTTAGGAATTTTAAGATAATATGGTTTTATAGTAATATCACTATCTTTTTGCTTGGTACTTATCATAGCACAAGTAACTCATTTCATGGGAGGAGTAGAGGATGTGTTATAATAGACTCCTAACATTTGTTTTAAAGCTTAATCACTATGAACGTACTCCCATGATGGTGGTAAGTCCATATCAAGTAGTTCATGATGTTTGATTGTGAGATTATGTCTTGGTTGACATGTAATAGTGTTGATATTCAAAGATGGTCACTGAATGGATTTTGTTGTCTTAGAAAAAGAATATCCCAACCCAATTTTTGTCTCTTGTGTATTAGGTTCTATAGGGATGTGAATACCTTGTTCATTATTTCCAATTGCAATAAACAACTCATAACTGAATATATTCAATCCAGGAGAAATGTAAAGTAATGGTAACTCACAAAATGAAGAGACACCCAATTTGTGCTGAGTGGAAAACCCTCCAAAACCTCACGACTTTCCCCATACAATCCTCTTTTTCATTTCCTTTGTGTATATGTCACTCATATATGTACACAAGTTTATGATAAAAACTTTCAAGCCTCTTATCCTCAGATACATATAAATATGTTTTCACACACACTCATATATATCTAAAGATTACAAGTGCTATATTTATAGAAATGAACTTCGAATCAGATCAGTTACATGTATCTAACTGAACCAGTTAGAGTTTGTTACACAAACTTCCTTTTAAAAATGCTTTTCGAGAAACTAACAAAACAGTTTTAGTTTAGAATAGATTCTTGAGATACTCGAAAATAGTTTTAACGTCATTTTGCATTGCATGACTGGAAATGCTTGAACATTTCCTTTTGTTTTGAACAAACAAAAACTGTATATAATATCCTGGGTTCAACACCCAAAATTTATTCAATCTTCTAAAACTGTGTAGAAATATTCCGGTTTGAAACCCTCTTTAGAAGATATCAAAGATGCAAAACCTCATACCTGTGATGCCCAAGACTCTGCCCGATTGAGAAGTTTGATCCTCATACATGTGAGCAAAGATCAAATATGTAAGAAAATCTTTTACTCTTTCTGTGAAAATTAAATTCATATAGACCTGTAACTTCATTTCAAAATACAAACAATGAACCTGCCTGTTAATGTAACCATACCCATCAAATGACCTTTCTGTTTTGCAGAACGAAATTATCTTGACCCAGAGATTATCCTGAAAAAAATCATCTACCAAATAACTTTTTTAGACACTGAGATTGTTCAGACTCAGATCTCACAATGTTTTTCAAATTATGTCATTTTAGACGGTTCTACCAATATGAGATGTTGGAATTAATGTGTTTCAAAGTTCATAGACTTGGATTAAGTGTGTTTATAATCGATCTCATCAAAATTGGTTGTGTGTATGTTGCAAGTAGTAGATTCTTGAGAAGATTTTTCTGAATTATGAGTTGACATAATGGTTGGTTGGTCTTGTTTTTCATTCTTTTTTGTGTGATTATATATTCACCCATAAATGAAGGTGTGAATTCTAAGGATCCTAAATCATCACCAAATAATTTAGACACTGATTGCTCATCTTGTTTTTCAATGTCAAGAGGTTCTATATGAGATGTTGGAATTAATGTGTTGTTGTGGTTCAAGGTGTAAACAACTTTCAAGCTTGTCTATTTCAACTTGATAAATTTTGTTGTCATAGACATATTTCATTATATGATGAAGGGTGAAAGGCATTGCATTCATCTCATGAATCCATGGTCTTCCTAAATGAAGATTATATGAAAGATCATAGGGCATGACATGAATAGGAGTTTGCACAATAGCCATGCCAATTGTAATAGGAAAAGTGATTACACCAAGCGGTTGCTTTTTTGTATTGTCAAATCCTCAAATAGATAGGGAATCAGGTGTGATTTGTGACTTGTCAACATGTAATCTATTGAGAAGATTCACACTACACACATTAAGGGAAGAACCATAATTATCAATGAGGGTCCTTTTGATACATATTCGATTGAATTGGGCAATTATCATAAAGGCTTCATTTTTTTTTTGTAACTCTAAAGGAGGGAGCTCATGTTGATGAAAATTTATTTCTAGATTAACTATATTCATTCCATGTATCAAAGCTACCACAACATTTGGAGTTGTACCAGGAGGAACCACTATGTGTTGCAATGCTATTTGAAGGATGGTGTGATAATTTGGTGAATTCTAAAGTAAATCCAAAAGAGAAATCTTTGCAAGAGTATTCTTGAGTTGTTCAACAAGATTGTACTCCTTTGTTTGTGAGGGAAAATGAGGAACACTAGGTAGATTAGGTAAAGTTAAAGAGGGTGGGGTCGATTGCGATGGTTACGGATTGTTTTGGGTATTATATGTATGAGCAACAATAGTATTACTAGATTGCTGCAACACATCGGTTTTAGGTGGGCAAAGAGTAAACTCGGGTCTATTGGAAGGGTGAAGTTTATGTGCAGGTGGGTAAAGAATGAGTTGAGGTTGAATCACATTAACATCCATTGTTTTAGGTCAACTGTTCACAACAAACCTTAGTGGATGAATTGGGTGAGATGAAGTCTTGAAGGGATTCATCTAACATTTCAAACTCATCACAACTAAAAGGTTTGAGAGATAAGTGATCCTTAATTGGTTTAGGCTTCTCATGGAAAACTTTAGAGACATTAACATCCTTTGGTGTAGATTGTTCACAACAAACCTTAGTGGATGACTTAGGCAAGATGAAGTCTTGAAGGGCTTCATCTAACATGCCAAATTCATCATGACTAAAAGGTTTAAGAGGTAAGTTATCATTAATTGGTTTAGGCTTCTCATGACAAGCTTTAAAAGATGAAGTGATTGAGAGGAAGTCCTAAAGGACTTCATCTAACTTGTGTAAATCATCACTACTAAGAGGCATGGATGAGATGGTGTTTCTAAATCGAAGCATTTTATGTAAGGGTTGGTTTGATGTTTGTGGTTTTTTGCGTTCATGTACTAATGAATCTGATCTAAAAGGACTAGGAACTAATGTTGAAAATGAAACTTGCAAAAATATATTACTATCCATAAATGCCATGAAACGAAAGGATGATAATGCAAATGATTTAAATATAATAGAAAATAACCAAATAGAAACAAAAAAGTAACTATGGAAAATAGAAAGTGGAAAATAGGAAATGCAATTCTAAAAACAATGATGCAGAAAGTGTACTGGGACTGGTTCTCCCAGGGTGGCGAATGAGTCCCAAGAGAGGTATTTTGAAGTTTTTTTTTATTTTTTTGACATTTTTCTATGTGTTCAAGTCTGTACAATGCAGGAAAGTAATGGAAATGTAGAATTTTGTGATGATTTTGATAAAATGAAATAAAATAAGGATATATATATATGACTATTTCACTAATGCAATTTTGTGAGCCCTAGGATGCAAAAACAATTAGAAAACCTAATATAATAGTGATGCAAGGTAATCCCTAGGATGAAAATTCAATGAAGATAAAAAAGAGCATGTTCAATATGAAGGTTCACCAATTTAATGAACAATAGATTTTTGGGTGTAGGATGTTATGACTCTCTTGCTCAATTAGGGTTTTTCACCTAAAGGAAAAGAGATAGATCCCACACAAAATCTAGGTGGTTCACTCAAAATAATGCAAGTAAAATGAAATTATACCAAAATGAAATGATTTAAATGCAACAAATTGATAAGATACATTAATTACTTATGCAAAACCTAAGAAATATGAAGTGTTTGAAAACATAGTGTGAAATGAAAACAAGTATAAAAAGATGAATCAAAATGCAAATATAACAAAACAAAAAGTTACAAGACTAAAAGTGTGCACCTAAAAACTTGATGAAGAATGGGAAATATTCTGAAAAACTAAAAATGTTGACTTTTGACTAACTAGGACTCATTCACCACCTTGGGCAAATCAGTGCCAAATCAGTCCCAAATAAAGATTTTTGCCTAGAATCTTGTTTCTGCCAAAAGGGTACTGGAATATGCACTATGTCCTGATAGAAACCTCTGGTGGGACTCATTTGGCATCCATGGTGAATTAGTCCTTTTCCCATTTTTTGGAAAATCAAGTTTCAAATCTACACTTTATCACCTGCACAAGACTTCTTAATGGAAACCCAAATCTGAATCTCCAAAAATTCCTATAAAACAACTTTAAATTTGTTTTCTAATGGGGGGTTTACATTGGTCAAACCCCTGATTTGGTAGTTAAAGCTTGAATAGATAAAATATACATAAAACCCTAGCCCTAAGTGTGTCTAAGACTAGGAAAATATGATGTAAGAAAAAACCCTATTCTAATGTGCTAGAATAAGATAAGTGAAAGTGATTTGAATGATACAAGACTTCAATCCAAGAAACCCTACAACATTTCAAATGAATGTAAATGACATGCAAACCTTAAATCTAAAGATAGAGAAAAAATGGAAGATGGAATGACTTTGAAAACAAGTCATAAGGTGTGATTTGATGGCTAGTTGCATCTCCTCAACCTAGATTTCTCCATGATTCTCCATAGGCATCCATGATCAACTCTTTACAATGTTGGATCTTAAATGAGAAGTGAGTTGGAAGAATTGAAAAAACCCTATCTTACTATCTAAAAGCTTCAACTTTGCTATAGAAATGCTAATGAAACTTCTTGTGGAAGACTCTCAACACTTGACTTTTGAATTTTCTTTGTAAAAATGACTAGGAGATATGAAAATGACCTAAAATGTGTATTTATAGGCATCAATACTAAATTTCCCCATTATTTAGACCTAAGAGGCCGACATCCACTGAAATTCCCACTCAAAATTGAAATTTTCCCCAAAAGGGACTCATTCGCCAACCTTGGTGAATGGGTCCCACTTGTAGTATTTGGGGGTGGCTTTTTGAGATATGAATGAATTAAGTATTATTTGTCAGAATTTATATGATTTTTAAGTGAAATGGGCCTCTAGATAAAAAATAATGGGTCTTAGGGGCTTATAAATGTTGTTTGGAAGAAT
Source organism: Sequoia sempervirens (assembly GCA_007258455.2). NCBI lineage: Eukaryota > Viridiplantae > Streptophyta > Pinopsida > Cupressales > Cupressaceae > Sequoia > Sequoia sempervirens. Next base: position 1,165,217,629 of record VDFB02271358.1, read on the forward strand.
GATTAATGTAAGGGTGCTCAAAAGTAGGTCCAAATTAAGCATGAAACTGCCTATTTTTCCAAGAGTGTCCAATTTTCTATGCCACACTAGGGTTTACACAAAGAGAAGAAAAGGAGAGAGGTATGTACATAGAAAATGAAACATAGAAAAATAGGTTCACCGAAATGAAACAAAGGGGTCATGATGCTCCTATTTCTCTAATTTCATTCAAAATGTAGGCTATAGAAGACAATTCTGAAAAATAATAGAACTAAGTATCAAAATGCATATTTGGTTCAAGGTGAGAATGATGTGTACCTATCACCAAAGATTCTTTTTTAGACTTCATTGAGGACTCATTCTCCCTATGGTGAATGGGTCATGGCTATGGTTTCTAGAAAATATTTTCTAGGTTCTCTTCTACTTAGTTTACACCTCTAGATTCTAGGTGTTGACTATCAGAAAGCCAAAAATAAAATCTATAGAAGAGTTTCCATGATTTGAAAATTTTTCTTACAACTTTGACAACTTTGCAACTTTCTTCAATTTTTCTCTTCAAATGATCTTCAACCTAAAATATGTGATCACACATCAAAGAGAAAAATGTTGTTTGTTAGGTGGATGGGGGTTTTCCTTGGTCAAACCCCATTCTGGTAATTAAACCTTGAAATGAAATGAAACATGAAAGAAGGAATGATGAATGAACAACACTATGTAACAACTCACCAATCCGTATTTAAACCTTGGATAACAAGTCTACAAACTATCATTAAGTGGCCTCAATGAATGTAGATCTTGATCATGAAACTTGATTAGAGAAAATTCCTTAAATATGCTTGAATTGATCTTGAGCACTACATCACCATATTAGCTCAAACAACATACATGATGCAATACATCTTTGACATGATGAAATGAATCTTGATTTCTACAATAATATTCAATAATATACCCTTGAATACCTTGAAAATACTCTTGAAATACTCTATCAATACTCTTGTGTAACCTTAGGATGCTCTCTTGAAAATATAGGTGAAACTAAGTGAAATAACCTTATATTTGTATGTATCTTAACTTTAATTCATGGAATTCAAATATCACAAGATGACAAGAATTATGGACTTGAAATCATTAAAACACCACCAAAAACATATTTCAAAGGGGGTCCTAGGTCTAAGTGAGGACCCACTCACCATAGGGAAAATCTCCTAGGCCACTTACCTAGGACACACATCAGACAACGTTAAACATTATCTAAAATCAGGGTCATAGGTCAAAGTGAGGACCCATTCACCCTATAGCGAATGGATCCTAGGTCTTTTACCTAGGACACACATCTTCCAAAGTTAAGTGTTGTGTAATGGAATTTATTGAATTTTGGATTTTATCCCTCAAAATTTGCAATTAATTAGGATTGGATTTGAATTAAAGCATCCAATTAAGGAAAATTAACCTTAATTAATTAATGAAGCCCTAGATTAATGTGAAAGTGTAAAGTTACACCTTACAACATAAAAAGCAAGGCACAATTAATTCCATTTTATTTAAAAGGTCCCTAAACTTAATGTGAATATGAAAAAAATATTATTTCCAAATTAATTGTGAGAAGGGATACTTTTTCCTACACTACATTTTCCCCCCACCTTAGTGACAGTATGACCCCATGGCAAACTCACACTAAAGTAGACATTCAAGACACTTATATAGACATCAATGAAAAAGATGCAAAATCATACAACATCAAAGACCAAGAAGATCAATCCTCGACTCTCCTTGATGCAATGTGGAAAACATCTAAGCTATCAAGTTGTGCTCACTTTGACATGGCAGAAATTTTGGCTATCCACTAGGTGATTCTTTTATTAAAGTGGCTTAGTGAGAAAGTCATGCCTCTATGTCAACTTCTCACCATACAATGATAAATTTATGCCTCTATGTTGGCTCTCATCATACTAACCATACCAAAGCTATCCTCTGATAACTTCAATAATGCGCCACAAGGCAAGGCTCCACATGCAAGCAAGGTGTGTTATGCTAGGTGGCCTTGAATTTATGGTTTAAGCTTCACAAGGTTAGAAATCTACGTTATTCCAAACACTTATGAACATTATATATGGTTTTTGTTCAAATAGATCTTGCTTAGTTCGTGTAAGGTCTTATTCTTAGGGAACATCGTGCCTAATGTCTCTAAGAGAGGAAAAACCAAGAGTAAAAGATTCGCAACTTAGGGAACATAGTGTGTCACATCACCACTAAGAGGAAATTTGTACATGCTAAGAAATATCACACTCTTGGAGGACATCAAACCCAATGACACCACCAAGAAAAGGATGCATCACAAGAAAAAATAAAATCACACCATGAAACATGATAAATGTTGAAAGATATCATCGATGTATGCCCCCACTTTAAAGCAGTTGCTAACACCATTGCTATAAGAAATTGCTTTAAATTCCAATGTTTAATCCTAAGACATGAGAGCTTACTCATAAATCCCTATGCCAACTCATATGTTTCTGAAATAAAGTTGCATCATGAAAAAGGAAGGAGGGGTTTCCCCCAAAAATAAATAAGGGATCTATGGATTTGGGTTCAGTATATCTTTGAGCTACAATGTTTTTATAGAGCTCTCAGAAATGTCATCATTCCCCAAATACTCATAGATTTTGAAGAATGACACAAAGAGAGTGAAAATAAAGAATAAGCTTTTGATTCAACATGTAAGAGACATAAATGTCTTGACACCTTGCGTCATCCCCAAAAAGAAAACACAAGACAAGTGAAAAAGATAAAATGTTTACAACACATAGAAGAATGTAGATACAAATAAAGGAATACACAAAAAAGAGAGATACATCAAACAAAACAATATGGGGGATCAAATTACACACATTCAAGCATATACAGAAACATGAAGATAAAAACAATGTAAAAGACTAGTAAGGCACATGTGATTCAACCTATAGTAAGTCGTCTACATCGCAATCTTGATCAGTGTATACAGAAGGTGAGAAACTACCCAAAGGGACAACATCAAGTGCCAAAAATAGGACAAGGCTATCTAATCCCTTGCCTCCACTATGTGCAGGACAAGGATGAGCTAAGATAATTGATGATAATGAGCTCCTTGTGATAAAGAGAATTATTTGCAATGAATGTAAAACATGTAATAGTGAGCATACTAGGATCCTACAACTATTACATGGAAAGGAGAAAAGGGAATTCTTTAAGGGACTATTTTTTTTATATCAAACTTCTCAAATATTTGTTTTAAAGCATGAAATTCATCAGTACTATGTCCAAGAGTTCTATGATATGCATAATAATTAATTTTTTTCTTAGGTATACCACTTCCACTAGGAGGTAGAAATATAATAAAACCTTTTTTAAGGAGGTGTTCCATCTTTCATTCAATTTTTTTTTGAGTATGTAAGAATGACAACTTTTTGAGTTTGTAAGGTTTTCATTGCTTGCTTGATTAACTAGTTTGTTGAGGCATAAATTGAGGAGGACCTAAGATTCCCTTATTATCCTTATGAGGCATTGGTTGTTCCTTAGGAAGGAGGACACTTATGTCAGGAGGAGGATGTTGATATCCTAATCCTTTGGTTTCTTCAATAGGAAGTTGCTCCAAAATTTTGTTAATTTCATGCTCATTAGTTATGTCACATCCTTGTTTTGTTAAAATCTTAAAGCCTTGGCCATAAGTTTCTTCTATATTGATGGGAGTGTTGGTCACTTTTTTAACATAAGATGGATAGGTATGCACTTGATTAGAGGAGATAAGTTCACTCATTGTTGGAAGTTTAGGCTTTGTTTGTAACTCAATTTCAGGATGTAAAAGACCAAATATCTCAAGTTGTGTTGGTTGTTTCATGGAAGGATAAAAGGATGCATTATTCTCAAAATTGTTAAGGAAATCATTTATGAACTCATGCATGCTAGCATCATCTTATCTAATGATGTCAACTTTTCGAGGGCACTAATTAGGAGCTGGTTGAGCATGGTTAGAGTCAATTTCATTATGATAATTTCCAAAAGCACAACTTGAAACATCAACCAAGGAGAACAAGGACTTCCACACATTGCTAAAACACTTGTCTATTTTCATATAACAATGCAATTTTCTAATTACACTATGTAAAAACCTTAAAATGAAGTCTTCTAAATGCAATTTGAAATCACACAATGCACTAAATTTACCAAATGAAACTAGATATGATCAAATTGATGCAACAAAATTTTTGCACACAGTAACAAAAATATGAAAAACAACAAATAGGAATGCAAAAGTGAATATTTTAATGCCCAAAAAATTATATTATGACTTGATCAGGGAATCATTCACCCTATGGAAAATGGTTCCTAGTTGAGGGTTTTGAAACAAGTTTTTATAGATTTTTGAGTGATTTTTAGTAGTTTCTAGATTTTGGTTTGTTATAGCAAGTTTCAATTTTATTTTTTTATGGATTCAATGTTGAATGCAAGTGCAAAATGTGATAAAATGACAACCTAGAACATATAATTTGATATGCAATTTTGTTTCAATTTTCAACTGCAAGTTGATATGATGTAATGCTATGCAAATGATATGCAAGATGACTGATATTTTTTGTATTTTTCAGATTTAAAGAATGAAAAATATGCAATCCTAAAATCCTTAAATGAAATGTAAATACAGGACACCGTAAATGAGACCTAATTCAATGCAAAGAGATGTTAATGAATGAAAGATCTAAATCAAGGATGCAACTTAGGTTCAAAAATTCGAGTTCACCATAATGAAACATAGAAAAATATGTTCACCAAAATGAAACAAAGGAGGTGTGATGCACCTATTTCTCTAATTTCATTCAAAATACAAGCTATAGAGGATAGATCTAAAAACTAATTGAACTAACTATCAAAATATAGATTTGGAAGGGTGAGAATGATGTGTACCTGTCACCAAAGATGCTTTTTCAAACCTCACTAAGGACCCATTTGCCATAGCATTTTCCCTATGGTGAATGGGTCCTGGCTAGGGTTTCTAGAAAATTCTTTCTAGATTCTCTTCTGCTCAATCTGCACCTCGAGATTCTAGGTGCTCACTATCAAAAAGTTAGAAATAAAATATATAGAAGAGTTTTCGTGATTTAACAACTTTTCTTGCAACTTTGAAAATTTTGCAACTTTCTTCAATTTTTCTCTTCAAATGATCTTCAACCTAAAATCTTCAATCGCACATCAAAGAGAGAAAAATATTGTTTGTTAGGTGAATGGGGGTTTTCCTTGCTCAAACCCTATTTTGGTAATTAAACCTTGAAATGAACATGAACATGAAAGAAGGAATGATGAATGAACAACACTATGTAATAAGTCACCAATACTTATTTGAACCTTGGGTAACAAGTGTACAAACTAGCATGAAGTGGCCTCAATGAATTTATATCTTGATCATGAAACTTGATTAGAGATAATGCCTTGAATATGCTTGAATTGATCTTGAACACATCACCATATTAGCTCAAACAACATGCATGATGCAATACATCTTTGACATGATGAAATGAATCTTGATTGTTGGAATAATCTTCAATAATCTACCCTTGAATTCCTTAAAAATTCTCTTGAAATTCTCTATCAACACTCTTGTGAAATCTTAGGATGTTCTCTTAAAAATCTAGGTGAAACTAAGTGAAATAACAAGTATATTTATATTTATTTTAACATTAATCCTGGAATTCAAATATCACAAGTTGACATTGAATTATGGATTTTAAATCATTAAAATACTACCAAAAACATATTTCAAATGGGGGTACTAGGTATAATTGAGGACCCATTTTCCATAGGGTGAATGGGTCGTAGGCCACTTACCTAGGACACACATCAAAAAATGTTGAATATTATGTAAAATCAAAGTCATAGGTCTAAGTGAGGACTGATTCACCCTATGGAGAATGGGTCTTGGGTCACTTACCTAGGAAACACATCTTCCAAATTTAAGTTGTGTAATGGCATTTATGAATGTCAGGTTTTATCCCTCAAAATTTGCAATTAATTAGACTTGGATTTGAATTAACGAGGTCAAATAAGGAAAATTAACCTCAATTAATTAATGAAGCCCTAGATTAATGTGAAATTTTAAAGGTGTACACATTACAACATAAAAAACAAGGCACAATTAAGTCCATTTTATTTAAACAGGACTTGAATTTAACGTGTATATGAAAAACATATTACAACACTAAATGAAGGCAACATTAGGTTCATTTTAATACTAATTATTTCTAAGTGTGAAAAAGGGATACTTTTTCCTACACTACAAAAATAAGAAGCAATGAGAGGTAGAACAAAGGATGTTATAAGTGAAGAGTAGAGAAGAGAAAAAGAAGAATGAGCAGTTGCAGAATAGGTTTGCAACATTGAACTGTATTTATTTTTGAATCACTTGTAATATAGAGTTGTAGCTCCATATTTTTATTGTAGTTTTGATTGGTTGGTACCATAAGATAGTTGAGTTGGTGCTCAATTAGGGTGGATGATTCTTTAGAGTTGGTGCTCTTAAAATAAGGGATTGGTGTCTCCTTAGGGTTGGTGCCCTTTAACATTGTAACCAATAAGTTTCTATCATAAGGGTTGATTAGGACAGTAGATCCTAGTAGCTATTCTCACCATGGTTTTTCTCATATTGGGTTTTCCATGTATATTTGGTGTTATGTACATTTGTGTCTTTGCATGTGTGCTATAGAAAAAAGGACCCTTTTGCTTGACATGGAATTAATTCATGATAAAATGGACTTAATGAAGTCTTAGTCTAGTGTTGTGAGGCATTTTATGTGTCCACACTAGATCTTATACCCTTTCAAATCAAATAACATTCTTTTAATGATGTCTTGTAAAGGTGTTGTAAAGTCTTGTAAAGGACTTTCACGCTTTTCTAGAGTTATTAACTTATTTATCCCTAATTCAACATTATAAAATGTGTTTAATAACATTATTACATCAATCTAGAAGGTTCTTAATGTAAACTTAATGATAAGCTAGTGTTGTAATGTGTCTTGCACATTCACATTGGTTTTTATGCCCTTCTAGGCTATGTGGACCTAATTTTAGTGTTCTAAAGTGTATTTAATCACACTTTCACATTGATTTATGTGTATCAAGCCCTATTTAACATTTACATCATCACTAATAGGTCCCCAATGACCCATATTATGCATCTTGAGGCTTTAATTGATCAAATACTTGACAAAGTTGTAATTTAAACCTTATTTCCTTATGATCCCCTAACTTCTAAGTTGTTGAAATGGCCTCTATGGGACCCATTTCCCATGCATGGTGAATCAAACCCATATAGGTGGGACCCATTTTCCATGTGTGGCGAATGAGTCCTATTTGGCCCCATTTTGACCCTTGAGTAGGACAAAGTGAAATTTAAAGTTTAATTTCACTACATGTCAGCCTGTGATGAGGTATAATCGGAATACTAAGGAAAAATTGTCTATAAATAAGTGTTTTTATCCTCATTTTACATCTTAAAACTCATTATTACATCTCTCATCATTAATTTATCTTCTATCCTCTCATCCAAGTCAAGCAAGCTAGGGTTTCTTCATTACAAGTCATCAAGTTAGCTTTCTAAAGCATTCAAGGGTTGAATCTTCATGTATTGTTGTAGAATTTCAAGATAAATCATCATGGCAAGGTAAACATCTCTATTTTTACATGTTTCATTACTTTATTTCATCACTTTGGTTTAATTACCTAAAAGAGGTTTGACTAAGGCAAACCCCCATGCCCTAACATTCAACATATCTCTCTTTTATCTTTTTTTTTGCATATTTAGGACTCTTGGAAGCTTGGAAATCATTGGAAATAAAGTTGTAAAGTAATTCAAGTCATATATTCATCATTCAAGTCAAAATATCAACAAAAATCTACTTTCAGACCCATAAATCAATGTTTTGGAAGTGGACACCTGTAGGGCATCAAAGTGCAGATCGAAAGCTTCAGAAACCACCTTTGAAAATATAGAAATTAAAAAGTGGAATCATTCACCATGGGTGGTGAATTAGTCCCACCCCAAGGTTAATTTTTGGATTTATTACATTTTTAGTACCCTTTTGCCAGAAACAGGCTCTGGTATAGTTTGGCAGAACTAGGACTGATTTGTCCATAATGGTGAATGAGTCCCACCAATCCTAAATTTTAGCATCAACAGCATTCCAGAAGTCATTTCCAGTCCTCATCCATGTCTCAGGTGTACACTTTTGGTCTGATTCATTTCTATTACATTTTTCCATTCATTTGTAGGTGATTTTGTATTACATAATGTGTTTTCAAACATAGCATAATTCTTCGATTTTGAATTCATAATCAATTAGTTAATTCATATAGCTGCATTAAAATCATCTCATTTAGCCCATACAACATCACATACATTTTAATTTGAGTGAACCCCCTAGATTTTGGGTGAGGGGTCTATCTCTTTTCATTAGGTGAAAGACCCTAATTGAGTAAAAAGACACAAAGCATTCCTAGTCCCAAAAATCCATGCTTCATTTTGGTGAACCTACTTTTTGAATGCTTCATTAACTAATTTGGATTCCTTCCATCATTATAGATCTAGCTTGTATTAGGATTTGCATGATTCATTTGCATGCTAGATGTTAAATTTTGCATTCATAAAAAGTGCATAATAGGTTGCATTGTTGCATATTTAATCATTGAAAACCTCTAAAATTTTGCATCCTTAACTTAGGTCTGCATATTAACATTCTGAAAATTTTAAAATCAGGTAAAAATTTCTAATTTTTTTGAAAAAAGTCCATACTAGGACTCATTCGCCACCTTGGGCGCATCAGTTCCTTTTGACCCCTAAAACAACATCGCACAAAACTCAAAAATTTGTTTTCAGACTTCTGTTTGGTGTCTTAACTTGTATATATAAGTTAGTTGCATTTCTATAGCATACATTTTACTAGATTTCACCTAAATTAGCTCATTTCACGAATTGTTTCATTTCAATTTTGCATTCACAACATTTTATTTTCATATTGTTGCATTGTGTACACAGAAAATTAGCTTACTTCAAAACCAACAATTGCATTTTCTTTTAAGTCATTGCATTGTACTTTATTTCCTTTTTATCATAGCATATTTTCCTTTAAAAGGTGTGGCTTTGATTTTGTTAATAATTGATTGTATAAGTACAACATTCCCTCTTATGAATTCAATTTTGATTACCACAATGTAGACTTTACGACACATGATCAAACCATTGGTACAATCCTTAATCTTACATTTCCCATTGGTGAGAATGGTAGTGTAGACAATCCAAACAATCATACTTGTTCTTCTTCCAATACCTCTCCTATTAGTGACACAGGTATCTTGGTGAAATAAGTTACAAGTCTTGAGGGTCTTGATTGTCCCTTTCCTTATTCCCCTTTAGATGGTGTTAGCAAACAAACACATAAAAGCATAGACACCCTTGATCCTCCCTTCCCTAATGCTCCTCCCATTTGGGAAGATCTATTTGAAACTCATAATGGTCCTACTCTTGATGCCTCTACTACTTGTGATGAAGTTACTTTAAAAAATTCAACCTTAGATGAACATCTTACAAGCTCTCCTAGTATGGTAAACAATATGGAACAAGAGAATGAGACTTTAGAACAAAAAAACAATCCAATAGAATCTTCCCCTAATCTCCCCACTATCAATTATCCAACACATTCAACCGTTAATAACCCCCTTAGTGGTGATGAAGTTATTTTGGATGAACCAAACCTTAATTGTCATGAACATGTGGTTTGTTGTTCTCCTACAAACTCTCCTCCTAGGGAGGATATTGTGACCCAAGACAAAGATAATGAAAAATCTCACTTGTTACAAGATGTTAACAATATTCAACCTCACCACACCCTTTACCCACCTTCACATCCGCTTCATCCTTCCAATAAACCTAAACTCATCCTTTACCCACCATCCCATCCCCTTCATCCCTCTAATTGGCCCTAACACACCCTCTATCCCCCTAACGCTAATGGATTGCAACAATCTAGTAATGATACTAGTGCTCATACATATAACACTCAAAATAATCTGCAACCACCACAACCAACTCCACCCTCTTTACCTTTACCCAATCCGCCTAGTGCTCCTCGTTACCTCCCACACACAAAGGAGTATGACCTTATTGAACAATTAAAGAATACTCCTGCAAAAATATACCTTTGGGATTTACTTCAAACCTCACCAACTTATCACAATATTCTTTAATCCACCTTAAGTCAAATCACAATTCCTTCTAGTACAACTCCAAATGATATAGCATCTCTCATCCATAAAAGTCTTGACATTACCTTCCATCAACATGAGCTCTCTCCTTTGGAGTTGTGTAAACAACATGATGCCTTTATGATCATTGCTCAATTCCATCACACAAGTATCAAACACACTCTCATAGATAATGGTTATGCCCTTAATGTGTGTAGTGTGAGTCTCCTTGATTGATTAAAAGTTGATAGTGTTGGAATATGGCTTTGAGATATCATTTTTGGCTACTTGTGTTGTCATTGATGACAACTGGAGTCAGTAGTATGGTCCACAGTATTAGCATTGCTCCTACCGGCAAGGGAAATAAAATTTTGTAATCTATCAGTAGAAAGAATGAAGTATAGAACATCTAGTTGGTAAGTTGATTTGACCACTTCATCGGATAATTATTGTGTGGTGTGGATCTCCAGGGAAGTCTTCCTAGCATGTGTTCTATCCTACTGGTGATTTTTGTGGTGTTGCATTAGTTGGAGTTTGAGTTAAGAGGTTTGGTAGTATGGTTCATGGTTTATTCTCTCATTGTGGCCGACATGTTTTATATGGCGTATCGCAGATGTATGTGGAGTATGTATTTAGTTATTTCTTATGTTTTGAATTTTTTTTGGGTCCCTACTAAATTCCAGCCAACTTGTGTGGGTATGCATTAACTCTAATTAATTATTTGAGCCGATATAAGCAAGAATATTATATTTTGTTGTAAAGCTGACATACAATGAATTCCTGGTTAGCAGGTATATAAAGGAGATCAGGAAATCATTTTGAATATAGTGTGGTGAGGTAGTTGTGGTAGAGATAGAAGTGTATGTGTATTAAGGAGAGAGAGAAAAAAAGGACAGATTAGTTATTTGAAGGTAGAAAAATTTTTGTATGCAGAACAAAGCAGAGTAGAAATCTGAATTAGTGTAAAGATCTAGAATTTGATTATGAGCTTCATTGGAACTAAATCCAGGCATTTGTAGATGTTGTATTCTTAGTTCAATTTTTTTTTGTAATTTCAATTATACTTTGTAAGGTGGTGAGCCTTTCACTCTTGAGTAGTGAGCTCTAGGCAGTGCACCTAAATGCAAGTGCATTCCCCTCTTTTATCATACTTTTAATAGAGTATATATTGTGGATTAATCTCCAGCATGGTTTTTCCCCTAATAGGGTTTCCACAAAAAAAAATTGGTGTTATAGTGTTCATTAATGTGGTTGCATATTTCTATATGTTTATGTGTTGTGGATGTTGGCTCAAGTTCAATTATTGTTGTTGATAGTTTTGGATCTGATTTGAAAATCAAAATTGTGGAACACCGATTCACCCCCTCCCCCCCAACTCTTAGTGTTACTAGTGTCCAACAATTGGTATCAGAGTAGATTCCTCTTTTGGAGTTTAATAGCTTGAGGTGGATCTTTAATTCAACAATAGCCTTTTGTGGCACTTGATGATCTTGATCAGTCCAAATCAAAGGTTATGGAACTAAAAGAAAATCTTGTGCCTGCCAAAAAATTCATTCAATCACCGAAGGATAATATAAATGAGTCAAGGGAAAATAAGATGGGACTATGTTATCAATTGAAGTAAAAAGAAAGAAAAGGTCTAGATGATGTCCATCTGAATCAAACCCTAAGGGAAATAACAGAAGAATGTGAAAAGCTTGCTAAGAAAAATATAACTCTAAAGCTTGAAATGGAATTTGTGGCCATGAAGTTTACCAAAGAGATTGAACAAAGAAAGAAGAATGCGAAGAATCTAGCCTAGTCCTTGAAAGAGAAATTTGAATAATGCAGCAGAATTAATAGTGGATTCATTTAGTTGGAAATTGAACTGCAACAATCCAGAAATAATGAACAAGAGCTTGAGAGATAGGTAGTTATTCTTGGAAATGAGCTTGCTACTAAATATGAATTCAAGGAGAAATTTAGGATAAGCTCTGCTAGGCTTGATGAGATAACCAAAGGACAAAAGGATACAAATGACAAGCGAGGTCTTGGATATGAGAAGGGTGAAAGTTCTAAATCTAAATAGAAGAACCTTGGAAAGAAGAACAAAGGCAGAAGAAATCTGATAAGGTAACCCAATGCTCAAAAATTTACTATATATTGCTTTGCTTGCAATAAATTTAGACATATCGCTTCTCAATGTAGAAGAAAGATAAACCCTAGTACTCCATTTTTTGGTCAGTGTTTTAAATGCAAAAAGTTTGGTCATAAGGCATTAGAATGTAGAAGTATGTCTATCAGTGCAAGTAACATCAAATGCTATACTTGTGGAAGATTTGGACATGTTGCTAATCAATGGAGGTCAAGAGGAAATCAGTGGAATGGATGGTATAGACTGAAAAATCTAGTATTCTATAATTGTAATAATTTTGGGCACATTGCAAGATTTTGCAGAAATAGAAACTTGAACAAAAGAGGTTTGGTTTATCAAGGATGAAATTCACAAAAAAACAACAAAGGAAAAGAAAAAGCGTCTATGGAAGAGATAAGATATCAGATGAAAAAAACATGGGTAAAGAAAAGTGTATCTGATGAAGGAAACAAGGTTGTACCAAAAGCTCCCTCTGATAACTATTCTGGAAATTAACTTGAGGCCAATGGCCTAGGGGGAGTTTTTCATGAAAATCTCTTGTCCCCCTATGATATAGTTGGCATTGAATTGCAGGATGACATCAGCTATTGTGTTATTCATTATTGAAAGTATTAGTAATCATTTGTTGAGTTGGATGAAATGGTATAGATCTGTAGTCGAATTCTTTGCTTGTTGTCTAAGTTTGCAGAGTAACTGAAACTTCTAGGGAAACACATTTAATGCGAAAAAAATTTAAGTATGTGAGGTTATAAAAGGGCATTAGAAATCCTAATTCATCTTGTGCATTGAAAGAGAATAGTTGGAGACCACTTACAACAAAATTCCAAAGGAGAAAAAGGTCAATCTAGCAGCGAATTCTTTAGGTATTTATGTTACTTATTAATTTCATATCTATTTCGTGATTGGTAGAACCTTACTCGGCATGAAAAAATGAAACAAACCAAAGGAACAATAACTATGGATGAGTATAGTAGTCAAAAAGTTAGGGATGAAAGAAATTATTGTCTCCTACCGAATTGAGGAGGCTTGGAGGATTGAAGCATAAGAACTTGGATATATGTAATGAATTTCCTCATTTCATAAATACAGAAGTGATTCAGTTTATCTTAAACAAATTGGACAAAGATATCCTCACTTTGGATAAACCCTATCAAATCTTTGAGGATGTAATCAAAAATCTAATAGGTATGTGCAATGTTGGTAATATTTTGAAGAAGAAATCAATTCAAAATGTTGAGGTTGAAGCCATAACCAGAATTAGGGGAGATCAGAGGGCTTTGATAATTGCATTGATTAAAGATCCATTGAAAAGGTATGTTGCACATGGAATCTCATATAAGATCTTCTGTAGAAACTAAGAAGGATGAACCTTGGCAGGTGCTGTATATATCACTCATAAAATGATAATAGAAAATGAAGACATTGACCTATGTAGTCTGATGAAGGGTCAACTAATGGAGAATGTACAATTAATTAAGGATATTGACTACCCCTTCAGGATTGGCACCCTTGAAATATGCATTATGATGTATTTTCTTAATTGCTTGCCTCTGAATGACAATGTGGTGTGGAAAGAAAATGTATAGGTCTACAAGCAAATATTTATGCATTACAACTCTTTTGAAAAGTGGGGAATGATTTTATGAAAATTTCTTTAGAAAGGTGTTGGAAAAGTTTGGTGTAAGTATTATCCCTCTTTCAATACAAATAAATAAGTTGGATCATCCTTCACAAAGAAAGAGAAAAAAGTAGAAGAGAGGAAAAAATTTGGCTAGTGTAACTCCTCCAACACCCAAGTCAAAAAAAGTTGAAGAAAAAGGGAAAGGATAGTTGGTTGTGGATGTAGTAGATGAAGACTGATGAATATCTCCAAGAGATCAACCAAAACTAGGTGAACTGGAAATAATAATAGCTGAAGACAGTGATGAAGAAGGTACTCTGTTCAAATCAAAGATAATGCAAATTATTCAGGATGAAGATGGGATGCAAAAGATATCTAACATATGGTTGAATGGACCATCTTATGAGCAGGATCACATTGAAGACACTTTAGGAAGATACTTTACTGATAACAATATTGAATTAGAGAGTTTGCAGGATGTTGTCCCAGAAGAATTGATTGAGTGTGTTAAGGAGGCTATGGAATTTGTGCCTCTAGATAAGAAAGAGGAGGAACTAATTTTCCATTTGAAGATGTAGTTTAGGTTTTCTCTTGCTAAGCTGAAGAAGAAAATGATTGTGCTAAGACAATGCATTGATTTGGCCAATAAATTCTTTAATTACTATCTAAGGGGACCTCATGTGGTTGGCAAGTATAAGGATAGGTTGGAGGAAATTGAAAAAGAGCTTGTCAGAATTGGACAGGACTACAATATGTTTTTAGATAAGGATGGAAAGGTAAAGAAAAAGGTTCATGATCTACAGGTTGAGCATGCAAAGGTTCACTTTGCTAGAAATACTCTCATGGACACCTTCTGGAGAGTAAAAGACCCGACTGAAGGTAGACTAGAGAAAATGATTGAAGTGTTAAAGACAGGAGAAAAGTTGGAAGACGCAATCACCATTCCTAAATACTAGTCCAAATTATCAATAGGAAATCAGAGAATAACACCTTGATTATAGCCATTGGGATTGTGGTGGACTCTTGGAAGAAATTCCTTCTAGAAATTAAAGCTAAGTATAAAATAATCTTCTGATTATTGCAGCAGTTTCTCAAATTTTGATCCAACTTTCTATTTTGCAAAAGGGAAACTATAAGAAGAGAAGTCTAGTAAAATATTACAAGGAGAGAGGAAGAGATAGAAGATTTTTCATTGATTTCAAAGGGGGAGAGAATGTAGTGAAAAATTCCTTGACATCAATAGGGGGAACAATAGTCTTGATTTTGTTGAGTTTTTGGTTTTGACACTTAGTCAATTTTTCACTAAGTGTTGTCATCAATTCCAAAGGGAGAGATTATTGGCATATGGATTTGAGAGATAGTTTTTGGCTACTTGTGTTTTCATTGATGGAAATTGGATTCAATAGTATGGTCTACAGTATTAGGATTTCTCTTACTAGCAAGGGAAATAAGATTTTGTAATCTACCGATAGAAAGAATGAAGTACAAAACATCTAGTTGGTAAGCTGATCCAATCACTTCACCAGATCATTATTTTGTGGTGTGGATCTCTAGGGAAGTCTTCCTAGTATGTGTTCTATCCTACTAGTGAGTTTTGTGGTGTTGCATTAGTAAGAGTTCAAGATAAGAGGTTCAATAGTATGGTTCATGGTTTATTCTCTCATTGTGGCCGACATGTTTTATATGGCATATCATAGATATATGTGGAGTATGTATTTAGTTATTTCTTATGTTTTGGATTTTTTTTTGGGTCCCTACTAAAGTCTAGCCAACTTGTGTGGGTACAAATCAACTCTAATTAATGATTTGAGTTGACATAAGCAAGAATATTATATTTTTTTGTGAAGCCAACATACAATGAATTCCTGGTTAGTGGGTATATAAAGGAGATCGGAAAATCATTTTTAATATAGTATGGTGAGGTATTTTTTGTAGAGATAGAAGTGTATGTGTATCAAGGAGAGATAGCAAAAACAGATAGATTAGTTATTTGAGGGCAGAAAAAGTTTTGTATGTAGAGCAGAGCAGAGAAGAAGTGTGAATTGGTGTAAAGATCTAGAATCTAATTATAAGTTTCATTGGAACTGAATCCAGGAATTTGTAGATTTTGTATTCTAAGTTCAAAATTTTGTTGTAATTTCAATTATACTTTGTAAGGTAGTGAACCTTTCACTCTTGAGTAGTGAGCTCTAGGCAGTGCACCTAAATGCAAGTGCATTCCCCTCTTTTATCATACTTTTAATAGAGTATACATTGTGTATTAATCTCCATTGTGCTTTTTACCCTAACAGGGTTTCCATGTAAAAATTTATGCTATTATGGTGTTTATTAATGTGGTTGTATATTTTTATCTATTTATGTGTTGTGGATGCTTGTTCAAGTTTAATTATTGTTGTTGATAGTTTTCGATCTGATTTGAAAATCAAAATTTTTGAACAATAATTCACTCCCCCCTCTCAATGTTCCTAGTGTCCAACAGATAGGTCACAAATAATACCTGATTCCACACCTATTCAAGGATTTGATAATACAACAAAGAAACCACTTGGTGTAATCACTTTATCTATTATGGTTGGGGTGGTTACTTTGAAAACTCCTATTCATGTCATGCCTTATGATCTTTCATACAATCTTATTTTAGGAAGACCATGGATTCATCGAATGAATGCAGTGCCTTCAACCCCTCATTGTATAATGAAATATGTCTATAAGAATAACATTTATCAAATTGAAGCAAATCCTGATCCTAAAAGTTTCTTGCATCTTGAAAAAGGAATTACAAGTCCTCTAAAAACATTAATTCCAACATCCAACATAGAAATTGAACGCAACAATGAGGAATTTCCATCTCAATTATTTGGTGATGATTGGGGATCTTTAGAATTCACACCTTCATTTATGGGTGAATACATATTCACACAAAAGAAAGATAAACCACAAAGACAACCAACCATCATGTCAACACAAAATTTGGACAACCTTTAGAAAGCATCCACCTCAGCCACTTTATACAAGGCCACAATCTCCACAATACCCCTTAACGAACACAAACACAAACAACCACCTGATTCCAACACAATTAATAAGCTTTATGGAAAAGGTTACGAACTCATTAAACAACAAGGATATAGTGGAAAAGGATGTGGTGCATCAGAACAAGGTATCCACAACCCTATATAGAGCTTAGCACACAACAAATGACTCATGGTGTTGGCTATTGTCACATGATCGACATCGCCAAGCCCTCACTCAACATGATCAACAACCCCACACAACACCCTTCTAAATCATCCTTAACAACTAATGGTCTTGAACATCATCCTTCATCAAAGATGCAACACATAATTACACCTTCGCTTAATGTCAATGTCATCTCACACAACACTCATGATTTGAATTCGTTATATTTTGTATCCTCCTATAATGGAGAGAACAAAATCTTGCAATCTAATCAATCTTGTGTAAGTATGACATCCAATACTAAGCAAGATTTATCCTTGAAAAAAACTACAAGACCCTCTTCTCCCATTGATCAAGAGGGTATCTTGTCGAGACTCCTCCAAAATCACTTCATCACCCTCCCTCCTATAACTCAAAAGAAATGCTATGAAAAGACTTCATTTTGTACCTATCATAGAGTTCATGGTCACTCCACTAATGAATGTAATTCCTTGAGTCGTAAAATACAACATTTTCAAAGTTTGGTATGCTTCCCTATGTGGGGGCATCTAATTCCTCTAATTGCTATTGATTTTCACTCTAGCATGCAAATTCATTCCTTTCGGCTCACTCTTTTCCCACACTAAGTGGGGGAAAGGGGTTTGATAGCCTTGTCCTCGTATGTTGCTTGTGGTTTCCTTCTTGGGCTAGTCATTAAATTTTCATGAATACATTAGGGAAAGCCTAGGATGTGGATGACATGCCTTAAGTTGGCTCGTATATGACATACTTCTTTCCTTCATGATGTAGCTTCTCGGAAACATATGACTTGGAATAGGGCTTTCTATGTGAGCTCTCATTTTCTCCTTTTTCTCTTCTACTTTAAAGCAATTTCTCTCAATACGGGTGCTCGCAACTGCTTTAAAGTGGGGGCATACATCACCACTCGCATTTCATTGTTATTTTCTTTTTCTTGAAATTCCCTCTCTTGGAATCATTAGGAACAATGTTCGCTAGAATGAGATCACTTATCCTCTTTTGGAAACATTGGGCATGATGTTCCCTAAGATGAGACATTGCATGAACAAAACAAAAACCCTTCCTTACACTATTCTACAGTAATATTGTCTATGAGTGTCTTGCATACGAAGTTTTGGCTTACATCATGGAGCTCGAAAATCATTTTCCTTTGTGGTGCCTTATTAAATTTATCAGTACGTATAACTTTAATATGGTTAAGTAGGAAGCCCACCTAGCGGTGTGACTTTTCCCCATAGCCACCTTTGTGTTTGTGACTCCATACCAACTAGCTTATGTATCTTACTTTTTGGGCTTACTCACCCGATGAAAAACTAGTTTCGTGGCCCCATAGTGAGTATACAATTTGGCCTTTCTCACCCAATGGACAACCAAGAAGTTTCGTTTGCCCAAATTGAGTACATCTATTTCGCCTCGTCTTTCCATTCTTTAATTCTTGTCATTGCATTATTTAATATCTTGATGGTTGACTTAGGATCATGGATCCTGCTTGCTTGCCCACTTCTTTGATCTTTGTCATTTTTTTCATTTGCATCTATACATGTGGATCTCTCTTGAATGGCTACTTTAATGTGAGTTTGAAACAAGTTCATCCTCTCACTAAAGTGGGAGCTAAATGTGTAGTAGAAAAAAGGACCCTTTTGCTTGAAATGGGATTAATTCATGATAAAATGGACTTAATGAGGTCTTAGTCTAGTGTTGTGATGCATTTTATGTGTCCACACTAGGTCTTGGACCCTTGCAAATCAAATAACATTCTTTTAATGACGTCTTCTAAAGGACTTTCATGCTTTTCTAAACTTAATTAACTTATTTATCCCTAATTCAACATTATAAAACATGTTTAATAACATTATTACATCAATCTAGAAGGTTCTTAATGTAAACTTAATGATAAGCTAGTGTTGTAATGTGCCTTGCACATTCACAATGGTTTTTGTGCCCTTCTAGGCTATGTGGACCTAATTTTAGTGTTCTAAAGTGTATTTAATCACACTTTCACATTGATTTATGTGTCCCAAGCCCTATTTAACATTTACATCATCACTAATAGGTCCCTAATGACCCATATTGTGCATCCTGAGGCTTTAATTGATCAAATACCTGACTAAGTTGCAATTTAAACCTTATTTCATTATCCCCTAACTTCTAAGTTGTTGAAATGGCCCCTGTGGAACCCATTCGCCATGCATGGTGAATCAGTCCCATCTAGGTGGGACCCATTCACCATGTGTGGTGAATGAGTCTTATCTGGCCCCATTTTGACCCTTGAGTGGGAAAAAGTGAAATTTAAAGTTTAATTTCACTACATGTTGACTTCTGATGAGGTATAATCGAGATACTAAGGAACAATTGTCTATAAATAAGTGTTTAAATTATCCTCATTTCACATCTAACAACTCATTCTTACATCTCTCATCATTAATTCATCTTCTATCCTCTCATCCAAGTCAAGCAAGCTAGGTTTTCTTCATTACAAGTCATCAAGTTAGCTTTCTAAAGCATTCAAGGATTGAATCTTCATGTATTGCTAAAAAAATTCAAGATAGATCATCATGGCAAGGTAAAAATCTCCATTGTTACATATTTCATTACTTTATTTCACCACTTTGGTTTAATTACCTAAAAAGGGTTTGACTAAGGCAAACCCCCATGCCCTAACATTCAACATATCTCTCTTTTGTCTTGTTTTTTTGCAGATTTAGGACTCTTGGAAGCTTGGAAATCATTGGAAATAAATTTGTAAAGTTATTCAATTTAAAATATCAACAAAAATCCATTTTCTAACTTGTAAATTAGTGTTTTGGAAGCGGACACCTATAGGGCATCAAAGTTTAGATAAGAAGCTCCAGAATCCACCTTTGAAAATATAGAAATTAAAAATTGGACTCAATTTTTATATTTTTTACATTTTTGAGTACCCTTTTGTCAGAAACGAGCTCTGGTACAATTTGGCAGAATTGGGACTGATTCACCCAGAATGGCAAATGAGTCCCACCACGCCTAAATTTCAGCATCAACAACATTCCAGAAGTCATTTCTAGTCCTCATCCATTTCATGCACACTTTTAGTCTGATTCATTTATGTTACATTTTTCCATTCATTTGTAGGTGATTTTGTATTACACAATGTGTTTTCCAACATAGCATAATTCTTAGATTTTGCATTCATAATCAATCAATTAATTCATATAGCTGCATTCAAATCATCTCATTTATCTAATACAACCTAACACACATCTTAATTTGATTGAACTCCCTAGATTTTGGGTGAGGGATCTATCTCTTTTCAATAAGTGAAAGACCCTAATTGAGTAAAACAGATAAAGCATTCCTATTCCAAAAAATCCATGGTTTAGCACGATCTTTGTATGTTTATTTTATCTACTTCAAGATGTGTTAAAATTTAAATTTTTTTGATCTAGTGATTCACCCCCCACTCTAAGTATATATAGTTGTGTTCCAACAATTATTTGGTGAAAGTTCTTCGATAATTTCTCTCTATATTGACCTTAGGAACTCATCTAACCTATCAAATAACTTTGCATTAAGCATTAGTTTTCAAGAACATCTAACTTTGTTTGTAGGGATTATTTTGTGATTTGTGTCTCTTTTTTTTGTAGGTTTTCATTTCTATTTTTTATTCTTGATAATATACATCTAATCATTACTATCTATGTGAGAAATTTTAATGTTTACATTCTTAGGATATTTTTTGCCATCTAATACTATATTTTGTGGGTTTTATTCCTTACAAGAATTGTTGACACTCAATAGAAATATAACACTCTATTTTTAGGTGTATGGATATTTTTTGTGTTGTAGGCGAATTTGATGTCTACACTCTTTTCTTGAGAATATCTAACAAAGGCCTAGTGTTTACATCACTACATTAGGAGTCCCTATTTTTTATGGTATCTATATACTATTCCTAAGAATCTATGTTAGTTGTTTGACATCTAATCTTTTATTTTTAGTTTATTCACTATTTTATAGTTTGATTTAATTTTTTAAATGATATTATTTTGTGCTTACATATATTTTTTTTCTTGACTATCTTTATATATTATTTTTCACTTTTTTTCTCCTATAGAAACAATTATCAAAGATCAAATTTATCAAATTACTATTTTTTTGTAGGTTTTATTTTTCCAAGGCTATTTTCTTGACTAGATTAGCTTCACATTTTATTTTATAAGGAAATTAACCTTGTGTATATCTTTTGGTTATTATATTGTCTTCTTTCTTATGTGATGCCTCGTAATGTTCTAAACTAGATGCATGCTCTCTTCTACAACATAAGGTGATCTTGAAGATCAAAAGTAGTTTATTTCACTTACATATACTAAAATGAGCATTATGTATGCTTTATCCTCATACTTTAGGGAAATATTGGAGATAAAAATCACATGACGCTATTTTATAGGTAGTTCTAGATTGGATTTTATCACCAATTATCAATTAGAAGCCATGTGTTTTTAAGAGGTATAAAAATTGGGTGGATAATTGAAAGAGTCACCTTCACGGTTCATCTTTCATTTACCTAAACTAGAAAGAAACTTTATATCTTACTAAGTGAATAAGAAAATTAGGTTACTCTCTCAAACCAATATATTAGACATATTTATTGATTTTATGGATTCAAACCTTGTGTACCTTTGTGTATATAGAGGAAACCGATAGTGATCCATGTCAATCCTAGTTTAAAGAACCTTTTGGTAATCCAATTTTTGTAGTCTATCAATAAGTTCATAGCTCTAAGAAGTTACTCACACCATAATTCTAGAAATAGATGGTAGGCCATGTATTCTTTCCTCTTGTAGCTCAAAGTTATTTTGAGTAAAAAATTATTAGTGCTTTAAGGTCAATAGGTCACACTATTCACAACTAAGTCCAAGTATATTTGTGAGCCCATAAAAATAAATATGCCTTCTTGAATAAAATGGGTAGTTGTTGTATTTTATTGTCCTTGTATTTATGCAAAATTTGTACTAAAAAAAGTCAACCTTTATTTTACAAATTGTAATGTCAAAAATTGCATCCCCTTGCAATTCCACTCTATACTTTTTGTCCATTTGGTGTCAATTCCCTTAGTTTTTTTTAGCATCAATTTAACACTTGCATTAAATTTTTTCCTTTCCATTTTTCTTAGGCCTTATTTCTTGTGTGTCACTATTTGATCTCACCTTTTTGTTAGCTCTATAGTTTTCTAGTGCCTCATCATTTTTTAGAATATTTTTTCTAATAAATTAGTACATCATATGGAAATCCATGTGTCACACTAGTTCCCCATGTAATTTTTCATTTGGAGACCACTCCTAATAATTTTCTCACTTGTCACCTTCCTAGGCCATTGAAAATAGATTGAAACTTCTAAGTTGCTCGTCAACAACTTTCTCTTACCTCCTCTTCTCATTTTTGAATCTAACTTTTCATTGTAGGTTCTCTATTGGTTTCTCTTTGCACTCTCAATCACATACACAACTCTCTCAAGAACAACTTTCTACGATAGTAATATAACATTCTTTATAGCTCTCATGTTATCTTTAGCTTCCCCAAGCATCTATAGGTGATATTGTTCTTGTTTCTTATTATTAGAAATTTCTTTCTAGATGCACTTAGATTAAGAGAAAAATATACTTTTCCTTTTATGTATCGATTTTGGATACTATTCCAAGGTATAAATACCAAATAAAGGATTTTTCAAATGAAAATCCAAAAAAATCTCTAAATATTTTTCCTTTCCTTTTTTGCTTGTAATAATTTCAAAGGAACTCAACCACATCTATATTAGATGAAAGAAATATTAGGTTTTTATGAATTATGAATGATTTTTGTATTGCGTTCATATATATGACTACATAATATGCAAACATCCATGCAAATTTGTTGGTGTCCTCAGTAGTGAATTCCTCCTTTTGGCTCCAAATTCTTGTTTTTATTCTATTTTTAGTTCTATAAATTATTTGTGTAAAGTATTTTTTTGTAAAATAGTCTTTATGAACTTTATTTTATTATTTTAATTAAATAAAATTATTTATTTTTAAAAACTTCTAGTATTTTAGAGTTATTTTGTTAAATATTTATAAACTAGTACAATCCTCATGTGAAAGTATGGAAATTTTTTTGGCTAATACATCTTAGCTAAATATTAATTTTTCCACTTCTACACAAATGCACACCTCAAATCTAAATAAAAAAAATTGAAGCTAGGGTCTCAAAAACCCAAGTGAAAACCTTAACCACCCTAATTGAACATCTATCACTTTTAAATCCCACATTACCAAAATTAAATCTAATCCATATACCTAAAATCTCATCCTAGAATTCTATTATTTAATTTAATTAAAATTTTATTAAATAAAACTAATCCAATCCATTTAAAATGCTCAATCGTTCAATTCCAAAAATATTTAAATCAAAACCCAACATCAAACCATCCAAAAATCAACAAAAATCCTAAACCAAAACATTCATAAAGTATAAAAAATAAAAACCATCTTCCATCCCAAAGGAATCCAACCTTTAAAATTTATCAACAAAATCCTAAAATACAATATTATATCCTTTTCTACACATTTCCCCTACACTCAGAAGATTATGTCGAAGACCCTTGACATAAAGAACATCATCTATATTATGCTTTCCATCAAACTAATTGAACCTTTTCCATGAATCTTAGGACATGTATCATCACCAAACTTAAAAAGACCACCATAATACTTTTCAAGCTTAACAAAATTACTCTTATAACCTATCATATGATTTGAGCATCCACTGTCAATAATTTAGTAATTCTTCTCCTCTCTAGCATGAAAAGAAGCCAACATAGTTCCTTCAATGTTATGACCTATTTTTGGAGTACTTTCCTTCATACATCTTTCAAGATTAGTAGAATTAGTTCCAAAATCTAAAGCCATTAACAAGAATTCATCACTATCTTCATTTAGATAATTTGATTCTTCATCATCAGAAACATCATTTTCATTCTCAACATAATAACTCTTTTTGATAAATTTACCCTTATGATCCTTTTATTTATCATTAGTAACTTTTATTAGATGTTTAGATGCATAGTGACCTATCTTTCCATAATTGAAACATTTGAAAGGTAGCTTACCTATGTATTTTCCAGTACCCTTTTTCAATCTCCTCACAAAGTTTTCTTCCACCTCATCAAGCTCATCTAGATCTCATCCATCATCCTTCTCTTTTATGCTAACCCTAAAAGTAGTCTCTATATTTGAATCATTTTGACCAAATTCTCTCAATTCAAAATTAGTTAAAGCACCAAACAACTAATCTTTGGAATAATGATCTAAATTATGAACTTCTTCAATAGTAAGAACTTTATGACTATAAGATTTAGGAAGATATATTAATACATTCTTTACCGCCTCATCTTTTGGTAGATTTCCACCAAGGCCATTAATGGAATTGATAACTTCATCCACTCTATGAATGTAGCCTGCAATATCATCATCCTCTGACATCCTTAGGGTTTTAAACTTACTCTTCAAATTATGCATCTTTTCTTGCTTGACCTTATCATCTCCTTCATAGACACTTTTGAACTTCCAAATTTCTTTAGCATATTTGTAGCTCATAAAATTCACAAGTTCTGGATCAAAAAGACCACTCGAAAGAGCATTCCTTTCTTTTTTATTGTTCAAGTATAAGCCTTGGTATCATCATCAGATGTTGAACCATTAGTAGGCATGGCATATCCATCTTCAATTGACTTCCAAACACAAAACCCTAGCGAAATAATAAAACCTTCCATCTTGGTCTTCTAAAATGCATAATTTATCCCATAAAACAAGGGAGCCTACTTCTTGTGTGTCATCTAGTTCTACCTAAAGCGATTAAGCTTCTTCCAATGAACTTTGCTCTAATACCAATTGTTAGATGCACATGGCAATTGAGAGGGGTGTGAATTAGTTGTATAATTTTAAAACATCAAAAACCCTCATTAACATTTAGATTTTCATTAGCACTTAAACCATTATCCACCATTAAACCCTTATCATGTATTAATATAATGTAAACATGTAAAGAATTAATGCAAGCACATCAAACACATAAGAAAAAATAGATTATTTGAAAAACCCAAGAAGGGAAAACCCACGATGAGGATTAGCTCTCTAATAAATGAATTGCAACATTGAATATAATAAGCCTCACTTCTGAGAAAGATAAGGAAAGGCTCGGTAGTGGTGGCTCACTACCAAAGGACTCACTATATAGAATAAAGAAGAATAGAAGAAGGGTGGTTAACTACCAATTTGAACTACTAAAATTACATCTCTCATATATCAAAGGTACAATTCCATTGAAGCACAAACAACTCATCAAACAGGTTGAAATGTAAAGACCTTTTACTCACTACATTAGGAATTCATAGGCATTAGGGCTCGCACTTAGATAATCATGAACTTGGTCACATTTGCATCTTTCACATCATACATTTTTCACACAATTCATATAACAATTCTCCTTGAATTTGTACCCCTCACGACCTGAAACAATCTCAATTAGGTTGGCCTTAAGGAATATATACACCTCAATCATACAATATTAAATAAGTCAGCACCAAACACTTTCTAGAAAATATAAATAATTGAAGCCAAACCATTCCACTACTTAACCGGGACCTAAATCTACACTAGCACACTTCTCAACAATTCCTTAAACAATAATTATCCTCAATAATCAATGCTAGCATGCCAAGTCAACCAAACGTGCACTAACACCAACAAGTGACTCCAAACACACCTCTATAGGTCCAACAAAATCTCATGGACCACTCAACAACACTCCAAAAAATCCATACAACATCTCAAAATATTCCAACATCATCATAATATTCTACATAGCTACTATGTAAATAGCTGAAACTCAAGAACACCTTCATTCTGTGCAACCAAACATACTATCACAGACATGGAAGACACCATACAAATTTTTGAAACAAATCAATACTTGAAACTTCAAGGAAAGGTAGATACACATTATAAGTTTGTTCATAGATTTGCAACACCAAAAGCTTCATTGTAGAGAAATGTGGAGCAATCTCATTTCCCCTAGACACTCTATTTCACCAGATAGACATACTATCAAACACATCTTCCAATGAAAAACAATCTAGAACCTAAAACTCTAGATATAAAATCTTCAAACACCTTTGATCATTACATCCAAACCACATGGTAAAATCTTCAACCATGAAGAAATGCAAAGCAAAAAATTGAACACCACTTTGTCACACTAAACACACTTTTATTCAATTTTTCTCAAAAGCACTTGGAAACCAAGTGAACCAAATTCATTAAAAAGAAAATTCTAACACGTCTACAACACATATACAACATCTACAACATGCAACACTTACCATATACAATGATATCTCAAACACAAGTCAGACCAACAATCTCTGCAACTATATTGAAGTAGGACATCAATGACACCACCAGCACAATGCGCTGACACCAATACAACAAATCTAGACACATTATCAGTACCATTAGCATTCCAACACTCTCTTTATACAAGGGTTTGACATCAATGACAAAACCCAAGCAACTCACAAACAACTCAAGCTTCCAATATCTCTAAACATCCAACACTAACTTGGTTTATACACTAGTGATATAAGCTAACTTAACACCCTAATTGAAATATTAAAATTTCCAAACAAAGAGGCAAGCTAGAGATACAATATAAAATATCTCTAGATTAGACTAATAATATTTGGACGTTGGAGGTAAGGTGAATGGATGATAAAGGATATGCTTATTATGTATAAACACCAGTTCTTGAAAGATTGGTGTCCAAGTCTTCTCAAGGATAATAATACTAAAGTCCAAAATATGAGATGGAATGTTTATGGATAGGAGATACAGTTTGAATCAAAAAATTGATGATATATTTGGTAATGGACATAGCTAGAATGTTTTAGGTCAGTTCTAGATTTTCCTATACCAAATTTTAAAATGTTGATTTTTTAATGGTTTAGAATCTTAGGGATTAATAAATTGTGCCAAAGTAATGGTCAAAAGCATAAAAGTATTGATTGATTTTACATTGGCTTGGAATCTCAATAATTATGAAAAGTTTCAAAGTCTTGATCAAAAGCGCTAACGTATTGATCAAAAATACCAAATTATTGATCAAGAGTACCAAATAATTGATCACAAGTCAAATGTGTAGGAAAATAACTCAATAACATAATTCTATCAAGAAACTGTGTAGGAAATAGATCAAAATAATCATTACGATAGTTAGATATGTAGAAGGATGGATCAAGGGTGCAATTATGCCAGTCAAATATGCACAACTATAGGTCAAAAGAGTAATTATGTACAATGGATGATTTTTGGATGCTTTGTTTTTGGAAAGAGATCAAATAACAAACACAATAGCTAATGAATTTTCAAGGTGTGAAGGTTGAGTGGATTTTAATGGTCTTACACAAGAATACATGCCAAGCACGTTAACAACCCTATAATTATTCAAGTGGGATTTTCTTCATAATGTAGGCCCACACGATAAAACACCTTAAGATAGTACCAAGAAAATATCTTTCAAGATTTGATAAGTAGGGATCTGGTGGCACAAAATTGACTCACCTTTTCTATTTATTTTGAGGCCATCAACACCATGCCCAAATATTTTCTACCTCTAGTGAGGGAGGTACATGGTGAGTAACTTC
Source organism: Sequoia sempervirens (assembly GCA_007258455.2). Classification (NCBI taxonomy): domain Eukaryota; kingdom Viridiplantae; phylum Streptophyta; class Pinopsida; order Cupressales; family Cupressaceae; genus Sequoia; species Sequoia sempervirens. The sequence continues at coordinate 1,165,245,538 of VDFB02271358.1, forward strand.
AAGCTTGATATTAAGGCTTGCACCACAATGTAAAGATGATAAAAGGAATTAGGCTTTCTAGGGAATTTATGAATTGAGGGCCCATCTACAAATGCTTGATCCTAGGAGGGTCTCTCCTAGTCTATTCAGCTGCAATTATCAATGGATCGAGAGTCTTGAGGCTTATCCAGACACAAAGATGACTCCATCTTCAAGTACAAATTTCATTCTCCCCTTTATATACCCCATCAACAAATTGTGTTGATGTGGTCCCTTTGGGTGATGAAATCCGTAAGTAGGCTTACAAAAGGAAAATATTGATGTTAGTTTTTTTTATCCCTAGGCTTGTATGAAGTATAAGGGGAGAGTATGTGCAACCCAAATCTCAACCTTGGGTTAAGCACAACAAAGAAGTAGAATAGAGGGTATTTCTATCTCCAAGCTCACACAAAGCACAAACAAAGATCATACACACTAACTAGCCTAAGAAACCATGGAAAAAAAGTTTAAATAACCCTTAAGAAATTAAATGTGTAACTACTCTAGTGAGAAGAAATATTTGGAAAGCATCTTACACCAAATGATGTCAATAGTCTAAGAAAAATCCTTCAACCAACAATATAAAAGCTACACCAATTGAGTTGGTTTCCCAAGGCCACAAAGGTTACCAAAAAAGCCAATTCCAATACTAGAAATAAAAGAACAATTATACAAATCAAAAGCATGGTGATATGGATCAAGATAACATCAATAATGATCAAAAGTGGTAAAATAATTCTCAGATGTGAACTTATACCTATCAAATGTGTTAATTCATTAATCAAATGAAAAATTAGAATTACCAACTTGTATCTAAATTCAAAGGACCTAAAAACATAAAGTAATAATCTTGTAAAATTGATAAGTAATCAAAAGTTACAAATTACTAATCAAAAGCATCATTCTTCATATTAAAAGTACCATTATGTAGATCAAAAACACCATTTTGCAAATCAAAAGCACCATTCTACACTTAGACCTCTCAAAAAATAAATTAGATCAAATGCACCATTTCTGAGATCAAATGTAATGGTCCTCAGATCAAATAGATTGTTTCTCAGATCAAATATATGTGATTTCTCAAATCAAATGTGTCATTTCTCAAATAAAATATGTTGTCTATTAGATTAAATGTCTCATTACTCAGATCAAAAGCATTATTTTATACCCAGACTTATTAAAATACAAAATTCTCAAACAAATTTGTTAATTTTGAGATGCAGGTTCCATCAAGTGTGCCAAAATGTGCATGCTAAAAAAATGTGAAATTTATAAAATAAGGACAATACTATGAAGGTACCTATTTCACATTCAAAAATCACTTCTAATAGAGCATGAGAATAATATATCAAATTAACTAATAAGCAATATTACCACTACAAAGCCTCATGTGGCTCCATTGATATTGGACATGCTTCAATGGCTTGATATGTGGATTGTTCAATTCACCAGCATAACATTATAATTTCTTAGATATGAGAGTGATACGACTTGAATATGAAAAAGAATGCTTGATTATTTGATTGATTGATTAGTTAGCTATCTATGGATTGGTTTTATGATTGATTTATAGATTTGCAAAAGATTTGATGAATGGTTTGGATTGAATCTAGAGGTTTAGATCTAATCAATGATTTGGGTGATTGATTAGGATATGTGACATGCATAGGTGATTCAAGCACATTATTATAATTTTTAGTTAAAATAATTATAAATTTTCAACTCAATGTGACTAGGTAGATACCAAATTTGATTAATTAGTCAACTACCTACATGGAGTTAATTGAGTGCGTGAGAGAGTAAGGGGGATTTGACTAATTTTTTTTTGGTCAGTAATAGAGATGATTTTATTAATAAGAAAGAAAAGGATTACAATGCTGAACACAGTACAATAACCAAGTAAATCCCACCAAAACCAAATAAAGCCTACAAAAACCCACTAAACCTGCCACAAACAAATAATGAAGAACAAGACTTATAGAACATAATCCTCCAAAATCCTGTCAGCATACACCTACCAATCTGCTCCTTAGCAAAGCAAAGCCAAAATTCAACCCCCAACCCATAAGGATATGTTTATTGATCAACGGTATGGGGCATTATTTGGTGGACCTTTCATCTACGATTGGAGAACCATTGCAAACTCTTTCTTCGATTCATTTGCTTTCTTCCCCTGTATAATTTTCCAACCCTCCTCCAGCCTTGACACTTTTTCCTACCAATCCAATGATTTGTCTCGAGAGCACATCCAATCTCCTCCCCCTTTGCTACTTGTACACTGGCCTTGATCTGCCTCTAACCGCAACCCCACCTCTTTCTCTTAATGTCGAACCAGCCTGTCTTTCTCCCTACATTTAGGCGTTGCAATTGCATTCTTGATAATTACCTCCTTATTGATGTCATTCAAAACAGCTCTGCTTGATTTACCAATCTTACTCCCTTCCTGATTCACAATAGCATTCATACATTGTTGGTTCTCTTTTTCTGTTTGATTCTCATGCATTGACCTTTCCTGAGATTGAACCCCATTGCTTCGACCAACTTTGTCACTTTTTTCCAGCATAGGAACCTCTTGTTCCTCCCCTTGCTTCTCCATTGTATAATGTTGGGGATTCACATTTTTCCACCATGAGGCAGATCTTTTCTTTTTCTTCTTTTTAACACATTATGCTGCCACATGCCCAGTTTGATAGCAAGCCCTACATCTAAAGGGCACCCCTTCATAATCCAAAGGCTAAACCCAACAGCCCTTCGAGGTTTTAAGCTAAATCACTTCCGGGGGCACCTTGGACACATCCATTTCAACCAAGATTTGGGCATAAGTTGAATGTAAAAGATTTGAAGAACCCTCATCCACCATTAAAAATCTTCCTAGTGTATTCCCCACAACCTCTAGGTAGGACTCAAACCAATATTGGAGAGGGAGATTAGGAAGCCTCGCCCAAATAGGTGCCCTTTCAAATATTTCACTGGAAGGATTAAAGGCAAGATGCAATGGTTTGAGCATCAAAGTATGTTTTTCATCCCATTCCGAGTGATAATCACATAAGACTTTATTTTTATCCTGTTCTTTTTTAAAAACAACAATAAAGAAACCTTTTGACATTTGGTAGATTTGTACACACCCCACCAGAATTGGCTTCCAATAAGTAGAAATCCATTGGTGAAGATCAGACAGGTTTGACTACAAACCCTTGAATTTACCTATCAGACCCAGACCAGAGAACACTCTTTCATTAAAAATCACCTCTTTTTCCAGCACTTTATTCAGTTCCACTGTAATTGATTTGTTTGAGGAATGATTCACTGAGTTCTCCAAACCCCCTTTTGGAAAAATCTTCGCAGTACGCTGCCCTGCTAATGTGTGTCCTGCTTCGCATTCCATCCGCTCAGGAAACTTAATGCCCTTCTCTGCACCTTTTCTCCCATCGACGACTACGCCCGAGTGATCTCCTTTCTGAAAGCCCTGTGTGTCTCAGCCGCCATCGGTTTGACCAGAGCCAAAGTCATTTTGTTCAAGGGTCTTCCCAACTTGATTCTTCTAACTGTCTCATTCATCCTTTTTCACGTTGCAATTCTCCTCAGGACGAAAGCCTCCCTGCTTTCTCTACCGAGTCGAGCCCAAGGGTGTAGAGCCAATCAAAACCCTAGCAGTGCCTCCCTTCTAGTTCTGACCATTGGAATCCTCCAACAGCTGACCATTGGCGTCCATGGTTGGTTTCTCTCAAGGGGATTTGACTATTACATGAATAATTTAATTGGATTTTATTGATGAGTGGTACTAAGAGTGACTTTAAATGAACTAATTAGACTAAGGATTGAGAAGATGACGTGGATTTAATTAATTTAACAATTAATTAATTGGATTATTTATGCACATATGATGGAAATTAATATTAACTTAATTTATTAATTGATAATGTGTGGATAATTATTAATTAAATGGATAAATATGGATAATTAAATGAATAGTTGATAAATAATAGTTAATGGATAATTAATTTATTAAATGGATGAATAATGTTAGCCAAATTTAATTAAATAAATTAAATAACTTAGGCTTTATTTAATTAATTATTAGGTGTTAGGTGATAATGTGTGTCTTAGGTGACAAGATGATGATATGTATATACTAGGTTATGGATGAATAGATTAGATGATGATTAGATCAAATTAAGACCTAGGTGATGTGATGGGATGAAATCAATTATAAGTGAAGGTTACATTTTTAGGTGTCTACAACTATATTAAACCTTAATTAAGTTATATGATCATTATTGTATTATTAAATTTAGATATTTAGGTAATTCTAGGTGTTACATTTAAGTGTCTAATTTATCCTAGGTAGTAGCTAGGGAATAATTAAGTAGATACAAGAGTTATAGGATCATCAAAATATGAACTATGTTGTCATTAGAGATATTTGGAGATTTTCTCAATTGAAGTGGCTTGTTATTCTCCATTATTATCAAGTATTTGTGGAATATTTTATATTATATTCTTATTTTGTGCAAGTTATTTCATTACATATAACTACTCACATACAAGTAGAAATTGATATATTGAAAGGTTTACCTAAATATTTTTTGTTCAAGGTTGAAGATTGTATGGAAATAAGGATTGATCTATAAAAATGTTTTATTTTCTTGCCATAATTTTTTATAGGTGGGTCACACCACTATAACTTATAGTGTCTCAAAATCATATGCTTGTATATATCCTCTTTGTTAGAGGGGATTTTGTGTAGGAAATTGATTTGTTAACCAACTAGTTCTAAATTCTTCTATAGATTCAAATTATTCATCTCCCAAGTCTTCTTTAGAATCTCAAAGCTAATTCTATTTCTAAATATTTTTCTTTCTAGGAACAATCTTCTATGGTATCTCCTTCTAAATGAAGAGAAAAATTCACTCACTACGGAGGATGGTAGTAGTACCACAACTAAGTGAAAAGGGTTGAAAATTGAAATAAATAAAGAACATGAAAATTTGAATAGTAAGTATTTGCTTCAAGCTTCTCTTAGCAATAATATAAAAACTTTGATCCCCCTAGTGTCTATTATTTTTGTAAAAAAATATTAAATGTATCCTCTTCAAAATTTTAAATGGAGTGATCAAAATTGGAAGAGGTTCAAATTCTCATTCCTTAGGCTTTCAAGTTAGGGAAGACTTTGGTGAAATTAGGTTTAACTTATGCTAGAGAATGTGGTCCTAGTGAATTTTTATTAGACTAGATAAAATAGTCTCCTTTTGCATCTCTAACATCTTTTAATGTTAATGAGGAAGATTATAGTATTGATTGGTTTGAAGTGTTATCCACGAAATTGTAGCCTAAATATCCTATAAAGGTCATATGTTTCTTATGTTGTAAAGGAAAAAATAATGGCATGGTTTTTTTTTTTTTACATGTGAATTTATTCTCTTGATTTCTTTTCTCCCCTGCTCAAGTTTTCCATAAGATTTTAGTTTCTATTTTAGTACATATTTCTTTCTTTCTTAAGCTATGGCCTTGTAATTGATTGTAATAATTTAATAAAAAATTAAGGCACATAAAATTATAAATATTGGTACTTATGCACCATCCTATCACACCTACACCTAGGCTTTGAAGATAGATTGTAACATGCCATCTTAAGTGCCCAAACTACATACAAGTTCAATGATAATGTCTAGCTAGCTTAGGTTTGGTTCTCTATCAAGCTACCTTAAAGTTTGGGAATTATAACCAACTAACTTATGGTTCAATGGTTCTACCAAACTATGTTAGCTTTCATTACTTAATAGTGCCCTTTGTACAACCCTTCACCACATCTGACTACCTACCATCAATAATTTTGTAATGTCTCTTCTTTTTCTTTTAGATCTTCACCTAGACCTATTGCAGCTCTTCTTTCTCTATGAAATCTATCCTTGGGATTCTCACTAGGCCTAATTTTTTTCCTCCTTTAGTAACCTCTGTCAATTAAAAATTTACCACTACACCTTATTTTAGCTTTGTTAGAATTTAATCCTTATACAACACAATTTGTAAGTTCCTTCTCTACCTATAACATCCCTGGATACAAACCATTAGTTCTTTTTTACGCAATCCTACATAGGTATTAGCACTTGATAGTTACTATACAAGTCCCTCATGGAACAAAATTGATCCTAAGTAACATGAAATGAACCTTAATGATAAAATAGATGGATTCAATGTGTAAAAATAAGTAAAAATGAAGATGGATAATTGACTAATAAATTATAAATCTATAAAAAAATACATATAACTAAAAAACAAATCATTAACTAAATTTAATATTAAAAAATATACATCAATATATTATTATATTTTAAAAAATTCAATAAAATAAATATATCGATTTCTCCTTTACAACTATACATCCATCATAAATAATAATTAATATACATCCATCATTGTTTTATATATTTGTAGATACTGGTACCTATGCACCATCCCATTGTATATGAATGCGCCATCTTAGGGACCCAAATTATGTACAAGTTATTTCCACAACATCCTCATTTCTAAAAGTGCATCCACAATGTTGATAGCCATTGGCCACCATCGCCCGCCATTAACAACTGTCAGGTTGACAGAACGCCAGAATTTGAGCTCTTCCTACTCTGGAGAAGTACACGCCCACCTTTGTTCAACATTCCAGCTCATGTTAGTGGGCTATGCAAAATTGGGCCGGCACCGTTTAAATGCCGTGGAAACCGTTTCCTTGCGTTCCGCTGAAAGAGAAGAAAAACCACAGCTTTGGACTTGGCAATTACCAACCTGGTTTCCTTTAAACTTGACCGAACATGTGACCCTCGTAATCAGCCCTACACACCTCTCCTCCACATCCGCACTCATCTCGTTCCAAACGTCTTAAACGCCTGCTCACACATCTGTTTTCCTCCCTGCATTTGTTACTTCCACGCCATGTTTTCTGTGGATCTGCTTCTAGTGTTGCAACTGTTACCGACACTGCAATCTGCAAAGCAGGAGTAAGCAGATCATCTTTCTCCATTGGAAACCAGTTGCTTAAGGAAAGTGTGGGCGATGACAATAACTCCTTCCACGGAACTTCAACCCTTCCCAAAACTTTGTTCTTCGATCCTCCAAATATTTCTCTTTTTCTTCTCCACCTCAATTCAAATACAACTGAACCTGATTCCTTTATTAATGCAGACAACATTTCATCCATTCCTTTTCCCCCACATTCCAAGCAGAATGTTTCTCCCCAGTGGGGCTCTGTGGAAGCCTCAACCTCCTTCGTATTCACTGCTATGCTCTTGTTCAGATAATATCGAACAAACAAACTACCTTTGCAGCTAGGCTGAAGACCAATATTTCTTGCTCCAACAACATCTAACTTGAGCTGCACACTACATCTTGGCCTTGTCTCCTCCATTGAATTTCCTTGTGGTTCAAAGCAGAGCTCTGAAGGACAAATACTCAGTCGATAAGATGAGATTAGATGTGAGATGAGAAGAGTAAAGTGGAGACAGGTATATATAACGATTCACATCGTATCTGATCTCATTTCTGACGGGGCTTTGCATTGTTATCCGTATCTCAAAAAAGGTATAAGTGAAGATAGCGGATAATATGATATGACTAGTTTCACCATCGACCATCCACTTGAAAATACGGTGGCAAGAAATTGTATTTTAGTGTAGGGAAGCAATTGGTGGTGTTGTGTGCTACTGTTTCAGTATTTATGAGTTTGGTGATAGTGGGATGATAGTGGTTCTCTTGTGTGCTAGGTCTGGTGTGGATGGACTGCCACTTGTTTTCCACCCAATGATATAAAATTCACGTGTAGGAGAATCTTGATAAATTTTGATTGATCTCCTAACGTGATTTAAACATTATTTAATTTACTAATGCGTTAAGAACAACTCAAAGGATTGATATACCCACCAGAAAAGGATATATTACTGGTGGACTGTAGTTTTAAAGAAGCACACCACAATTCGGTTGACACTACTGTTTTAATGGCCCTTTAGAAGTTATTATTTGATTAATAGAAAAAGAAGATCCCATTTTATAAGACGGCTATTCAACATGGGAAAGAAGTTCAAAAGTAAACAGAAACAAAGATGTCCAGCAGAATAAAAGACCATCAACGAAGATTTGAAGACCCAAACGACATGCTTTTTCGGTGTTCTTCATGGTTTTGAGATCAGTGAGCAAAGAGGAACGCTTTTTCATGCTTCAAACTTCCATGACGTTGCTTTTTTCAAAATAGCCATCCAACTTTTTCCATTTCTGATCACATGGATCTCTATGCTTTTTCAACCTCTTCAACATTCACAAACTTTTCCCTCTTCTAGAAACTGCTTTTTGGCCGCTTTTTCAGGATGGATAAGCTCCCAAATATAAATATATATAATTATAAATTAATAGACATAAAATGATAAATACCAAACAAAGCATCGATTTATTAAAGGACATGGCTTTTAGAAAGTGGGCGAATAAATAATAGGGAAGAAGTATGAGGAATGGGGAGTAGAGAGGACAGAGAAATACGAATAAAATAAAAGAAGAGATAAAATAAAATAAAAATAAATAAATAAATCAAGGCAGTACGAAGTAAAAGCTAATCATCAAGGAACGAATAGAAGATTAGAAGACAACAGTCAAAGAAATGAAGAAAGACACAAGGCTGCGATATCATTCTCAGCAGGACGGCTTCAGATTATTAAATGGTTTGAAGATTGTCAACAGAAGTTATCATAGTCAATTCAATAATAAGACGCCTTCATATGAGGCAAGTCTGGTGTACCATCCTGGAGGTGTTAGTCTCTGTCCAGCTTGTAATTTTGGCACAACATTAAAAGTAAGGAATTCAAGATGGTTTGCTTATTGGTTTGTCTGTATTCATTTGGGAATACTATCAGAAGGCGTTTGTTTGTATGTGGAGAATCGAAAGGCATCCAAAATCTTTATCGAGCTTTATTTTCCCTATTGTGGCATACTGCCAGTTCCTAATGTTGACCGCCACACTTATGAGGTGTCGGGCTCCCTTCTACAGATTGGAATTGTTTGTAAATGATTTTGTGGCGACATGGTGATATCGGGTCTATTTTCTCATGCCACCATCGCCCGACATGGTGATTTTGACTGTTCAACATGGGAAAGAAGTTCAAAAGTAAACAGAAACAAAGATGTCCAGCAGAATAAAAATTCACTAGGTCTTCAAATTTTGGCTTACTCTGGAAACTTCAGGCGCCCCAGCTCAGTCTAGGCACCCAAACACTCATTCCTTAGAAAAAATTTCATCTCCAGCAAGCAAGGCTAAGGCAAGCACGTCAAATGAAGGAGGAAGTTGAAATTTACAAAATAAAAACTAAGTCTGCCAACCATGGGCGCCCCAGAAGGAGATAGGCGCCCAACTTTTCAAGGCATCAAATGATGAAATTAGGGTTTGTGCTCCCAGGCAATGTTGATCAGAATCTTCTCAACTCTGCAGTGAGTCCAACAGTGCAGTCATTAGATCAACTGGTCAACCAAAATTCAAGATCAAACGAAGGGGTCTCAACTAAGAAGTAGGATGCAAATCATGAAATCATCAGAAAATAATCTAAGTCTGGGAACTCTGGGTGCCCCAGGTGGCCAGGGGCACCTAGCCTTTTGGAGGACCTAATCCAACAATTAGGGTTTGCAAATGTGCTCAATCTCTTCAGGATTCTACCAGCTTCGTAATGGATGTCTTTGACAGATCATCAGACTTGGTAATCACTAGAAAAATACAAATCAAACGGAAGGTATAACATGAAGGTTCAAATCCAGAGGTTGAAAATCAAGCAAAAATGGTTAAGTCTAGAGGATATGGGCACCCCGAAAGGAGATAGGTGGCCAAGCTTTTGGAGGCCTAAATGAGTGAATTTGCAGTTGACACCTCCAGCATGACTTCTTCAAATTTGATCAAGCTTTCCAATGAGACCTTCAGCAAATCCATCCGAGTTGATAATCACTAGATATTGAAGGCAGAACAGAGGGAGAAACATAAGCAAAATGTTAAAAGTCAAAAGCAAAGGTGAAGATCTCAAAATAAAATCTAACTTTGGAGGAGTTGGGTGCCCCAACTAGCTAGGGGCGCCCAAGCTTTTGATCCCCAAGATTCAAATTTCAGGAGATGCCATTCCTAGGAGACCCCTCTTAGAATCTTCTCACCTATCTAACGAGTCCAGCCATCAGTTCATTATACACCCTGATCATCCAGAAATGAGAATTCATCAGAGGATTAGAAAGCAAGTGTAAAAGTTGAAAATCCAAAAAAGAGACTATGGATAATATGGGCGCCCCAAGTAGCCAGGGGTGCCCAAGCTTTTGAGGCCCCAAATCAACTATTCAAGTGATGTTGCATCTCGAGCACCCTCCTTAGAATTCATCAGGCTATTCAATTAATCTAACAGCTAGATCATCGGGATATTCTAGCTCTCAGAATTGCAAATTCATTTGGAGATGAGAAAACACAAAAGGTTGAAATTATAAGAAAAATGACTAACACTGGTTTTGCTGGGCGCCCCACGAGGAGATAGGCACCCATGATTTTGAAGCATCAAATGAAGTTGTTAGCCAAAGTTTCCTCCAAGATAATCTTCTCAAAATTAGTCAGGCTTCATGATGGATCACTCTGTCAGTTCACAGGATCCTCCAAGCATCAAGAAATCAAAGTCAAACGGAGGTCAAAATCAAGCAAAAAAGTAAAAATTTCAAGAAAATTGGCTAAGTCTGGAGAGGAAAAGTGCTCGAGGAGAAGATTGGCGCCCAAGGCTCAATGCCTAAAAAAAAAATTCAAAGTTTTCATCATTCAGCATTCGAACAATGTCTACATTTGCTGAACCTGCTCATGATTGGATGCAAAAGTTTTAAAGCAAAAAATGAAAGCAGTTTTTATCCTTAAAACCTATTTAAGAAATCTTTTGTCTTCCATTATTCATTTTTGCAAGTTGGCGTCTAAAGCAAGAAGATTTTCCCTTTTCTCTCAACGAAGATTTGAAGACCCAAATGACATGCTTTTTCAGTGCTCTTCATGGTTTTGAGATCAGTGAGCAAAGAGGAATGCTTTTTCGTGCTCCAAACTTCCATGACGTTGCTTTTTTCAAAATAGCCACCCAACTTTTTCCATTTCTGATCACATGGATCTCTCTGCCTTTTCAACCTCTTCAACATTCAAAAACTTTTCCCTCTTCTAGAAACTGCTTTTTTGGCCACTTTTTTAGGATGGATTTCTTCTCGAACTAATCTTTCTATTGTGGCATGCTCAACTTTTCATTATTTGATATTACGAGGATACGACTCATTTTTCAAAAGTCATGAATATAAAAAAGAACAGAGAATCAATTCAAGCCTTTCATTATTAATCCTATAACAATTAACACAAAGGTACAAAAGATACGTCGTTGGAACAATTAACACAAACATAATTAACGCTCAGTTAAGATCCAAATAATTTGATTTTTTAAAATAAAAGATTTATTACTACTTGTAGGTTAGGTAATATTATTATAATCAGTTTTGCTTAATTAATTATTAATAATTTTTTTTTAAATAATAAATAAATCATATATTTTATATTCAATAAATATTTGTTTTTCGTGGAGTAGAGATTGCAAGATTTATAATTTTAAAATGTTTCAAAATTTAAAGTATTATGGATGGATTTTTAAGAATGATAGATTTTTAGGTTTTTTTACATATTTTTAATATAATTCTCTATTTTTTATTTATAATATTATAAATAAAGTGATCTTTCTATATAAATAGATATAAAAAAATTATTATTAATAATATTATATTTTAATTTTTAATGATTTAATATATTATATTTTTTTGATAATTTAATATATTTTAAATATATTATACAATAAACTATAATATAATAATATGATATTTTAATAATATATTAGATTTTTTAATAACTTAATATATTTTAAATATATTATGTAATAAACTATAAAATAATAATACTATATTTTAATTCTTAATGATTCATACATTAGATTATATATTATAACAATATATTAATTTAATATGCATACAATAATATTTTGACTAAAAATTTATTAAAAGTATTAGATTCTAAATTTTTATCTTACTTTTTATTTTATATGTTTTGAAAAATAATTTTAATTAAAATACAAGATTAATTAAAATCAAAATTAAGATTAAGAAAAAAATTAATTATAATTTATTTATAATTTTTTAAATAATTATAATTAAAAATTAAGTTTATAATTACTTTTATTATTACAATTATAGTTACATAAATTAAATTATAATTATAATTATATAATTTTATAATTAATTAAAATATAATAAATTTATTAGAATTATAATTCTAATTACATTTAATATTACAATTACAATTAATTACAAAACTAAAAAAGCAAGTACTCCCACTGTAGACATGCAAAATTTACATTATGCATTTGATCGGATTCAGTCAAATTAGACGTTGCATTAGGACCATTCATCAATTAATCAAGTGCATTTTCATCCATTCATTTATCAAATAAACATTATCATTCAACCTTCATCTTGCATCATCCACTTAATTAAATAAATCAGGACTTCATTTAAATCAAATCCTAAATCATATTCCATCATTTTCTGATTTAAATAAATCAAAAAAATCAAAGTCTTAAAAGTCATTAAATCAGCCTAATCATCATTAAATTAATCTAATCCTGACCTAATGATAATCCCATCCCACTTGCATTATCTAGATCTATCCACTTGCACAATAAATCAATTTTATTGATTTATTAAACACTCATTTTCCCTCAACATGACAAGTCAAACAGGGTATTTATTGCTCTTCTTTCTTGTCCCCCTCTCAAAATTTATTGCAAATTTGAATTCAAAATTTCCCCCTCTTGGGCACTCTTCCCAAATCTTGCACATACATCAACTAATCACATGATGACAAATGTCCTCCTATCATTGGCAGAATCTTTAGTCCCACATTGGTCCCTCTTCAACACTTAGCATTTTGAAAATCTTTAAATAGGTGCTTCATCTTTGAGTAAATCCTCCACAATTTTATGCAAGGTTACTCTCTTCATTTGAGATTTGATCTTGTTCATCATCACTCCACCATCTTCATAGCATTTCATCATCTTGAGCTTTTTATCAAGGATTGGGAAAGGGTCACTAGCACATGTGACACCAATCCACTATGAGATAGAGTTGGATCATGTTTTTTATATGCTTTTTTAAGTTTCTATTGTTCCATTTTATTGCATGATTGACATGTTTCATTATTTCATAGGGATGTTAAATATCTTGATTTGTTGTTGAAATACTAACGATTCTGCAGATTTTATTGTTAGATTTCTAACCACATTTTGCAGATTTTAGCATCCACAAAATGGCGCTAGAAGGAGGGCTTTTCTTTGTTTAATCCAATCTTTGCAAGGCTTTATTTGCAGGGCTTTATTTATACTAATGTTGTTATGTTTCTTGATCTTCCAATCTGCTAGAGTCTTGAATATGTGATTGAATATAATGTGTTTGTATTCATAGGATTGTTTTACAGCTCATTCCCATAGTTCAAAAGATAACTGCACCACATATCTGTTTACTAATGCTTTACGTCTCTGTTTTCATAGCAAGTATTTTCCTTTATTTAATTTGCTGTCAATGTAAGCTTTATCATTTGCAGATTATTTTGAAAACAACCGCCCGTATCATGAATACTGATGATATCCCTGTGATTCCATATGCTTTGATTTAATTGGATTATTATTATTCCTTTCGTCTTATGGGTTATCTGTACGCAATGTTTGGTTTACACATTTAAGAACACATCCAAATGATCATTGTTTCATCAAAAGTCTCTGGCACCTTTGTTTATTCGCTGCCAAACACTCTGCACTAATCTATTTTTCATGGCTAACCATCTGCATGGCATGATAGAAAGGAACCTTTCTCTGTGATTTTGTCTGACTGCAGGTGCCATAGATACGTACGTCTACCTTTTACAGCCACATTTGTTTGGTCATATGGTCAACACAATGATTCATTCTTGCTGCTAACCTGGCACTTGTTTTTATTTATACATCGATGCTACCTTGTTTATATGCCAGAGATACATTGCATTCCTTGAAAATTCATCTTTACACCTGGTAATGGCGTTTGCTTTAGATCTTTTTTTATGCCTTTTTCAGCTGTGCAAAACCTATGACAAATGCCTTCCATAAAATGACATCTCTCCGAGGAATTCTGTCACATAGTTCACGTCTTATCTATGCTTTCACAGCTTGCATTAGCCTAACAGTTTCTAAAGACTTTTCTAACAAATGCATTTAATGCCTATCCTATAATCAGCATACTCCATGAGATAACATTTTCTTCAGGCAAACTATCAAACATTTCGCGCACTCTGTCTATGCTGTCAGTTGGCGTTGATATAAGGTTGTAGAACTTGGCTGTACACCTGAAAGTTGCATTTGCTTAAAAGTTTCGAAAGCCTATTCAGTAAATCCATTTTGTGTATATTCGGCCCTGCAATAATGACATTCCCTAAGATCATAGTTTTTCCAGCGCATTTTTTCTAATAGTCACATGCCTGCGACCTGCCAATTGCATTTTTCTGAAAGATTCTAAAGCCTCTTCGATAAAACCATCTTTCACATATTCTGCAATGGTGGCAGTCCATGAGTCTACTTTTCCTTGGAGCATTCTGTCAAACTGTACACATGCTTTGTCTATGCATCCACATTTTGCATATAGGTCTGCCTGTCGACTTGCAACTACAACATTTGACATCTCTTGAGGCATTCTATCAAACAGTCCACGCGCCTTGTCTATGCTTTCACATGAGGCAGTGAGGATACCAGCAAAGGTTGAGAACAACACTTTACACCTACTAGCATCGGCAGATCCAGCAAATCGTGAGGAAGGACATTGGAAAGCTAGTGTGTGGTCCATCTCATTAGTGTTTATGTTGTAGCCGTGGCTTCTCTTCCTAGTTAGGATTCCATCTATAGATTGAAAATAGAAGCTCAATATGATTTAAATCTACTCACTCAGAGGATGCCAAAAGCATGTACGGGCTGTAGCCACATTAGGATTCAAGCACACAGACAATGCAATGGAACAAGATACATAATCACGCAGGATGCAGCTTTTTGTTTTTACCTACAAACTGCATTAGTTTGAAAGTTCATGATGAGCCATAATGAACGCGCCAGGTAATCTCTAGACCCCGTGGATTTGTACTGAAGCATAATCTTTCAAGGAACTGGTAGATATCTCCATCTCATTATGCGTTGATAGGTGTCTATATGAAACGCTCACACCCTGTCCAAAAGAATTCAACTTTATGTCTGCTGATTACTTAGTCCGTCTCTCTGCATCCCATCTTAGTTAGCACCGAAAGTAACCACTTGTGCATCGAATAATGGTTAGAAGTATGAGTTTTAAATGCCCAGGTATCGGTCCAGATCTCCACGTTTTAGGTGGTCATATGCGTAGATTTTGAAGATTAGATAGGTACGGGTGGAACATAATTGCAAATACCTGTTTTCTGTGTTTGTTCTGTTGATTGAATCCTGTATTCAATCTGCTTTCAACGTACTCATCCCAGATTTTATGTCATCTCCTTTATTATAATACCCTTATAGTTCTAGGACGCTATCTGATTCAAATACTCAGCAGAATTTGCGAAGGTTTAGATTATCCATAGATCACAGGTATCCCGATTGATCAATCTGTCGGCCATTACTTGCAACTGATTGTTGGCTATGACAGCGAATATGGTGGGGAGCCCGAGTTATATGAGTTATTAGCAGCAGCTTTAAATACCACGTGCCTCACCCAATGTCCATTAAAGCTATTGGCATTTACGAAGGTCAATATACATCACCCTATCCTAACGACCACAAAGATTAGCTTAAGAGATCAGCGGCTGAGATTGTGCATTCACTTGACTAAAGGAAATAAGTCGATGCTAGGATTGTTGAATACAGTCTTATACTTTTCAACTGCATCACTTTGAAAGCCTTTATCTTCTTTTTTTATATACACCAGTCTAAACTATGTTGTACATCACTCGCCAGATTTGAAAATTTCAAATGTTTCCCACATGGACAATATCTAACAGCTTGCCAAATCAGGAAAGTGAATACCTTTTGTCATTTAATACATCTATAGTAGATGAGCTACTTTGAATACTCATTGCTCTTCTAACGCCTCTGTTGTTTCATTTTTTGCGCAGGCTGGGAGTACGCTGGTAAAGATTGTATTTTGAAAAGACATTTTGGCTCTTCTATTTAAAACCGGCCACATGCATTTTCTTGGAAGTCTTTAAAAAGTCTCATTTAGCTGTCATTTAATGCGCTAGTATTTGGGTCTTCTTACGCTTTCAAACAAATCCTGCATCATTTGAATTTCATACCAAATTTATGATTGTTCAATCATGTCCAGCATTATATATCTGACAGCCATAAAGTTGATACGGTTTCACTGATTGACTCGTTTTTCCTCATTTATTTAAATTTATTTGATTTTGATATCACAACGACATAAGGGGTTTATAATAAATCACTTGGGATCTAATTTTTTATACTCACGAAGTGAGTAAATCAGATTTATTACACATTATCAATGCATAATCTAAGCTTTCAAGGAAGAGTAACTTTTGTGTTAAAGTCATCATTAAATGCATGCACTTTGTTTGAAAATGTATTCATCATAAATTTCATTTCAAATATCTTATTTTGTTTTTTGTGCTTATAGGTGAAGGCGAAAGTTGACATCAAAATCAAACATTGGTACAAAGCTGAAAATCAACAAAGGTACAAACAAACAATGAAGACAAAAAGGGAAAAGCGAAAGCGAAAAATCAACAAGGAGGAGGCTAGCAAACAAAGACGAAAGGAGGGGAAATTCTTTTTTGAAAACACAATGTGTTTTTAAACACTTTAGTGTTTGATCAACACTACCTCACGAAATTGTTTATCTTTTGTTTTAGAACACTAATTTTCATTTTGGTCTAAAACGAACAATTTGACTTTCATTGCAAAGGGCTTAAAACAAATCTTAGGACAAACTTACTAGATTTCGTTTTGGGCTAAAAATTGGACAAGCAATCTTCATATTTCATTTGGTGCTTAAAACGAATTCACAATTGCTTTGAAGGTTATAAAACGAACAAGTGTTTGAATTGTGTGATTGTCTTTTGAGTACGTATCCTCTCCCCTTGCGCTTCGTGCGATCTAGGGTGCAAGAGAAACACTCAAAATACATTTTATTGCTTTGAAACACTTCAATTTGGGCTTAAAAATTGAACATCTTGTGCGAGTGTGAGTAGGGGCATTTTCGTGTACATTCTCTTTCTTTGTGCCATCAAAGATCGATCAAGTTACGGATTGTGTCTTTGCTTGCTTTTGTTTATCTTAGAGGGCCTGCCTTGGGGAAAAAGTACTCACCCAAGCGACGACTCAACCGGTAACACTCTAAAGCCAAGAGTATTTCTAGCCGGGATATAAATGAGGGTTTTGGTTAAATGCCATAATCATGCGGTTGGCTCCGACAAGATGGATCCGAAGGGGACTCTTGCCGTATGGGTCAATCTCCACGAACGGAAAGTCCTTACTAGAACCCATGTGCTAGAATTTTCCAAAATCCTTAATCTATTTGTTGGTGCAAGAACGGTCATTCTGAAGCCACCCCACACTCTTACGGTCTTCTAGTAGAGATGGAAAGCATGCCATGGGAGTTTCATGGGTGTTGATGCTTGGCTGCCCGATTGACGATAATGAGCCGTGGAGGGGAGCCAGGGTCAAGCATCTAACCATCCACTAGGGATAAGCGTAGCTGGACTTGTCCAAGTGGGAATCCAACAAATATTGTTTTACACATCCATAGGGCTTGTAATTATTCTTTGTTTGAAAACACAGTGTGTTTTTGAAAATATTTTGCAAACAAACATTCAACATGATTCTCAAAATTTCAAACCCTCTTGAAGAAAAATATCATTGACTCAATCCATATGTTACTGCTTTCCCTGCGGATTCACATCTGTAGAGGTTCCTAAGCATTGGATTATATCTCAATTTGTCTTTTTGAGTAAACAATAGGAAAACCCTTGCCTTAAGTTCATTGAATTTCCACATAAAATATCTTGTGGGGTTTAAAGAAATTAAGACATTGGACATCTTAGTTTGAAACTTTAATCAAGAGTGTGTTTTTGGTAAAAAGTACTCATTAAGCAAAGATAACAAATTGGACTCCACACATGCGCTTGATATCTTTTGGTCATATTGGTCTTTTGATTGCTCTTAGAGAAAAGTGTGTTCTTCAATACCTTGGCCTAGTAAACAAAGTCTCTCTAAGTCTCTTAGGATCATCCAAACTTTAATCTATCTTCCAAACATTCATCAATCCATCTCACCAAAACAACTTTAGATCTTTGCAAACATCATTCTAGACTTGGGTACATCCTTAAACCAAATCAAAGTCAATTGTTTAATTAGGTGTGTGGGAATGCATCCTTTCTCATACATCTAATTAAATTAGCAAACCTTTTGAACAAGTTCATCCTAAAGATAACATCCAACATCTTAGGGTTTACAAGTTCATCATCCACATCAAACAATCAAAATCAAAATCCCTAAGTCTAGCATTGATTCAAAGTCCCTAAACATTCATCATCCATATCATTTACACCTTTCATCCTTCATCTCGTCATTGATCCTAGAACACCTTAGAGGTCAACAAGGTCAAAACACAAGAGGAACATGGAATATACACTTGATCCATACATCTTGAGTAATCTAAATCAGTTGAATCTTCAAAGCCTTGCAATGCCTATCAATTATCAAAGTCCATACATGGGATCATTACCTTTGACAAATGTCAATGGTACAACAAGTGTGAGTATGCCCAAGTCAAAGTTTGGAACACATCTCCCCATGATAGATTTAAATCAAAGTCCAAACTTACAAGTCTATCCTCCAAACAATCAATACATGAATCTTCAAATGAGCAACATCATTCCACCAAATCCCTACAAACCAAATGTGGATGTACCAAATGCAAGTTTTTGAAACATGAATCCTAACTCAGAAAACTTTGGAAAAATGATTCCCAATACCAACAATGTTCATCCTATCATGCCAAATCTGAACATCATCCCAAATCAGAACATTATCCAAAGTCAATTTTCCCATAATCCCATTCAAAAACTGCAAGTAGGCATCCCAAATCCGCTTAAACAAAAGCCAAATCAACTATCTCAAGTGAGTCAAGATCAAAATCAAGAACAAATTTGGTGAGATCAAATTGCGGAACTTTCCAAAATAGTTGAGGCATTGCGCCAAGGGAAATCTCCACCACCATTACCTAAATCATTCCTTGGTTTAGGGATTCCCCCTTTACCTAACACCAATCATGCCATCCAAATCAATCCACCTAACATCAATCAAACCATCACGACAAATCCTTTGAATATACCATTGACATCACACCAATGGATGGTATCTAATCAAACAACAACAATGATCCCAAATCAAAATACGGTCTCCCAAGGACCTATCACCTCGTTCATTCCAACCATCACTATCCCTGCAATCATTCCAAACACCACTATCACACCCATCACATCTCAATCCCTCACTACCATGATCACTCCGAGCATATCTCAAAAACTTGTCACTACATCCAACATGAATTCGAATCCACCACCACCCCCACCACCACCAATTTCCACCACATCAATCCAATACAACGCGACATTACAAGATGCTTTTCAAAAGGGATACCAACAATATCTAGCCATGCAACAAGCAACACAAGCTCAAAGTGTGAAACAATCCTCTCAAGTTTCCCAAGCCTCTCAAGCTACCCAACCAAAACTAGCACAAACACAAAAGATGACAACTATTGAAAACAATGATCAAGATCAATCCATCAATGAACACACGTTTACATCATCCAATGATCAAATCGACATATGTCAAGAGTCACTTTTGAATCACGATCAAAATCCACCAACAAAACTCGATAATGAGCCAATTCAAGAAATATCAATATCACTTGACTCTATGGTCAAAGACATTCACAACCTCTCCATCGCAATTATCAAAAACAATGATCAAAACCTTTCCATCAAGGAGCACATTGAGGATGTATCTACACAATCCAATGATCAACTCACCATACATCAGGAGCCACTCTTTATTGATCTATTTCAAGGAGTGTTAGGATTATTTGATCCTATTGACATAATGCATGATCCATTGACCAATGATCATATTGAAAATGTCTTTACATCGCCTTATGAGTTAGAGGACATATCTCAAGAAGTTATTCGAAAGCAAGATCAAAATCTTTCACTGAGGTCTAGCAATGGTCATTTTCAAAACATGTTGATCCCCTTTGACCTCATGGTTATAGATGTTGAAGGAACCTTGAACTTAACCATTCCTAATGACGACATCCAAAAGTCCTTTGTAAGAAATCCATCCCTTGAAGCTGCCCCATGTCAAGAACTTGATCCAAAGCATGTCGAAAGCAACTCCGAAATAAATCAAGATCAAAAAATTTGTATCTCCAAGATACTACAATAATCTAATGAACACTCTCTTATCCATGCAAGATGATCATATCCATGTAGCACATACTCCTCCATCTACCCATGAGATGCTTTCTACAGATGGGCACGTAGCTGATCTTCATCTAGAACAAAATTTTGTTACACAAAAAGAGCAGATTCTTAACTCCTATAATCAAATGGAGTTGTCAACATTAGGATCAAATATATCCCAAACTCAGATTGAGGCCATCATGAATAAAGATATCCATCATTATCCGCCCAAGGAAACAAGTCAGATAGAACATCCAGAGTTAGCAGAGCAGCAAATTGAAACAACGTCATCTACAGTGATCATTTGTGAGAGCATGTTTACTAAAAAAGATATCTCAAAACAAGCAGAATCAAGGAATAAAGGTGATACTATCACCATACTGGGGGCAACTTCGTCTCAAGCAAACATCAACATAGGGAGCACGAAGAGTCCTTATGATGAAGCTAGTGTCAATACTACAACCAACCACGTCACGAATCTTCATCCACCCATCACCCCATCCATGAATTGGGACCAACATCAAAAGAAATATCTGAATCAAAGTACGAAGAACGTTATCAAATCAAAAGAAGCTGAGAAGCATAATGGACAAATCAAATACATATGGATACCAAAAAATACAAAGAATGATCATCCCTATCAAACTCCATCAGTCAAAGAAACTGTGGGGAAAACTAAAAGAGGGAAAGGTATCCATCAAAAATGTCCGCAAAATCAAAAGCAGGCTTTTCAAGCGACGTACAAAGTGTATCAAGTAGTTGGTCCTAATTCCACACACACTTCCATATCCACCCATCATTGCTCATCTTCCCAAGTTTGGAGAGTCAAAGGTTCCAAACTATCAACCAATCCATCTCTTATCCCTAAACGCACTCCATCCACGCCTCCACGCATGATATCCAATTCTCATATTGACCGTGTATTGGCAACAACCCTTCATCATAAGGATTCAGAAGGTAATCTATCACGATGTACGCATAGAGACAGAGTTAACTCTAGTATCAATGAAGCAGATCAAGAATCCCAAAAGCTGCATTCAAGTGCACGTATCTTAGCAAAGCAGCTCCTTCAGGCAGGATATCGATGGCACATTATGACAGAAGCATCTACGTCAACACCACCAGGTGGTTCAGCATGAATCTTTCATAAAAATACAAAAAAATCAAAAAATATATCAAAAATCCAAAAAAAATTAGAAAAAGGATTGAAAACAGTAAAGAAAAAAATCGTCCTCTAGTGAAAACCACTACAATGGCGCTTTGGGCAAGACCATGATGAAAACCTAGCAAACAGGCATCATGTGTAGAATCAAGCATCTACGTGCGCCAGTTCAGATGAAAGCATCTCATCCCATCCATAATAAATCAAGCATTCCATCCATCTTATCCATAATAAATCCACGCATCCATGAACCATTTATCCAATCCATTTGCATATATCTGCATCCACAGTCTGAGTCATCTTGATCTTGACAAAATTTTGGGGCACGCTTTACGCTTGCTTATGGTAAACATCTTGACATGGGTCATTTTCATCGATCCTATCCTATACAACATTATCTGAGCTATGAAGCATTATCCAAATGAGCATTCGTTATCCAAACACCTTATCTTATCGCAAGATAATCCTTGGCATCCTTTGCATGCTTTCCATATCCATCCATCCATACACTTATCCGAGTATCCATCCATTGCATTCCATACGTTGCTAGACATTGGGGGCAGATATGTACATCTTGCTTCAAGAATAAAACTTGATCTATGTCCTCCAACTTATGTGGCGATCCAAACATTGGTAAATGTAAAACCAAATTGGTCAAAGCATTTGTGAGCCATAATCTGAATCACTAGCCCATGGCACATTTTGACGAGAAGACATTCATTATCAGTCTTCATCTTTCATCAAACATCAATCGATATTAGTCGCATCTTAGCTACATGTCAAACGTCACATCAAATCATCCAAACATCTTTTGTTCGAAACCAAGCTTCATCAAACATGATCAATCAAGTCCAATCAAAAAATCATCATCTTGGGGATATCATTCCCAATCATTGTGTTACTTAACACTATCTTTGCATTGTTGTGCATCCTCAACAATGTTATCCTCATCAATCCTGATCAATCCAATCCTTGCATTGTTGTGTATCCTCAACAATGTTATCATTATCATCAATCCATCGACCTCATCGATCGACCTTAGCTTGGTCTTCAACAAAATCCCAAACAAAGCACTAATATCATCACACATATCCATATCCAAATCGTCAAAATCATGCGAAAATCCAAAAACATCAAAACATCAAAAAACATCAAAACATCAGAAAATCAGAAAATCCAAAAACATTCGAAAAACATCAAAATCCAAAAACATTTGAAAAACATCAAAAGCAAAAACATTTGTAAAATCTCAAAAACACCAAAAACAGCCTCAAAAGATTCCAAAAAATGTCAAAAACATCCAAATATTTGAAAAATCCACTCGTTCCATTTTGCTTTCACTCGAAATAATCAATCATCCATAATAGACTGATCATCACCTTCATCCTTTGGCAACGCAAATAGAAACAATCACAACAGTCAGCAAATGCAAGCTTCAATCGTGAAATCAAAAGCAAAGAACAAACATTTAAAACAAAATCAAAGTCTCGATCATTTTCAAACATGTCAGTCAACTTTATATCAACAGCCTATCAATCAACTTATCAAACCATCATCATCCTGTATAATGCATGTCCTAGGATATATCGTTCCGACAATGGGCATCATTTATGGATATCACCTTGGATTCTTATCCTATCAAAACAAATCCCTTTGTCTATAGGTATGAAGAACATTGGCTTGTTTGTGTACTTGATCTTTTCTTTTGATTTATCTTATTGCGCTCATTCCAAGGACCTCTCGATGATATCCGAACGAAGGATTTAGAGAGATAGGAATGGGGCAACGATCATTATCTTTTGTCTGCTGTGCTTGTTGGGCGTTCTTGTAAAATAACTTGGCGAATACTTGCTTTGTTAGGTACGCCCTAGCAAGGTTTCCGTATGTCAAGTGTGAACAAGAATACTCCTATCTACTTGTTGAGTCAAAGTCCATCACACTAAGTACCACGCCATCCTGGTCCTTCATACCTTGATGCATCGTGCTTTGGTGTGTTATCAAACATAAAGTAAGTGACCCTTTGAAATCCCAATCCTTGATAAGCGAATCATCATCATTAGCATTTATCTATCATCATCATCATCTCTAATAAAGTCTTGACCAATCATGGACTTGTTGGATCCTCTTGTCATATCTGATTTCCATGCTAACATCATGCATCCGTCATGCATCCATCATGCATCCATCCTGCATCTACAAATTGTCAGCATACCATATATCATCCATATCATACGCCATTTTGTGGATGCTAAAATCTGCAAAATGTGGTTAGAAATCTAACAATAAAATCTGCATAATCGTTAGTATTTCAACAACAAATCAAGATATTTAACATCCCTATGAAATAATGAAACATGTCAATCATGCAATAAAATGGAACAATAGAAACTTAAAAAAGCATATAAAAGACATGAACCAACTCTATCTCATAGTGGATTGGTGTCACATGTGCTAGTGACCCTTTCCCAATCCTTGATAAAAAGCTCAAGATGATGAAATGCTATGAAGATGGTGGAGTGATGATGAACAAGATCAAATCTCAAATGAAGAGAGTAACCTTGCATAAAATTGTGGAGGATTTGCTCAAAGATGAAGCACCTATTTAAAGATTTTCAAAATGCTAAGTGTTGAAGAGGGACCAATGTGGGACTAAAGATTCTGCCAATGATAGGAGGACATTTGTCATCATGTGATTAGTTGAGTATGTGCAAGATTTGGGAAGAGTGCCCAAGAGGGGGAAATTTTGAATTCAAATTTGCAATAAATTTTGAGAGGGGGACAAGAAAGAAGAGCAATAAATGCCCTGTTTGACTTGTCATGTTGAGGGAAAATGAGTGTTTTAATAAATCAATAAAATTGATTTATTGTGCAAGTGGATAGATCTAGATAATGCAAGTGGGATGGGATTATCATTAGGTCAGGATTAGATTAAGTTAATGATGATTAGGCTGATTTAATGCTGATTAGTTGAGTTGACTTTTAAGACTTTGATTTTTATTTTTATTTTATTTAAATCAGAAAATGATGGAATATGATTTAGGATTTGATTTAAATGAAGTCCTGATTTATTTAATTAAGTGGATGATGCAAGATGAAGGTTGAATGATAATGTTTATTTGATAAATGAATGGATGAAAATGCACTTGATTAATTGATGAATGGTCCTAATGCAACGTCTAATTTGACTGAAACCGATCGAATGCATAATGTAAATTTTGCATGTCTACACCCACTATGTGACACTTGTTATAAATGTAAAGATTACAAAGAAAATATTTTAGAATGTGGAATATAAAATGGTAGAGAATAAAATTAGTTAGGAGGTTGATAAAGAAATTGTCAATTAAAATTAATTTGTATTGTTGATTTTATCTTTTAAATTTTTACTTTGAATTAAAGGCTATTTATATGTCAATTGTAAAAAACCTTTTAAAATCTAATTGTCATTATGATTGGTAAGATAATCTTATGGTATTGTAAGATGGAAGATTTTTTTATGAAAAATTATATGGCACATAAGAACATGTAAGAGGGGGATTTCATTGAAATATTGACTAGCATTATAATACTTTGACACATCATAAAGCATCTTTGAATTGATAATTGAAGCAAAATTCAATTTTTAAGTTGGGTGGTCAACTATGGAAAGTAATGAAAAGCTATGACAAACAATAAGAGAATATTCCAACCTCGTTAGAGACCCATCTTTGACTATGACATTAGAAGTTGTACCGTGAACTTCTAGGTGTCATCCCTCTTGCATGTTGGTAAATTAATTTTCAAAACCTTTGGATGAACTCTTGTTTGAGTTTTATCTATTGATTAGGTTTTGGGGGTGGAGTATTCATTTTTTATAGGGTTATTATTATGCTACTTTGAAGGTCATGCAATCTACTAAGAGAAGGAGTGTGAATCCATAGATCAAGCCTATTTAAAATTCTTAACTTCAACACATATATCTAAACATGAAACTTGAATCTACACTACTACTAGATAAGTAATTGTCATGAGCACACATTTACACAAGGGAACAAAAAATATATATGGAAACCCAAGATGGGAAAATCCACAATGAGAATAGTTTGCTTGGATCTACCATCCAAATTCATCCTCACAAAGTAGGAATATAATTTAAAGGGAATTTACAATATGAAGTAGGCACCAACCTAAAGGAGACACAAATCTCCAATACAAAGATCTAAAAACTAGATCTATGAGTAGAACACTATCTGTCCTACATAATTACAATTTGATAAAGTTTGTGGACCTTCAATGCTAATTACACAGCTTACAAAAAGTCTGAAATTTATTCAAACACTCTTCCACACTCTCTCTGATCTTTTTATGATGGTACACAATTGAGATGTAACTCACATTTAATAACACTAGCTCACATAACCATCTCCTTGTATATTCACTCACCAACTTCTCTTCAATTATATTTCACATTATGCATCTACATAAATGTATGATTATTATATACAAGACATTACATTAAAACTACTCCATGTAGTCTAGAGATTCACAATTAACCAGGATGACATAAGGTGGACCTAAATTCAAATTACATGAAATGTGTAATAGGTCGGTCCTAAATCAAATTTGTTGTCGCCAAAAGAACATGATGTTGTGTGCTTCCATAGAAACCTTAACCTAAACCTATTTTAACACCACACGCTAACTTTGAATACCACACACTACTAGCCATTACTGCACAATTCCTATTTACACAAACTGGTTGACAGACAAGTACAGAGAGTCTTCTATCACATCAAACTTTTGGCATACTAAAAAAAAATTTAAAAAAGTTTGGAATAAGATAAAAAATGTGTAGGCATACTCTCCATTCAAACCATAGAGCCAAACTTACCATCAGGAAGGAATATTGAACATAATTGTATTGCTAGAGAAATTTCTCTACCTTGAGTAATTATCCTAAAATATTCTAGATCGGACTTCCAGATCACTTTTGTCAACATGAATAGATGTAGTATGGTACTAAAAACAATAGGGTGATCCCACAATACTGGTTTACAATGTTTGGCAAAACTAGACACTCAACTAATTTTTTCTAACTAAATCTTCACTTTCAGGCACCTATAGTGGCTAAACCCTAAGGAATTTGGAGATGATGCAAACTAGTGAGTTGTGACATTTTGTCGATAGATTCTAAATATATTTTTTTGAAATTTTTTGGAATCAAATTGCACTTCTTTTTCCATCTCCTTCTAAAACTAACTTTTTTTTTTCAGTAAACACCATTTTTAAGAAGTGGCGCTCACCGTATAACACATTTTTTTAGTAAACACCACTTTTAAGAAGTGATGCTCACAATATAACACAAATTTCTTTCCATGAAGGATAAATTTTTTTTTTTTTTGAATTTAGATTTGTAACTACAATATCTAGTCCTTCCAATTGGTTTCATAGTTTTTTATTGAATATGTTTTCCCTAATCAAGCTTTGAAGTCAAACCAATTACAATTCAGACATAGGAAGACCATATTACACAACTTTTTTTGTATATATTAATTTTTTTTTCTTTTTTTGTTGGATCAAGGACTTCAATATCTGATGCACTCATATTTTTCATTTTTTTTTTTTGATAATCTTCTATTTTTTTGCATGTGTAAAACAGAGAGCTTGATTTTCAGTGAAAAACCTAAATTCACAAGAATTAAAAAATAAATATAATAATAAAATTATTTTTGGGAAGCTTATAATAAGGAATACATACTTACAAAAAATAAATTTTAAATGAATTCATTTGATCCCCCAAAAGGTAAATCAAAAGTGTTTTTTTATCATCATTTTGATATGTGTAAAGAGACTCTGTTATAGGTATGATTTAAAACTAGCGGGCTTCTATCCAAGGGGGTTTGATCTAAGGTAGTTTGATGAATCCATCTTCAATTGGAATGCTTTAAATGGATCTTTAAGGCTTAAATCATTATATTTTCTAAAAATATGTGATTTCAGCAAAAATTAGAATCTCCCAGAAATTGTAAACCAACTTTGTGGGATCACCTAATACTCAACTTAATTTTCAATATAGATAACAATGTATACTTTTGCATCAACTCAAAATGATATGATAGTACAGTTACATTTAATTCTCGCTGATCTCCTAAAGATCTTCCTTGACATCAGTGAACACCTTTGACAACAATAAAATCCTTTGAAATCAATTACAACCTTTGTTCAACAATCTCCCCCTTTGTTACTGATGGAAAACAAAAAAAAATTGGCCACACATGAAGAAAAATCTATGTTTAGATCTGAAACCACCTCATTTTGATTTCCATTTCTCACCCTTTGACATCATTTGTACAGGTCAATATAGTCCCTTTGCATTTTTTGTACTCTGCATAGCTCAAAAGCCTATTTCCTAGATAGACTCCCCTAAGTCCATACCACACTACTTCTGGAACATTTTGCAACTCCCCCTAAAATTGTACCATACCACACTGCATTTGAAATGTTATGCAAGACCACTAAGCCTCCTTGTGATAACAAGGAAAATATCCTACTTAACAAGTACTTCCTCTTGATTCAAGAAGAGGGAGCAAGAAATCCCAGCTTCTTCCAAAAAAACTCAAAATTCTCCTTAGGAAGTAGTTTTGTGAAAATGTTTGCTACTTTCTCCTTAGTTTCAACATACTCCATTTCACCTCCTTTTCTGCAACCTTCTCCCTCAAAAAATGGTACTTGATTAAAATATGCTTTTTACTTAAGTGCATTACCAGATCCTTTGAAA
The DNA here is from genome assembly GCA_007258455.2 of Sequoia sempervirens. Classification (NCBI taxonomy): domain Eukaryota; kingdom Viridiplantae; phylum Streptophyta; class Pinopsida; order Cupressales; family Cupressaceae; genus Sequoia; species Sequoia sempervirens. The sequence continues at coordinate 1,165,274,068 of VDFB02271358.1, forward strand.
TATTTATAGCACTAGTATATTAAGAAATAATGGAAATAGGTTTATCAAACTCAATCTTCATCTCCTTCAAGTTTTATTTCATCCATAGCACCTAGCTGCAACATGAAGTTGCTACAATGTATTACACTTATGTAATAGATAAAGAAACTGAATCTTGTTTCTTTCTTAACCATGATACAAGAATGTCACCAATAAATAAAGCTCCACCACTTGTGCTCTTCCAGTCACCTATGCTTCCTGCCCAATCTACATTGTGTATACAATCAAACTGAAATTTTTACTCTTGGGATATCATAAACCAAATTCTAGTGTAGCCTCTAGATATTTGAATATCCTTTTCACTGATTTGACATGAGTTTCCTTAGGAATTTTCTAAAATCTGGCTACCATCCCAACTACCTACATTATATCCAGTCTAGATGCAATCACATACAATAAACTACCAATAATGGATCTATAAAAGGTCTGGTCTATTTGATTAGATTCATCATCCTTACTCATCTTGCATTCGATAACCATGGTTGTACTTACTTTTTTACATTCTTCTATTTTGAACTTACTTAACATTTACTTTATATACTTGTTCTAAGAAATGAACATTCTTTTGTCTGATTAGGAAATCTATAAACCAAGAAAGAAATATAATTCACCAAGCATTGACATTTAAAACTCTATGCATTACATTTTGAAACATCTTGCACATATCATCATTATTTTCATCAATGATAATGTCATCAATATAGACAACAACAATCAACAACTTATGACCTTCTATTTTTATCTACAAATTTCTATCCGCACAGCCTCTCTAGAACCCTTGCTGAGCTATAGATATTTTTCCAATAGGTAGAATACTAAGCTCTAGGAGCCTGCTTAAGTCCATAAAGAGCCTTCTTCAATATGCACACAAAATATGGATTGTTTGAGCATTGAAAGCCTTTTGGTTGCTCAATGTAAACTCCATCTTCTATCTGCCCATTTAGGAATCTAGACTTCGCATCCATTTGATACACTTTGAAATTCTTGAATCCTAGAAAAGGAAAAAACATTTTGATAGCTTCTAGTCTTGCTATCAAAGAAAATATTTCCTCAAAATAAATTCCTTCAACCTGAGCATATCTTTTACACACAAGTTTGGCCTTGTTTTGGATCACTTCTCCATCTTCATTTAGCTTATTTATAAAGATCCACTTACTACCAATGAAATTCTTGCATTTAGGTCTTGGAACCAATTCCCAAGTTTCATTTTTCTTTATCTGAGATACCTCTTTATGCATAGCATCTACCCATCCTTTTTCTTTTCTTGCCTCTTTATAAGAACTTGGTTTAATATTTGATAATAGCTAAAAATATACCTATTCATTTGCTCTCTAAATTCTCCTTTGTTCATGGACTCCACTATTGTTGTCTCCTATAATCTAATCTTTAGAATGATTTTTTTGAACATATCTTTGCCAAAGTCTTTGTAACAATGTTTTCAGAGTCATCTTTTGAATCTTCATCATCTTCCACTTTCAGAATGTTGGTACATTGAATTACCTTGTCAATCGTCACAAATTTTCACTTTTCACAGTCCTCTTTAGCCTCTTGTTGTAACATCTATATGCTTTACATCATTGTAACTATGGAGTGCTTGAGCAGGACGAGTAGCGATGGAGGTTTTTCAAATTCCGCAGAGGCGGGAGAGGAGGAGTCTGACTCTGATGAAGATGATGGTGGGGGGTTTTGACTGTGTATTTCCTTTGTTGCTATTGGATGGCCTCTGTAGGAGGTTTTTAGAGGTCGGCAGGAGATCAAGGCGGTTTGCAGGGGTTGTGTATCCAAAATGGTTGGTGCAATGCGTGCGAAAGGTGTTTGGGCTTTCGCTAAGGCTTATGGTGAGACTAGATTTGAAGGAGTTGATGATGAGCTTGGTGAGGACATTTCTCCCTTGGGTTGGGGGTTTCTGGTTCCTTTATGGTAGGAGGTCCTTTCTCCTCAGTATCCTAATCTTTGGCCCTTGCTTTCTTCTGGTGTCATTTTTATGATTGGGGTTTTAGATGTTGTCTATATTTCCGAGGGACTGCGTGGAAGCCGACATTGCCCAGACTGGGAGTGTATCATGTTTTTTTATTTGAGAGCCTTTGTGGATGTTGGTGTTTTTCCTTTGTCTTCTCTACAGAAATATGGTGGCTTCTTTTTTCCTTTTTGGCCCTTGCTCTCTTTTGGTCTCATTTTCCTATCAGGGGTTCTACTGTTTGTTATTTTTCTGCATGGATGTTTGGATGTTACTTCTACACTGACCGGGAGAGCTCATTGGTTATTTATCTAAGGGTTGTTGTTTCAGCTTCAGTTTTGTCCCCTTGGCAGAAAAATGTTGATCTAACTGTTTCTCTTCTCTCCTTGTACCCTGAAGTGTTTTTTGATTTTTCGGGAGAGGCTCTTTTTCTTTGGATTCCCTTGGAATCTCTTTGGTTTGTGATCTCCTTTATGTTGGGTCTGATCTCCTCTATTTACATATTCTGACCTCTGGGTTTCGTTGTGGTGAGGGTTTTGTTTCCCTTTTCCCTCTTGGTTCCATGGCTGTGCTTTTTATGCTTTTGCTAGTACATCTTTGGGTTACTCTAGTATTTCCTATTGAGGGGGAGATGGATGTGGCTAGAAGTAACCTTTATCCTTTTGAGGTAGAGCGGGATGCTATCAATTGGTTATGCATGTAACTGTTGTGGGGGGCCTAATAAAGCCTTGTTTAGTGGTTACTTGGGAGTTGATGATGGCCTTCTTCTTGTCTTCTTCTCTTTATCTTCTATTAAGGTGGAGATCTTGAAAAGTAAGCTGATCTTTGAGGTGTTCATTTTCAAGGTTAATGACTATTGTAGCCATGATGGTATGGAGGAGCTTAGTTTTCTCTCCTATAGAGGTGGAGAGAACATAAGTATCTTGAAGAAATCTCTTGGAGCTTTGTGCATTTTTGATAACCTTTCCTATAGAGTTGGAAAGGGTGTTTTGTTGGGCTTCAATACTTCTACTTTTGGAGCTTCATTCCTAATCTATTTTCTCAAATTTATACTCTTGAGTTTAAGGTCCTTCCTAAAACCTAGATGTACTGGGTTGTGGATCCCTTCAAAATCCATAGGTTTGGGTTTAAGGTCCATGCCAAACCCTAGTTTCATTAGGTTGTTGGTCCAGTCAAAACCAATGGATTGTAATGTGTTGTTGGTCCCATCAAAACCAATGAAGTCAAGATTCATGTAATCTTGGTTCTTTTCAAGGCAGCCTACTAGTTTTTTGCTGGTTGCTGGCTTGTTTGGCCCCTGTTTTACTAGTGGTGGTTTTTGATTATTTTTTTTGGGAAGCTTGTTGTCCTTGGTCTGGGTTTTGGGTCCCCTTAAAACCTGATGGTTTCAGGTCCATTCAAAACCTATTGTAAATAGTTTCAGGTCCATTCAAAACCTTTTTTTTCCTCTTATCAAAAACATCTATATGCTTTACTTGTCATAGAATAGTTCCAAGAAAAATACCTTCATCAAATCTAGAATCAAAATTTTCCTAAGTTTTCTTCATCTCTTTTGATGTCTAGCATTTACTTCCAAATATCCTAAGATGTTTGATTGAAGTCGATCTTCCTCTCCATATCTCATATGGTGTTTTATCAGAATTAGGTCTAAATTTTAGCTTTGTTTAAATTATACACTATAGTCTGAGTTGCTCCTCTCCACTACATATCTAGTAGATTTTTTTGACTCAATATTATTCTTTCCATCTCTTGTAGAGTCAAGTTTTTCCATTTTGCAACTCTATTTTGTTGTGGAGACCTATGAGTAGAGAATTACCTCTTGATTCCATGCTCTTCACAAAATACATCATATTGGTTAGAATTAAATTCTCCACCTCTGTCTAATTTCAAAACCTTGATTTTCCTTCCAGTTTCTTTCTCAACTAAATATTTGAATGCTTTAAACTTCTCAAATTCTTTTGATTTCTCTTTTAGAAAAGTAATCCAATTCATTCTAGTGTAATCATATATAAGCATCATAAAATTCCTATCACCTTGTAAACTCTTTATCCTCATTGGTTGCATATATTTGTATGGATCAAATCCAATGGCTTTGATGTGGAATATTCCTTAGTATGAAATTTGGATTTTGTCTATTTTCCCTCATGACATGGTTTACAACTTGTATATTGAGGTTTCTTGATATTTGTCATGTCTCAGACCATTCCCTTTGTGTTGATCTTCACAATTTCATCAAAATTCATGTGCCCCAATATTCTATGTCAGAGCCAACTCTCTTCTCTCTATATAGTAAGGAAGTTTTTTCCATTCAATTCACTGAGATGATATATATCACTATTATTCTTGCTTCCTTCTACAATCAACTTTATAGTACCATATTTATAGATCTTTTACAACCTTCAGTACTAAATTAAAGGTGGTAATGTTTGCCACACATTTGACTAAAACTCAAAATATTATGCTTTAATCAAGTTAAACATACAAAACATCATGAATATTTTCCCTACCGCCATCAAGACTCAAAGTACCCTTACTAGTAATCTTGGGAATAGAGTTATTTTCAAGAGTAATAGAACCTCTATCAAAAAAATTAAAATTCATGAACTTAATATTTCCTACATTCAAGTGACTTGAACATTCATTGTCTATAATCCACAAGTTTTATATCCTTTTGAGCATGTAGAGCAGTTTGAGCTATCATTGATTTTTCTAATTTTTCTCTTTTGGTATCTTCTTCCAGACATTATTTGGTTCACGAATCCAAAATTCTAACCCTTTTCTCCTTTTTTCTGATAGAGGAATCACAAAATTACTTCTACAATTTCTACCAATAAGTCCAAAATTGTTGCACTTTTTACAAATGGTATTGAAATTGTATAAAGATGCAAATAAATTGTTGCTAAAAGGTTATTTCTTCTTTTCGAAGCTATTCAAGAAAATTCACAATTTGAAACAAAAGAACATGAGTGTAAAAGACTATGAAAAATAATTCTACAAGATGGTAATCAAATCTAGGCATCATAAAATGGATAGAGAGAAGGTATTCATGTATGTAATTGGGTTAAGATTTAATATTCAAGATTAAATGAGTATGCTGAAAATTTCTATAGTTGAGGAGGCTTACCAATATTCTATAAAGGTTGAAGAAAATATATCCAAAAAATAGAAAAATAGTTCAAGACAATAGGAAGAGGACAAACAAGTAACAAAAAAGGGAAGTAAATTATGTTAGGGAAAAATGGGATCCAGGGTCTAAATCACACCTTTAACCCATTTACATATTAAGGGACACAAAAATGATGTCATAAAAGACCACTTGGATACTATCATGAATGTAAGAGCCAAAACGGTTGATCAAGGTGTTGGTCCCCTTGTTTGTGGTAAAAAAGTTAGAGTTGATCTAGGAGTGAAGTGTGTGAAATGATGGTGAATTAAGCTAATGATGAACCTACAAAAATTGATGGAATCATAGAAAAATATGGAGCTAATACCTAGAAGTAGATTATAGAGAAGCAAAGTGTAGAGATAGAGGAACCTAAAATTCAAATTTGGACTAAAACTAATTTTAGACATAGGCATAGGTGATTTAGACTAGAAATCCTTCCTTTTAGGAATTCTAAATAGTTCTCAATATGTTATAGTCTATAGGATCTATCCTCCTAGAATTATCTTTAGAACTTTATCTATTGATAAATAATTCCACTTTCCTTAATGTGTTGAAGGAAGATGCTTGAATGTTGAATCTTGCAATTAGGTCTTAAATCACCTTCCAACTTTTCTTTGGATCTTCACCTGGACACAAGATAGGAGGGAAATGGTTGTTATGTATAGGGCCTTTCCTAATTCAAACCCCATTTTGGTGTTTCCACCTCCACAATGACTATGATGAGGTAAAGAGTGCTTATCCTAGGCTAGGTAGAGGATAAAAAATATAAAACAAGTGAAAAATTAACAAGTGTTGCAACTCACCACTTCAAATCTAAGTTCCTTGATAGACTAAAGTCATAATACACATCTTGAATGCAAGGAAAATTGAATTGATTTAAGGACCTACAAGTTTTATTACTCAAAAACATTTGAACATAAAAACATGAATGGTCTTACTTGAAAACTTAATGCATTGCTAACATGATACTTGATTGAAATAATGTTGCGATAATTCTACTAATTCTACCCTTGATTGCTTGTAGGATGCTTAATTTTTCTCTTGATTCCCTTAGATTTTGCTAGATATCCAAATGGAATTAATAAGAACTTATATTTATATAAATTTATTTGTTTCCCACAATATTAATTCTGAAGAGCCGAAAAATAAATTTAAATTTACAAATATTAAAAAATATCGACAATAAAAATATTGGTTTAAATTTGGGCCAAAATAGGCTAGTTAGTGGTGTGGGAACCCTATAGTAGACCAATTTTGAGGCATTTGATGTCATTAAATGAATATTAAATATTAGTTTTTAATTTTAATTTGATTTCCTAAAAAAAAAATTAAAATCGGAAGTTATTAACATAATTAGGTCCATGCATCAAAGGGAGAGCTAAACATAATGTGAAATTATCGAGGTAAAAAATTTATGATAGTAAATTTATCCCCTAGCTTAGTGAGATTATGAACTTATTCTCATGATCACACTAAGTAAGGAGAAGCCAAGAAGGGCTCATTTATCAAGAAATTAAAGAACTAAGATAGCATTAGGTCCAGGGGATGCACTGGCCCCTAGGCTTAGGATCTTACTACACAACAACATGAGAAGAAAAAGGAACAGACATACATAAATATGCAATGTAGTAGATGATCAAACACAAAGAATACACAAAAAAGGACAAACAAAAATGAGCATAATATAAAATAATTATGTGAGCCGGATGCAAAAATGATGCATACATAATAAAAACATGTAAAAAAGGGGGTATGACATCACAAACTAGTAAGATCCATAGATACTTACTAGGATTCATGTACCCAAGATATCCATAAATAATAGGATAGTAATGTCTAATATCTACTAGATGACCATGAATAAATAAAACATATCACAAGCTAATGAAGTTTAATATTCACTAGGTGATCTTGATAAGAAGTACCAGAAGGCTAGTGAAGTTTGATATTCACTCTGGTGAGTTTTTGCAAAGGGTAGAAAATGAAAACACACAAGGGATACTAAATTTTAATATCCACTACGTGAGTTCTCATGTCAACCATACCATGAATTGTACTTCAAATAACTCTAATAAGGCACTACAAAATATGATCAATATTCCAAAAGCATATCACAAAGTTCCAATTGTGTGAAATAAAGTGAAGAACATAATAAAATGTATGCCCCCACCTTAAATTAATTTCTAACACCAACAAGGATTGATTTCCTTTAAGGTAGAATAAAATGATATTTTCAAAAAAAGGCATGAGTGCTAATTGGGAAACCCTATGCCAAATGATATTTTCCCAAGAGAGCTAACTACTGACAAGGGGTTTCCTCCAGAACAAAGCTACATAAATAATCCAGACAAAGAGAACACATAACGGATCCATAGATCTAAGGTCAGTATAGATGAGAGATAATGTATAATATGATCATGCTCAGAATTGACAGCATTCCATAAATTCTTGTGGAACTATGAACACAAGGGAGGAATGACACATGAAGACAACATAAAAGGATTTTGGTTCAACATGGAAGAGACCTAAATTTCTCAACACTTTGCATCATTCCCAAAAGGAATTCAAAAGATAAAAGATAAAATACATTTAAAAAATAAATAAAAATGAAGAAATGAATAGAGGAATGTCACAATATATTCATTTTATTTGTATCTATGTTCTTACAAGAACAAGGGTCATTTAAAGAAAATTAACAAACACAAAGACACACCAAGAAATATATTACAAGTATGTCACATCACATGAAATAAAAAAATATAAATACGCAATGGTACCACATATGTGAGCTGATATATAGAAAATCATTTGCATCCCAATTTTTCTCATCATAAATGAAAGGCAGACAAGAAGCTAAATAAAATATAGCAAGTGTAGTACAAGGAGAGGTGCCAAATTTAACACATGTTAGGTCACTCTCATTAGGAGTACAATCATAGTTTTCCTCATCTAGATTCATTGATTTTTTAAACATGAGAGATAGTTTCTTATGTTCTTGTTCTTTCATCTCATCTTCTACTTCACTATATGATTGTATTGTGCAATAGGTTGCATATTAGTACTATCTACATGATTGTGAGCACTATCACTCATATGATCATCTTCTTTTTCTTTTATTTGGTTGTGATAAGTAAGGTTCAAAATCGTAGTTTGGTGAGGATGGTAGAGTGGAGTTACATGATGGTGAGGATGAACATGGGTGGGAGGTATTACATTATGTTGAGTGGGGAAAGTAATCCTAGATCCCACTAGGATAACTAGGATTATCTTCTTTTCACTTTGAATCAACATTCAAACATAAACCAATTAGGGTTTGATGATTATCTTGGTACCACAAGGGAGATCCAACCTCCTAGGGTTTGTGTTGTATTGAGTTTTGAGGATGATAAATTTAATGTGTAGTTTAACAAGACAATTTGATATATAACCCTAGATCTGAAAAATGCAATTTATCACATAAACAAAAAATGAAAAATAGAAGATACATATGACTCGGATTTGAGTAAAGGAGATAGTGAGGAACTTTTACTACAAATTTGAAGCTAAATTACTAGTCTAGGGTGTGGTGCACCCCAAACTAAGCTCCTCTTTTTTAGGATTTGAAATTTTTGAGATTTGTGTTATAGTATATGTTATGATTTTTGAGACTATCACCTACTAAAATCTTCGGGTATGACCTACACACATGAAAAGAGGGGGAAATGTTATGTTGTATAGGGGCTTTCCTAATTCAAACCCCAATTTGGTATGTCTATCTCCACATACAACAATTGATGATGATCAAGAGGACATACCCTAGGTCAGGTAGAGGCCAAACCAACAATAATTAACTAAAATGATAAATGGTAATGCTACCTTGATGTGAAACCCTTAATGAAGCGATTTCACACAAGATACCATAAAAGTTGATTGATAGATGCCCTGATTTCTTGATAGACCTAAAAAAAGGTTAGATATTAAAACATAATAGATTACTATAGCTAGCATGTAGAGGATAACTCAATACATCTTCATTATTTGGCATGATTCATCATAATAGCTCCTTGCACATAAATGGTCACATTATCCTTGATGTCTTGCAAGCTTGAATTTGATTGATGAAAGTGTTGTAATTTAATCTTGCTAATTCAGCCACTGAGTGCTCTTTACTAATTTTAGGATCTTATTTTTTTCTTGATGGATTTTCTCTCTCTCCCTTAGGATTTGAAATGATGAAAAGTACTAGTATTTATATGTAATTATTCTAATTTATCATAAATAAAATACCGATGGCCAAAAAATAAAATTGTAAATTTAAATAATAAATATCGACACTAACATATTCAAATTGGATCCAAAAAGAGGTGGTATAGGGCATGGGGCACCCTAGACTAGACCCATTCTTTTTAAGGCCCAAAGTGTCGGGGGAAAATAATAGATTCTTAATTTCATTCCCATTATTTTATTTTTTAAATATGTTCATAAAACAAACAATTAAATGCATAATTCGGTCCAAGCACATAGGGGGGAGCTAAACCTAGTGTGAAATTTTCAAGGGTGATAATTTTCAATAGTAAACATTGGAATTTGGTTGGATGGATGGATGAAATTTTGGGTAAATTAGCTTCAACAAGTTGGTGAGACATAGCACAACATCTTATTTTATTTTCTTTTGCATTTCTATTTCTTCTCACATGGACTTCAAATTGTGAAGGGGTAATTGAGGTGTTCCCTAACATTGGTCTCTTTTATTCCTTTGTAGGAAGGATTGAAGGGACTATCAAACATTGGGAGACCACAAGATCCTTAGGTTATGACCTTAAGACTTATTTTTTCTTTTGGAGGCACAAAGTTAATCAATTGGTCATCTCTTGGTCCTTTATAGGATGGCAGAGGGGGAACCACAACATACATGCCAGGTGGTCAAGGGAGGATACCTGGTTTAGACTAAGGTTCATTTACTACCTGTGAGGTAGGAGGAACAACCATTAGAGCCACTAGAGACTGAGGATCCTTAGGTGGAATATTAGTAAGGGATAATTGGGATATTCAATTAGCTTTGAACTTTTGATATAATAAAAATAATTGATCTTCACATGGTTGGATTATTTGCGTGGGTTATGGTAAAAAATAATAATGGGAATTTTTTTCACGATTATATAAATACTTAAATCTACTATGGTATATGGTATGCATTTATCATTCAAATGGGAATTTCAAAAAATTGTGACTGATCAATGGGACCACATTCATGGAGATAAGCCATGGATGGCCAAACTTTAATACATAAGACTGGTTTGGCATTAGGATTATGGTGAACTAAATATCCAACTTTATAGGTCCTACTTTAATTGCTTAAGACACATGTATATATATCATGCCCTAGAGTTTGGTGATATTGACAAAAGGGATTTGTATTGAAGTTTGGAGGTAATGGTTTAGTGGTATCAATATGTCTAATTGGAGGAAGTTGAATAATTTTCTTATTTTAAATTAATTGCAACATTATAGCATGGAGGAAATCAAGCAATTACAAGAATTATCTATGACTTGGCCTAAATTAATATTATTTCACAGATGCAACAACAAATTCTATTTCAATGTTATTGGAAGATTGAGGGGTATTTATCTTTATAAAAAAATGTTTTGTTTCTTGAATAATTTGTCATTTTTTGACATGTCTTAATATTGACCACTAGGAGCCAATAAAGTTGTACCTTCATATTGACTAACTAAAATCTAGTAATCATGGAGAGTCATACATAAGTTTGTGAACAAGAGATACTTTATCAATAGTATCTTATCTCTAATGCTAGGCTGCAAAATTTCTAATGAATACCATTTCAATATTAACATATATGGAAGATTATAGATATTTACAAATAAAGAGATTTGTATCATCCTTTAAAATGTGTTATTTTCTCCTTAGGTCCTTGTTTTCAATGGACTAAATTAGCTAGTGTGACTTGAAGTCCAATATTCACTTTGAAGTGTTGAAGGAAATAATTAATAAGTTGTGTAAAGGACTTAATTGAGTTATTAGGTAATGAACAAAACCAATCTAAGGCCATGTCCTTCAATGATCGTGGAAAAAATTTAGTAAAGAGAGGATCTTCAAAAATGAAATCACTACATAGAGTGGTGGAAGCCAATACATGATTATTGGGATCTCCTTTGCTAGAAAACTTCTTAAAGAGAGGTGTCTCAATGTTTTGTGGCATAGTTTTCTTTAGGATAGAAAATGACAATGGACTTCATGTAAGGTATGTTGGAGGATTACTATTAGATTGACTTTGGTTCATGTTTGATTTTTATTTTTTTAATGATGACATGTTTTATTAAGAGTTAGTTTATCACAAGATCATTTGGTGACATATTCTGAGAATGTGTCGAATATGGTGAACTATTGGTAATGACTAGTGAGTTTTTGTTTTGCATGTTTATAAGAGGTGAAGAACATGGAGGAATTCTATTTGAAGGGACAAAGCTATGAGGATTCACACAAGTAAACCCTAAACTAGTGTTTATTCCATTATCATATTATTTGGTGGATGTGATGACTAGAGAAGTGAAAGTAGGAATAGAAGGTATGGTTGTTGGAGAGGAAACTTGTCTTTACTTTATTATTAACATTAGTGACCTGATTTGAGCACAAATAATTATTGTATGGATGTTTATATCCACTATATGAGATAGAATATGCAACACTTATATCGCTTGAAAATTATTAATTAGCTTCCTAAGGTTATCCATAAGATCTAAATATTTGATACTTTAGTATTGTTCAAGGCCTTCTAGTTCTTTGTCCAATTGTTTAAGTTTATCTTCAAGGACATGGGCAACAACAACCTCCAATTCCACATAAATATTAGGTGATGAATTAGACATAGGTAATGTAGGATTGGGAAATAAATCAAAGATAAAATATATCGATGTAACTCCATAAGTGAAAGATTCATAATAAGTAGGCTCAACATCGAATGTGATTGTAGCACAAGAAGTGTAATTCTACAACTATGTCTCATAGGGGTATAAGCTATGGGACACCAGGTTATGAAACTCATAAAAATATTATAAGATTCAAGACAATTGAGTGCTCATAGATTTGAAAAGAAAGACAGCTAACAATAACATAAAATAGAATAAATTTTAGACATAGAAGGCAGATCTAGGAAAAAATCATTGAGATAAAAATGTGACTGAAATATAGCCAAAAACTAGCTGGACAAAGGCATGGGAACCATAGACTAGAGGTGTAAATTATTAATAATTTAAAATTCTATAAATGATCTGTAGTGTTTTAGGATCTAAAGATGCATAGGTTTAGGTATGAGAGTAAAAGGATGAATAACTGGTATGGTGCTATCATACTGTTTTATGACATAGAGCACACCCACTTATCCAATTTCATTCAAGGATAACCCTTGAGATCTCAATGCAAAGGAGAAAGAGATCTTGCAAGAGGGTTATCCTAGGGGATGAATGTAAATTAATAAGGGGTTCACCACCAAGTAAGAACTTGGAAAGACTAATGAAATATAAAATGCAACACTAAACACTAATTCAATGCAATGACCTATAAAATGACCTAGAAATGCAAATGAAACAACACAGAAAACTATAGAACAAAACATGTGCACCTGGGAATCTGGAGATGGTTGAATGGAGCTCTAAAAAACTAGAAAATTTGACTTTAATGTTGACTGGGACTCATTCGCCAAGCTGGGTGAATCAGTCTAGATTCTAGGTTTTTGTGTGGGAATAAGAATCTTCTAAAAGGGTATTTTAATTTGCAAAAATCTAAATTTTGACTAAAACTGGGACTCATTTGCTAGAAGTGGTGAATCAGTCCAATTAGGGTTTTCTAAAGCTTCAAATATTGATCCTTCTCTTCTTTGTCTACTATGTCCTTCATAAATGATTTATTGATTCGAAACCCTGATTTGCAACCTGTAGGTGTTCTCCAATGTGAGCTCCAAAGCTTGAAGACAACTTTGAAAACTTTGAATGATTTGACAACTTTTCTCCAATCTTGCTCAGGAAATCTACAACCTAGACCTATAAAGCACATAGAAAGGAGAGGGGAAAATGTTGTAGGGTTAGTGGATAGGGGTTTCCCTTAAGGTCAAACCCCTTGTTGGTAATCAAACCTTGAAATAGAATAAAATATGAATGGAGAATGATGAGTGAACAAACTATGATGTTGCAACTCACCAAACCCTAGCAATGAAGTGTTGCAAACATATATGTAATGGCTCTAATGGATGTAGATCTTGACCATTGCTTGAATTGGATAGGTCTTGAATGAAATGCTTGCTTGAATCATAAAATACTACATCACAACTGTTATCTCCAAACCAAACATGATGCATGAAGTCCTTGACATGATGATTAATGCTTGAATGCTACTCTAAAATGCTTCATAATCTTCCTTTGAATGCTCTTGTAAATACAAGTGTGAAATCAAATTTTTAATAAGAATTCTCATTCAACTTGCTAGGTGTAAATGAGTGAAATAAACTTGTATTTATACTCAATTATGCTATAATTCTCGAAATTACAACACTATTTATAAGTTGAAATTAGATCTAGGAGGATAAAATCTTGCCAAAAATTAGAATTAATTTAGATTTTGGGCCACATGGGACTCATTCACCCAAGGTGGAAAATGATTCCCACCAGGCCTAAATTTTGGGAACATTTTTTAAAATGCGTAGAAATGTGTGAAACGAGGTTCTAGACCCAAAAATATAGGTGGGACTCATTTTCCCAAGGTGGTGAATAAGTCCCAGATCACTAAATCTGGGCCATTCAAGCTTGAAACACATGAATTATAATTGGGTAATAATTTATGTCGAGATCATCCTCGAAAAGATGCATTAAATGAGGCTTGTGGATGCAAAATAAAGCTAATTAAAGCATAAGAAATCCCAATTATTAATGAAAAGACTAGAAAAGTGTGAAAGTGTGTTACAACACTCCACAAAATTTTAAATAAGACAAGATTAAAGTTAAAAAGAGGTTTATTAGGTTTAATTAATTAGTTAAACCTTAGAAAAGTGCTAAAGTGAGTTACAACACTTTAGCAAGGTACCATTTAAATTAATTAGTTCACAAGAGCCCAAGACCTAATGTGAATGTGTCAACCACATTACAACACTAAATCAAGGCAACATTAGGCTCAATTCAACAAGGAGGGCCTAAACACGTGTGAAAGTGTCTTGACAACATTTTTCGACACTACATTTAGCCCCCACTTTAGTGAGAGGATGAACTTGCTTCAAACTCACACTAAAGTACACAAACACACATCAAGAGGGGTCCAAGTGCACCAATTCTAGTAAGATGGGATGACATTGATCAAGAGGGGTGATCAAGCTCCCAATATTAAGATCCCATGACAAACCAACATAGGCACAAAAGAACACACATAAGGATGATATAAAGAGCATTAAAAAAGCACAAGAATACACTATCAAAGATGAAAAAGAGAAAAGGTAAAAGATAAAGAGTCAAATCAATATTTGACCATTTGTCTATCACAATGTGGATTAGATCTAGGTTGTTGTTATGAAAAATGCAATCTCACTCTGAGGCAATGGAACTCCTGGTTGTCTGTTGGGTGAGGATTCAAAGAGGTGAGACACATACACTGTTGGATGTTGCTGATATGTGGTTTTCATTGATGTCAACACTATTGGCATTAATTTCATTAGAGGTTGTATATGTCAAGGATATTGACAAAATTTTAATAAAATAAGTTGTAGGTTGTCAGTGGTGAAGTGAAGTTCAATATGTTGGCTAGCTCAGTATATTGATGATCAAAGGTTGTGGATTAAAGGGTTTTTTTTTTAGTATATCTAGTTTATCCATGTGTTAAGTTTCAGAGATCCGCATGAAGATTTGATCGAGTTATGAGTATTTGTGTTCTAACAGTTGTTTTGTTGCTTCAATTGGTGTTCCTACAAGAAGATGATGTGATTCTAGTAAGTTGAATTGTTGAGGATGCTTTTGTGGTGATTCATGATGCTTGTGGATGTTTTTAGATCATGCTATATCTGTTTTGCACATCCCCATTGATCGTTGTGCTTACAATTGGTGATTTTCTCTTGCATGTTCATGTTTTTCATGTTCATGGCTGACAGGGTGATTGTAGCATGTTGTGGATCTTCAAGGCATAATTGTTTAAAGTTTTTTGTGTTTGAGCATGTTGATTTGAGTCCTTAATATGTTTTGGCTGACATTGGTTGATTTGCATTATAAATTATTTATGTTTTTGGGCGATAATTTGTACACATTTTATATTTTGTTGAAGCTGACATGGAGATGATATTATTCTTAGTTGTGGATATATATGAGTGATTGTTTTATCATTTGAAGGTGTGTGTGAAATGTGCAAGTCTTGTGTACAAATAATGATCTAATATTTTGAAGGTGGAAGTAAACTGTGAAGAAGAGTGATCATAGTTTATGTGCTTAACCGAAACTATAATAAGGCATTAGTAGATGCTATTTTCTCAGTTCAAAATATTGTGGATGTAATCCAAATGTTTTTGTAAGATAGTGTATCTTCCTTTGGGAAATAAGCCTTTTCTTATTCGAGCAATGAGCTCTAGGCAGTGTACCTGAATGCATGTGCATTCCCATTTATAATTCTTTTATACTTTTAACAGGGTATAATCTTGTAGACTAACCTCCATCATTTTTTTCCCCTAACAAGGTTTCGATGTAAAAAAAATATCGGTGTTATGTGTGTTTTTGATGTGGTGATGATTTATGCTTTCATGTTTATATATCAGATCTAAGAATAAATTTAATAAGTTTAATTTATGTGACAACTGATTCACCCCCCCTCTCAGTTGTTTTCCCTTGTGTTGCCAACATACACACATGGTCGATATGTACTCACACTCACATGTGAGTGGCTATGGGGAAAGTCATGCCTCAGTCAGGCTTCCCACTCAAACCATACCAAAGTTATACCCCCTGATAACTTTAATAAGCTGCCACACAAAAATGGATTTCAAGCTTCATGAGACAAGAAAAAAATTGTATGCTTGGAGCCCATGGACAAACAAGATGGCTCCACAGGAATGCGAGTTGTTTTATGCAAGGTGGTCATATAACTGCAAATTTATAAAATGAAAATTAGGGAATGTTCAAAGGAGTCTTGCTTAGTTCATGCGAGGTATCTAACTTAGGGAAAATTGTGCCTAATGTCTCCAAGAGAGGACCAACAAAGAATAAAAGATTCACAACTTAGGGGATGCATTGTGTCGCATCAAGCCACTAAGAGGAATGTAATATGCTAAGAGAGATTAGGCTCTTTAAGGACATCACACCCAATGTCCTCCATAAAATGGAAAAACACATCATATAAAGTAAGAATACTACACCATGAACTATGAAAAGAAAATAATGCAAAAGAATAATCCCAAAGTATGCCCCCACTTTAAATAAATTGCTAATCACCATGTTGTGAGCAATTACTTTAAATTAGAAAATGATAAATGCAAAGAATAAAGAAGACATGAGAGCTAATTGCATCAGTGTTTGTCTACACTTAAGGTAAGAAAGGATTGGGTGAGGTTCTGGTGGTATTCTCTCCTGATGCACATGCTCCTATACAAGGGAGAGAAGATTTTTGGTGAAGACATGACACTAAAGAAGGTAGAGGAGGATATTGAGCTACCTGTCTAGTGTTGGACTCAAATTTTGGATAAGGATGATATGAAGTTTGATTATGTTGTTTTCCACAATATCTTTGCTTCCAAATTGAGAAGGTTTTTTGCTTATGATCCACCAAGAATTCCTAAGGAGATACATGATTTCTTATGGCCCTTCGAAAGGAGGCCTGATATGAAATTAAATTAAAATTGGGGGGACATAATTTTGTACCCCAGTACAATCATTTTCAGGGTCTATGGAACAAATGTGAATCCACATACACTACCAAGAGATGTGCCACTAAGGTTTGGATTCATTGAAATAATGATGCAATTGGGGGTAGCACAAATGATGCATTTACCTGGAGCAAAAAAATAAGGGCTCATTTTTTCCTAAGCGGGCAGTTCTTACTAATTTTGTGATGGTTAAGGGAGGATGGAAATATTTGGAGCAGGTTCTTGCACCCTACAGGTTGAAAATTGTACGTCCAAGGAACCATGACTCTGATGGTTTCATTGCTACTTTGAAGGAAAAGAATAGAAGTGGCTCCTTCATCCATAATTTTTATTATCCTAAAGATGTGATCACTTGGAACATTTTTTACTTTCCAGTCTAGGATGAAATAAAGGAAATGTATCTTTCCTTCAACCAAATGGTGGAAAAGGTTACAAATTCAGATCCCAACTATGACCCTCTGCCTAATATTAAGGGTGAGTTGAATAGAATCATGTATGTACTTGATAATTTTGAGAGCATAGTGGGTGTTTTGAGTGAAGAACACACAATAATTGATAAAGGGAAGGAAATAGCCTTGAAGAAGAACCAACAGAAACATTGGAGGAGAGACCCTCTTATCAACCACCACAAAAAGTTAGAGTGTACTCCAAGAAGAAGGAGATAATAAAGAAGCAACAAACACCTCCAACCCCTACTGCATCAAAGGGGTCAAGAGTATCTTCTCTTGTGAGGTTAGCACCATCTCCTCCTAGAAAACCTTCCCCTATCATAATTGGAATTGATTCACCTCCTAGAGGTCCATCTCCATCAGAGCAGCCACCACCCAAGAGGTAGAGGATTGAGGTTGACGGGGTAGTTGATTACTCTGGGTCAGAGGAAGATGACATCCTAGATACACTAGAAGGGATGCAACAAGGAATGCCTTCTCCCCCAAGGGATAATGCATCAAGCACAAGAGAGAGCAACCTAAGACTGGGAAAAGATGATGTTAGTGGCTTAAGCAATGTTGATGATCTAATACATGAGGCTTGCAAGACATTTTTGGAAGATAATTCATTTGTGGAAACCAAGGCATTCAAGGATTTTGTATGGAGATTTAAGGCTCAATAATATGTAGAAAATGCTGCAAAGGAGAGGAGTTTGCATCCAAAACATCCATAGGAGGTTGTGCAAGCTAATGTGAGGAAGATGATGAGGAAGGATTTCCAAAATATCACATATGAAGAAGGAAGGTAATTAGTGCATAGAATTTGGGTATTATTGATTCTAGAATGGGATATTGATGATGCAATTGTTTTGGATTCAATAAGAAGGCATGAAAAACCCTTGTATCAGAATGAGGAGGAATCCAAATCAAAATTGCAAGGTTCATCCTTTAGTGAAGAATGGGATGCCTTGGCCCTTTGGTCATTATCTCTAGGGTCAAGGAACCAAAAAGCTACAGAGCCAGCTGACTTTAGTAGGAAATTGATCATCAAAAGAGTCTCTAACACTCCAACACTTGAAGTAGCAGAAATGGCAGTTAATGTTACTAAATTCACTAAGGCAATAGTGGAGAATGTTACTACAGAGAGAGACTTGTATGGAAGCAAGCATAATGAGATAATTGATTAATATAACTATTACCCAATTTTCACCTACGGGCTCAATCAATAGGGTAACCTATGTTTTAGATGTTCATGAAGGCCAAATGGAGGCATTGTTGTTCATGATTAGATCATACCCCTGATGCAAAACAAGGGATTTCAGTTGAAAGGTCGGCTTCAGTCAAGTTTGACATAATTTTCCTTTAAGGAGAAAGTCGGAAAGACCTTCTAGATATCTTGCCGACTAGCAAGGGTTTCCATCAAGTCTGAATGCTTCACATTAGGGATCCTATTGGCATGAGATTATCTGGGTCTCCCCAAACCATAATGCATTTGGTTAAATATGCTTTTGTGTTGCCTATCGGCAAGACCCCAGGAATGTCACGACGAGTGGAATTCAACTACAGGTTCCTATCAGCAAGACATCGATCATCATCCCAGCGACTAGGGGTTTCCCATTGGCGTGAAGGTCTCCTTTAGAGAAAGGTCTCGGTGACTTCTTTGGGTCTCACAGACTAATCGCATCAGGTAAACATTTTGGCAGGAGGTCTGGCCAATAAGCATGGTGTCTCACCAAGAGTACAGGGGATTCGATGTGATTTCATGAGGAGGAGATAAAGTCTGGCCGAAATGAAATGAACTCAGTGAGATGTCTCACAGATGGCTATTGGGCTCCCGAAGTGCTTAGGGCTTGGCGAAAGAAGGTTTCAGTCAGTGGAAGGTCTCACAGACTGAAAAGGTCTTGCTGACATGAGGTAATATCGACATAAGTCTTGCCAATCCATTAGAGTCTCAATGAATGAAACAGCATCGGCAAAGCAAGTTTTCATCACCACGAGGTCTCTGTGATTAGGAGATGTCTCACCGACAAAAAGGGGACCCCACCGAAAGAAATGGATTTTGGC
Organism: Sequoia sempervirens; assembly: GCA_007258455.2. Lineage (NCBI taxonomy): Eukaryota > Viridiplantae > Streptophyta > Pinopsida > Cupressales > Cupressaceae > Sequoia > Sequoia sempervirens. The sequence goes on from VDFB02271358.1 coordinate 1,165,293,604, forward strand.
ATAAGGTCTTGCCAAAAGGTTGTGCTCAGAAAAAGAAAGTAGATTCACTATAAGGTCTCAGCGAATGAAGCTTGTCTCCCCGACTGAAGAGAAAGTAAACTCATCACCAAAAGATAAGGAGCCCAACAAGAGGTCTGGCCAATAGGCCAATGTATCACCGACAACAAAGGGGGCTTGCCAAGAGTTGAAGCCATCGCCATGAGGTCTCGGCAACCAAGTAATGTCCCACTGAAAGCCAGAGGTCTCGCCCAAGGAAGGTTAAGTCATCATGATGTCTCGCCGATGACTTAGTGTCTCACCGAAAGATAAAGGAGGCAGAGCATAATGAAAGAATGAAGACCTCGGTGTGAGGTCTCATCGACACATGGGTGTCCCACTGAAGGAGTTTTACTCACTGGCAAAGGGCTCAGTCAGTGTAATGTCTCACCGACTGATGGGGAGTCTAATCAAATGGAATGAACGGAGATTGGGGAGAGTGGAATTTGCTCGGTAAAAGGTCTTGCTGAAGGGTCAATGTCTCAGCGATGAAAGAGATATTTGTATGACTCCTAATGGTTCGCCATGAAGTCTTCCCGAAAGTGATAGTCTTATCGATGGTTCCAAGGGTGTCGATATGACTTTTTTTGTTTTCCATAAGGTCTCACCGATAGAGGCATGCTATGCCAATAACAGATGAAGAGCCTAATCGCATTCAAGAGACATGATAAGTGTCTCACCGACATGCAATTCAGTATAGGTGACCCTTGACCGTCTGGCAATCTTGTGTGTCATATGATCAACCAATCAGAGTGAGCTAAAGGTGAGCCATGGTGGCATGACTAGGGAGAAGAAGATTAACATAAATAAAAGCAACGTGTATCTATTCTGAGCTCAGGAGCATTCAAAGCAGCTCGCCAGGGGATTCAAAGGTGGACACGAGGAGCAAAAGTAAATGCGGTGGTTGCAGAAAGATCTAAAGAAGGATTCTCCTCAGAACGACTCTTCACTGACATGGATAGCACAGATGCAATCGAACACAACATTAACTACGTGAAAAGATCTAAGGGCAGATTTTTGTGAACACGGATATTTTTGTAAAGCCAAGAGGGGTCGACACACTTTTGTGTATAAGGAATTTTTGCCTTCTTGTAAAGGAGTTCTCCAGATGCTTTTTTGAAGTCTATGACTTCTACAGTCCTCTCTCGGATTAGCAAAATTCTGTAACTCATTTTGGAACATGTTATATAAAATTTACCTTAATTACCATTGATGGTTCATTTTTTTCCTTCTGGTTCTTGTGAAGTATTGTGCATTTTTTAAGTGATTCATCAAGCTACTTAGTGAAATATTTCTTTTCCTTATAGCTTTGTTTCATGTTAGCATGCCCTTATTTGTAAAAGTGGTATCATGTAGGTTATAAACTGTGTTTACCCAATTGCACATGAGCTTTTAATTTGTGAAATCATTTTTTTCCTTCTTGAAAGTGTGTGCATGTCAATCATGTTTGTATGCATAATCCACAGAATCTTGTTGTGCAGCCCCATCTCCATCATCAGTATTCAAGTGTAACTCAAGTATCTCATTGTTCCTGTCAGTTCGGTGTATCACCTTAGGATTTAGCTTTATTTTATGTATTCCTTCTCCCTTTCCCTTCAAAGAATCAATAGTTTTAGGTGATGACCCAACAAGGAAGTCGGCCTTCTCTGAAGGTTCATTTCAGCTTCAGGTAACCCACAGCCTTGAAATGATCCCATGTTTCCCTAGAAAGCTCAGTTTTCATTAACTCTGCAAAGGGTGCAATTTCTAGGAGATAATAGTTTTGGCATGCTTGGTGGGACCGCAAACTGCTTGTCAGTTCATGTTTATGCATTTTATTGCTGCTGTTTGGTGTGTGCAGCAGTGGTTTTAGCCTTTTGGAGGCATTTTCTTTACATACCTCGCAACTCCGAGCTCAAATCTTTTGGTTTGACAGGCACAAGTGTTGGTATGTCTCAAAAGAATCTGTTATTTTTGAGTTTCCAGCTCTTTGAATAAAAAGATGTCCAATATTCATGAAAGTGCTTACTATTACCCTCCATACCATGAGAGTGTTGCCCCTACACCTTATCAGTCACATTCAACCAACTCTAATGTTGGTTTTAGCCCATCTTCCCTTGCAACAACAACTAATCAGCATTTTCATCATGTTTCCCACCCTCCCACTCCAGTTCAGTCTTTGTTTCAATCAACATCTGATCAAAATAAACCCCAAGAGGAGGTTTCTAAGGTTAACTAGTATGATTATTTATATAATTAGCCTCAAAAGCATCCATACCAGAACATATTGGACCTACTCCAACAAATTGACCATATGTTGTGGGATCTAAGTCAAGATCTTCACAATATGATGATTAATGATATTAGTAAGGTGCTTGCATGCCTATCTAGGATGTTGGTTGATATCAAGGTGCAGAAAGGTATTATTATGCAATAGCAGGAAGTGGCTGAATAAGTCTACTTTTATGATCAAGAAAGAGTGGTAGAAATAATCCAGTTTAAGGGAGACCTTGAATAGGAAATAGATGCTAAGGAAGAACAAATCAAGCTGCTTTCTGCTCAGGTGCAAAATACTCAAGCTTACTCAGATTATCAGCACCAACTAATGGAGGAGTTTCAAAAGAGGCAGCTTGAGGGGAGTTCCAAGGAAAAGAGAGCTGTTGCAGAAGAAGAGCAGCCCAGTGAGCAAGTTAGTTCATTCACCCGGGAGGAGACTAGAATTCCAAATCTGTTGCATCTAGCTATGGAGGAATATAGAAAGCAATAGTAGCAAATGATTGAACAACAAGAAGACATTAGAGAGTTTTTGATAGATGATAATCAACAAGACAATGGGGCCTTAATTTAGGAGGAAAAGCCTGAAATTAAGTCTGACTCTATCCTCCAAGGTGAGAATTTTGATGTTTTTGAGCATGTTCTGGGTGAGGAAGCCAATGTTGAGCTTTTTGAAGAGTTGTGCACATGTATTATTGAACAGTTTTGTTCAACATTGGATGGCAAAGAGTCAAAAAAGGCTGATAGTCATGATGATCTAGAGCAACAGCTTGAACAAATGCTGAAACAACAGGAGAAGCCTCATGATCTTGATTTACAAGGTTATATCTAGTTAGAGGAGCTTCCATTCTATTGTGCATAAGAGCTTTATATTTCATCATCACTAGAATTGTTGCCTTCCTTTATTGAGGAAGACAAGCCTGAATTGGAATGTAATTCTTCCAATGATGATGAGAATTACAAGCAGCTTCCATTCTGGTCTATAAAGGAGCTTGAGGTTGATGAATTGATTTAAAGTGTGTTGGAGGAAGCCATCTCATTGTTCTTTGTTGAAGAAATGAGTGTTCATTTGGGAAAGCATGAACATACTGAAGAGGTTTCTATTTTTTCACCAATTTAGTCACAAAGATTAGATCTTCCCATCTAGCAAGGTGATGAAGAGGCCGCCTAGAAGCAAGATATCAGCAAGGAAGGTTCAAGCTTTACCCTTACGAAAGGTTGTCCAATCAGATACCTAGCTCAGATGAAGTCCAATACAACACCCAGGACTAACCCTGTACCTGCACATGAAGGTACAACAAAAGAAGATATCCAAGATGCACTGACAACCAAACAAGAGTATGATCAACTTACTTTTCCTCCTTTGATTGAAAATGCATATGACCAGTTTAAGGAGGTAAGTGAACTTGTCACCCTCTTTCATGAGGCAGTGCATTTCTTTTTTAAACATTTTTCAGTGTACCATCTCTATTTAGCTACCATTAAGCTTGAGAGCCATTGCATATTGAAGAGAAAGGGCAGCTATTTCAATCATCCTGTAAATGGTTTTGTTTGATCAATTTCATACTGGTTAATGTAGGGTAGGTTTAGATGTAGTTTTCATTCCCTAAGTGCTGTCCCAACACAGTAAATAGTTTTATTTCAGTTCTTCCCTGTTTTCAATAAGTACCTATTGTGTTCTATGAGTCTCAAGCAAGTTGCAACCATGTACAAAGCTACTCTTGATTTGTTTCTGAGTTATCCCAATGACCCCATGCCCAATGGATAGGCCTAGGCTACTAGTTCTCATGTTTAGTAGGCAAACATCCAACAAAGCTCGCTAGAAATGTTACCCAATTTTCACATACGGGCTCAATCAGCAGGGTAACCTGTGTTTCAGATGTTCATGAAGGCCAAATGGAGGCATTGTTGTGCATGATTATATCATACTCCTGATGCGAAATAAGGGAGTTCAGTTGAAAGGTCGGCCTCAGTCAAGTTTGACATAATTTTCCTTTCAAGAGAAAGTCGACAAGACCTTCCAGATGTCTTGCCGACTAGTAAGGGTTTCCATCAAGTTTGAATGCTTCACATTAGGGATCCTATTGGCATGATATTATCTGGGTCTCCCCGACCCATAATGCATTTGGTTAAATATGCTTCTGTGTTGCCTATCAGTAAGACCCCAGAATGTTACGGCGAGTGGAATTCACTGACAGGTTCCTATCAGAAAGACATCGATCATAGTCCCGGTGACTAGGGGTTTCCCATCGGCGTGAAGGTCTCCTTTGGAGAAAGGTCTTGGCGAATTCTTTGGGTCTCATCGACTAATCGCATCGGGTAAACATTTCAGCAAGAGGTCTGGCTGATAAGCATGGTGTCTCACTGAGAGTACACGGGATTCGATGTGATGTCATGACAAGGAGATAAAGTTTGGCTGAAATGAAATGAACTCAGTGAGATGTCTCATTGATGGTTGTTGGGATCCCGAAGTGCTCAGGGCTTGGCAAAAGAAGGCTTCAGTCGGTGGAAGGTCTCACCAACCAAAAAGGTCTCGTTGACATGAGGTAATATCGGCATAAGTCTTGCCAATCCATCAGAGTCTCAATGAATGAAACAACATCGGCAAAGAAAGTTTTCATCGCCACGAGGTCTTGGTGATTAGGAGATGTCTCGTCGACAGAAAGGGGACCCCATCGAAAGAAATGGAGTTCAGCATAAGGTCTTGGCGAAAGGTTGTGCTCGGAAAAAGAAAGTAGATTCGACATAAGGTCTCGGCGAACGGAGCTTGTCTCCCTGACTAAAGAGAAAGTAAACTCATCACCAAAAGATAAGGAGCTCGGCGAGAGGTCTGGCTGATAGGCCAATGTCTCACCAACAACAAAGGGGGCTCGCCAAGAGTTGAAGCCATTGCCATGAGGTCTCGGTGACCAAGTAATGTCCCGCCGAAAGCCAGAGGTCTCACCCAAGGAAGTTTAAGTCATCGTGATGTCTCGCTGACGGCTTAGTGTCTCACTAAAAGATAAAGGAGGTAGAGCATAACGAAAGAATGAAGACCTCAGTGTGAGGTTTCACCGACACATGGGTGTCCCGCTGAAGGAGTTTTACTCGCTGGAATAGGGCTCAGTCGGTGTAATGTCTCACCGACCAACGGGGAGTCTCATCGAATGGAATGTGCTCGGTAAAAGGTCTTGCCGAAGGGTCAAGGTCTCAGCGATGAAAGAGATATCTGTATGAATCCTAATGGTTCACCATGAAGTCTTCTCGAAAGTGATAGTCTTACTGGTGGTTCCAAGGGTGTCGATATGAATTTTTTTGTTTGCCATAAGGTCTCACCGACAGAGGCATGCTATGCCAATAATAGATGAAGACCAATCAGAGTGAGCTAAGGGCAAGTCTTGGTAGCCTGACCAAGGAGAAGAAGATTAACAGAAGGAAAAGCAATGTGTATCTGTTCTGAGCTCAGGAGCATTCAAAGCAGCTCGCCAGGGGATTCAAAGGTGGACACGAGGAGTAGAAGTAAATGCGGTGGTTGCAGAAAGATCTGAAGAAGGATTCTCCTGGGAACGACTCTTCACCAACATGGACAGTAGGGATGCAATCGAACATAGCATTAACTACGTGAAAAGATCTAAGGGCAGATTTTTGTGAACACGAATATTTTTGTAAAGCCCAGAGGGGCTGACACACTTTTGTGTATAAGGCATTTTTTCCTTTTTGTAAAGGAGTTCTCTAAATGCTTTTCTAAAGTCTGTGACTTCTACAGTCCTCTCTCGGATTAGCAAAATTTTGTAACTCATTTCAGAACATGTTATATAAAATTTACCTTGATTACCATTGATGGTTCATTTTTTTCCTTCTGGTTCTTGTGAAGTATTGTTCATTTTTTAAGTGATTCATCAAGCTACTTAGTGAAATCTTTCTTTTCCTTATAGCTTTGTTTCATGTTAGCATGCCCTTCTTTGCAAAAGTGGTATCATGTAGGTTATAAACTGTGTTTACCCAATTGCACATGAGCTTTTAATTTGTGAAATCCTTGTTTTCCTTCTTGAAAGTGTGTGCATGTCGAACCTATTTGTATGCATAATCCACAAAATCTTGTTGTGCAGCCACATCTCCATCATCAGTATTCAAGTGTAACTCAAGTATCTCATTGTTCCTGTCAGTTTGGTGTATCACCTTAGGATTTAGCTTTATTTTATGAATTCCTTCTCCCTTTCCCTTCAAAGAATCAGTAGTTTTAGGTGATGACCCAACAAGGAAGCCGGCCTTCTCTAGAGGTTCATTTCAGTTTCAAGTGACCCACAACCTTGAAATGATCCCATGTTTCCCTAGAAAGCTCAGTTTTCATTAACTCTGCAAAGGGTGCAATTTCTAGGAGATAACAATAACAAGAGCCAACAAAGAGTATTTGAGCTAGAAATAGATTTTGAATTATTCAAGTAACAATTAGAAACATTGAAGACCCAGGGCCCATCAAGTTCAAGCTATGCAACACTTACTTCCGCAATTTCACATCCCTAATCTCCTTCTCGACCAGAGCAGTCATTAGTAGTAATACCATACAATTTTGGCCAAGAACCAATTGTAGTTGATGAGCTAAGAACATCAAGTGAAACTCCATCAAATAATCCCACAAAGGAATGATTGCTTCTATAGATTGAAGTATACAAGAAATTATTTTCACAAGTTCAGGATACAATGTATGAGAATAATTCAAAGATTTGTTGTACTATTTTGGAGCATATGAATAAGAAAATTCAAGGTAAGTTGAAAATTATTCATTCAAATTATTCTTTAATGTTGCAAGCAATAAAGTTGTCTCATAGAGACAAGGATTTAGCTACCCCAATCATGGACAGATGGATCCCCAGGTTTGATAATTTGAAGCTTATAACATTTGGGTCTACACATTAGAAGGAAAAATATCCAAAGATTGTCCCAACATATAAATTTATTAATGAGATTAAGGAACAAAGGCTTCAAGGGTATGTTGCTCCTTTGGAAGTAAAAATAAGAGAGTTGAAGTCAAAATTTATGAGGCAGAATTGGTACTATTGCTTGATATTCAACATACATATGATGAGGTAAAACCTCTATAGGCATGGAAAGATTAGGTGGATACAGCTATTTCTTTCCAAGCATCTATCATATGTGAGATTTTTTTTATTGATTTGTTGAAAAATACTCTTAAAAATTTGTCTTTCACCATTAGTTTCCTGGAAGAATACAACAAAGAAGCCAATTAAGTAGTGGCTAAATATGTTGCTTACAGAAATAAGATGGATGAACTCTTGGGATTCAATTGGCCTTCTGATGCAAAGTATGAATTGTGGAAGAAGGCATTCATTGAAGAGTTGGAATTGTAGACACGAGGATGGAGAACTATATACATGGTCAAGTATAGTGCAAGTCTAGCCTTACAAATTGTAATGCATAAAAGATATATTTCTCTAAATTCAAATTATGATAGGTAAATGTTGATTATTGGTGACTTGGACTATTGTTGGATGTTGATCTGGATATTGATCCACATTTTTCTTTCCTTTTGCACACTTCTTGTCTTTTGGTGAAGAGGAAGATAAAGATGCTCCAATGGTTTGAAGACCACTCTCTTCAACTAACTACCTTTTGGAAGGCATGAGAATCTCCACCAACTTAAATGTAACCTTTGTCTCATATGAGAATATTCTCTCAGTTTGTTGTAACCTTTCCTCATGGAATGATTGGTTTAGGTTGTCAAATGAAAATGTGACAAGTGTAATTTTAGGCCTGAAGCTTGTTTTGCTCCCTTGTTTCTAATAAAAGGGAATTCAAGGCCATAGTGCAGGTCATTTTTTGAATTCTAGATCTGAAAATGCAAATTGATAACATAGAGAAAGTATGTTTTGAGTCTGTATCTTTGGTTTTGAGTCAAGTGAATAATTTTTTTCAATTGTATGGTTTTCAAGCATGTCTGAATGAACAATGCAAACCTTTGTTCTATTGTCTCTCCATCTGTAATATTTCATATGAGTTATTAATGAAAACCTGATCAATGATCATTCATTAATTTTCATTGTGCTTTGCAATGAATTATGTTTTAATTCTAGCTTTGATTTAATGAATCAGTTAAAATACCTTGATTAAAACATGAGTTCATATGAATATTTAGTGGATTTGAAAAGTAGTCATAGAATCTGAGTATTTTATATGTGTGTTGTAATGCAATTACATAGAGATCATGGCTACTTGAAATTTAATTTACCTTATAGTTCAATTTATTGTGATTTGACTCCCTACCCTAAGATAAGACATTGATCTAATAGGTTTTAGTGCATTTCCTATGGTTATGATGTTTCAATTTGAGAACAATATTCATGAAAAAATTTACAATCAATTTATTTTGTGTATAGTTGGTATTATTGGGTATTCTCAACTTTAGATGTTTAATCATGTTAAAGGAAGTGCCAGTTTCTTGGAGGATTTCATCTATTTAGCATTTCAGTGAGAATATCTCCATTTATTATGCAATGTGTGATATAATTGTTTAAAAGATTGCAAGATGCGCATTGTGGGATCACCCTCCCAGGTTTTGCAGAGCCCAAAGTGCAGGAGGGAAGCATTCTAGCTTCCTCTGGTTCATTGGCCAATCACCTCTTGAGTACTCAAGAATTGAATCTGGAAAATTCATAGATGCTCTGTGAGATTTTCTTAGTTCTTTAAAAACAACCAACATGTTGCAAATTGCAGGAGCTAGAATTTGGTAAAAAAGATGGATTGAAGGAGACCATTTTTTTGGTTGATATTTGTTGTTATAATTCAGTTTTATATCAATTTTAAAATGTATTTCATCAGCCCACATGGTTCAAAACCATTGTAATTTAAAATATGCTTTGTTATTATACAATTTTTGGAGGGTTTGAATGACAAACATGAGATCTTATTTGCATATTTTTGGTGTTAATTTAAACAATTTCTAAGTCAAATTTTCAAATTATTGGTATTTGTGAATGAGGTTTGAATTCCCTTCATCATTTTTGTAGAATTTTTTGATGAAATTAAAACCCCTTATAAATGAGACTATGTAGATTCTAAATATGTAATTTTTTTAACAATTCAAATGATTTATTTTTTATTTTTCAAATAATTTTTGATGAAAATAATCCATAAACATGAAATATCAAGGTTTTTTAGTATTTTAATAACTTTCTATTTTTACGTTTTTCAAAATGAATAGAAAATTATTTTAAATTTGAAAAAAAAATTAAAAAATGATAAGTTTAGGTCATCTTATGTGTGACATACATGACGATTTTTCAAAATAGAAATATGCCCAGTAAAAAAATAACCAAAAAAAAATATTTTAAAAAAATTACAAAAAAAATATCGTCAACATTCTTCAGTATGTTCCAAATCTTTTCCCAAAAAGATTTAGAAAAATACAATTATTTAGGTCAAAATATGGATGGCGTACATGTGCATTGTATGGTAAAAAAAAGTGGCTTTTAAACAGTGGTTTTTAAACATACCTATTGAAAACCATTTTTTATCATATGGGTATTAAAATAAATTACATATTTCGAAACTAGACTCTAAGTACTAGATTTTATTGTTAATGATTTTTTTTAAGTTTCCATCTCTAAGTGGTTCAAATTTTAAGATCAAATGTGACAAATTTTGAAAATCAAGGAAAACACTTCCACTTTTTGGCCAAAAAATGGACTCAACTTCTTACACACCCTGGTGAAAGAAGAGGAAGAGGCCAAATACCAACATGTTACTACTATGGTAAACAAGGACACTATGGTAGTGTTTGAATGTGGGAGCAGAAAAGAAGATAAATCAATTTATGGATATTGTGATGATAGTTCTCATGATGCTCTTACTTGTCCTAAATTTGTATAGTTTTGCAGAAATAGATTGACAGCTAGAATGAAACATGAGTAATTAGCAGGAATAAATGCATTGAGGTGCCAAAGTACTCATTAAAATATTGAAAAAGAAGTATACATGAATAGTAATGTTTATGAACATAAGTGATATCAAAGACAACTAACACAAGTGTGCAAAGGGTTCTATATGTAGATGAGATTATTTTCCATTTTGGAAAAAGTCAAAGCATGATCTAATTATATTATATCTCTTAAATATCATTCCCTATAAATTAATGGTACATTGAATATCTTTAAATATTAAATATATAAACATGTCACAAAAATATGTGCTAACTTAAAAGCTCATAATGGTTAATTGAAAGGGGTAGGAAAGTTTGAATTTGAATCTAAAAATTTAAATTTCAAGCTCAATACCATGTGCCTTGAGATTGAACAAAGTTGATCCTACATGGCACAAAAATGAACTTTAGCAATAAGGTGGGTGGAGTGAGAGTATAAAATTAATTACAAATGGAGATGGATAAATAACTAATAAATGATGGATGTATGAGAATATATATGAATAGAAGTAAATAAATATATATAGAAATCATGTCACAAAATAAATTTAATACAAAATCATGCTACTTATATTAAGAGGAAGATGCCAAAGACCAACATGCTACTACTATAGTAAGCAAGAACACAAGACTTATTACTATAGGAACAAGAAAGAAGAAAAATAACTTGTAGATTTTACGATTATAGTTCACATGATGCTTTTAGTTTCATCATAAAGCTTCATAATTTTATAGAAATAGATTGACACCTAGAATGAAGAACAATAAGTTAATAACCCTACATGCATCTCAAGGTGCCAAAGTACTCATGAAAATACCAAAAGTTCTGAAGGATATGAATAGTAATGTTTAAAAACATGAGCGATATCGAAGACAACTAACACAAGTGTGCAAAGGGATCTATATCTAGATGAGATTCTTTGCCCATTTAGAAGAAAACAAAGTGTGCTCTAATGATTTCTCCTTGTTAATCACTATAAATTAGTTGTACATTGAATATCTTTAAATATTAAAATATAGAAACATGTCACACATGTGTGTGCTAAGTTAGCTCATAATGGTTAAGAGAAAGGGGAAAGAAAGTCTAAATTTTAATTTCAAGTTCAATACCACATGTATTGAGATTGAACAAAATTGATCTTAAATGACATGAAATGAACCTTAATGATAAAATGGTTGGTGTCACTGTGTAGAAATTAGTGCAAATGAAGATGGATAAATGACTAATAAATTATAAATCTATAAAAATACATATAAATAAAAATCAAATCATTAACTAAATTTAATATTAAAATATACCACTTATCAATATATTATTATATTTAAGAAATTTCAATTAAATAAATACATTAAATTCACCTTTACAACTATACATCCATCATTGTTTGATATATTTGTAAATACGGGTACCTATCCACAATACTGATAGCCATTGGCCACCATCGCCCGCCATAAACAACTGGCAGGTTAACAAGAATGCCAGAATTTGAGCTTTTCCCACTCCGGGGAAGTACACGCCCACCTTTGTCGAATGTTCCACCTCATGCCATTTTAGTGGGCTTGCCCTTTGTGCGCCACGCAAAATTGGGCCGGCCACATTTGAATGCTACAAGAAACTATTTCCTTCGTTCTGCTGAAAGAGAAGAAAAGCCATAGCTTTGGACTTAGCAATTACCAATCTCCTTCCTTTAGACTTGACCGAAAATATGACCCTCATAATCAGCCCTGCACACCTCTCTTCCACATCCGCACTCATCGCGTTCCAAATGTCTTAAACGCCTACTCACATTTCTACTTTCCTCCTTGCATTTGCTACTTCCATGCCATATTTTATGTCGATCTGATTCTATTGCATCACAATCAGCAACTCTTAACGACACTACAATCTGCAAAACAGGAGTAACGGCTGGAAGAGGCAGATCATCTTTCCCCATTGGAAACCACTTGCTTAAGGAAAGAGTAACGGTTGGAAGAGGCAAATCATCTGTCCCCATTGGAAACCAGTTGCTTAAGGAAATACAACCAACCCTGACTCCGTTACTGAAGAATCTAATTAGAACACAGAGATGTATGTGGTTCGGTCGTAGCCTACATCCACGGAGAAGGGAGAGAGATTATTATTCATTGTTGTGTATTTGGAGATTACAACACCTTTGCATATAAAGAGATACAACAGCCTTAATTAGTAGGCACAGATTAAGACAGATCCCACAATTTTAGCATTCTCCATAAATAGCTCAAGAAATCAGCACAGATGGATAGAAACAAATCCCATAAATCTCTCTTCTCCAACACTCCCCCTCAAGTTGGTGCGAAAATGTCAATAGAGCCCAACTTGGACAATACTTCTTGAAACTTGAGAGCTGGAAGACCTTTTGTAAATATATCCGCCAATTGCTGAGTTGTAGGGACAGGTTGTGCGGATGACATTGGCTTGTACATTTTCTCGAACAAAATGGCAGTCGACTTCAATATGTTTAGTGCGCTCATGAAATACTGGATTTGAAGTGATATGCATAGCAGCTTGATTATCACAGAATAATTGAGTTGGGAGAGAGGAACCATAACCAAGATCCTGCAACAGAGCTCGAAGCCATATAATTTCACTAGTAGTTGATGCCATCGCTCTATATTCTGCTTCAGCACTTGAACGAGCAACAACACTCTATTTTTTACTTTTCCATGTGACCAAGTTACCTCCAACAAAGGTACAATATCCAGTTGTAGACCTTCGATCAATGGGAGATCCTGCCCAATCAGCATCAGTATAGGCAGTAATAGAATTATGACCAGTCTTACGCATCCATATACCTCTGCCTGGAGACCCTTTCAGATACTGTAAAATTCTGGTGATGGCCTGCATATGTTGAGCCTTGGGAGCATGCATGAAATGACTTACCAAACTCACTGCATAAGAAAGGTCAGGTCGAGTAATGGTTAAATAGATTAACCTAACGACCAACCTTTGAAACTGACCAATATCAGACAACAATGCACTAGTATCATCCAATTTTCCTCCGCTATCTGTTGGCGTATCTGATGGTTTGATTCCAAGTTTACCAGTTTCTTGTAACAAATCCAACACATACTTTCGTTGATTAAGAAAGATGCCATTTTTTGAGTAGGCAACTTCTAATCCTAGAAAGTACTTCAAAGTTCCCAAATCTTTAATGGAAAATCTATTGTGTAGCAGAATTTTTAGCTTAGAAATTGCATTTTGATCATCACCAGTAATGACTATATCATCAACATAAATCAGCACAACAACAATACCAGAGTTACTTCTTTTAACAAACAGAGAAGGATCTACATTACTTCGTTTCAGCCCATTCAGCAGAAGGACAGAACTAAGCTTAGCATACCAGGCCCGTGGAGATTGTTTAAGCCCGTAGATTGCCTTTTTTAACTTACACACTAAACCAACTTTGGCCTCTTGCGGATGCCCAGGTGGGATTCTCATGTAAACTTCTTCTTTAAGATCACCATGCAAGAATGCATTTTTTACATCCATTTGAAACAATTTCCAGTCTTGATTGACGGCAAGGGAAATGAGGACCCGGAATGTGTTCATCTTTGCAACAGGCACAAAAGTTTCCTGGTAATCTACACCATATGTTTGTGTGAATCCTCTAGCAACAAGTCTGGCCTTATGTCGTTCTAAGGAACCATCACTGTTGTATTTATTTTTGTACACCCAACGACATCCGACAGTTTTCCTTCCTGGAGGTAGCTTAACAATCTCCCATGTGTTATTATCATCTAGAGCTTGTAGCTCGTCTTGCATAGACTTCTTCCAAACTGCAATGGAGTTAGCTTCTCTAAAAGTCTTAGGTTCTTGATTATGATTAATAGTACTCAAGAAGGCTAGGTGAGACTGAGAAATATTATTATAAGACAGGTGTTCTTGTATAGGATAAGATGTAGCATGATAAGTGAAGAAATCTTTCATTCGCTCTGGAGGACAAGTTGCTCTACTTGATCATCGAGTAGCTTGAGGAGATGTGGGGATTAGTGTTGCTTCAGGAACTCCTGCATCATGATCAAGAACAACATCCCCAGTGGTAATGGTAGGAAGCGGAACTAGGTGAGACACAGACTCCCCCTGTGACCGACTCCTAGAGTCAACACAAGCTTTAAAAAGGAATTCAGACTCCACAAAATGGACATCACGTGAAACAACAATTTTATGAGTGACTGTATCATAACATATGTACCCTTTCTTAGTGGAAGAATACCCAAAAAATACACACCGAGTAGAGCGGGCTTCTAACTTATCTCTGTGTATTGCTTGTTGGTGCACATAACAGACACATCCGAATACCCTCAAGTGTGAGATGTCAGGTGTCCTATTTTTGAGTATCTCCAATGGTGACTTGAACTTAATAACACGGCTGGGAAGACGGTTGATCAAATATGCAGCGGTCAATACACCATGAGACCAATATTGTTTTGGGACCTTTGTTTGAAACATAAGGGCCCGTGCGGTTTCCAGGATGTGTCGATTCTTTCTTTCGGCCACCCCATTTTGTTGTGGAGTTCCGACACAACTTGTTTGATGAATAATGCCTTGGCTTTGAAGATATTCTGAAAAAGATCCTTTAACATATTCGGTACCATTATCAGACCTAAAAGTTTTAATTTTAGCACCAAACTGATTAAACACCATAGTATGAAAATCTTTGAAGATAGAAGTCACTTCAGTTTTTGATTTTAACAAGTATAACCAGGTAGCACGAGAAAAATCATCAATGAACAACACAAAATATTTATATCCATCATAAGAATCAATAGGCGCAGGTCCCCATAAGTCGGAGTGAACTAATTCAAACAACTCAGTAGACATAGAAGACGAATTGACAAAAGGTAAACGCGTTTGTTTAGAAAACTGACAAACATCACAGACATCAGAATCAACAGAAGCAGAGGGACAAAGTCTTGACAAGATATGGTTGGATGGATGTCCAAGCCGTTTATGTAAAGTGTGACTTTCAATTACACCACTGGCATGATACGCCTTATTGAGGGAGTTTAGAAAATAAAGTCCATGTGAGTATGTTCCTTTACCAATCGTCTTCTTCGACTTTCGATCCTGAAAGATGACAGATGTTGGAGAAAATATGACATCACAATTTAAAGAATTAGTAATTTTTCCAACAGACATAAGTTGAACAGGGAAGGATGGAACAACCAGAGCATCAGATGGAGCATTATGAGAAAAGAAACTAATTTTACCACTTCCTAAGGCTGAAACAGTAGTTCCATTTGCAACAGAGATATCATGCTTATCAGTTTTTGGAATAAAATTGGTTACTGAAGAAGGACTATTGGCCATATGATCTGTAGCTCCGGAATCAATAATCCAGGAATTAATTTTGGAATTGGAAGTAAGATAAGCATGAAGATTACCTGACACGTGAGAGGAAGTGGACGGACTGTTGCCAGAAGAGATAGTCTTACTGAGTTGTTGAAGAAGATGACCCAACTGATTGATTGAAAAAGAAGTCTCGGCTACAGCAGCATGATCCTTCTGACCCTTATATTCAGATTTGAGATGAGGATGTAATTCCCAGTAGCCATCCTTGGTATGCCCATTTTTCTTGCAGTGATCACATTGATAGAGTTCCTTCTTACCCTTGTAGTGAGAAACATTCCTGTTTTTGTTAGAAAAGTGAGGCTTTCTTTTATCATCCTTTTTAGCCAAAAGGACATTAGATTCAATCTGCTCTGTTGAAGTTTTGGATTCTGAGCTCATAGTCTTTCTTCGAGTTTCCTCTCGCTGAATAATAGCACAAACACCAGCAAGAGTGGTTAATGTGGCATCCATCAGAAGATTGCGCCTTATGTATTCATACTCAGGCTTCAGGCTACGAAGAAGTGAGAAAATTTTATCCTCCTCAGCTCATTTCAAAAGAGTTTGGGCATCAGCGGTATGTGGACGATATAGGTTCAATTCATCCCACAGTTTTTTTAGATTCCCAAGGTGTTCACTAAAGGTTTTCTCACCTTGTTGGGTTGAAGCTATTTCAAGAGCGAGTTCAAAAATACGGGCAGCATTATTTTGGTTCCCATATAATTCAGCGATTGAATCCCATAGTTCTTTTGCTGAATTAGAAAAAGTCAAAATTTCGGCAATATGAGTTTCCATTGAATTGAGTAACCATGATCAAACAAGCTGATCATTGGATATCCAATCCTCATATCTCGATTCAGTAGTTTGAGGACATTTTTTATCACCATTAACGAAACCAAATTTTTTCTTGCCATCAAGTGACAAAGTAACAGCTCTAGACCATGCTACATAATTGATACCATTTAACGGAATTGATGAAAGTCTCCAACTAGGATTCGAATCGAACTCAGCCATGAAAAAAAAGGAAGAAGTCACAAAAAAAACACTTACAAGGAAGGTCTCTGCACGAACCAGTAGGGCAGACGTGGTTTTTGAACAGGGGCGCGGCCGTAGCCCAACAGATTTCACACGGGAGCTTGTCTGGCAGAGTTGCTTCTGTTTTTCATAGCTGCAGAAGCCTCAAAGTCTATCGCACCCAATGCTCTTCATTCTCAGTCCCTTGACAATACCCACCAACAGATTTAACCTCGTTTTTCCAAAATAAAGATACCCACTTCACTGCCGCATAAAACAGAGATTCCTTCCTTACTGCTGCACAAAAATAGAGTCTCACAACCCCGCAGAATATGGAAGATCAATTGCTCCCAACAACAAGATCGTGGATTTCTGGAGACAGGTTGCGCGCTGGAAAAGGCAAAAAAATGGTAGGAACAAGAAAAAAACGTGAATCGAACAAGATGACCCTCGATCAAACAAAAAACTGATGGCGAATTGCATGGCCAAGAAAAAATAGATCTCCTGTGACGAAATCAGACCAAGAACCTGCTCTGATACCATGAAGAAACTAATCAGAACACAGAGATGTATGTGGTTCGGCCATAGCCTACATCCACGGAGAAGGGAGAGAGATTATTATTCATTGTTGTGTATTTGGAGATTACAATGCCTTTGCATATAAAGAGATACAACAGCCTTAATTAGTAGGCATAGATTAAGACGGATCCCACAATTTCAGCATTCTCCATAAATAGCTCAAGAAATCAGCACAGATGGATAGAAACAAATCCCGTAAATCTCTCTTCTCCAACAGTTACTAATGCAGACATCATTTCATCCATTCCTTTTCCCCCACATTCCAAGCAGAATGTTTCTCCCCAGTAGGGTTCTGTGGAAGCCTCAACCTCCTTCGTATTCACTGCTATTTTCTTGTTCAGATAATATCGAACAAATACACTACCCTTGCAGCGAGGGCGAAGAGCAACATTTCTTACTCCAACAACATCTAACTTGAGCTGCACACAACATCTTGGCCTTGTCTCCTCCATTGAATTTCCTTGTTCCAGAATGATTGCGTCGTTGTTCAAAGCAGAGCTCTGCCGGACAAATGCTAAGTCGATAAGATGGGATTACATGAGAGATGAGAGGAGTCGAAGTGTAAACAAGTATATATAACGATTCCCATCGTATCTGATGCCATTTCCGACGGGGCCTTCAATAGTTATCCGTATCTCTAAAAAGGTATAAGTGAAGATAGCGGATAATATGATACTACATTCACCATCCACCAACTAGTTCTAAGCCGCTCTTAACTCTTTACGTGGCTTCGCCATCCTCTTGAAAATATGTGGGTAGAAGCTCTATTCTACTGTTCCAGTATTTATGAATTGTATTTGATGGATTGTAAACTGTTTTGCACCCAATCATATGAAATCCATATGTACGAGAATCTTGATAAATCTTGACTGATCTCGTAACATGATTTAAACATTGTTTTATTTACTAATGCGCTAGGAACAACTCAGAGTATGGATGTACCCACATACCTACCAAAGCGTAGCTATCAACCAGAAAAGGATATATTAGTGGAGAACAGTACTTTTAAAGAAGCAAAGCACAAATCGGTTCACTCTACCCCTGCTTGAATGGCACTTTAGAAGTAATTATTTGCTTAATAGAAAAAGGAGATCCAAATTTATTAAAAAATAAAATAAAATTTATATATTATATTAAACTTCAAATATTACAGTTTAAAAGACCTAACCGTTCATGACATCAAATTTACAATAGTTAAAAAAATAAAACTTAAAAGAAGACAAAAATACAAATATCTAGCAAAAAAAATCAAAAGTAACTCAATAATATCTTACAACTCTTTTGTTTTTTTAATATTTCTTATTTAACTTTGCATTAATAAAAAGAAAATAGTACAATATTCATCAAAGAAGAAGGGTGGTAAAAAGGCATATCCACAGGTTCAACCGAAAATACAAAAGGGTCTATCCCTAAAACATTGGGTTGTTGTGGCTATGTTAGGTAGCAGAGAAGGATCTTGATCATCAATTTTCCCCCAAACATTACCATGGGTGGAGTCATCAATGGGTTCCCATCTAGTGAGAGCAGTAGCATCTTCATCATTCTCCTCAAGAGGTTGGTGAGTGCAAACAATAGAAACAGTGAGCGACACACAAGGGAACTTATAGGTGCCCGATCAACCAAAGTCTCATTGAGGAGATGGTGGATGCAAATATTGAGACCATCCTCCATGAGTATTAGAGTCCCTAGGATTCTGAGGCACAAGACCACAAGAGTGAGAACCATGGTCTCCATAGTTGTCCCACCAAGAAGAGTGACTACATCCATGCCAACACCCATGAGAGGATGTGGGATCAAGGGGAACTTGAGAAATAGTGCTGCAAGGGGCATTGCCCCAGTGGACCAACACTCTTGGAGATGTACAACTTCAAGTGCAACCTTGCTAGCTTACATCTGAATCTGTATAAGAATATTAGAGTTGATGGATTTAGTGTACAATGAGAAATGTTTGTTTGAATGCAATGATAAAAGAGAGCAATATTCTTATCTTTCCATATATTGAAGAGAATTTCTACCCTAAAAGTGAGCTAAATCTAGGTATACTTGTGAGGAAGGTAGTGCCAGTCTCTGTGAAAAACCATATGCCAAAAGATTTTAGGCTTGAAAAAATCATGAATCTAATTCCTAGCTTCCTAAGCTTAGGGACAAAACCATATGAGATGCTTAAGAAACTCAATTGGATCATAGAATGGGTAATTAGGATTGGGAATTCCCATGCGAGTAAGAGAAGACCTTGAAGGAAGGCCTTGATACAATAAAAACCATGCAAAGTGAGTCAATTAAGACTTTAGCTTTGAAGACCAAATACCCTAGAATATTTTTTGTCACATCACGTAGGAAAATCATTGCTGCAAGTGAGAATTAAGTTGATGCACAATATGGAAATGCAAACACAACCAAGAATATCCTTTAGAGGGTCTGTAACTCCAAAACGGAGTATTTGGAAACCACTTATAATCTTTCCACCAAGGTTTGAGGCAGCACACACCTAGTTTGGGGTGCAATTACAAAGGGATGGAATCAATAGTCATATCATAAGTCTCATGATCTTGATTAGAAATTTTGTACTTCAATTTGAAAGAAAACTAAGGAAGAAAATTCTTGGTGGCTAGATGAATGAAACCCAATAGAGATTGAGCTCCTCTTTTCAAAAATTTCAAGGCATAAGTCCAAGGTAAGAGATCCAAAAACATTCCTTGATAACATAGAAGCGAGGTCCACCAAATGAAGTATTGAATAATTGATAAACCATTATAGAAATTATCTCCAATCCAACAAAGCTATGGCTTGATAGTTTCCCAAGCTTTCCAAATATTTTTAATAACAAAAGTGTCTTGACTAAGAACTAGTTCCCTCATGGTGAGGAGTACCTAAATCTAAGCCTTTCTAAGTGGGACGGCCTTGAGGAGTACCAATACTAATGCAATTATGAACAAGAATTTTCTAGGCCTTATTTCCTTAGAGCACCTTGGTGATCCATTCAAAATAATGCCTTAGTAATGAATGGAAATCAATCCAAGGCCTTTGACTTCATGAGAGAGGTAGTAGAAATTCTAAGCCACACAATGGAAGCCTTGATGCACATCGCTAGAAGCCCAAAAAAAATATTTGAGGAACTTTTCAACCTTCAAATTATAAAAAAGTTTTGGAAAGGTCCAAACATGAGGATTACTAGACATGGATGACTGCCAATATCTTTGAACATATTTGAAATTTTCCAGCCAATAAAAGGGGTTTGGTTATCCAATAATAAAGTTTCTTCTCAATTCTCATAATAACCACTTGCCAAAGCATGGAAGGGTTCGCATGAAAAGAAAAAGGTATTCCCAGAAATTAAAATATCTTCATGTGTTCAATCCAAATCCAATGGAAAGAATTGAGCCATGTTTTCTTGAGCAGTATAGATTGTCTATAGAAAGAGGTATTTTGCATTCAATGTTGGAATCAA
The DNA here is from genome assembly GCA_007258455.2 of Sequoia sempervirens. NCBI lineage: Eukaryota > Viridiplantae > Streptophyta > Pinopsida > Cupressales > Cupressaceae > Sequoia > Sequoia sempervirens. The sequence goes on from VDFB02271358.1 coordinate 1,165,314,199, forward strand.
AAGCTTGAAAAAAAAATTCAAGCATCAAAGAGTTGTATTGATGTTATCTTCTTCCTCATGGATAGTGAGAAAAGAATTGTTGACAAAATGACCATTAACAAGCTAGAGGGAGGAATTAGGAAGACAAATATCCTTGACATGAGATTGATAAATAGCTTGAGCAAGGAGGTAACCAAATCCTTCAACAACAAGAACATAAAGAGAAAGAGAAAGAGGAAAAACTTGTCTGATCAAATGAAATAATCTAAAAGAGGAATATTATTGGCTAGAGATGGTAATGCAAGAAAAATCATATGTGAATATCATTTACCATTTGAATGTATCGAGGACCAAAACCAAGAGCCTAAAGAATGGCCAAAGTGAAGTGTCACTCAATGTGATCAAAGGCCTTGGAAAAGTCAATTTTGATGAAAAAAAAAAGGCTACTAAGATCAATGGACCCATTCCCTACCTTCTGAAACTACTGTAATATTATCCAAAATAAAAATAGATTTAATAAACTTGATCTACTCAAGTCTGACAATAAGCAATAACATTAAGTAAAGCTTGAGAGATAATTCTTTGGTGATGATTATGTATGATACATTCAGCAAAGTGATGGGTTGAAAATTGTTGATACCCTCTGAAACACCCTCCTTAGTTATGAATTTAATATTTCCTTTGTTAATGATGCTACCTAGGTATGTGCAAGATCAAGATGGGCCAAAAAGTGGCAATATTATGGGTATTTGTAGGGTATGTGGCTGACAACTTTTTTTTACCCAAAATTGATGAAATGAGAAGGGTTTCTAGAGGAGATTCTTGGCTTTCCACTAATATAAATTATTATTTAATTTGAATTTAATAAATAATTATTAGTAATTTTCTATTAGAATTATGACTAAAGTCTTGATCGATAGGCTGATTGAAAAACATCTATAACTTTCAAACGGTATCACATTTTTTGAATATGAAACATGCGTCACATTCTATGCTTCACATACTATAGGATTAAAAAAAGAAAAAATAAATTTCATGAATTTTTGACTAGGTTAAGGTGGTCAGACATACAAGTTTTTATATTTTTTTAAATTTGTAATTAAAAATTCATAATTAATTATTTACTCTGAAAAAAATTACAAAAAAATATGCATCACATTTGGAAATGAGTCCTCTACTTATATATAAAATATTATTATCATTTTATTTTGGTTAGGGTGGTCAGACAGACACCTACTTCTTATTTTTTCCCTGAAATTAAGTACTACTGCATTGAAATTTCAAATTTTCACTAAATAGATTTTATTTATTTTTAAATAAACCTAGTAGTTTAGAAACTAGATTCAATTTTCTATAGATTCTATTCTTACATATTTTTGAAATAATATAGATAACTTATTCAATTTTTTACATCAAGTTACCTAACACTGATTTTTCTAAATTTTTTGCCACTAAAGGGCCTATTTTTTCCATGATGATCCTGCACATACCCACCTAATGACCTAATTCCCATGGCTTCAAAATAAAAATTGTTTAGGTCACTACCAACTATTTCCTAGAAAGATTTGTAGAATTCACAAGGGAAGCCATCAAGGCCAAGGACTTTTCCATTAGCCACAGAAAACATTGTCTCATTGAGATTTCCCTATGAGAGGAGTTGGTCACAAAGAATCCGTTGAGAATTCAAAAGTTGGCAAGGAACAACCTCAAGTAATTGTTACAAAGCATGTTGTATTACATGATTGTACTCATGCGCTACAAAAACTTTCTCATAATGGAGGACAAAAGCTTGAAGGATATCTAAAAAATCTTCAAAAATGTTATTCCCTTCATAAATTATATTTATGGTATGAGAGGATTTACAACCCCGTCAAGCTTCAAAAATTCTTATGACACCTTATCTTCAATTTCGAGCTAGTCTAGTCAAGCCTTAATTTGGGTGTCATTGGCTACATAAGAAATGTGATTTGCTTCTATGATCGTAGTTGGGCTACCCAAGGTTGCAAAATGGAATCAAATTTTTTGGGCTTCCAAGCTAGTGGTGGCAAGGTGAAGGTCCCACATTGGAGCCTTGTATGAGCAAAAGATAAAAGGCATGGAAGAGGATGTCTTATCTCAAAGTATTATTTTATGTACCATATGCAAATCTAGAGGTAAGTGTTGTAAATTAATTATTGACTTTGATAGTAGTTAGAACTTGATTTATAAATAAATAGAAAATCTAGGCTTGAAGAAGATTGAAAACCCAAATTCATATAGATTTTCTTGACTACAAAAAGAACATGAATTCATGGTGAAATAATAATGTTTGATTAGTTTCTAGATTGGATAATAGACAAAGATGAAGCTTTATGTGATGTTATGTCAATTAGTGCATGTCATGTTCTATTTGGAAGGCCTTGGTAGTTTGATGGAAAGGTTGTCTATGATGGTGGAAAGAATTTGTATATCATTGTTAAAGATGGGGGAAAAGTTACTATGATTTCATTGAAATAAAAAGAAAGAGAAGTAAAAGGAAATAGTCCCATAATTTTTTTCAATTAAAAAATGGGTGGTATAATCTATACAATAGATTGAAAGAATCTCAAAGGAAGCTTTTGAGAAGGGAAATACATTTGATAATAAAGACAATGGTGCTAATTTTGTGAATCGGTTACATAAATAATAAATAATGATGTAAGAAAACATAAGTAATTATCAAGAAGGTGTTGATTCTAAGGGAAAAATAAAAATCCACAAGTTGGACAAGTAATATATCCTCATGAAGAACATAAAGTATATTCACATCCTTACTATGAAAGAAAGATGAGTGGCAAAAACCCACAAGGTTAAGGTAGAGAACAAAAAATAGAGAAAAGAAAAGTATGGGAAAGATGAGCTAGGGAAATTTAGTGTGGATTGAAGAAGAGAGATCATATGGATAAATAAGTTTGAATTAAAAATAATCATGGGATTACCATCCCAAGGACCTTCAAATTTTCATGATTTTTCACTCATGGTAAATTTAATTTACCCAATGTGTCTAATGTAGGAGCATTCAAATTCAAAAGAAATCTCACATCAACCAAAAACATGTTTGAGTTATTTTTAGTTTTGTTTTGCTCTTTTTGGCTTATGTAGTTGCTTGGGAGAAGTTTTAGACTCATATTGGTTGAATTTTTCTAATTTTAAGAGCATTGGAAAATTAAAAGGCTTTATAGTCTATCTCAACTTTTGAAGAGGTTTTCACAACCTCATAGACTTGCAACAAGGTTTTCACAACCCCATCGACTTCTAACAAGGTTGTCACAACTTTCTTAGCTCTTGATAGTCCATTCATAATCCTTTTCAAAATTCTTCCGTTGGAGTTTTCACTTGGGTTATAGAACTTGTATCATTTTCCAATGAATTATTTAACTCTTTTGTCTTGAAAGAAACCTTTTAAAATGCAGCATCAAGGTTTTATCAAGGTTTGAAAACCATTGCTAGCTTTCATCAAGGTTTTCATCACCCTATCGGCTCGTGAAGTACTTTTTAAAACCTTCAAAGAAAGTAAAATTACCCTCTTGTTAAAAAGATAAGGAAGAGAATTTTGTAAAGGATTTTGAAATTTTTACTTGGTTGTAAAACCAATGTCAACTCCCAATGAGGTTGTCATAACCTCATCAACACTTGATACGGTTGTCAAAACCTTATCAGAATGTAACAAAAAAGTCACAACCTTTGTAAAAATCAGTGAAATTCTTCAAGGGTGGATGAAAAAGATGGTGAAAGAAATTTTGAAGTCTTTAAAGAAAAAACAATAGCTTTCTAACTTGGTTTTGAAACCCTTGAGGGAATCCAAAATGGTTCAAAAAACCCCTCAGATCTTCAACAAGATATGCACAACCATTATGCAAAACAAAGGAGTGGCTTCATGGAAAGGTGAGAGAAAGTATGAAAGGATTTTGGAAGTGCAAAAGGAATGATTTTTAAAGGAAGGTTTGGAATGTAGGTAGTTTGACCTAGTTCCAAGACCACTGTCTCTAGACAACAAGATTTCAAGAACCTTTCAAACATCCAAAAAAGGTTCCCAAAGTGCTCAAAGTTCTCAAAGTTTTAAGGGAACTTTAACCTATGTCATTAAGTTGAGATTAAAAGAATTAGTTATATCAACTAAATATTCTTATGTAATTGATTGTAGAGAAGATTTAAGGGAAGATAAATATTTTCTTGAGGGGGGATGAACTGAAGGACAAAAACTAAAAGAGTAGAGGGGGAAATTTTGTTTTGATGGATATTTTTGTAATGTATATATGATTCTACTCCTCAAAGTGACTATAATTTAATTTCTATATATTTGAATAAAATTGCAATTTAAATTGTGTTGTCTGAATTTTTATGTGTTTAGCTACTAGATAAATACCTTATGTTACTCAATGAAGAAAATAGATATGAACCAATAGTTTGTGGAATGATTAGAGAAGATTTCTTCATAGATAAAGGCATGGCATGAACATGGGGATTTTCCATAGGATCATTGAAAGAATATCCAACACATCATTATTAGGAACCATAATGGAGATGAAATAAAGACATGTTAATAATATAAAATATGCAACACAACAAATCCAAAATGCAAAAACTTTAGCAAGTTATAGTGACGACTATTCACAAGGAGGTGGTATGGGAGCTACTAGTACAATAATAAAGGTATTCAAAGAAGAAGAAGAGGCCAAATACCAACATGCTACTACTATGGTAAACAAGGACACTATGGTAGTGAATGTAGGAGCAAAAAGGAAGAAAAATCAATTTGTGGATATTGTGATGATAGTCCACATGATGCTCTTACTTGTCCTAATTTGTATAATTTTATAGAAATAGATTGACACCCAAAATGAAACATGGGTAATTAGTAGGAATAAATGCATTTTGAGGTGCCAAAGTACTCATGAAAATATTGAAAGAGGAAGGATATATTCAAATAGTAGTGTTTATGAACAGAAGCAATATCGAAGACAAGTGACACAAGTGCGCAAAGGGTTCTATATGTAGATGAGATTATTTTCCCTTTTAGAAAAATCAAAGCATGATCTAATTATTTATCTTTATTATTCCTTACAAATTAATGGCACATTAAATATCTTTAAACATTAAAATTATAGAAACATGTCACACAAATATGTGCTAACTTTAAAGCTCATAATGGTTAATTGAAAGGGGTAGGAAAGTCTAAATTTGAATTTAAAAATTTAAATTTCAAGCTCAATACAATGTGCCTTGAGATTGAGCAAAGTTTATCCTACATGGCACAAAAATGAACTTTAGCAATAAGGTGGGTGGAGTGAATATGTAAAATTAACTACAAATGGAGATGGATAAATAACTAATAAACGATGTATGTATGCGAATATATATGAATAGAAGTAAATATATATATATATAGAAATCATGTCACACACTAAATTTAATACAAAAGCATGCTACTTATTAAGGAAGAAGAAGATGCCAAAGACCAACATGCTACTACTATAGTAAGCAAGAACATTAGACTAATGACTATATGAACAAGAAAGAAGAAAAATAGTTTGTAGATTTTGAGACTATAGTTTACATGGTGCTTTTAGTTTCCTCATAAAGCTACACAATTTTATAGAAATATATTGGCACCTAGAATGAAGAACAAGAAGTTAATAACCCTAAATGCGTCTCAAGGTGTCAAAGTACTCATGAAAATACCAAAAGTTCTAAAGGATATGAATAGTAGTGTTTTAAAACATGAGTGATATTGAAGACAACTAACAAAGTGTGTAAAGGGATCTATATGTAGATGAGATTCTTTGCCCTTTTAGGAAAAAAAAGCGTGTTATAATGATTTCTCCATGTTAATCCCTATAAATTAATTATACATTGAATATCTTTAAATATTAAAATATAGAAACATGTCACATATATGCGTGCTAGGTTAGTTCATAATAGTTAAGAGATAGGTGAAAGAAAGTCTAAATTTTAATCTCAAGTTCAATAACATGTGCCTTGAGATTGAACAAAATTGATCTCCTAAATGACATGAAAATGAACCTTGATGGGTGGAATCAATGTGTAAAAATAAATGTAAATGGAGATGGATAAATGACTAATAAATTATGAATCTATAAAAATAAAAATCAAATCATAAACTAAATTTAATATTAAAATGTGTCACTTATCAATATATTATTGTATTTAAGAAATTCCAATAAAATAAATATATCAATTTCACCTTTACAACTACGCATCCATCATAAATAATAATTAATATACATCCATCCATCACCGTTTTATATACTTGTAAATAAGGTACTTATGCACCATCCCATTACATTTGAATGCACCATCTTAGGGACCCAAACTATGTACAAGTTATGATCACAGCATCGTGATTTATTATTAAATTTAAATCAATAATCATTTTTCTAAAAGTGATCCACAATGCTGATAGCCATTGGCCACCATCGACCACCATAAACAACTGGCAGGTCGACAAGAACACCAGAATTTGAGCTCTTCCCACTCTGGGGAAGTACACGCCCACCTTTGTTGAGTATTCAACCTCGTGCCATTTTAGTGGGCTTGCCCTTTCTACGCCCCGCAAAATGCCGCGGAAACCGTTTCCTTACGTTCCGCTGAAAGAGAAGAAAAGCCATAGCTTTGGACTTGGCAATTACCATTCTTATTTCCTTTAGACTTGACCGAAAATATGACCCTCATAATCACCCCTGCACACCTCTCCTTCACATCCGCACTCATCTCGTTCCAAACGTCTTAAACGCCTGCTCACATTTCTGCTTTCCTCCCTGCCTTTGCTACTTCCACGCCATATTTTCTGTCGATCTGCTTCTGTTGCAACTGTTACCGACATTGCAATCTGCAAAGCAGGAGTAAGCAGATCATCTTTCCCCATTGGAAACCAGTTGCTTAAGGAAAGAGTGGGCGATGACAATAACTCCTTCCACGAAACTTCAACCCTTCCTAAAACTTTGCTCTTCGATCCTCCAAATATTTCTCTTCTTCTTCTCCACCTCAGTTCAAATACAACCGACCCTGACTCCGTCACTAATGCAGACACCATTTCATCCATTCCTTTTCCCTCACATTCCAAGCAGAATGTTTCTCCCCAGTGGGGCTCTGTGGAAGCCTCAACCTCCTTCGTATTCACTGCTATGTTCTTGTTCAGATAGTATCGAACAAATAAACTACCTTTGCAGCGAGGGTGAAGAGCAACATTTCTTGCTCCAACAACATCTAACTTGAGCTGCACACAACATCTTGGCCTTGTCTCCTCCATTGAATTTCCTTGTTGCAGAATGATTGCGCCGTTGTTCAAAGCAGAGCTCTGCCGGACAATTGCTAAGTCGATAAGATGGGATTACATGAGAGATGAGACGAGTCGAAGTGTAAACAAGTATATATAACGATTCCCGTCGTATCTGATGTCGTTTCCGACGGGGCTTTGCATAGTTATCCGTATCTCAAAAAAGGTATAAGTGAAGATAGCGGATAATATGATACGACTACTTTCACCATCCACCAACTATTTGTAAGCCGCTCTTACCTCTTTACGTGGCTTCGCCATCCACTTGAAAATATGTGGCTAGAAGCTCTATTCTACTGTTCCAGTATTTATGAATTGTATTTAATGGATTGTAAATTGTTTTGCACCCAATGATATGAAATCCATATGTACGAGAATCTTGATAAATCTTGATTGATCTCGTAACGTGATATATGTACGAGAATCTTCATAAATCTTGACTGATCTCGTAACGTGATTTAAACATTGTTTAATTTACTAATGCGCTAAGAACAACTCAAAGTATCGATGTACCCACATACCTACCAAAGCGTAGCTATCAACCGGAAAAGGATATATTACTGGAGAACAATACTTTTAAAGAAGCAAAGCACAATTCAGTTCACTCTACCCCTGTTTGAATGGCACTTTAGAAGTAATTATTTGCTTAATAGAAAAAGGAGATCCATATATATATATATATATATAACTTCAAATATTACAGTTTAAAAGACTTAACTGTTTATCATACAGCCGTTCATGACATCAAATTTACAACAGTCCCAAAAAAATAATGAAAGAACTTAAAAGAAGACAAACACACAAATATCTAGCAGGAAAAAATCAAAAGTAACTCAATAATATCTTACAACTTTTTTGTTCTTTTAATATTTTTTATTTAACTTTCCATTAATAAAAAGAAAATAGTACAATATTCACAAAATAAGTAGGGTGGTAAAAAGGAACATCTACAAGCTCAACCAAAAATACTAAAGGGTTTATCCTTAAAACATTAAGTTGTTGTGGCTATGTTAGGCAACAAAGAAGGGTTTTCATCATCAATTTCCCCCAAACAGTACCATGGGTGGAGTCATTAATGGGTTCCCATCCATTGAGAGAAGTAGCATCTTCATCATTCTCTTCGAGAGGTTGTTGAGTGTGAACCAGAGAGATGGTGAGTGAAACACGAGGGAACTTGTTGGTGACCGACTAACCAAAGTGTCATCAAGGAGATGGTGGATGCAAAGGTTGAGGCCATCCTCCATGAGTAGTAGAGTCCCTAGGATTTTGAGGCACAGGACCACAAGAGTGAAATTCATGGTCTCTATAGTTGACCCACCAAGATAGTGACTACATCCATGTCAACCCCCATGAGAGGATGTGGGACCAAGGGGAATTTAGGCAATAGTGCAAGGGACATTGTCCCAATGGTCCAGCATCTCTTGGAGATGTGCAACTTCAAGTACAACCTTGCTGGCTTATACTTGAATCTGTATAAGAACATTAGAGCTAATGCATTTACTATACAATGAGAAATGTTTATCTGAATGCTATGATTAAAGAGAGCAATATTATTATCTTTCCATATACTAAAGAGAGTTTCCACCCTAGAAGCACACCAAATCTAGGTATACTTGTGAGGAAGGAAAGGCTAATCTCTTAGAAGAGCCATATTTCAAGAGATTTCAGGGTTGAAAAAATCATGAATCCAATTCCTAGCTTCCTAAGATTAGGGACAAAACCATATGAGATGCTTAAGAAACTCAATTTCATCATCGAATGGGAAATTAGGATTGGGGATGCCCATGTGAGTAAGGCAAGACCTTAAAGGAAGGCCTTGATACAATAAACATCATGCAAAATAAGTTTAGGCTTCAACTTCGAAGACCGGACACCCTAGAATATTTTTTCTCATAGTCAATGCTACTAATGAGAATTGAGTTGATCCACTATATGCAAATGGGAACACAACCAAGAATATCCTTTAGAGGGTTTGTAACTCCAAAAGGGAGTATTTGGAAACCACTTCTAATCTTGCCACCAAGGTTTGAGGTAGCACACACCTAGTTTGCGATGCAATTATAGAGGGATAGAATCAATAGCCATCTCATAAGTCTCCTAGTCTTCATTAGAAAGTTTGTACTTCAATCTGAAAGAAAGCTAAGGAAGAAAATTCTTGCAGGCTAGGTGAATGAAATCCAGTAAAATCAAGCTCCTCTTTTGAAAAATTTCAAGGCATGAGTCCAAGGTAAGAGAGCCAACAACCTCCCTTGACAACATAGAAGAGGGGTCCAGCAAATGGATTATTGAATAATAGATAAACCATTAGAATCTCCAGTCCAACAAAGCTATGGCTTGATAATTTCCCAAGCTTTTAAAATATTTTTAATAACAAAAGTGCCTTGACTAAGAAATAGCTCCCTCATGGTGAGAAGACTCATACCTAAATCTAATCCTTTCTAGGTGGGATGGCCTTGAGAAGTACAAATACTCATGCAATGATGAATACAAATTTTCTAGGCCTTATTTCCTTAGAGCACCTTAGTGATCCATTCAGCACAATGACATAGAAATCGATGGAATTCAATCCATGGCCTTTGACTTCATGAGGGAGGTAGTAGAAATCTCAAGCCACACAACGAAAGCCTTAATGCCCATCACTAGAAGCCTAAAGAAAATCTTTGAGAAGCTTCTCAACCTTCAAATAAGAAGTTTTGGAAAGGACCCAACATGAGGAATACTGGACATGGGTGACCACTAATATCCTATAACATATCTAAAATTTTCTAGCCAATAAAATGGGTTTGGTTATCCAATAATAAAGTTTCTTCTCGATTCTCGTAATAACCACTTTTCAAAGTTTGGAAGGGTTGGCATGAAAAGAAAAAGGTATTGCCAAAACTTGAAATGCCTCCCTTTATTCAATCCAAATCTAATGGAAATAATTGAACTAGGTTTTCTTGAGCAAAAAGGAATGTCTATAAAAATAGGTCTTTTGCATTCAATTTTGGAATCAAAAGCTTGACAAAAATATCCAAGAATTGAAGAGCTTTATTGATGTTATCTTCTTCCTCATGATGAGTGTGGAAATAATCATAAACAAAATGACCATTAACAAGCTAGTGGGAGGAATTAGGAAGACAAATCTCATTAACATAGGTTTGAGAAATAGTTTGAGCAAGGAGGCAACCAAATCCTTGAACGACAAGAACATAAAGAGCAAGAGAAAGAGGACAACCTTGTCTGATCGAAATAAATATTCTAAATGAGGAATATTATTGGTTGGAGATGGCAATACAAGTAGAAGCATTTTTGAAGATCATTTACTATTTGAATGAAATAAGGGCCAAAACAAAGAGCCTGAAGAATGGCCAAAATGACGGGCCACTCAATGTGATCAAAGGCCTTGGAAAAGGCAATTTTGATAAAAATAGAAGGTTGCTAAGATTGGTAGACCCATTCCATGCCTTCCCAAACTACTATAATATTATCCAAAATAAATATGCATTTAATAAACTCAATCTGCTCAGGTTCGACAATAAGTAGCAACATTGAGCAAAGCTTGAGATTCAATGCTTTGGCAATGATCATGTATGATACATTCAACAAAGTGATGGGTTTCCAATTGTCAATACCATATAAATCACTCTCCTTAGTAAGGAATTTAATATTGCATTTGTTAATGATGTTACCTAATTGCCCAATTTCCATGGCTTCAAGATAAACATTATTTAGGTCATTGCCAACCATGTCCCAAAATACTTAGAATTCTTAAGGGAAGCCATTAAGGCCAAGCACTTCGTGATTTTCCATAGAAAACATTTCATCCTTAAGGTTTTCATGTGAGAAGAGTTGGTCACAAAGAATGTGTTGATAATTCAAAAGTTGGAAATTCATAACCTCAAGAAATTGTTACAAAGTGTGTTGTCTTATAGGATTATACTCATGGGCTGCAAAAAACTTTCTCATCATGGTAGATAAAATCTTGAAGGATATCTAACAACTCTTCAAAAGTGGTATGCCCTTCATAAATTCTTTATGGTATGAGAGGATTGACAACCCCGCAAGGCTTGGAAAAATTATTTTGACACATTATCTTAAATTTTAAGCTAGTCTAGTTGATCTTTAAGACATATAAGAGTCTCTAGTTGTGAGGAATATTTTATGTTCCTAATGAGAAAATATCTAAATTGGGTTTAATAAAATTGTAAAATGTATCTTCATTGGCTACAACATTGATGTGAAAGGATACAAGCTTTGGAATCCTATTATTGAGAAGGTTGTGTATAGTAGAAGTGTGATCTTTCGGGAGTTGAAACCTTCCACAATTGATCTATAGTCAGAGATAAAAGAAGAAAATAAGAATGATGTAGTTGAAATTCCTTGAAATCCAGATAAAGAGGAACTACAAATTCAAATTTTACCTAAAACTGAGGAGAGCTCAAGCAGCTTTGGGAGTTCTAAATAGGAAGAAGAACCACAACCTTAACCTCAACCTATGAGGAGGTCTACACATGAGAAGCAGCAACCTGAGAGGTATGGTTTTTCCATGTTGGATTTGAACTATGCCTATGCTTTGATTACTAGCATTGATGAGCCTAGGATTGTAAAGGAGGCTATTAATATGTTTGATTTAGATTCTTGGTTGGAAGCCATGAATGAGGAAATGGCATCTTTGAAAAAGAATGATACCTGGAATTTGGTACCTTTTCCTAAAGGTTGAAAGCCTTTTGGCTGTAAATGGGTATTTAAGAAGAAAATAAGTCTGGATGACAGTGTTGAAAATTATAAAGATAGATTGGTTGCTAAAGGCAATTCCTAGGTAGAGGGAATTGATTATGGAAAAATATTTTCTCCTATAGCTAAGCTAACATCTATTGATTTCTATTGTCGCTCGCAATAGTATATGACTTAGAGGTTGAGCAGATGAATATGAAGACATCGTTTCTTCATGGAGATCTGGAAGAAGAAACCTATATGTCCCAGCCTAAGCACTTTTTTGAAAAAGGTAAAGAAAATCTAGTTTGCAAGTTAAAGAAATCTTTGTATAATTTAAAATAATCACCTAGAATGTGGTACCAGAAGTTTGAAATGTTTGTGTTGTCATTTGGATTTTTAAGATTAAAATTTGATCATTGTGTGTACTTGAAATTTGAGAATGATCATTTACTTATTATTTCCCTGCATGTGGATGATATATGTTATTCTTTGGGAATAGTAAGGGTATGATTTCTGTTTTAAAATCTCAGTTGTCAACATAGTTTGAAATGAAATATTTAGGAGCAACAAGGTATATTCTTGGTATGGAAATAAAAAGGGATAGAGGAAGTAGAAAGATTTGGCTCAACCAAAGTAAGTATATTAATACTGTCGTTGAGAATTTTGGTATGATAGATTGCAAGCAATTAGATGTTCTAGTGTTGTAGGGAATGAAGCTATCTATTGAAGATTGTCTGAAGTCTCCTACTAAGATGGAGGACATGACCAGGGTGCCTTATGGAAGTGTAGTTGGAATTTTAATGTACGCAATGGTGTAGATGGAGAACATGAGCTAGTGTTGTAATGTTTCTTGCACATTCACATTGGTTTTTGTGCCCTTCTAGGCTATGTGGACCTAATTCTAGTGTTGTAAAGTGTATTTAATCACACTTTCACATTGATTTATGTGTCCCAAGCACTATTTAACATTTACATCATCACTAATAGGTCCATAATGACCCACATTGTGAATCCTGAGGCTTTAATTGATCAAATACCTGACAAAGTTGTAATTTAAACCTTATTTCCTTATCCCCTAGCTTACGAGTTATTAAAATGGCCCTTATAGGACCCATTCGCCATGCATGGTGAATCAGTCCCATCCAGGTGGGACCCATTCATCATGTGTGGCGAATGAGTCCTATCTGGCCCCATTTTCACCCTTGAGTGGGAAAAAGTGAAATTTAAAGTTTAATTTCACTACATGTCGGCATGTGATGAGGTATAATTAGGATACTAAGGAACAATTTTCTATAAATAAGTGTTTTTATCCTAATTTTACATCTAGCAACTCATTCTTACATCTCTAATCATTAATTCATCTTCTATCCTCTCATCCAAGTCAAGCAACCTAGGGTTTCTTCATTACAAGTCATCAAGTTAGCTTTCTAAAGCATTCAAGGGTTGAATCTTCATGTATTGTTGTAGAATTTCAAGATAAATCATCACGGAAAGGTAAAAATATCCATTGTTGCATGTTTCATTAGTTTATTTCACCACTTTGGTTTAATTACCTAAAAGGGGTTTGACTAAGGCAAACCCCCATGCCCTAACATTCAACATATCTCTCTTTTGTCTTATTTTTTTTCATATTTAGGACTCTTGGAAGCTTGGAAATAATTGGAAATCAAGTTGTAAAGTCATTCAAGTCATATCTTCATCATTCAAGTAAAAATATCAACAAAAATCCATTTTCAGACCTATAAATCAAAGTCTTGGAAGCAGACACCTGTAGGGAATCAAAGTGTAGATCGAAAGCTTCAGAATCCAGCTTTGAAAATATAGAAATCTAAAAGTGGAATTATTCGCCATGGGTGGTGAATTACACCCTTTTGTCAGAAACAAGCTCTGGTACAGTTTGGCAGAACTGAGACTGATTTTCCCAGAACGGCGAATGAGTCCCACAGGCCTAAATTTTAGCATCAGCAACATTCTAGAAGTCATTTCCAGTCCCCATCCATGTTGTGCACACTTTTAGTTTGATTCATTTGTGTTACATTTTTCCATTCATTTGTAGGTGATTTTGTATTACATGATTTATTTTCCAACATAGCATAATTCTTAGATTTTGCATTCATAATCATTCAATTAATTCATATAGCTACATTCAAATCATCTCATTTAGCTCATGCAACATAACACATATCTTAATTTGATTCAACCCCCTAGATTTTGGGTGAGGGATCTATCTCTTTTCATTAGGTGAAAGACCCTAATTGAGTAAAAGAGATAAAGCACTCCTAGTCCCAAAAATCCATGGTTTAGCACGATCTTTGCATGTTTATTTTATCTAGTTCAAGATGTGTTAAAATTTAATTTTTTTTGATCTAGTGATTCACCCCCCACTCTAAGTATATAGTTGTGTTCCAAAAATTATTTGGTGAAAGTTCTTCGATAATTTCTCTCTATTTACCTTAGGCACTCATCTAACCTATCAAATAACTTTGCATTAAGCATTGGTTTTCAAGAACAACATCTAACTTTGTTTGTAGGGATTATTTTGTGATTTGTGTCTCTTTTTTTGTAGGTTTTCATTTCTATTTTTTATTCTTGATAATATACATCTAATCATCACTATCTATGTGATAAATTTTAATGTTTACATTCTTAGGATATTTTTTTACCATCTAATACTATATTTTGTGGTTTTTATTCCTTACAAGAATTTTTGACACTCAATAGAAATCTAAAACTTTATTTTTAGGTGTATAGATATTTTTGTGTTGTAGGTGAATTTGATGTCTACACTCATTTCTTGAGAATATCTAACAAAGGCATAGCGTTTACATAACTACATTAGGAGTCACTATTTTTTATGGTATCTATATACTATTCCTAAGAATTTATGCTAGTTGTTTGACATCTAATCTTTTATTTTTAGTTTATTCACTATTTTATAGTTTGATTTAATTTTTTAAATGATATTATTTTGTGCTTACATTTTTTTTTTGTCTTGACTATCCTTATATTTTATTTTTAACTTTGTTTCTCCTATAGAAACAATTATCAAAGATCACATTTATCAAATTACTTGTTTTTTATAGGTTTTATTTTTTCGAGGCTATTTTCTTGACTTGATTAGCTTCACATTTTATTTTATAAGAAAATTAACCTTGTGTATATCTTTTGGTTATTATATTATTTTCTTTCTTATGCAATGCCTCGTAATGTTCTAAACTAGATGCATGCTCTCTTCTACAACATAAGGTGATATTGAAGATCAAAATTAGTTTATTTCACTTACATATACCAAAATTATGAGCCTTATTTATGCTTTATCCTCATACTTTAGGGAGATATTTGAGATGAAAATCACATGACACTATTTTATAGGTAGTTCTAGATTGGATTTTATCACCACTTATCAATTAGAAGCCATGTTTTTTGAAAAGGTATAAAAATTGGGTGGATAATTGAAAGACTCACCTTCATGGTGCATCTTTCATTTACCTAAACTAGAAAGAAACTTTATATCTTACTAAGTGAATAATGAAATTAGGATACTCTCTCAAACCAATATATTAGACATATATATATTTATTTTATGGATTCAAACCTTGTGTACCTTTGTGTATATAGAGGAAACCAATAGCGATCCTTGTCAATCCTAGTTTAGAGAACCTTTTGGTAATCCAATTTTCATAGTGTATCAATAAGTTCATACCTCTAAGAAGTTACTCATACCGTAATTCTAGAAATGGATGGTAGGCCACTTCTCCTCTTGTAGCTCAAAGTGATTTTGAGGAAAAAATAATTAGTGCTTTAAGATCAATAGGTCACACTATTCACAATTGAGTCTAAGTATATTTGTGAGCCCATATAAATAAATATTCCTTCTTGAATAAAATGAGTAGTTGTATTTTATTGTCCTTGTATTTATGCAAAATTTGTACTAAAAAAATTCAACCTTTATTTTACAAATTGTAATGTCAAAAATTGCACCCCCTTGCAATTCCACTCTATACTTTTTGTCCATTTAGTGTCAATTCCCTTAGTTTTTTGTAGGATCATTTTAACCCTTCCATTTGTGATTAGGCTTTATTTCTTGTGTGTCACTATTTGATATATGCTTTTTGTTAGCTCTATAGTTTTCTAGTGTCTCATCATTTTTTAGAATAATTTTTCTTATAAATTAGTGCATCATATGAAAATCCATGTGTCACACTAGTTCCCCATGTAATTTTTCATTTGGAGACCACTCCTAAGAATTTTCTCACTTGTCACCTTCCTAGGCCATTGAAAATAGATTGAAAATTATAAGTTGCTCGTCAACAACTTTCTCTTACCTCCTCTTCTCATTTTTGAATCTAACTTTTCATTGTAGGTTCTCTATTGGCTTCTCTTTGCACTCTCAATCACATACACAACTCTCTCAAGAAGAAAAAATTTCTACATAGTAATTATATAACATTCTTTATAGCTCTCATGTTATATTTAGATTCCCCAAGCATCTATAGGTAATATTGTTCTTGTTTCTTATTTTTAGAAATTTCTTTCTAGATGCACTTAGATTAAGAGAAAAAACTACTTTTCCTTTTGTGTATCCATTTTGGCTACTATTTCAAGGTATAAATACCAAAGAAAGGATTTTTCAAATGAAAATCCCAAAAAATCTCTAAACATTTTTCCTTTCCTTTTTTACTTGCAAGAATTTCAAAGACACTCAACCACATCTATATTAGATGAAAGAAATATTAGGTTTTTATGAATTATGAATGATTTTTGTATTGTGTTCATATACATCACTACATAATATGCAAACATCCATGCAATGTGTTGGTGTCCTCAGTAGTGACTTCCTCCTTTTGGCTCCAAATTACTGTTTTATTCTATTTTTAATTCTATAAATTATGTGTAAAGTATTTTTTTATAAAAATAGTCTTTATCAACTTTATTTTATTCTTTTAATTAAATAAAATTATTTCTTTTAAAAAAATTCTAGTATTGTAGAGTTATTTTGTTAAATATTTATAAACTAGTGCAATCCTCGTGTGAAAGTATGGAAAATTGTTTGGCTAATACATCTTAGCTAAATATTAATTTTTCCACTTCTACACAAATGCACACCTCAAATCTAAATAAGAAATTTTGAAGCTAGGTTCTCAAAAACCCAAGTGAAAACCTTAACCACCCTAATTGAACATCTATCACTTTTAAATCCCACATTACCAAAATTAAATCTAATCCATATCCCTAAAATCTCATCCTAGAATTCTATTATTTAATTTAATTAAAAATTTATTAAATAAAATTAATCCAATCCATTTAAAATGCTCAATCGTTCAATTCTAGAAATATTTAAATCAAAACCCAACATCAAACCATCCAAAAATCAACAAACATCCTAAACTAAAAAATTCATCCAGTATAAAAAACCAAAACCATCCTCCATCCCAAAGGAATCCAACCTTTAAAATTTATCATCAAAATCCTAAAATACAAGATTATTTCATTTTCTACACATTTCCCCTACACTCAAAAGATTATTTTGAAGACCCTTGATGTAAAGAACATCATTTGTATTATGATTTCCATCAAAGCTAATTGAACCTTTTCCATGAATCTTAG
The DNA here is from genome assembly GCA_007258455.2 of Sequoia sempervirens. Lineage (NCBI taxonomy): Eukaryota > Viridiplantae > Streptophyta > Pinopsida > Cupressales > Cupressaceae > Sequoia > Sequoia sempervirens. The sequence continues at coordinate 1,165,331,798 of VDFB02271358.1, forward strand.
GAGATGTATCATCACCAAACTTAACAAGACCACCATAATACTTTTCAAGCTTCACAAAATTACTCTTATAACCTATCATATGATTTGAGCATCCACTGTCAATAATTTAGTAATTCTTCCCCTCTCTAGCATGAAAAGAAGCCAACATAGTTCCTTCAATGTTATGAACCATTTTTGGAGCACTTTGCTTCATACATCTTTCAAGATTAGTAGAATTAGTTCCAAAATCTAAAGCCATGAACAAGAATTTATCACTATCTTCATTCAGATAATTTGATTCTTCATCATTAGAAACACCATTTTCCTTCTCAACATAATTACTCTTTTTGATATATTTACCCTTATTATCCTTTTATTTATCATTAGTAACTTTGATTGGACATTTAGATGCATAGTGACCTATCTTTCCATAATTGAAACATTTGAAAGGTAGCTTACCTATGTATTTTCTAGTACCCTTTTTCATTCTCCTCACAAACTTTCCTTCCACCTCATCAAGCTCATCTAGATCTGATCCATGTTTCTTCTCTTTTTTGTTAACCCTAAAAGTAGTCTCTTTATTTGAATCATTTTTACCAAACTCTCTCAACTCAAAATCAGTTAAAGCACCAAACAACTAATCTTTGGAATAATGATCTAAATTATGAACTTCTTCAATATTAAGAACTTTATGATTTTAATATTTAGGAAGATTTCTTAATACATTCTTTACCACCTCATCTTCTGGTAGATTTCCACCAAGGCCATTGATGGAATTGATAACTTCGTCCACTCTATGCATGTAGCCTACAATATCTTCATCCTCTGACATCCTTAGGGTTTTAAACTTAGTCTTCAAATTCTACATCTTTTCTTGCTTGACCTTATCATCTCCTTCATAGACACTTTCCAACTTCTTCCAAATTTCTTTAGCATATTTGTAGCTCATAAAATTCACAAGTTTAGAATCAATAAGACCAATCAAAAGAGAATTCCTTTCTTTTTTATTGTTCTTATAAGCCTTGGTATCATACTAATATGTTGAACCATTTTTAGGCATGGTATATCCATCTTCAATTGACTTCCAAACACAAAACAATAGCAAAATAAGAAAACCTTCCATCTTGGTCTTCTAAAATGCATAATTTATCCCATCAAACAAGGGAGCCTACTTCTTGTGTGCCATCTAGATCTAACTGAAGTGATTAAGCTTCTTCCAATGAAGCTTGCTCTAATACCATTTGTTAGATGCACATGACAATTGAGAGAGGTGTGAATCAGTTGTATAATTTTAAAACATCAAAAACTCTCATTAACATTTAGATTTGCATCAGCTCTTAAACCCTTATCCACCATTAAACCCTTAACATGTATTAATATAATGTAAACATGTAAAGAAGTAATGCAAGCACATCAAACACATAAGAAAAAGTAGATTTATGTGAAAATCCTAAAAAGGGAAAACCCATGATGATGATTAGCTCACTAATATATGAATTGCAACATTGAATACAATAAGCCTCACTTCCAAGAAAGATAAAGAAAGGCTCGGTAGTGGTGGCTCACTACCAAAGGAATCACTATCTAGAAGAAAGAAGAATAGAAGAAGGGTAGTTCACTACCAATTTGAACTACTAACAATGCATCTCTCATATATTGAAGGTACAATTCCATTGAAGCAGAAACAACTAATCAAATAGGTTGAAATGTAGAGACCTTTTACTCACTAGATTAGGAATTCATAGGCATTAGGGCTCACACTTAGATAATCATGCACTTGGTCACATTTGCATCTTTCACATCATACATTCTACACACAATCCACACAACAATTCTCCTTGCATTTGTACCCTTTGCAACCTAAAACAATATCAATTAGGTTGGCCTTAAGGAATATATACACCTCAATCTTACAATATTAAATAGGTCAGCACCAAAAACTTCCAAAATATAAATAATTGAATCCAAACCATTCCACTACTTAACCAGGACCTAAATCTACACTAACACGCTTCTCAACACTTCCTTAAACAATAATTATCCTCCATAATCAGTACTAGCATGCCAAGTCAACCAAACATGCACTAAAACCAACAAGTGACTCCAAACACACCTCTCTAGGTCTAACAAAATCTCATGGACCACTCAACAACACTCCACAACATCTCAAAATATTCCAACATCATTAGAATATTTTGCATAGCTACTATGTAAATAGTTGTAACTCAAGAACACATTCATTCTGTGCAACCAGACATACTAGCATAGACATGGAAGATACCATACAACTTTGTGAAATAAATAAATACCTGAAACTTCAAGGAAAGGTGGATACACACATTATAAGTTTTTTCATAGATTTTCAACACCAGAGCTTCATTGTAGAGAAATGTGGAGCAATCTCATTTATCCTATATAATCTATTTTAATAGACAGACACACTATCAAACACATCTTCCAATGCAAAACATTCTAGAACCTAAAACTATGGATATAAAAGCTTCGAACACCTATAATCATCACATCCAAACCACATGGGAAAATCTTCAGCCATGAAGAAATGCAGAGCAAAAAATTGAACACCACTCTGTCACACTAAACACACTTTTATTCAAATTTTCTCAAAAGCACTTGGAAACCAAGTGAACCAACTTCATTAAAAACAAATTACTAACACCTCTGCAACACATATACAACATCTACAACATGCAATACTTTCCATCTACAATGATATCTCAAACACAAGTCAGGCCAACAGTCTCTGCAACTATATTGAAGTAGGACATCAATGACACCACCAGCACAATGGGTTGACACCAATACAACAAATCTAGACACATCATCAATACCATTAGAATTCCAACACTGTCTTTATAAAAGGATTTGACATCAATGACAACACCCAAGCAACTCACAAACAAATTATGCTTCCAGTATCTCTAAACTTCCAATACTAACTTGGTTTATACACTAGTGATATAAGCTAACTTAACACCCTAATTGAAATATGAAATTTTTCAAACAAAGAGGCAAGCTAGAGATAGAATATAAAATATCTCTAGGTTATACTAATAATATTTGGACCTTGGAGGTACGGTGAATGGATGATAAGGGATATGCTTATTATGGATAAACACGAGTTCTTGAAAGATTGGTGTCCAAGTCTTCTCAAGGATAATAGTACTAAAGTCCAAAATATGAAATGGGATGTTGATGGATAGGAGATGTAGTTTGAATCAAAACTTTGATGATATATTCGGTAATGGACATAGCTAGAATGTTTCATGCCAGTTCTAGATCTGCTTATACCAAAGTTTAACATGATGATTTTTTAATGGTTTGGAATCTTAGGGATTAATAAAATGTGCCAAAGTAATGGTCAAAAGCATAAAAGTATTGATTGATTTTACATTGGCTTGGAATCTCAATAATTAATAAAAATTTCCAAAGTGTTGATCAAAAGCGCTAATGTATTGATCACAAATACCAAATTATTGATCAAGAGTACCAAATAATTGATCACAATTACCAAATAATTAATTAGAAGTGTAGAAAAATACCTCAAATGTGTAGGAAAATAACTCAATAACATAATTCTATCAAGAAAATGAATAGGAAATAGATCAAAATAATCATTATTATAGTTAGATATGTAAAGGATGGATCAAGGGTGCAATTATTCCAGTCAAATATGCACAACTATAGATCAAAAGAGTAATTCTATACAATGGATGATTTTTGGAAACTTTGTTTTTGGAAACAGATCAAACAACAAACAGAATGGCTAATGAGTTTTCAAGGTGTGAAGGTTGAGTGGATTTTAATGGTCTTACACAAGAATACATTCCAAGCACATTAACAACCCTCTAATTATTCAACTGGCATTTTCTTCATAATGTAGGCCCACATAATAAAACACCTTAAGATATTACTGAGAAAATATCTTTCACAATTTGATAAGTAGGGATCTAGTGGCAGAAAATTGACTCACGTTTTCTATTTATTTTGAGGCCATCAACACCATGACCAAATATTTTCTAACTCTAGTGAGGGAGGTACATGGTGAGTAACTTCAAGCTTGATATTGAGGCTTGCACCACAAAGTAAAGATGATAAAAGGAATTAGAATTTCTAGGGAATTTATGAATTGAGGACCCATCTACAAATGCTTGATTCTAGGAGGGTCTCTCCTAGTCTATTCACCTGCAATTATCAATGGATCGAGAGTCTTGAGGCTTAGCCAAACACAAAGATGACTCCCTCTTCAAGTAAAACTTTCACTCTCCCCTTTATATACCCCATCAACAAATGGTTTTGATGTGATCCCTTTGGGTGATGAAATCCTTAAGTAGACTTCCTAAAGGAAAATATTGATGTTAGTGTTTTTTATCCCTAGGCTTGTATGAAGTACAAGGGGAGAGTACGTGCAACCCAAATCTCAATATTGGGTTAAGCACAACAAAGAAGTAGACTAGAGGGTATTTTTATCTCCAATCTCACACAAATCACAAACAAAGATCATACACACTAACTAGCCTAAGAAACCATGAAAACAAAGTTTAAATAACCCTTAAGAAATTAAATGTGCAACTACTCTAGTGAGAAGAAATATTTGGCAAGCATCATGCACCAAATGATGTCAATAGTCTAAGAAAAATCCTTCAACCAACAATATAAAAGCTACACCAATTGAGTTGGTTTTCCAAGGCCACAAAGGTTACCAAAAATTCCAATTCCAATACTAAAAATAAAAGAACAATTATACAAATCAAAATCATAGTGATATGGATCAAGATAACATCAATAATGATCAAAAGTGGTAAAATAATTCTCATATGTGAACTTATACCTATCAAATGTGTTAATTCCTTAATGAAATGCAAAATTAGAATTACCAACCTGTATCTGTTGATGGTGTTTTTATGCACTTCTCAACACAGGCAGTGCATTAGTGCACTACCTCTCTTGAAAGACAATCTTCCACAATCAAATTGCAGAACACTATCCCAAGGTCTCTCAGATGTCAGGTCATGACAGTGCTCAGATACCTTAGTAGTTTGATGTGATTTGTTGGAATCACAAGGCGGTCTTATGCAAGAAATGCAAACCAAGGATACAAAGCATGGGAATTGGATCTTGAAATGGAGTTCTTAGGATGGAAAGTTATTATGCATTGGTTGTAGGTTCAAACAACAGTCTTGGACTCCATTTTGTTGTTGGATTTGGATTTACAATGTGCAATGAACCTTAGCATAGGTCTGTCATTAAAAAAAGAAAAGAAGGCAAGGGAGAGGAAAAGTTCCTAAGTCTACAACTAGCTACGGATAGTGACAATGGAGTTCCTGCAATGGATAAATTCTCAAAACAATATCCCACTTAACCAGGGATTTCACAGTATCATGGAAATTGTGCTATCTTCTAAGGTCTGTAGATATTTTATCCTTCATCCACCACATACATGCATGAATCAAAGATAAATGTTTGGAGCAGCTTTGAAATCAAGTCCAGGCTAACTTTGCACAACTATCTACCATCAGCAAACAACAAAAAGTATGGACAAAGAAATCATCAACATGGCAAGAATTTTCATAATCACCCAACAACATTCCTAAAACCTATGCAAAGAAAGAAGACAGCTAACTAAATAGCAATAGAACCTAAGTCAAACATCTAACATTGGAGATTGAATCAAGCAACATGAGAGAAATTAAGGAAATACACCAAGTCAATGCATTTTCTTTATAAATTTTTGCAACATGTTTTTACAACTCAACTCTTTTTTGAAAATGAGAGGACGGCCCTATTTATAGTTTTCTAAAAGTCAAATAAATGACCAAGATTAATTCTTATTGTGTGGCCAAGATTCATTACAAAATAGGGTTTCACCTACCCCCCAATATCCAGCAATTTAAAAATTACATTTTGTCTCTTCCCTATTTTGTCTTCTTGCTGATGGCACTGTAGCTCTTTTGTCATTTAGCATATTGTTGTTTTGTTGTAGCTACTCTTCAGGAAGTTCATCTTTGACTGGGCTATCCTCCTATTCCCTAGAAGCTATGTGTTCTATGTATTTGAGGATGACTGCCTGGAACTTGTCTATTTTGAGGATTTCACATCGTACAGCACCTGGTAGCTCCACTCCTTTGCATTATCCTCCAGCCTTTTCCAATCCTCATCATATTTTGAGCCATGGTCTCTGAACAGCTTTGATTGATCGAAGGCGCAGGTAGCAAAACTCAGGAACTCTGTTGTGATTTCTCTGGCAATCCCGTCCTTCATCTTCTCCTAGAAGTAGGGTTTTATCTTTTCTAGATCCATTTGCATAGTGGGCATATCACAGCTCATCATCATCTTAAGGTATTGGGTGAATTCTACCTGGATTTCTTTGATCCACTCAATGTCTGGATCCACCTTGCTCATGATTTGCTCTAACCTCTCCTTCTGGTTGTTAAAGTATCTGCACCATACATCCATCAGCCAATGATCTTCTTTCTTAAACGCAAGCTTCTCCTCCCACGTGGCTTTAGGCATCCGAAGGATAGCTTCAATCCTTGGAAAGGTGGAGTCATAAGTTGCAGGGAAATCGGTGTAAAGCCTCTTTGTGCTCTCCAGAGACTGCATCAAGTCCAAGAACTTGTTGGCTGTCCACACAGCCTGGCTAATTCCTATGTTTTCAACGTATGAGACTTGTCAGAACCAGTCCTTTGTGGTTTTCTCCAAGTTCTTTCTTTCCATTTTATCAATTTTCTCTTTGGAAAGCAACTGAGGCGCAACCATGGATGTAGTAGGTAGGTCATCTACTGAAGACCATTGCTGTATATAATCTGTTAATGCTGCAACCTATGCCTTGATCTCATCCTTCGAGATTTTATCTTATTTTATCAGGTTCACCACTGTAGCCACTGACTCCTTAAGGTGCTCAACTTTTTGCTCTGGTGGCGGTCCCTAAGTCAATGGTGGAGATGTTATAACTTACCCCAGCATGGCCAACCATGGGTGTTGTAATTTGTGCCGCTTGGGAGTCAGAAGCATCCATGATTACTCTGGATCAGACCTTGGGCTTCTTCTCCTTCTTCGTTGTGATTTGGGCTCGATCCAAGATGGCCTCCAACCTCGCCCTTGGGTCCTTCAGCGCAGGGGTCTTTCTTTTGAGCTGCTTCTCCAACCATTCGGGCATAATAGATGTCCCCTTAGGTGAATCAGGGTCACCCTCACCCCTCTCAGCCAATGCCAAGATTTCTACTTCCTTTTCTTTTGAGGATTCTCCATTCCTTTTGGCAGCATCCTCCTCCTCTTCATTAGAGTCATGAATGAACACGAGGCGTTTGATTGGTAGCCCGGTGGGTAGTTGCTGAATAGGACCTCCTTCTTTTGATGTTTCCTCTTCCTCCTTTTCCTCGGTACATTCAGCCTCGGGGCTTCTAACAACATGGGTTTCAGCCTCAATCAAATCCTTTAGCTGTTGTTCTTCTAGTGGTTGCCTGTCTTCATCATGGGGTGACCCTTCTACCTCTGTCCCAATGTCCTTCAACTGTTGTGCCATTTCCTCCTCAAGGTCATCATCAAAGGTTTGAATGATTTCCTTAGCACCCAAGCCATCTTCCTCGTCCCCACTCTCGGAAGAGCCCATTTCTTCCTCCTCATAAACCACCCTCTCGATGGTTCGGTGTTCATACTCTAGGTGCTCATGATACTCATCAGTGTCCTCCTCAACAAGCTTTGAGACCTCCTACTCTCGTTCCTCCAACTCCTTTGAGATTAGCATTGTGGCCTCCATAGCTGGTGGCCATTTCGATGGTTGTGAAGGTTGAGCAGTTGCAAGGACTTGGGCAAGGTCTGCTTGGAGAGTTGGATCCATCAGGATCAGGGAGAGCTCAGGGGGAAGGTTTTTCATGTGTCTTGTAAGAGCCTCAGACATAGTGGCAGTGGGAAGAGGCATTGTTATGGTTGTCAAAGGGAGTGATGTGATTGGCGACATGGCAGCGGAGGAAGGGGGAGTGGTCATGCTGGAAGAGGAGTCAATGACTATCACTGACTTGGCCGGAGGTGAAGGGGCAAGATGGACAGAAATGTCCACTGCCGGCGGAGATGCGGCAACCACAGCCAGGGAGGTGGGTAGTGCAACAGGAGGGGCAGGGAGAGCCAAGGGAGGCTGCAATTGACCCGCACCTTCTACTTCCCTCTCTTGGGTTGAAGGCTATTCTATAGCACTCCCTACTAGTTTGAGTCTTTTGGGAGGTGAACCTCCTGCTTCTTTCTTTGTAGAGGCCTTGGGGTCTGGAGATTATGCGATTTTTGTTTCTTTTCTTTACCTATACCTGGTGACCAGAGGAGACTTGGAAGTCCCTCCAGTTGAAGTGGTGGCGGCAACATCCTTTGTGGCACTTGGATCACTTTTGAGCCCCTCATAAGTCAGGATTACTCCCTGTCGCTTTAAATGTGCCACTTGCCCATCGTTCCACTCCTTGGTACGAGTTAAGATCGGCTGGGTTATAGTGTCTAGGTCATCGACCTCCTATTCATCCCAGTCAATTGATGGTATTGGCAGATTGGTGACTATCGAAAATGTCGGGTGCATGATAGTGGACTCGTCCTCCTTGACTTGGTCCAGTACGGGAAATGGCTATACCCTTCTTAGGAATTGCACCATCATTCGCATGTAGTGCCTTGCGCACACTTCTTTGTCATCTTGGCAATTGGCCCAAAAATCCTCAATGTGATGGAGATGGGCATATGCTGCCTCAACACTTTCCTAACGTGGTCATGCGGGTCCATCCACAGGTGAGCAGTGTGTAGGTAGAAGTGGTACTACTTTAGCTCCTTCTTGGAGTTACCAGCACACTGAGAAGTCTGTAATTGGTACATGCCTTGGCTGAGGGTCATGGGGTAGGAGGTCCCTAGTATATGTTTATTGCTAAAGATTGCCTATAAGTGCTAGAGTCGCCAAGAAATCTCCAGGAGGATGATTCAATCATTGGGATATCAAGGTAATCTATTCGGCCTTTCAGTAAAGACTTGGGCATGGATGTACGTAAAATTTGGGTATTGGATATAGAGGAAGGCGTATTACTTCAAAAGTGCTCTAGCACTGTGGGAGACCCTCCTCTCGAAGTCCTCGGCAATAAATTTGATGATATGGCCAATGAAGGCGTCGTTCACTCTACAGTAATCTCTTTTGAAGTTGCGATAATGGAGCTATGGATATTTATCAAAGGTTTTGAGTCCTCGCTTCTACCCCTAATCGGGTGCCAAAAACAATCCGCTATACTGTCTTTGATCCGCCAAGGAATAGACAAGGTAGGAAGTCATGTAAAACTTGGAGCTCATCTTTATATTGACAAACTGCTCATGAAAGTAGTTGGTTATGATTCCTCCCCAGTAGAATGAAACTTTTGTTGTGATGTCCTCATTTCCACGTAGGATCTACTCAATGAAGTATGCCATCCACTCCTAAAAGTAGGCAGTCGTAGGAAGACCCATAACCCTGCTCAACATGGTTACCAGGTCATGGTAATCCTCATGGAAATCGCTATGGAAGAGCTCCTGAGGAACCTTCGCAACGATGCCCCATCTTTCCTTGAGCTAATGTAGATTTATTGACTTCTTGCATCCCATTGGATTATCATCCCACGCTGCCTGGCATTCTTCTAAAGTAGGGACCTACATCTATGGGAATGTGGGAATGTGGAAGGTCTTGGTGATCCCCTTAGGCGACATATTAGCAAGGATGTTGCCCTCCTTATCAATAATTATTCTTGTGTCAGTTTGGTATGCTTCCTGACAAGCCATGACCAGCTAAGGCACCACGAGGGATGGAGGGGAACCGGTAGCCTTAGCTATTCCACTCTACCTTATCAATCTGGAATTCTTTGTTGTCGGGTTGACCCTAACTCTCTGTGTGAATTCATCGACGGATGCCCCTGAAGTTCCTGCACCCAATTCCATATAATCTGCAAGCAAGGACAAAGTCAGCGCAATAGATCTTCAAAAGCATTCATGTTAGTCAACATCTTGAAAATAACATCTATTTCAAATAATCAATCAAGCATATCATGAACTTTCATCTTTAGATGTTATTGATTTTTTATTAAGGGAAATTAGAAAATTTGGGCCCCGAGGGCCGGACTTCCCTGGCAGGAATGCTGTTTGGAAGGGAAAACACAGAGGAAGGCCCCTAGAGACCTCCTTTGGTCACATTTTAATATTTCAAGAGGTTGGCAATGAAGAGGACCGAAATTCAGCATGTGGGTCGAAGTTAGATTCCAAATTTGGGTGAGTTTAGAACTCCCAAGCCGGAAAGCTGTCAGGAGATAGCATTTTGGAGCGGCAGATGGAAATCTGGAGATGGAGCTCCAGGGTCCAAGGCCCAAAGGGCCAAAGGGTAGCCGGTGATATGGAATTTCATCTCTGAGCACTTGGGCCAGCATCACCGAAAAGGCCCCTGAGCTTTGCCGTTTGAGAAGGCAAACATCGGATGAAAGTCCGACAGCATGCATTTGCTTTTGAGCTTGGCGGCGATCGGCAGGGCGGAGCCCAGAGGTCAGAACGCTGGGTGGGAATTTTTGTTTAGCAACGGTGGCCGAGGACAGGAGTCCCGGGACACGGAGCCCGGCGAGCAGAAGACTGTTAATAGTTCATGCAGCAACCAGTGGCAGACGGGAGCTCAGAGCTTGGTGATCAGATGGACAGGGTGAAATCTCCTTGATGGCAGGAGAAAGGCAGACTTCTGAGAATGGAAATCTAGACACCGGGGTGCGAGAGGTCTGGAGGATGCTAACGCTAAAAGACGAGCCAACAGCGGGGCGGAGGGCAGGATCTGGAGCACGGACGGCATCAATGAGTTCACCGTGAGATCAACCGAAAAGGAAACAAGGACACCCGACGTCCGGAGTCCAAAGACCAAAAGGGCAGCACGAGTTCAAGTCGTAAGAAGACAAAAGTGAACGGGAAGGCGGAGCCTACATATCGAGACGTTGGATGAGTTTCATCGTGGATGATGGCAAAACACCTAGGGAGCCCCTGAGGCAGAACCCTAGGGTCTCGGGTCTGAGAGGCCCACCGGACACTTGTTTAGTTTTGAAGTTTCATGGTGAGGAGACGGTCAGGATCCAGCAACCGGGAGGCAGGGGAAGTTTGTAGTTTTAAATGGTCGGTAGCAAGAGTGACTTCCGAACAGGGAAGTCCAACGGATTGGGCTTGATGGAAGAGATTGTCGTCAGCAGGTGATCGAGGTTTTGAGTTAGGATGGCCAAGACATGCCCCGGGCCCGAAGGAGACAATCTCTCTGTGTGAAGAATGACCGCGGTGATGAAAAGTCCCGGATTGGTGAGGAATGCATTATAGAAGGTTTGCTCAAGTTCTATAATGTGGGTTATGTGCGCAATTTCATTTTTTATCATTTTATGCTTGCTTAATGATTGTTCATTCATTTAAATATCTCAAAATCATGAAATGAAGCTCGGGAAGAGCAAACAGATGGCCTACCTTAAACACACTATGTGGGGAGACATGGGATCCACCTACAGTCGATAGAATGATGCTGAGGGTGATCGACATGATGATGCCGAAGATGGTGGGCTCCAAATAGTAGCTTGTTCAATCGCTTTGCAATCTTGTGATGAAAATGATGGGCTGCGTTGGGCAGTTTATACCCCTAACCGCCATGAATGTTCACATTAAATGCAGGTACATCGATGAAAAAAGATGGTGGATTCAAATGTCAGTAATAGTGGTGGGAAAGCCGAGGCCTGACGGCTGAGGAGGCATGAGATGGTGGCCGTTTAAATGTTTCATGTCGGTTGAATGGCAGTGGCAAGAAGCGAGTCGGGGCCCGAAGGGCAGGATGCCACTAGGGATCGGCCATTAGGAACGGTGGAATTATCGTGGAATTCTGGACTCAAAATTTTGGATGGTCAGGCCCGGGACACCCCATGGCAGTGAGGGACTCCCGCAAACTGTGGTCAGTGAAAAGGTTGGCGGGACCTGGGGGACAGGATGCCGCAGGAAGTCCGCCGTCGAAGACAGCGAAACATCGACGGAACCCTAGAAGCGGACCTCCGGGGGCCGGGGCCTGGAGGTTGGGAGGCCGTAGGAAATTTCAACAAGTTTCGAGCAAACGGCAAACAGAGTCTCAGACCCTGAAGTTCGGGAGGATGCGAAGCAGATGCCACCAGGAATGGGAATTCCAACAGGGAAACCCGGAAAGAGAATCCTAAACACCCGGGCCCGGTAGGGTCCGGGGTTCTTGGCAAGGCCAAACTACCAGAGGGATTCTGCGAGGTGCCGGAACACAGCAAAACTAAAAAGGGGAGGCATGGTCAATTTATGGTGGGACTTTGAAGCAACATTGACCATCTATGACATCGAAAAGGGAGGCACGCAAAATGAGGTGGCGACAAAAAATGACCTGACAAGGCGAAAAGAAAAAAGGGTCCCCATTCCGAACAGGGTGTGTGTGCTAAGGGCACAACAAATGGAAACTTCACTGGAGAACACTCTCGAGCGTTCTATGGATAAATATTCATTCAGGACCCAGAATCTCTGGTTTCGCAGACTAGGAGTGGCTTCCAAAGATGAATCTGGGAGGATGAGATCCTTAATTGGGTCAGCTTATAGGACATCTCAGAAGTGTGTGTAGTGAGTTCATTCCTCTCCTCGGGATAGTGACCAGGGTTACTAATTCAACTGAGCGAGCTATATAAATCGTCTAACACCAAAAGTATCCTGGACATTGCTCCGTTGCCAGTCAAGCGTCTATAGCCCCGACGGAGTTGTCGCTACAATCTCATGGATATTGCTCTAGTGCCAGTTGGTTGTCCATAGCCCCAGTAGAGTTATCCGAACACCCATACGGTCATTTATTTCTTTTTTTCAGAATTCCCCTTTTCTCTTTTGCTTTCATATTTCACTTCTCTTTCACTACTTAGTTCAACGGGGTAAGCAGTGAAGCCTACAATGGGTTTGAGACTGCAGTGGTCACTAGAGCAGACTTGAGATTTTTCACTTGCTGGGGTGTCATAACAACCATGGAACGGTCCTTTAGAAATGATTATTATGTGCTTTGTGCGAGATCTGAGATGTGTGTAAGAGGATCTAGCCAAGGGTCAGGTTCTGAGCAGAGTTCAAAAAAGGAAATCATTCACGAGAAGCTTTCAAAGACCGATAATCGAGAGCGAATGTTTAGCCAAAGAACACAAAGAATAGACAGCAAAGTGAACCGCTTGTCGAGCAAGCACAGCCACTACAAAGGAGCGGGAAACAACTTTCGAGAAAAAACTATCGAGAGGGAGAATACAAAAGAGCAACACAAACAAAATGCAAGCAAGCCATAAAGCAAACTACCCTAACCTATGTACAAGTATTTACAATAATGAGCTTGAACAAGCTCAAGCCTGAATGTAATGGTTTAGGTGCTGCTCGTTGACTGGCAATGGGACATTCTCACCAGTTAAGGTCTTTAAGCGGAAGGCATTATCTCCCAAAATCTCAACTATTTGAAAGGGGCCAAGCCAAAGCTTGTCGAATTTGTTATGTCCCCCTTTGTTTTCATGGGCCTTGTCCCAATAAAGGACCAAATCAGTAATTCTAAAGGCCTTGATCTTGGCTTGGTGGTTGAACCATCTTTTAACTATGCCCTGATGTTTGGCAAAATTTTCTATTGTGCGGTTTCAGACTTCCTCTAAATGCAAAAGCTCAACTAAACGAGCTTCCCTACGATCTCCTTCATAAAAATCATTGATGAACTAAAGAGTAGGAATCTTCAAATGGATGGGAAATATAGGTTCTAGGCCATAGACAAGGTGGAATGGGGAATCGCCAAGGGAAGCCTTGTGGCGAGTGCGATCAGCCTAAAGGGTGAAACGGAGCTGGGTATGCCAATCCTTGGCATTCCTATCTAGCAGCTTCTTGATCACAGTAATCAAGTTTTTATTCGTGGACTCGGCAAGGTGATTACCCTGGGGGTAGTAATTAGATGAGAATTTAAAGGCAATCCCATAGTCAAACACCCAACTAGCAAATTTTAATGAAGCAAACACAGGTCCATTATTACACACCAAAGCATAAGGACAACCAAAGTGATTTAAAATGAAACTTTCTAGGAAATTAGTAACTACTTCAGTTGTGCATTGCTTACATACTATTGCTTCCATCCATCTAGTACAGTAATCAGTAGCGGTAAGAATGTACTTGTGTCTCACATATGATGGAGGGATTACTGGACTGATGAAGTCGAGTCCCCATTGCGCAAATGGCCTTACCTCCAACACAAGCTGGAGTGGGACAACAACATTCTTTTCCCTAGTGATAAGGGTCTGGCATGTGTGATATGAACGAACATGGCAATGGGCATCCTTGAAGACAATTGGCCAATAATACCCTACTCTCAATATATGATGTGTTGTGTAAGAACCAGAACCATGGCGAGTGCCAAATTTGTTGTGAAACTCTTTCAAGACTCGATCTGCATCTTCCTTTCCAAGGCATCTTAAATAAATGCCTTCATGGTTCTTCTTGTAGAGAATGGAACCCTGCAGCATGTAGCCATTTCTTTTCAATCTCAGGGCTCACTTTTGGACTCCTTGCAGGTGTGGTGAACATTTATGATTCAGCAAATAGTAGATGACATTCTAGTACCACTCTCTGAGGGAGACGTTCTCAAGCTAGTACTGTTGCACAGTGAGTTCAGGGCCAACTTCTGCTACTGTTTCAACAATTGTGCGGGTGAGTGCCTGTCCTCTCACCAGCTTCATCGGTTGGATCTCCATGTTATATTCTTGGAGCAGGGTGACCCATTTAGCTCTTTGTTCGCCCAATTCATTTTGCATGAGCAGCATTTTTACTGCTGGGTCGGGGACAATGGCAAACACCTTATTGTGTAGGATATAGTGTCTAAATTTTTTCACCCCTCTCATGAAAGCATATGCCTATTTTTTAGTGTTGTGGTATCGCAATTCAGCATCCTTGAGGGGAGCACTCATAAAGGTGATCGGTTGCTCATTTCCTTCATCGTCCTTCTGGGTCAACATGCTAGCACATGAATGCTTTGAAGCAAATGAGTAGATGTAGAAAAGTTTCAGATAATCTGGGCTAACTAACACAGGTGCCTCAGTGATGACCCATTTAATTTCTTCGAAGGATTGTTTGGCATCGGGTGTCTATTCAACTTTGGCGTCCTGTTTGAGCATAGCATTGAGAGGTTTAACAATCTCTGCGAAACCTGTGATGAATTTCTGGATGAAGTTGATCTTTCCAAAGAAAGATTTTAATTCTTTCTTGCTTCCTAGGGGTGGGATTTTGAGTAAGAACTTGATACATTCAGGGTCTATGGAGATTCCCTATTCTGAGATAATATGCCCGAGTAATCTGCCTTCAATCACTCTAAAAATGCACTTCTTGGGGTTAAGGGAAACCCCAAACTCCCTGCATCTCTGAAATACCTTGCATAAATCAGAGACGTGATCACCCTATTTTTTAGAAAATATGGTCAAATCATCCATGTAGATGATTATGCACTTGCCAATTAAGTCCTTGAAGGCGATATCCATGGCTCGTTGGAAGGTGGGGCCAGCATTGATGAGCCCGAAAGGCATTCTTTTGTACGTGAACGTCCCCCACTTCATGGTGAATGTCATCTTGTGATGATCCTCATACTATACCATTACTTGGTTATACCCAGAGTATCCGTCGAAGAAAGACATCATCTAAGAGCCATTGACAATCTGCAGCACCTCATCCAACGAAGGTACTGGATAGTTGTCCTTCTCCAAGGCGCGGTTCAAATTGCAAAAATCTACACACAATCTAATATCCCCGTTCTTTTTTCTGACCGGGACCAAGTTGGCCACCCATGTGGAATGCCTAACCGAGAAAATGATTCTTTCCGAGAGAAACTTTTGCACCTCTTTGTAGACGACAGGTTCCAGCAAGGCATTGGTGGGGCGCTGCCGCTGGCAGAATGGCCTCACTTCCATCTTGAGGGGGATGGTGTGTGTAATGACAAAAGTGTCATATGTTTTCAAATCTTCATAGCTCCATGCCACCACATCATGGTACCTCTGCAATGCATCCGCAATTCCCTTCCTTTCCTCTAGCATGCACACCTTGCCAATAAAAACATTCCTGATCTCCTCGGCTGTCCCAAAGTTGTGAGCATCGCACTGGTTGCTTATAGCCTCCTTTTTCATTTGTTGATTCTGATCTCTGATCTAGTCCAAGTCAAATATGCATTCCAACTGAACCATACCCCTAGGGATCGTATTAGTTTTGAGGTTAATAACCCCCTCTATGTCTAGATCGGCTTCCTATGGATCAGCTTCATCAATTATTTGAGCTGCGAAGACATCGAAACTTGTGATGAATTGAAAGATATGCTTGTCGTCATTGAAGACTTGCTAGTGGGTAACATTATCTAGGACTGATGGCATGGATGTTAGCTCAACAATAAATTTCTTGAGCCCAGACAGAGAGAGGGGTTGTAGAGTGCTGGCGGCTTGAGCCAAGGCATCAGCTATACGATTATAAGCACGAGTGATCAATTGTATATTGAATGCATCTAAGCCCTCCAAGAGATCCCAGACCCTATGCCTATAGTTTGTAAGTCTTCAATCATGATAGGAATACAACTTCCTGACCTGCTTAACCACAAGCTCGGAATCCCAAAAAATTTGTAGTATTTTTACATTTTTCTTCAAAGCCATGAGAAGGCCAAAGACTAAGGCCTCATATTCTGCTACATTGTTGGTGCAATAGAACTGCAATCTATGGGCAGCTAGAAATATCTTACTCGTTGGGCTGATGAGTTCGAACCCAGCTCTAGCTCCCTGCCTGGACTTGGATCCATCAAATCAAAGCGTCCAATATGCGAAGGGTTCTTTATCTTCAGGTCTAATTGAGCTTTTGTTCCCTTTCAGCTAGATGGTTGGCCCTGTGACCTTAGGGGGATTTTCTAGTTCGGTGCAATGATCAACAGGTGGTTCTACTGGTGTCTCCTTTGGCATTTCTATCTGAGGGGCAGCTAATTTTTTAACATGTGCAACTGCTGCTTGGCACAAACAACAATCAAATTGAGAATGTGTACCATTGTGAACCCTGCACCAGTTCAACAATAAGAGATCCTGTAAATTCATTTGAGCCCCTAGGCTGAGTTGATCCCTTGCATATTTTCCCATGAATTCTTGGAAGCCACTAAGTAGTCCCCAGTTGTCATCCTTATTAGGCTCATCATCGGCTTCTATCAACACTTCTGTGTCTGGGGGCATTCATGTAGAATTGGTCAAGGGACTACATAACACCAGTAACACTTCATCCCCACATTCTTCCTGAAGCTTGACCTCATTTTAGTAGGCGAAAGGGCGGTAATTCCCCAAGTCAGTCTCGGCGAACAACACCTCGTTGATATTATTGTACTCTGTGATCATGTACTTCATACGAGGATCACGGTCGATACAGATTTGATTGGGAAACCCCTTCCATGGTAGCCACATATGAGAAAGGTCTGTGGCGGTATATCCATTTAGTGCCTTGGTGAATTCCCTTCCCAAGATGATTCCATATGCATCGAGAATGTCGGCTACTTGAATATCAATGACCTATTGTATCCACGGGTCTATAGCAATCTACATCGGGATATAATTTATTTCACTCACGATATCGATCTTCATTTTGTCTAGCTCGATCACCTTCCTCTTTGAAGGCATGGGGGTGATACCAAGAGCCTTGCATACTGCCAAGGGCATGACATTGGCAGATGCTTCTGAATCAAGTAGGCAGTTGTGCAAGTTCTTCCCAAAAACCCTAATGGTGATCAGGAAAGGGAGAGTTTCTGGTATCCCCTGGAGGATGACCATAGGTGTGTCCATGTGAGCTATCTGACCTTTGTTCTTATCACTGCCCATATCCCTGGTTTGCCTAAATAGTTGGTCCTTGGAAAGCTACCTATTAGCCCTTTTCGGATCCTTTTCATTTTGTTTACTTGCGAACTGATTCACAGGAACATCCTTCTTTTTCCCAGTATTATCCTGTATCACCGGTTCTTTCCTAGGCTCTTCAAAGATAACCCTCTTAGCTAGTGTTTCTTGTGTTGTACTAGAATATGAAGTCTCATTAAGAACCCTAAAGAAGGCATGCCTTATAGCAGGGACTTTAAATAATTCAAAGGATGATAAGCTGATTTTTACCTTTTTGAACTCTTCTGCTACATATTCACCCATTTGTTTAATTTTTGAACTAAAAGCTTGGCCTATGGCAGAACTAGGAGGTTTGACCTTTGTTTGACTAGACAAATTTTGGGATTGGCCCTGAGGCTGATTTTGTGACTAGTTTTGAGATCTGTTCTTATTGAGGTATTAGGCAGGTATGTGAGGAAGCCCAGGGTTATTGCTAGCATTAGGATCAAGCGGAGTGGTGAAATTGTTTAGTGGGGTAGAAGTTGTAAAGGGTCTGCCCGCCTGTCTATTCCTAAGGAAGTAGGGAGTCGACCTTTGATGGAACATGTGGACTTCATCTACAAATAGTTCTTCTTCATCTACTGGACCATTATCTACTGAATCAAAGAGTTGAGCCAAGGTTTGTTAATTACTTACCTCTTACGCTTCTTCATCCTCAATAGGAGTAGACTCGACTTTGGGCTCATTGTGGTCACATCGTGGAAACGATGCTTGATTAACCACAAGACAGGAGGAATCGTATGACTCAGATGGGACAATGTCCCTACAGCCGACATTGTCTACTGCGTTCTGTACTTCCACCTGGAATATTTCAGCAGCTGTCTGGAACTCGGGACAATCCAATTCAGAATGTCTACTGGTTTTGTGAATTTGACACCATCTGGATAAGGCTGCCTTGGCCAGGTATACTCTGCTGGATGTTTTTTCATTTCTTTTCGGTTGATCAAAAGGTGTAGGGACACCACCATTGTTGGTCCTAGTGTTTCACGTGCGATTCTGCCTCTAAGAAGGTCTCCTTTCTGCATTTTGATTGACATTTTTCCCCCTATCATAATTCTGCCTGGAGGAAGTACCTACTTCTCGATTATCCCTATTGTCCCTATTGTCTCGGTTGTCCTGGTTAAGGTTGGCCTGGAAATTACGCTGGGAGGCTTGCAACTGGTTATTCTAGTTCTTTAGGTGCATCATTTTCGTGGATATTTTCTTTATCATCTCAATCAGTTCCTCTAACTTATCTTTCTCAGTCGCGCTTCTAGGCGATGGTACTAGATTTTGGAGCAAAGCGGGCGGGGCTGCCGGCTGATTTTGATAGGCTGGAGGAAACTCCGGTCTCGATAGGTATAATGGTGCCTGGGGCTACTGGGGATATGCGTGCTATTGTGGAGCAGCCTGAGAATAGTTATACTGCTGTTGGGGCTACAAATAGGAAGGCATGGGAGGTGCGTAATTCAATAGCTGCCCTAGATATGGTACCATAGGCAATTGAGGCACTTGGTTCATAAGATGGGTTTGGTGAGCTACCGGCCCCAAAGAAGGTAGCGGGCCAAAGATATTCTGTCCCAAGTCTGCATTGGCGACAACGACCTCCACATAGGCGGTCACCAAGGTAGTGAGCGGTGGGCGCATCCTTTTCACCAAGGCTGACGTGAGGTTGTCCAGCATCGCATAATAGACTAGGAGAGCCGCCGCATCATTATGGAGGTACGAGTCCTGAAGCCTTGTGTAGGCCTGATGGAAGTGGTCATTGAAGGAGCCGATAGGTTCGTTGACTTCCCTCTTGACAGACATGAACTATTGGTAAAGCTCCGAAGGGCTGATGGGGATCTTATATTTCTGTAGGAAGGTTTTCTTCATCAGGTTCCATGAGGAAATGGATCCCCTCAGCAGATTGATATACCAATAGAAGGCCTCTTCCCCCAATGAATGTGGAAAAAGGCGACATGCAACGTCCTCATGGTCAACTTGCATTTCAGTGATTATTGTCTCAAATATTTTGATATGCTCTTTAGCTATTCTTTTTAGGTCGCACAGATGGAACTTCGAACAAAATCCCTCTGGATTTTTGGGCATATCATTATAGGAAGCGAAATGTATCGGTGAAGGGTTATGTGTTAACCAAGCCATGGATGGTGGCGGAGGTGGTACCTACTGTTGGAAGACGGCAATTTGGGGCTGTATTTGCAATACAACAACAATTTGGGATTGCACTTGAGCTACAACCGACTGGACTGTACCCTGGGTTGGAAAAGCTGGGAGAGGAACAATCCCCTGGCTGCCGGAGACGGGAGGTGCAAATGCAGTTTGAGATGGTTGGGTGGAAGACGAAGGCCAGCCAAATGAAGGTGAGGGTGGAATGGAGGTGGATGGAATGGAGAAAGAGGAAGAGGCAACACTACTTCCTTGTGCTCTCTTTGCCCTCATAGGAGGCTGCAATTCTTAAAATTCTACCTTGTTTGGCATTAACCATAGAACTCTTTGAAATGTCTCTGGGGAGAATGATCTAATTCGATCCAGCTTCACTTTTATCCCTTAACTTTTTATTTCCATCGGCGACCCTCCTTCTAGCGCTAGTTCTGTTGATGGCGTTAGGAGGAGGAGGGCATTAAATGAATCACTTTCAATCTTCAACATTGCATTCCCAACATGTCAAGCCCTCCTTCTAGTGCCAGTTTTGTTGATGGTGTTTTTATGCACTTGTCAACACAAGCAATGCATTGGTGCACTACCTCTCTTGAAAGACAATCTTCCACAATCAAATTGCAGAACACTATCCCAAGGTCTCTCGGATGTTAGGTCATGACAGTGCTCAGATACCTCAGTAGTTTGATGTGATTTGTTAGAATCACAAAGCAGTCTTATGCAAGAAAATGCAAACCAAGGATACAAAGCATGGGAATCAGATCTTGAAATGGAGTTCTTAGGATGGAAAGTTATTATGCATTGGCTGTAGGTTCAAACAATAGTCTTGGACTCAATTTTGTTGTTGTATTTGGCTTTACAATGTACAATGAACCTTAGCATAGGTCAGTCATTAAAAAAAAAAAAAAAAAGGTACGAGAGAGGAAAAGTTCTTAAGTCTGCAACTAGCTACGAATAGTGATAATGGAGTTCCTGCAATGGACAATTTCTCAAAACAATATCCCACTTAACCAGGAATTTCACAGTATCATGGAAATTGTGTTATCTTCTAAGGTCTGCAGATATTTTATCCTTCATCCACCACATACATGCATGAATCAAAGATAAATATTTGGAGCAGCTTTGAAATCAAGTCCAGGTTAACTTTGCATAGCTATCTACCATCAGCAAACAGCAAAAAGTATGGACAAAGAAATCATCAACATGGCAGGAATTTTCATAATCACCCAACAACATTCTTAAACCTATCCAAAGAAAGAAGACAACTAACTGTAGACGTCCAATTTTGATCACTTCCATATGATCAAATGCGTCTCCTTGATTCATCCGGTTGCTCATCCCCTCTGTCAATATTAATTAAGCCAGTTGTTTAATTAATACCCTGCATCTCGCACAAAGGTCCTAAAGTATTTAATTTGATACTTTACCCCTTTTCCTCCTCTAAATTAAATAAATATCCCCTTTTATTTAATTTAGTCATATTCCCCTTTTGAATTAAAATGCATTTTTAATTCATCTTTTCTCTCTCATGGTCACATCCTCCAACTTTTGCAAGTTGGTCCCTAATCCATTTTATTTACTTCATCTTCTTCTAATTAACTAGGGTTAGCATGTGCACACCCTTAATCATCATTAAGGTCACATCCTCCATAATTTCCCACTTGCCTCTAATCAGTCATTAGCCTATCTAACTGGGTACTTGCACAACCTTAATCATTTGATTAGCCTAACCAAATCCTCATCCTATTTATGGCACATGTCCTTGAGTCAACCTTATTAAAGGCTTTCTCCTTTTGGACAAGGCATCCCCCTTCCCCATGTGAATTTTTAATTCACCTTTTAATCCCCCAAGGCACCTAAAAGGAATTTTTAATTCCTTCACTTCTCCCCACATGTCCTCTATTCATTCTTTATTCCTTCTCCCATCCCCATAAGGATATTTGAGGAATTTTTAATTCCCCACTTGTCCTCTCACCCACATGGGGACAAGGACCTCCTTTATGAGGAGATCTTGTCCAATCCCAAGGTACTTTGTACCCCCTCCATGTCATGTCCTTCTTCTTCCACCTCATGTCCACTTCACCTTTTAGGGCTATTTCACATGCCACATGTCAAGATGTGAGGGCTTGTGAGTTCTCAACTCACCTTAGCCCTACATCTTGATATTTGGTGGATCAATCTCAACCGTCCATTTCCCCTAGGATTTCCCAAAAATCCTATAAATACCCCCTCTTTTCTCTCATTTTGGGGGAGATCATTTTGTGTAGCCAAACTCTTGCAGTTTTACTTCTCAATCCAGACTTAGCTATTTTCATGTTTCCAAGCATCATTTGCATCTCACATCACACATTTTGTGCCATCTAAGGAGCATACACATCCAAATTCGAAAGGGCCAACCAAAGGATCGACTCAACGCAAGGTATAAAGTTCCATTTCGTGGCTTTGTCTTGTTTTGTTTCTAACTTAGGCTAATCTCGAAGTGTAGGTTGTTTTAGTTGTTTATTTGTGCTCTTTAACTTGTTGCTTGTTTTCTAACACCTATTTCGACCTATCACACTAACTAAACAACAATAGAACCTAAGTCAAACATCTAACATTGGAGATTGAATCAAGCAACATGAGAGAAATTAAGAAAATACACCAAGTCAATGCCTTTTCTTTATAAATTTCTGCAGCATGTTTTTAGAACAACTCAACTCTTTTTTGCAAATGAGAGGAGGGCCCTATTTATAGTTTTCCAAAAATCAAATGAATGGCCAAGATTAATTCTTATTGTGTGGCCAAGATTCATTACAAAATAGGGTTTCACCTACCCCCCAATATCCAGCAATTTAAAAATTACATTTTGTCTCTTCCCTATTTCGTCTTCTTGCTGATGGCACTGTAGCTCTTTCGTCATTTAGTAGATTGCTGTTTTGCTGTAGCTACTCTTCAGGAAGATCATCTTTGACTGGGTTGTCCTCCTGTTCCCCAGAAGCTGTGTGTTCTATGTATTTGAGGATGACATCCTGGAGCTTGTCTATTTCAAGGATTTCACATCGCAACGCCTAGTAGCTCCACTCCTTTGCATTATCCTCCAACTTTTTCCAATCCTCATCATACTTTGAGCCTTGGTCTCTAAACAACTCCGATTGATCAAAGGCATGGACAGCAAAACTCAGGAACTCCGTTGTGATTTCTCCGGCCATCCCATCCTTCATCTTCTCCTGGAAGTAGGGTTTTATCTTTTCTGGATCCATTTGCACAGTGGGCATATCATAGATCGTCATCATCTTAAGGTATCGGGCTCATTCTACCCATATTTCTTTGATCCACTCAATGTTCGGATCCACCTTGCTCATGATTTGCTCTAACCTCTCCTTCTGGTTGTCAAAGTCTCTGCACCATACATCCATTAGCCAGTGATCTTCTTTCTTAAATGCAAGCTTCTCCTCCCACGTGGCTTCAGGCATCCGAAGGATAGCTTCAATCCTTGGAAAGGTGGAGTTGTAAGTTGCGGAAAAATTGGTGAAGAGCCTCTTTGTGCTCTCTAGAGATTGCATCAGGTCCAAGAACTTGTTGGCTGTCTGCACAGCCCGACTAATTCCCATGTTTTTCACGTATGAGACTTGTCAGAACCAATCCTATGTGGTTTTCTCCAAGTTCATTCTTCTTTCCATTTTATTGATTTGCTCTTGGGAAAGCAACTGAGGCATAGTCATGGATGTAGTAGGCAGTTCATCTACTGAAGACCATTCCTATATATAATCTGTTAATGCTGTGACCTACGCCTTGAGTTCATCCTTCGAGATTTTATCTTGTTTTATCAAGTGCACCACTGTTGCCACTGACTCCTCAAGGTGCTCGACTTTCTGCTCTCTGGTGGCAGTCCCTAAGTCAATGGTGGATATGTTATAACTTACCCCAGCCTAGCCAACTGTGGGCGTTGCAATTTGTGCCACTTGGGAGTTAGAAGCATCCATGGTTACTCTGGATCAGACCTTAGGCTTCTTCAACTTCTTCATTATGATTTGGGCTCGAGCTAAGATGGCCTCCAACCTTGCCCTTGGGTCCTTCAGTGTAGGGCTCTTTCCTTCGAGCTACTTCTCCAACCATTCGGGCATAGTAGATTTCCCCTTGGGTGAATCATGGTCACCCTCGCCCCTCTCAGCCAATGCCAAGATTTCCACTTCCTTTTCTTTTGGGGATTCCCCATTCCTTTTGGCAGCATCCTCCTCCTCTTCATTGAAGTCATGAACAAACACAAGGCATTTGAATGGCAGCCCGGTGGGTAGTTGCTGAATGGGACCTTGTTCTTTCATCATTTCCTCTTCCTCCTTTTCCTCTGTACATTTAGCCTCGGGGCTTCCAACGACATGGGTTTCAACCTTAGTCAAATTTTTTAGCTGTTGTTCTTCTGGTGGTTGCCCTTCTTCATTATGGGGCGACCCTTCTGCCTCTATCCCAATGTCCTTCAGCTGTTGTGCCATTTCCTCCTCAAGGTCATCATCAAAGGTTTGAATGATTTCCTTAGCACCCGAGCCATCTTCCTCGTCCCCACTCTCAGAAAATCCCATTTCTTCCTCCTCATAAACCACCCTGTCGATGGTTTCATGTTCGTACTTTGGATGCTCATGATACTCATCGTCCTCCTCCTCAATAGGCTTTGAGGCCTCCTGCTCTCATTCCTCCAACTCCTTTGAGATTAGCATTGTGGCCTCCATAGCTGCTGGCCCTATCAGCAGTTGTGAAGGTTGAGTAGTTGCAAGGACTTGGGCAAGGGCTACTTGGAGAGTTGGATCCATCAGGATCTAGGAGAGCTTAGGGGGAAGGTCTTGCATGTTTCTTGTAAGAGCCTCGGGCATAGTGGCAGTGGGAATAGGCATTGTTATGGTTGTCAGAGGGAGTGATGTGATTGGTGACATGGCAGTGGAGGAAGGGGGAGTGGTCATGTCGGAAGAGGAGTCAATGACTATCACTGACTCGACTGGAGGTGAAGGCGCAAGATGGCCAGAAATGTCCATTGCCGGTGGAGATGTGGCGACCACAGCCAGGGAGGTGGGTGGTGCAACAAGAGGGGCAGGGAGAGCCAAGGGAGGCTACAATTGACCTGCACCTTCTACTTCCCTCTCTTGGGTTGAAGGCTATTATGTAGCACTCCTTGCTAGTTTGAGTCTTTTGGGAGGTGAGCCTCCCACTTCTTTCTTTGCAAAGGCCTTGGGGTCTAGAGACTACCTGATTTCTGTTTCTTTTCTTTTCCTATACCTGGTGACCAGAGGAGACTTGGAAGTCCCACCAATTGAAGTGGTGGCGGCAACATCCTCTATGGCACTTGGCTCACTTTTGAGCCCCTCATAAGTTAGGATTACTCTCTATCACTTTAAAAGTGCCACGTGCCCATCGATCCACTCCTTGGTACGAGTTAAGATCGGCTGGGTTATAGTGTCCAGGTCATCGAACTCCTATTCATCCCAGTCAATTGATGGTATTGGCAGATTGGTGACTGCCAGGTACCTCGGGTGCATGATAGTGGACTCATCCTCCTCAACTTGGTCCGGCATGGGGAATGACCGTACACTTCTTAGGAATTTCACCATCATTCGCATGTAATGCCTTGCGCACACTTCTTTGTCATCTTGGTAGTTGGCCCAGAAATCATCAATGTGATGGAGATGGGCATATGTTGGCCCTAGCGCTTTCCTGCCATGGCCATGCGGGTCCATTTGTGGGCGAGTAGTGTGTAGGTAGAAGTGGTACTCCTTTAGCTCCTTCTCATAGTTACCAGCACACTAGGAAGTCTGTAATCGGTACATGCCTTGGTCGAGGGTCATAGGGTAGGAGATCCCCGCTATATGTTTGTTGCTAAAGATTGCCTATAAGTGTTGGAGTTGTCGAGAAAGCTCCAGGAGGATGATTCAATCATTGGGATATTGAGGCAATCTATTCGGCCTTTCAGTAAAGCCTTGGGCACGGATGTATGTAAACTTTGGGTATTGGATATGGAGGAAGGCGTATTGCTTCAAAAGTGCTCTGGCACTGTGGGAGGCCCTCCTCTCAAAGTCCCCGACAATCAATCTGATGATATGGCCAATGAAGGCGTCGTTCACTATGTAGTAATCTCTTTTGAAGTTGTGGTACTAGAGCTACGAATATTTATCAAAGGGTTTGAGTCCTCACTTCTGCCCCTGATCGGGTGCCACAAACAACCCGCTATACTGTCTCTGATCTGCCAAGGAATAGACAAGGTAGGAAGTCATGTAAAACTTGGAGCTCTTCTTTACATTGACAAACTACTCATGAAAGTAGTTGCTTATGATTCCTACCCAGTAGAATGAAACCTTTGTTGTGATGTCCTCGTTTCCATGCAGGATCTGCTCAATGAAGTATGCCATCCACTCCTGAAAGTAAGCGGTCATAGGAAGACCCATAACCATGCTCAACATGGTTACCAGGTCATGGTAATCCTGATGGAAATAGCTACGGAAGAGCTCCTGAGGAACCTTCGCAGCGCTGCCCTGTCTTTCCTTGAGCCAATGTAGATTTATTAACTTCTTGCATCCCGTTGGATTATCATCCCACGCTGTCTGACATTCTTCTAAAGTAGGGACCTCCATCTGTTGGAATGTGGGAATGTGGAAGGTCTTGGTGATCCCCTCAGGTGACATGTTAGCAAGGATGTTTTCCTCCTTATCAATAATTGTTCTTGTGTCGGTTTGGTATGCTTCCCGACAAGCCATGACTAGCTTGGGTGCCATGAGGGATGGAGGGAAATCGACAGCCTTAGCTATTCCACTTTGCCTTATCAATCTGACATTCTTTGTTGTCGGGTTGACCCTAACTCTCTGTGTGAATTCATCAATATCCACCTAGCCAATGTTGGTGTCCGTGATCTCCTTCCAATCTATTGTGACCTTTGAGTGGAGCAGCTTGCCCTGGAATTGGTACTTCATCTTGTGCTTGTCTTGTTTCCCTCGAGGGGTTCTTCTTGACTTCTTCCCCTTGTCCCATTCGGCGGATGCCCCTAAAGTTTTTGCACCCGATTCCATATAATCTGCAAGAAAGGACAAAGTTAGCGCAATAGATCTTCAAAAGCATTCATGTTAGTCAACATCTTGAAAATAACATCTATTTCAAATAATCCATCAAGCATATCATGAACTTTCATTTTTAGATGTTATTGATTTTTGATTAAGGGAAATTAGACAATTCGGGCCTAGAGGGCTAGACTTCCCTGGCAGGAATGCTGTTTGGAAGGGAAAACATGAAGGAAGGCCCCCAGAGACCTCCTTTGGTCACATTTTAATATTTCAAGAGGTTGGTAATGAAGAGGACCGAAATTTAGCATGTGGGTTGAAGTTAGATTCCAGATTTTGGTTTGTTTGCATCGATTTAGGAGAGTTCAGAACTCCCAGGCCAGAAAGCATTCAGGAGATAGTATTTTGGGGCAGCAGACAATAGACAAAAATCCAGAGATGGAGCTCTGGGGTCTGGGGCCTGGAGGGCCAAAGTGTGGCCGACAATATGCAATTTCATCTTTGAGCAGTTAGGCCAGTGGCACCAGAAAGGCACCTGAACATCGTCCTTTGAAAAGGAAAACATCGAACGGAAGTCCGGTAGCATGCATTTGCTTTTCAGCTCGGCGGTGATCGGTAGGGCGGAGCCCGGAGGTCGAGACGCCAGGCAAGATTTTTCATTTAGCAACCGCGGCCAAGGATAGGAGTCCTGGGACATGGAGCCTGGTGAGTAGAAGACCGTTAATAGTTCATGCAGCATCCAGTGGCAGACGGGAGCTTGGGGCCCGGCGATCGAATGGACGGGGTGAAATCTCCCCGACGGTGGGAGAAAGGTGGACTTCCGAGAATAGAAGTCTGGACACCGGGGCCCAAGAGGCCTAGAGGATGCTAACGCGAAAAGATGAGCCAACAGCGGGGCAAAAGGTAGGATCCAGAGAACGGATGACATCAATGAGTTTGCCGTGAGATCGACGAAAAAGGAAACAAGGACACCGAGCGTCTAGAGCCCGAAGACCAAAAGGACAACACGAGTTCAAGTCACAAGAAGATAAAAGAAAATGGGAAGGCAAAGCCCACAGATCGGGACGCCGGAGGAGTTTTGTTGTGGACGACGATAAAACGCCCGAGGAACCCCGGAGGTGGAACCCCGGGGTCCTGGGTATGAGAGGTCCACTGGACGCTTGTTTAGTTTTGAAGTTTCACAGTGAGGAGACGGTCGAGATCCGGCAGCCGGGAGGAAGGGGGAAGTTTGCAGTTTCAAATGGTCAGCAGCAAGAGTGACTTCCAGACGGGGAAGTCGATGGCTCAAGCCTGATAGAAGAGATTGTCATTGGCAGATGTTCGAGGTTTTGAGTTAGGACGGCCAAGACATGCCCTGGGCCCAAAGGAGACAATCTCCCTATGCGAAGAACGACCACGGTGAGGAAAAGTCCCGAATTGGCAAGGAATGCTTTATAGAAGGTTTGCTCAAGTTCTATCACGTGGGTTATGTGCGCAATTTTATTTTTTATCATTTTATGCCCTCTTAATGATTGTTCATTCATTTAAATATCTTGAAATCATGAAACGAAGCTTGACAAGTGCAAATGGATGGCCTACTTCAAACACGCTATGTGGGGAGACATGGGATCCACCTACGGTCGGCGGAATGATGCTGAGGGCGATGGGCGTGACGATGCCGAAGACAGTGGGCTCCAAATAGCAGCTTTTTCAATCACTCTGCAATCCTGTGATGAAAATGACGGGCCGGGTTGGGCATTTTATACCCCTAACAGCCATGAATGTTTGCATTAAATGCAGGTACGATGGTGAAAAAAATTGGTGGATTCAAATGTCGGCGATGGCAGTGGGAAAGCTAGGGATCGACGGCCAAGGAGGTGCGAGACGACAACCACTTTAAATATTTCATGCCAGTTGAATGATGGATTGAATTATCTTGTCAATCGTCACAAATTTTCACTTTCCACAATCCTCTTTAGCCTCTTGTTGTAACATCTATATGCTTTACATCATTGTAACTATGGAGTGCTTGAGCAAGACGAGTAGCGATGGAGGTTTTTCAAATTCCACATAGGTAGGAGAACAAGAGTCTAACTCTAACAAAGATGATGGTGGGGGGTTTCGACTGTGTATTTCCTTTGTTGCTATTGGATGGCCTCTGCAGGAGTTTTTTAGAGGTCAGCAGGAGATCAAGGCGGTTTGATGGGGTTGTGTATCCAAAATGGTTGGTGCAACACGTGCGAAAGGTGTTTGGGCTTTCGCTAAGGCTTATGGTGAGACTAGATTTGAAGGAGTTGATGCTGAGCTTGGCAAGGATGTTTCTCCCTTGGATTGGGGGTTTCTGGTTCCTTTATGGCGAGAGGTCATTTCTCCTCAGTATCCTAATATTTGGCCCTTGCTTTCTTCTGGTGTCATTTTTATGATTGGGGTTTTAGATGTTGTCTATATTTCTGAGGGACTGCATGGAAGCCGGCATTGCCCAGACGGGGAGTGCATGATGTTTTTTTATTTGAGGGCCTTTGTGGATGTCAGTGTTTTTCCTCTGTCTTCTCTATAGAAATATCTTGGCTTCTTTTTTCCTTTTTGGCCCTTGCTCTCTTTTGGTCTCATTTACCTATCAGGGGGTTCTACTATTTGTTATTTTTCTGCAAGGATGTTTGGATGTTGTTTCTACCCTGACCAGGAGAGCTCATTGGCTATTTATCTGAGCGTTGTTGTTTTAGCTTCAGTTTGTCCCCTTGGCAGGAAAATGTTTATCTAACTATTTCTCTTCTCTCCTTGTACCCTAAAGTACTTTTTTTCTTTTTTGAGAGAGGCTCTTTTTCTTTGGATTCCCTTGGAATCTCTTTGGTTTGTGATCTCCTTTATGTTGGGGTCTAATCTCCTCTATTTACATATTCTGACCTTTGGGTTTTGTTGTGGTGAGTGTTTTTTTGCTCTTTTCCCTCTTGGTTCCATGGTTGTGCTTTTTATGCTTCTTCTAGTGCATCTTTGGGTTACTCTGGTCTTTCCTATGGAGGTGGTCCTATCTTCTATTGAGGGGGAGATGGATGTGGCTAGAAGTAACCTTTCTCCTTTTGAGGTCGACCAGGATGCTATTGGTTATGCATGTAAGTGTTGTGGGGGGCCTAATAAAGCCTTGTTTAGTGGTTGCTTGGGAGTTGATGATGGCCTTCTTGTTGTCTTGTTCTCTTTATCTTCTATTGAGGTGGAGATCTTGAAAAGTAAGCTGATCTTTGAGGTGTTCATTTTCAAGGTTAATGACTGTTGTAGCCATGATGGTATGGAGGAGCTCAATTTTCTGTCCTATAGAGGTGGAGAGAATAGAAGTATCTTGAAGAAATCTCTTGGAGCTTTGTGCATTTGTGATAACCTTTTCCTATAGAGGTGGAAAGGGTGTTTTGTTGGGATTCAATACTTTTTCTTTTGGAGCTTCATTCCTGATCTATTTTCTCAAATTTATACTCTCGAGTTTAAGGTCCTTGCTAAAACCTAGATGTACTGGGTTGTGGATCCCTTCAAAATCCATAGGTTTGGGTTTAAGGTCCATGCAAAACCCTAGTTTCATTCGGTTGTTGGTCCAGTAAAAACCAATGGATTGTAATGTGTTGTTGGTCCCGTCAAAACCAATGAAGTCAAGATTCATGTAATCTTGGTTCTTTTCTGGGCAACCTGCTAGTTTTTTGCTGGTTGTTGGCTTGTTTGGCCCCTGTTTTACTAGTGGTGGTTTTTGATTATTTTTTTTGGGCAGCTTGTTCTCCTTGGTCTGGGTTTTGGGTCCCCTTAAAACTTGATGGTTTTGGGTCCATTCAAAACCTTTTTTTCCTCTTATAAAAAATATCTATATGCTTTACTTGTCATAGAATAGTTCCAAGAAAAATACCTTCATCAAATCTAGAATCAAAATTTTCCTAAGTTTTCTTCATCTCTTTTGATGTCTAGCATTTACTTCCAAATATCCTAAGATGTTTGATTGAAGTCGATCTTCCTCTCCATATCTCATATGGTGTTTTATCATAATTAGGTCTAAATTTGAGCTTTGTTTAAATTATACACTATAGTCTGAGTTGCTTCTCTCCACTACATATCTAGTAGATTTTTTTGACTCAATATTATTCTTTCCATCTCCTATATAGTCAAGTTCTTCCATTTTGCAACTCTATTTTGTTGTGGAGACCTATGAGTAGAGAATTACCTCCTAATTCCATGCTCTTCACAAAATACATCACACTGGTTAGAATTAAATTCTCCACCTCTGTCTAATCTCAAAACCTTGATTTTCCTTCCAGTTTATTTCTTGACTAAATATTTGAATGCTTTAAACTTCTCAAATTCTTTTGATTTCTCTTTTAAAAGAGCAATCCAATTCATTCTAGTGTAATCATCTATAAGCATCATAAAGTTCCTATCACCTTGTAAACTCTTTATCCTCATTGATTGCATATATTTGTATGGATAAAATCCAATGGATTTGATGTGGAATATTCCTTAGTATGAAATTTGACTTTTCTATTTTCCCTGATGACATGGTTTACAACTTGTATATTGAGGTTTCTTGATATTTGTCATGTCTCAGACCATTCCCTTTGTGTTGATCTTCACAATTTCATCAAAATTCATGTGCCCCAATATTCTATGTAAGAGCCAACTCTATTCTCTCTGTATAGTAAGGCATTTTTTCCATTCAACTCACTAAGATGATATATATCACTATTATTCTTGCTTCCTTCTACAATCAACTTTCTAGTACCAGATTTCTAGATCTTTTACAACCTTTGGTACCAAATTAAAGGTGGTAATGTTTGCCACACATTTGACTAAAACTCAAAATATTATGTTTTAATCAAGTTAAACATACAAAGCATCATGAATATTTTTCCTGCCGTCATCAAGACTCAAAGTACCCTTACCAGTAATCTTGGGAATATAATTATTTCCAAGAGTAATAGAACCTCTATCAAAAAATTTAAAATTCATGAACTTAATATTTCCTACATTCAAGTGACTTGAACATTCATTGTCTATAATCCACAAGTTTTCTATCCTTTTGAGCATGTAGAGCAGTTTGAGCTATCATTGATTTTTCTGATCTTTTCTCTTTTGGTATCTTCTTCCAGACTTTATTTGGTTCATGAATCCAAAATTCTAACCCTTTTCTCCTTTTTTCTGATAGAAGACTCACAAAATTACTTCTACAATTTCTAGCAATAAGTCCAAAATTGTTGCACTTTTTAAAAATGGTATTGAAATTGTATAAAGATGCAAATAAATTATTGCTAAAAAGGTTATTTCTTCTCATCAAAGCTATTCAAGAAAATTCAAAATTTGAAACAAAAGAACATGAGTGTAAAAGACTATACAAAATAATTCTACAAGATGGTAATCAAATCTTTGCATCATAAAATGGATAGAGAGAAGGTATTCATGTATGTAATTGGGTTAAGATTTAATATTCAAGATTAAATGAGTATGCTGAAATTTTCTATAGTTGAGGAGGCTTACCCATATTCTATAAAGGTTGAAGAAAATATATCCAAAAAATAGAAAAATAGTTCAAGACAATAGGAAGAGGACAAACAAGTA
The DNA here is from genome assembly GCA_007258455.2 of Sequoia sempervirens. NCBI lineage: Eukaryota > Viridiplantae > Streptophyta > Pinopsida > Cupressales > Cupressaceae > Sequoia > Sequoia sempervirens. The sequence goes on from VDFB02271358.1 coordinate 1,165,364,436, forward strand.
ACAAAAAAGGGAAGTAAATTATGTTGGGGAAAAATGGGATCCAAGGTCTAAATCACACCTTTAACCCATTTACATATTAAGGGACACAAAAATGATCTCATAAAAGATCACTTGGCTACTATCCTAAATGGAAGAGCCAATACGGTTGATCAAGGTGTTGGTCCCCTTGTTTGTGGTAACAAAGTTAGAGTTGATCTAGGAGTGAAGTTTGTGAAATGATAGTGAATTAAGCTAATGATCAACCTACAAAAATTGATGGAATCATAGAAAAATATGGAGCTAATACCTAGAAATAGATTATAGAGAAGCAAAGGTGTCGAGATAGAGGAACCTAAAATTCAAATTTGGACTAAAAATAATTTTAGACATAGGCATAGGTGATTTAGACTAGAAATCCTTCCTTTTAGGAATTCTAAATAGGTCTCAATAAGTTATAGTCTATAGGATCTATCCTCCTAGAATTATCTTTAGAACTTTATCTATTGATAAATAATTCCACTTTCCTTAATTTGTTGAAGGAAGATGCTTGAATGTTGAATCTTGCAATTAGGTCTTAAATCACCTTCCAACTTTTCTTTGGATCTTCACCTGGACACAAGATAGGAGGGAAATGGTTGTTATGTATAGGGGCTTTCCTAATTCAAACCCCATTTTGGTGTTTCCACCTCCACAATGGCTATGATGAGGTAAAGAGTACTGATCCTAGGCTAGGTAGAGGATAAAATAGATAAAACAAGTGAAAAATTAACAAGTGTTGCAACTCACCACTTCAAATCTAAGTTCCTTGATAGACTAAAGTCATAATACACATCTTGAATGCAAGGAAAATTGGATTGATTTAAGGTCCTACAAGTTTTATTACTCAAAAACATATGAACATAAAAACATGAATGGTATTACTTGAAAAATTAATGCATTGCTAACATGATACTTGATTGAAATAATCTTGTGATAATTCTACTAATTCTACCCTTGATTGCTTGTAGGATGCTTAATTTTTCTCTTGATTCCCTTAGATTTTGCTAGATATTCAAATGGTTAATAAGAACTTATATTTATATAAATTTATTTTTTTCCCACAATATTAATTCTGAAGAGCCGAAAAATAAATTTAAATTTACAAATATTAAAAAATATCGACAATAAAAATATTGGTTTAAATTTGGGCCAAAATAGGCCAGTTAGTGGTGTGGGAACCCTAGAGTAGACCAATTTTGAGGCATTTGATGTCATTAAATTAATATTTAACATTAATTTTTAATTTTAATTTGATTTCCTAAAAATAAATTTAAAATGGGAAGTTATTAACATAATTAGGTCCATGCATCAAAGGGAGAGCTAAACATAATGTGAAATTATTGAGGTAAAAAATTTATGATAGTAAATTTATCCCCCAGTTTAGTGAGATTATGAACTTATTCTCATGATCACACTAAGGAGAAGCCAAGAAGGGCTCATTTATCAAGAAATTAAAGAACTAAGATAGCATTAGGTCCAGGGGATGCACTGGCCCCTAGGCTTAGGATCTTACTACACAATAACATGAGAAGAAAAAGGAACACACATACATAAAGATGCAATGTAGTAGATGATCAAACACAAAGAATACACAAAAAAAGATTTAAAAAAATGAACATAATATAAAATAATTATGTGAACCGGATGCAAAAATGATGCATACATAATAAAAACATGTAAAAAAGGGGGTATGAAATCACAAACTAGTAAGATCCATAGATACTTACCAGGATTCATGTACCCAATATATCCATAAATAATAGGATAGTAATTTCTAATATCTACTAGATGACCATGAATAAATAAAACATATCACAAGCTAATGAAGTTCAATATTCACTAGGTGATCTTGATAAGAAGCACCACAAGGCTAGTGAAGTTCGATATCCACTCTGGTGAGTTTTTGCAAAGGGTAGAAAATGAAAACACACAAGGGATAGTGAATTTTGATATCCACTAGGTGAGTTCTCATGTCAACCATACCATGAATTGTACTTCAAATAACTCTAATAAGGCACTACAAAATATGATCAATATTCCAAAAGTGTATCACAAAGTTCCAATTGTGTGAAATAAAGTGAAGAACATAATAAAATGTATGCCCCCACCTTAAATTAATTCCTAACACCAACAAGGATTGATTTCCTTTAAGATAGAATAATATGATATTTTCAAAAAAAGGCATGAGAGCCTATTGGGAAACCCTATGCAAAATGATATTTTCCCAAGAGAGCTAACTACTGAAAAGGGGTTTCCCCCAGACAAAGCTACATAAATAATCAAGACAAAGAGGACACATAACAGATCCATAGATCTAAAGTCAGTATAGATGAGAGATAATGTATAATATGATCATGCTCAGAATTGACAGCATTCCATAAATTCTTGTGGAACTATGAACACAAGGGAGGAATGACACATGAAGACAACATGAAAGGATTTTGGTTTAACATGGAAGAGACCTAAATTTCTCAACACTTTTCATCATTCCCAAAAGGAATTCAAAAGATAAAAGATAAAAGACATTTAAAAAATAAATAAGAATGAAGAAATGAATAGAGGAATGTCACAATATATTCATTTTATTTGTATCTATGTTCTTACAAGAACAAGGGTCATCCAAAGAAAATTAACAAACACATACACACCAAGAAATATATTACAAGTATGTCACGTCACATGAAATAAAAACATATAAATAAGCAATGGTACCACATATGTGAGCTGATATGTAGAAAATAATTTGCATCCCAATCTTTCTCATCATAAATGAAAGGTAGACAAGAAGCTAAATAAAATATAGCAAGTGTAGTACAAGGAGAGGTGTCAAATTTAACACATGTTAGGTCAATCTCATTAGGAGTACAATCATAGTTTTCCTCATCTAGATTCATTGATTTTTTAAACATGAGAGATAGTTTCTTATGTTCTTGTTCTTTTATCTCATCTTCTACTTCACTATATGATTTTATTGTGCAATAGGTTGCATATTAGTACTATCTACATGATTGTGAGCACTATCACTCATATGATCTTCTTTTTCTTTTATTTGGTTGTGATAAGTAAGGTTCAAAATCATAGATTGGTGAGGATGGTAGAGTGGAATTACATGATGGTGAGGACGAACATGGGTGGGAGGTATTACATTATGTTGAGTGGGGAAAGTAATCCTAGATCCCACTAAGATAACTAGGATTATCTTCTTTTCACTTTGAATCAACATTAAAACATAAACCAACTAGGGTTTGATGATTATCTTGCTACCACAAGGGAGATCCAACCTCCTAGGGTTTGTGTTGTATTGAGTTTTGAGGATGATAAATTTAATGTGCAATTTAACAAGAGAATTTGATATATAACCCTAGATCCAAAAAATGCAATTTATCACATAAATGAAAAATGAAAAATAGAAGATACATATGACTCAGATTTGAGTAAAGGAGATAGTGAGGAACTTTTACTACAAATTTGGAGCTAAATTACTAGTCTAGGGTGTGGTGCACCCCAAACTAAGCTCCTCTTTTTTAGGATTTGAAATTTTTGAGATTTGTGTTATAGTCTATGTTATGATTTTTGAGACTGTCACCTACTAAAACCTTCGGGTATGACATACAGACATGAAAAGAGGGGGAAAGGTTGTGTTGTATAGTGGCTTTCCTAATTCAAACCCCAATTTGGTATTTGGGCATGTGCAGGATCATGGTATGCCAAAAAGTGGCAATGGAGAAAAAATAACGTGTTTCATCGATTCAAAAATGCAAAAATGTCGAGTTGACTTTATGTGGCTTGGGTGTCAGTACACACTACCGAAGCAAAACCCAAACCTAGATTTCCAAATCGGATATCTGATTCAAATCTGATCCAAATCGGATATCCGATTTGTGAAAACATATATATTCAATATCGGCCCAATTAAAACTCATTTCACACAATTGGTTAACCGCGGCAGGCACACAGTCAAAAGTTTATTTCGCAAATCAGATATCTGATTTGGTGCAAATCCATTTTCAAAAGGTTATATTATTGATTTTTCTTTGCTCTAATCAAATTTTCAATTAGATTTGTGTAATTTTAGTTGATTTCTTTCAAAATAGGGTTTTTGATAGATTTTTTTATCAAAAATTTGAATTTAGTATGGATTTTGATGAAAATTGAATGTTTGTAATGGATTTTGATGAAAATTGAATGTTTGTAATGGATTTTGATTTAAAAATAGTGTTTTTTATGTATTTGGATTAAAAATTAGAGAATTTTATAGATTTTTGTTAAAAACTAGGGTTTTTGTTGGATTTTTTTAAAAACTAGGGTATTTTTATAATATTTTCATTTATATTGTCTAATTTTAATTAGATTAATTTTTTTTTTAATTTTAATCAGGAATTATGGCTGCTCCACCACCTCCACCACCTCCACCACCTCCACAACCATTAATTCAAGAATTAATTTCTAAAAAATTGCAACAATTAAGGGGCATTTCTGAAGTTTATACGAGAGTGGACCTCGATTATCTAAGATGTCAAACACAATGAAAGAAATAATTAATAACATAGAAACCCTCTCCTCACAACATAATGCCTTTCATTCATGGTGAGAAGACATGAGAGAATATTATGCATGTGGATTGTCCTATGACGATGTGAAAGATCTCGGAATAACCAAAGCCCAAATAGCCTCTTTATTTGTTAACCCCCGCACTGGCTTTCCGGTTAATGTTAATAAAATAAAACTTTCTATAAAATGGTGCACTCATAGAGACATTGTAGAAAACTTTTGGGATTGTTGGTGTATGGTTTTTTTGAAACCACCGAACAACAATTGTGATATACCATTTTATTTTATAAAAAAATTATATGCTGAGTTTGTGTTAGGGCATCATGTCAATTACTTTGACATTAAACCCTTCCAGGGCGTTGGTAGAGGTATGCCCCAGGATAGATCAGGGGTAGTTAGAGTAATTCCCCACCCATATGTTCCCCCTCCTACCCTTCCTCTGCTTCCTTCAGTATACCATCCAGATATTATGCAGGATGCAACCACACAGACTATCCACGTTATTCACTCTTTGAGTGGTTTTTTGGTTTTGCATGCTTCTGTAGTAGCTCAGCCACATCTGGTGATGTTGGTGATGGCTCGAGTGCTACTGCATCATCCTCATCAGTTCCACATATTTGTGTACCACATAATTGCTCCATGTGTCGCAAGATATGCTTGGGCCCTCTTGTATAGCCTGTCGAGCATCCCTTAGACACTTCCGATTATGACTTGATGTGGACATTATAGATCAGACGTAGAGGAGTGGAGCACACCGTATAGATTCCTCTCTTGCTACAGAGGGGGACATTGGAATAGTGACACAGGTAAAATTTAAGTTGTGAATTCATAATTTGCATTTTTTTTAAATGAATATTAATAAGAGATAGTATAATGTACTAATATTTATTTACATGGTCTATTTAATAGTTGATGTCCGAGGAGGAGCTGACACATGTGATGGATAGAACCCTGAGGGCCATTTCATTTGGCCTCGACACACACACAGTATATATTTTTTCACTCACTCATTTACATTTATTTATTATATACTTTCTTGTCATTTGAATTGTCATTAATGAAATTATATAATAACTTATATGTTTATCTTATTTTCCTCTTGTAGGAAATACCTTGTGCGAGCAGGTGCAGCCTTGTCCAGATTATGGAAATGCACTGTTGGATAAGGGGAAGGTAATTGAACTCAAATTTGATTGAATTAAGAATTTTAAGATCTTTTATTGATTATACATACATCGACATAGATTGGTAGTTTCATATGCACTTGTCATTTTTATGTGCAGGGAATTATGAGCTATACATCCTTGTTGACAAGTGACATAATTCCTAAGCAGTACGTATTGAAAACTTGAAGGAGTAGGTGTTGAAGCACCTCAAGGAGGAGGTGTCGAAACACCTAAAGAAGTATGTGTTCATTTTATTTTGTGTTTGGTATTTATATGTTCCTATTACTGATAATTGTATGCTAACTTGGATCACTTTTATGTTTTGTTCACCTATATAGATTGAAATTACAAAAGATGGTTTGGTCGGTTCTTTGAGAGGGGCATATTCTAGGACTCCTAACCCTTTGAAGAGATGGATATTTCAGGTAATCAAGATTACAGTTTTAGAGTTCAATTATAATTTAATATATATTGATTTTGATGTTAATTATTCAATTTTAAACTATATAGTATAACTAATCTCAATTGTGGTTTGAATTTTTCTTGTGTAGCTACCTTTAGAGGCAACGAGTGCTTCAAAGAGGCTCCATTTTGATGATCCACCAATAGTTTAGGATGAGATAGACATTTTGGCATGTAAATATTGAATAGATATCGAGATGGCATATGCCACATATTGTAAAATTTTGTTTGAGTTGGCGTTGATGCCATTTTTGTATATGGACATACACTTGATTATTGGATAATTTGACATATAGAAGTTGACAATCGAAATTTAATTGCCTCCTCATGTGTATAATTAAACTCTTTGAAATTTTAATCAAGTGAGCAATGGTTAAATATCTTGATGTACAATAGCATAAAAAGAATGGTTATATTATGTAGTTTATTATATTGCTAATTACATTGCATTGCACATCTTTCAAACTCAAAGCATTACTTCACATTGCTTAAGTAACAACTAGATGCTGATAGATGAAAAAATTTCAATTACAATATAGTTTTTACAAAATCAACCTAAGCAGTTATGCAATTACTTCACAGTACATAACTAATAATTAAAAATTTATTTATATTATTAATTACATTGCATTGCACATCTTTCAAACTCAAAGCATTACTTCACATTGCATAAGTAACAACTAGATGCTGATAGATGAAAAGATTTCAATTACAGGCCTATTGCCCCCTCATTCCACACACTATGCAACCATTTACTTATGGTGTAGGGGTCGAACAATGGAGAAAACATGTAAAAATAAAATATATAGACAACCTAGAAGCATGAATTAGTAACAATATTAATGCATCACCATTTATTACCTTGAAGTAGAGATTTGAATCAGCATCATTCTTCAAGAAGCCCAAACTAGACAGGTACTGATCAATCCTTTTGTACCATGCATGAGGAGCCTGCTTAAGACCATACAAGGCCTTCTTCAGCTTACACACATGTGACTCCTTCCCATGAACCTGAAAATCATCAGGTTGCTCGAAGTAAATTCTTCCTCAATCACGCCATTGAGAAAAGTTGTCTTCATGTCCATTTGATGAATCTTCCATCCTCTTGATGTAGCAAGGGCAATGATAGTTCTGATAGAAGTGTAACGAGCAACATGAGAAAATGTTTCTTCTTAATCAACTCCCTTTTTCTGAGAAAACCACTGTCGATCAGCCAAGTGTTGGTGTCAGTGGGTACATTGGTTGACAATGCTGAGCAAAACAAATATTCATTCTTTTGTGGAGAAACATCATCTACATCTGCAATGGAGGCTTGATGCTTAGGTCTATCTAAACAATGTTTGGAAAAGTGACCAAACTTATCACACCTAAAGCATTGAATTTTTTCAATTCACAATGAAGGTCTGGAAAATGAAGCTCTTTTATTTGGGTTGTAGATCAAACAAATTGAAAAAGGAGATAAGGGGTTAGAAGTTCTAATCTACTTCCTAAGAATTCAAGAGACGGTATTGACTTGGTGAAACAAAACCAAACTTTGTTTCGCCACGCAGGAATCACGCCAACTACACAAAGCCATTGGAATCTTCAAGGAAATGTGCTTATGGTTTTCAGATCATGAATAAATACCTTCCAATCAAACAATATTTATCTAGATAGAAGTTAGGAATCCACAGAGTAAGCTCAGGCTAACTTTAGGAAAATTTTATTCCAAGTGTAATCTAATTCTAATCTATCTCCAATCTATGGTGGAAAAGTTATGCAACCATGCACACTATTTGACAATACAAGTGGTTCAAATCAAATCATGCATAAGAGCTTTTATTATCAGAAATAGTCTATCACAACAATTCTATACACTGTCTCCACCCTTTACAAATGAGGGGCAAGCTCAATTTCACTATAAGGTTGGTAGACTTCCTCTTTTCTCTTGCCATTTCAAACTTAACATGCTGAGTAGACTTCACTCATTCACTTTCCATGTTCATATTCTTCTAAGTGTGGACACTCATTATCCTCTTGAAGCGGATTTGGCAAGATTCCATCTTTTATGCCATGTCACTCTTTGGTAAGCGTGGACCTTGTCAAGTTTCATGGCCAAGATATGTGTCGGATTTCAATCATGTTTGACACATCCCTTTCTTAACATGGGCGGGCTTTGCTGAGTGTTTGTGCCAAGAAACAATGGTAGACTTTCCTTTATGTATTGCTAGTGGACTTTGCTATATTGTATGCCACTTTTGTATGGCTGGGTGGGCTTAGTCTTAGCAAGTGCCATGTTTTACTCTTGAAGCAGACTCTACTCTCCTCTTTGCTAGAGGACTTCCTTCTCTCTTTTCCAAGCTCTGTCATGTGTTGGAATGGCTGGAAGAGATTGACGAACCTGCTAACATCAACAGAATTGTGGTAGCTTGATATACATAGTCTATTGATGCTAGGGTTCAATTTGTATGATATTGAGAGTGGTAGCTTAATATAGGTCCACAATACCTTTTTGTAATATCATAGAACAGGGCTCATAGACCGACCTCCAGTCAAAATGTCTCTCAAATGCACAAAAAAGAATGAAATTACTTTAAACCAAGTTTGTGAAGAAGTTAACTCTATTGCCCACTAGTTTCCCTTAAGAGTCCAATGTGCTAAAAGGCAGCAATATTTGAAGGGCTATTTCTCAGAGACTGTGGGGCATACAGACTCTCTGTCAGAGGCTACAGGATCATGTTGGGACCATCTATGTAAACCTCTCTCAGTTTTTGCTATCTCGGAGGCATTTTCCTGTGGTGATGACTTTTTAGTGGAGGGAAAAGTTGGCAGATGCAAGCAGTGTAAAGTTGCAAAGTGGTGCAACTTTCATTCTGCAACTCGTACGACCAAATAGACTATTCCAACACATTCGTATGGGTATGTTTACCCTAGGAATGGTCCTCTTTTGTACCCAAATACACCGAATCACTTTGAGCTACATTGGACCGACGATTTCCCTTAAGAGTCCAAAATGCTAAACGGCAACAATATTTGAAGGGCTATTTCTCGGAGACCATGGGGCATATAGACACTCTGTCGGAGGCTACAAGATCGTGTTGGGACCATATACACAAACCTCTCGGTTTTTGCTATCTCGGAGGCATTTTCCTATGGTGATGACTTTTTAGTGGAGGGAAAAGTTGCCAAATATGGGTACGTTTACGTTAGGTATGGCCCTCTTTTGCACCCAAATATGCTGAATCACTCCGAGCTACATTGGATCGGTGATTTCCCTTAAGAGTCCAAAATGTTAAAAGGCAGCAATATTTGAAGGGCTATTTCTCAGAGACCATGGGGCATACAAACACTCTGTCAGAGGCTACGGGATCGTGTTGGGACCATCTACGTAAACCTTTCTCGGTTTTTGCTATCTCAGAGGCATTTTCCTGTGGTGATGACTTTTTAGTGGAGGGAAAAGTTGTCAGATGCAAGCAGTGTAAAGTTGCAAAGTGGTGCAACTCTCATTCCACAACTTGTACAACCAAATGGATTGTTCCAACACATCCATATGGGTACGTTTACACTAGGGATGGTCCTCTTTTGTACCCAAATACACCGAATCACTTCGAGCTACATTGGACTGGCGATTTCCCTTAAGAGTCCAAAATGCTAAAAAGCAGCAATATTTGAAGGGCTATTTCTCGGAGACCATAGGGAATAGAGACAATCCATCAGAGGCTACGGGATCGTGTTGGGACCATCTACGTAAACCTCTCTTGGTTTTTGCTATCTCAGAGGCATTTTCCTGTGGTGATGACTTTTCAGTGGAGGGAAAAGTTGCCAGATGCAAGCAGTGTAAAGTTGCAAAGTGGTGCAACTTGTACGACCAAACGAACTATTCCAACACGTCCGTATGGGTACATTTATGCCAGGGATGATCCTCTTGTAATTGTAAGTGTTAAAAGGTTGGATCAAGCTTGTGCAGGTTATAACAACATCATCTTTAATTGTTATTGTGTTGTGCAGGTTATAACAACGTCATCTTTAATTGTAATTGTCATCTTAAATAGTATTACAATATAATAATAATAATAAAACCATGTTCTAAAAAGCTACCGTCAAGGTGATAGGTTAAGTATGATAAAGAATCTAGTTTTATTCCTTATGTTGAGATCAACTCTTTTCAGTATGTTTATGCCACATGCTATTATCATTCACACCTACAAACCTTATTATTGTGCAATCACAAGAGTTAAAGAGGTTTGAATAATATTATATCTTGCAGTTTAAACTTCTTTCCCTCTAACTTTAGGAAGCCTTGGTAAATTTAATACCTTGACTAGATGACTAAGATACATATTATAACCTAATTTTTAATGATTTGTGTTTTCTAATACATTTAGATAGCATCAAGGGATATTCTATTATCAAATTATATGAAGTGGAGAGAATATCTTATAGTTGATATATTTTTTGGAATCTATAATATAATATGTGTTATTTAGCATTATACACATTAAATTTTCTTAAAGGGTTTGATGAAGAAATTAGTCCCATGTTTTATTGTTCTTTTAAAAGGACTACATATTTACATTCTTAATTTGGAGAAGACATTAGATATAATTTTTTTTTGCAACATACTCTCATATTAAGGGATTAAGATACAATATAAGGAGAACAAATGGATAAAACCTACAAGTTGTTTTATAACCTAAATGGAATTGTAAAAAATATTAGGCTAGGATCTAAAAGGATATTTTGAACGGGAAAAGTCTTTAACTTTACATTACATAAAACACTATTTGTAGAGTATTGTGTACTCAACTATATTTATGGTATGGTTCTCTTTCTATACCTGGTATATGAGAAGAATTTATACAAGTATCTATTTAGGCCTCCAATAGAGGGTCAATACATGTCTAACATGTATGGTGCACTCTTCATGTGGACAAGAGCATAGTAGATGTCAAAGTTATATATGAACTTAATGAATGTAATTTATTATATATAAATAGGAGATATTACAAAACTGGTTCAAACGAGCATACTGGTAGGAAAGAACCAGGAAGAAAACCTCTGATTGTAGCTCAATTAATTACAATAAGTTACTATAGAATTGTCTCTATACACAGTTATGCCCTTCTTACATTGTTTCACATTTCAAAATTGAAATTTTACAAAATTTTCCTATTGGAGGCATTCAGGGCACAGTCTTCCACAAGAGTAGTATGTCCACATTCTGGACTGACAAGCACCTGTACAAACCATCAAGCTAGCAGTTAAAATACATACAATAGAAAAGATGCTTAGAATAACCAATCTATATTACTATAATCTTTTGCATACCTCTCCGAAAGGATCAAAGCTGGCTATTGTTGCAGCAGGTCCATGATCAATCGTGCAAAAAAATATCGCAAAATTTTTTAAATGAGAAATCTATATTGTCACAATAGAAAAGATGGTTAGACTAAAAAATCTATATTAATCTAAACAACCTAAATGATGATGAATTGGTAATGCAAACTATAAAAAATGCTTAGAATAAACAATCTATATTACTATAATCTTTCGCATACCTCTCTGAAAGGATCGAAGCTGGCTATTGTAGCAGCAGGTCCATGATCAATCATGCCAAAAATATCACAAAATTTTCCAAATGAGAAATCTATGTTGTCACAATAGAAAAGATGGTTAGACTAACAAGTCTATATTAAATTATAATGAACTTAACCATAATGAACCTAAGCATTTTACCTTCCATTCTTGAAAATGCTATTCAAGTGTGCCTGAAGGGTCATCTCTTTGCTTAAGAGTATCCAATATTGCTTCATGATCAGCATTACTAAGTGTCCATAGTTGTTTTGTCTTTGGTTTGGCATGATGCTTGAACAACTTAACATTTGTTGCTATAACAAGGTGCGAATACATGAGAATGGTTTTATGTTTCTCATAGTCTTCAAATGCAGGTATGCCATTCTTTCTAACCATATATGTTCGCAACCAAGTTCCTGCAACCACAACTGAACCTGTAGGAAACATGAACCCATCATCATCTTCCATCGGTTGTGTTAGCCTATGCTTTACCTGCACACACGAGCCAACCAATAGCTCTGATCTCTTCATTCCCTTGTGGTGCAACAACTGCAAAAACATGTCCTAGTTGTAGTAGATCTGAAAGTCTGTCGTAATCAACTGAACTTTCCATTATGTCATTTCTCATGGATATTGTTTGAGATAATGGAGTTAGATACTGTGGAACCCATGTATCCACCCACTCACTTGACTCGCATTGATCCCACTTGCACTGAATACAACTCTGACAAAAATAAGCCAAATCTTGTGTCCAAATGGTCCATGTGCTTGCATCTAAGCTTCGAAATGAATGCATCTTTGAAGAATCTTTGATTGTATGACAATCCAATCTGCCTCCCACTGTACCCTCCTCAACCAACCAAAAGAATCCGCGCACTGTTGAATCAAGTGTCCCTCCCTGTGACAATGTTGAACTACACCAATCAATAATAGAATGTGCATCACTAAATTTTTCTTGAAATCTTCAATTGCTCCTTAACTAGAGCTCTTTTTACACATGCACCTACTCCATCATGCTCCCATTTCCCATGCCCAGCTTCAAAAAAACTCCAAATAAGAGGTACACCCCTCTCTACATGCATTCTACTTAACCAATAAAACATACGAGAATTCTTGAATTGACCTATGTAGTTATCTGACCAAATGAGATGTCGGCCCATTACTATATCATGCTCCTGCAAGAACTCAAAAAAATTTCAAAACAATGTTGATATACTTCTGGATGAGTGAGATCTATCACCATATAAAATGATAATTTTTATTATCTTTCGATCCTCCTCTGTACTATCATGTGCATGTCTAAATGTTATGTGGATAAATATAGCAATTTGAATGGAATTTTAATACTGAGATTGCACCTCATTTTGTGGTTGCAATGTGTAGTTTTCTGCAAAATCAACCACTAATATAATAGTGCCAATCGAAAAGAGTCCTTACACATTCTAAATTGTTGATCCAACCATCGAGACTCAAGACTATGCCTCGTGATAATTTTGTGAAGAGATTGTCCAAAAATCTGAAATAAAATCAACAACACTCCAGATTCTTTTGGAAACCAACTCACATCTAGAACCTTCACCTCCACTCAGAAAGTATATTTGACTATCTCATATCTCTTTCGCAACAAGTTTTTTCCAACCATGTTCCAACTCCTCATGAAAAACATTGAACAAACTTTGACAAGCCACTCAAGCTACTGAGCACTTACTTAAACAATCATTTCTATAGAAAAAACAACCATCATCTCTAGAACATAAAAGATCTAACAAGTCCCTTTGATGATTTTGGAAGGATGCACATGCCACCACACTCCTACAACATTTCATTAGTATGCAAAGCCAGGAACGATATAGCATAATAGTTCATGGTACATTGAAAACTCCACATGGTATTTGCAACAACAAGTATTACGAATTTTAAGAGGCATACAATAAAATGGATTCAAACCTTCAAAAGTCCTTTGCGATATTTCAATATTTGGATGTGTTTCAATAAATTTTTTGAACAAAATTGTTTGGCTTGATTCCAAGAAATGTTTAGGATGTGGTGTACGGTCTTGATTTCCAATTCTTAACTTTAAAACATCCTTTACATTGGGTGATACTCTAGAGTTATCATGACAAAATTTTTTAATTACTTGTTTTACATTATTAGTTAACTTCTTATCAACACGTGGAAGCCTCCTGGCAAAAGCCCATGTATCACTTTGAAGAGGATCATCTATTCTTTCTCTTCTTGCAAGTGCTCTATCCAAAGTTTTATGATTTATGTTAAAATCAATACAAGTTTGTCTCATAAAGCGAGCCTTTTTCAATTGATGGCTTACTAGGGCGGTTGTAATGACTCTTCGAGCAACTCTCTTATCTTTTTTCTTGTTAGTTTTTCCAATAGATTTGAGAGCATTAAAAATATTTTTGACAATAATATTATTTTTTTCGATCTTCTTGTGCACACAAATCTTCAATTTGGCAAGCAAAGGTCTCATCTTTTGCATCTTTATCATTTGTACAAAAAAATGGCATTTCTCAGTCAATGTTTTATCACTAAAATATTGTATGAAAATTTTTCTAGCCCACAACCAAATGGTTCGTGTTGACCTCTTGTCTTCAAAATTGTTTATAATGTTCTCATCAATTTCAATTAACCATTTAGGGGTTTCTAAAGGTCTTGAGTTTGGAATATGTCTTTCTTCCACACAAGGTTCTTCATTTCTCATGTAATTTGGTGAAACATAATTTACACTTAGTTCAATATTATGTTCAACATCTTCATTTCCAACATTTTCACCTTCAATTTGAATAATTTCATTCCCAATTTCAGCACCATATTCAACATCTTCGAATCCAACATTTTACCTTGAACATTTTCATTATCAATTTCAATATTTTCATTCCCAATTTGAATATCATGTTCAACATCTTCAATTCCAACTTTTTCAGCTTGAATATTTTGAGCACAATTTTAACATTTTCACCTAATTTCAATATCATGTTCAACATTTTCACCTTCTACATATTCAATTTCCTCTTCACTAGAAAGACCAAAGGACTCAGATTCACCAATATTTAACATACCTTGTCTTCTCTTCCTATGACCTTCTTTATCTTTTTGTCTATATGCCTCAATTTGTTTTTTTGTAAGGTTTCTCTTATGTTTATGCTTCCGACGACTGCTGCTCCCGATTATACCTCATAAAAGATGCTGAAAAATTATAGTTTATGACAAATTTGAGTGGAAGATGCTCCAAAAAGATGATCTTTGTCCCTTCCTCTCTGAAACTACATGTTTGTCGCCTGCAAAGCCTGCAAAAAGAACGTAGGGTCCATTGGAATGCAAAAAAGGGGCCATATGGGGTTTTCCTATGGCCCACAAATTAGATATCCAAAAAAATCCGATATCTGATATGTAGAGCTCTAAAAATAAAGCAATTTTTTAATGCTCCCTAACGGCAGAATTTTAGTGTTACAAATCGGATATCCGATTTTGTCATGCATAACTTGAGAGAGAGACTTGAGAGAGAGACAGAGGAGGGGAAGTGAGAGGGGGGGAGGGGAAGAAGGGGAGAGTGAGGGAGATGGCTCGCACTCACAAAAGGATATGAATATCACAGTGAAACTTTCCTAGGAATTGGACATTTCGACAGGTGACTAATATCTTTCTGTGGACGTTCATTTACTTGTCAAACCAGGGGACGTAGACTTTAAATGGCGCAGCAAAATATATGCACTAGGAATTTGTTTTGGTCAAATCTTAGCAAAAATACATACTGGAAAGAAATTCCATCTAAGCTACAGAATGGTAATGCAGAATTCTTTAACTCAACTATGCTTGATTAAAACATAAACTGTAATAGCTACGACTAAAGCACAAACCATGAACTGGCCTTATGCTGCAGGAACAGTCATAGGGATGGACTCTCTATGCTGCAGGAGCAGTGTAAGACTGAGTTTGCTTAAAAACTTCAAAAGATGAAAGCTAACTGGATATCAGCAGAAAAGAACATCTAACTAATTAACTACAGATACTTACTAAGTGGGCCCCCTTAGCAAGCATTTACTGATTACACAGATGCTGAACTCAGAACTTCATCGATATTTATTCATGAAAACATAACGAAATACATTGTCTTGTTGGTGTGAAAACTAACAACAAACTCCGCTTCTGGTCAAACAGA